>JAJTUV010000213.1:1200000-1859925 GCA_021653895.1 Mastomys natalensis | reverse complement strand
TTTCTAGACCTCCTTAAAAAAGAGAAAGCTAAGACTTATTATTCGCATGCAAAACATCCTGATTTTTGATGAAATGTACATAATGACTTAAAGTATTTTAAAAATTAGAGATGGAGACCTCAAAACACATCTTATTGTTATGACTCATTGCCAGGCATATGTGACTACCTGGTCACACAGAGCAAGGGTCTTCCTGGAGTTCTTCTAGAGAGAGCTATGGGGTTTCCAAATCCCAAGAGGTCTCCAAGTGGCATGATGGTTATAGGTTAACAGCATTGCAAAATAGCCGATAAGTTCGTCTAATTATGGAAGCAGGAGATGTGGGTTCCAGTACTAGTCACTCTGGGGAAATCCCTTCTTCCCATGTCTGTATGGCAAGCACATCAATGTTGCATCTCTTGTGTTGTGATGATTTGGCTAAGTACCCTTTCTAGAACTCTCCCTGCTCTTCTCACAGCGATTTGCTTTGCTTAGGGCAATACTCGCAGGTTCTCCTCCCATTGCTACTGTAAGCCCTCTAGATTTCTTGTGATTGCCAGGGCTTTATCTGTTGGTCTTGGTCACAATCTCCTGGTAAGCATCAGGTGCTTGGAAGTTTTCAGAGTAGGATACTCAGCTGTGATTTGGGTTCTACCTTTCAGTTATTGTCTCTGGATAGGGCTTCTAGAATGGATTCATGGTTCAGCATGGCAAATAGGAAATTAGTTTCTTTCTTTTTTTCCTGAGGTATGGATGCGCCCGGGAAGGCAGGCCCTTTATCATAGCAGCACAAGTGCTGGGGAGCAGAAGTATTTCTTTGTTTACCAAGCTCCATTCTTTTTTTCTCCCCAACATGTAACAATACTGTTTCTCAGACTCTCTTGCAGTTAAGTGAGATCACTTGAAGGAGTTCTGACCAATGGAATATAGACTGAAATGAAACAGATCAGTTCTTAGGATAGCCCATAAATCTCTCTCATACATTTCTCAAGCCTCCATTTTGTTTACTATTTAACTGGCTGAATGAAGAGACCTCCGGGAATGTGGAGCCTCAAGATAGAAAGAGCCTGGGTCCTTGAGTGACTATAAAGAGCAGAAATCCCAATTCTCCAACTGATCTGTGTTATATTGTGATGTTGGAGTTCTTGGAATAGCTTGGCTAGAGAAGATGCAAGAATGAAGGCAACTCTGAGGGTGAGGGAGGAAGAACATGGGATGGGAAGTTGTAGTAATGGCTATCTACTTAAACCTCACCATTCAGGAAGGGAAGCCAGTCACATGGAATGTGATCTGGCCCAAGGTTTCCTGGGGAATAGACATACAGGTTCCTAAAGGTCAGGGATCAGAGACACCCTCAAGGAGGTTGTTATACTCTCCAGGTTACCTCTATGTTACACATGACTGTGTTGATCACTGTGTCAAATGACCACTAACCTTCAGTGATGTGCTCCTCTGAGTGATGGCTGCAAGCCTAGGGAAATGCAAAGAGGTTGTGTTTAGACAGTACTCAGCAGGCTCAAACCTCCCAGCTGCTTAGGTCCACTTCTGAGGTGGGAGTTGGTAGAACACTATTGCTTGTTCACTGTCTATCAGGCCAAATGAATCATGCTTTGGGGCCCTTTTGTTTTTTGAGTGTGGCTACCTCTCAGATATGTGTGTGTTTCAAGTCTTTTAAAATTAAGTAGTTTCAAGGTAACATTTGTATCCATACAAGAGTGACTGGAGCTGTGACAAGAGTCACTTTTCTTACTTATTGTTTGAATAGTTGATATTATGTTAATGGTGGCACTGGGTAGTAGGAACATGGACTGCTGTCCATCTGGTAGGATATTGGTGACTAGGTGTCTCCAAAGAATTAAAGGTAGTAATCTTCAAGAACAGTGTATACCAAGCTATCTAAGCTAAGACTCAAGATTAACTTTCTGAATGCACAGCAACGAAATTCCCATGATCTTGATGTTTTATCAGGCTCTCTAAACTGTTGGGACCTCTGAGCTTGACATCTTTTTGTAAAAGAATTCATTTCTTCCTATGGGTTAGAGTGTACCCTTCAGAGCAGAGAAAAAAAAAAAAGATCACATCAGAGCAAAGATTTCCCTGGGAGGAGGGAGGGTCTCTAAAGCTGCTGGTAATGTTTTATTCCATCTTTAAATGTTCATTAGTGTGAAACTCAATGCTTTATTTACCCTACAAGGTATTCATAAAACTTTGATGCATGAGGCAATGGAAGAGATGGATGCAAGTATAAAACTATCTGCTATGCTCTCAAAGACTGCAGCTAGGATGCTGTTATTATACCACACGTGTAAGGTGTTGTATAGCATGTGAGGAACCTTTTGTGGATGTTGTATGGCCATTGACATTTAACTCTGTACCAGTTTGTCAATCACAAAATTGAAGCCCAGAGAGGTTAAATAACTTTCCCAGGTTCACACAGAAAGTCAATAGGCTACGTTTGAACTTGGATCTTCTGTCAAAACTTCTAAGCTTCAAAGCAGGGAGACAGACTTATGTGCACGTGGCAGGAGGGGTTGTAGAAATTTTAGAGAAGAAAGGAGGGTGCTAAGTTTGGACTAGATGAGGGATCTTGACTATGAAAGTAGTGCTGATGCAGAGGAAGTGCGGTCCTGATTTCCCTTCCTCCTTTCTCTAACTCTTCCCTGACTCTGTTACAGCAATGATCTCTCTATAGCATAAATCTGCCTAAGTCACTTTCATGCTTAAAACCCTTCCTTGGCTTCCCATTGTGTAGACGCTGAGGATCGACGTCACTGATGTCTGGATTCACCGGGCGGTGGCACCACAGGGGAGGAGAATGGTTGACTCCTCCAGGATTGGGCTATTGCTGATAGATGTGATGGAGAGGTAGAAGTGTTGGTGACTGAGAGGATTCAATTCAGGAAAGGGACAAAGAAAAGACAGACAGCAAGGGAGGGAGAGACTGATGGCTTGAGTTCCTAACGAAAGCAAGGAGTGGCTATAGTGGGAGGTCTAGACGTGTAGGATGGATTGAAGAGCCAGGGGAGAGTAAGATGTGGGCTCTGCCTTCAGAGAAGCTGGCTTCAGATAATGCTAAAGTACATCAAGTGACTCTCCCAGTGACTCACTGGGAGAATCATCTGCCTCTCCTCCCAAAGAGCCCACCCCTGCCACCTGTGACTATCTCACCTTGCAGAGATCTGAGAGAAAGCAGTAAGAAGAGAGCTGGTTTTGAGCATGCTACACTGATGACTCTATATAAAGGGGCCACGAGCTAAGGACCTCAGGTGGCTTTTGGCATCTGAAAAAGGTAGGAGAGCAGATGATACCCCAGACTTTCAGAGGGAGTACATGGTGCTCACTTGCTTTAGACTGCCAACCTGATGAGCTGCAGGACAGCACCTGTGGGTGTTAAGTCACTGCATGTGTGGTCATTTGTTGTGGCCATCATCAGAGACTAACACAGTGACTGTGACAATGGAGAAGGAGGCCTTTGTATGACTCTTTACATTTAGACTCTGTTCCACAACTTACTTAACACCAACTCGGTGTCTCCAGAGCTCAACTTGTACTTCTCTAGCCAACTCCGTGTGCTACTATTTAAAATATTTATTGTTCTATTTAATATGTGTGTGTGTGCGCGCTTGCGCGCGCTTGCGCACACACACACAGACACACACACACACACACACGGGTATAGGTAGCCACAGAGTCTAGAAGAGGGATTAGATCTCCCGGAGCTAGCATTACAGGCAGTTGTGAACCACTTGATGTGATTTCTGGGAACTGAAATTGAGTCTTCTGGAAGAGCAGCAAGCTCTCATTAACTGAGAAGCCATTTCTCCGGCCCCATGGAGATGAAGGATGTTTTGAGAGGAGGTATGTTGCTCTGAATGGGATTCAGAAGCAGTGGAAAAGGTCATAGTTATGGGGTCTACATGGAAAAATGAGAAAGGCTGTTCTTCCATTATTAAGAAAAGGAGCAAGAACAAGAGGAAAAGAGGGAGGAGAAGAAGAGGAAGAGAAGAACTTCAGTATGGCAGAAGGCTGCCTACCACTGGATGTGATGCAGTAGAAGGCTTTAACATTGGGTGTGACTCTGCAGTTTTGTGCCATTTTTCATTTTATGGTATGTATTTTCTTGCCAAGAACCCACCAACATTTTTGGCAAAATATTCCACATTTTGAGTTCATTGGTTGGAGTTTGGACATCACAGATTGGTTTTGCCAGTAAATCAACTTAATATAGAACAAAGATGATATAGAAAGAGAGGAGAGTACGGTGGCTGAGACATCCATGCATGCATGCATGCATCCATCCTTTCTTTATGCATCTGTCATCCTATTATCTGTTGTGCCCTCTCCCTCCCTCCCTCCCTCCCTCCCCCTCCCTCCCTCCCTCCCTCCTCCTCCCTCCCTCCCTCCCTCCCATCCTTCTGTTTTATTCCTTTCCTCCCTTCCATTCCTTCCTCCCTCTCTTTCCTGTCCTCTCCCCCTCTTCCTTCCATACATTCATCTACCCACATCTGTTATGTACATGACTGTTCTGGGTCTGGGTTAACACACTGAACAAGAAAGCCAGGGAACTCACTCCCAGAGGCTTCTAATGTATGAAAGGCAGACCATAATTAATTAACTTATTAGATTATAGTGAAAAGTTCAAGCTGTCAACAACACCATGGTGACATGAAAACTGGCCAGAATTATAGAGCAGGGCTTTTGAACTGTGGTCCCTGACATGTAGCATTAATACAACCTGGTAACTGTTGAGGCTTTAAGTTCTCACGGCTTACTCTAGGCTGGTTCAACTCGAGATCTGAGTGTGGGGTCTAGCAGTCTGCATTTTAAACAGATAAATGCAATTGCATGTTGAAATTTGAGGTCCACAGTTAGAGATTGACCAGATAGTCTTCTGAAGTAGGATGATCAGGAGGTTCCTGAGAGCAGGTGCCATATGAGTTGAGATTTCAGTGATGAGAGGTATTAGTGATCAAATATAAAAATACACAGCCTACAGAGGAAAGAGCAAGTGATCAGTCCTAATGTAGGGTAAAGTCTGGAGCTTTAAGGGACTGGGAAAAAGCAAAGGCTGTTATGACTGGTGTATGGTGTAACATCATGTAGATTAACAATGGAAGTCAGCACTGGGCACACTAAGTCTCTTTATATGGAGATACAGCCCTTGCCTATTTGCATTATAGTGTATATATTGATATTCTTTCCTGTTAATTAAAAAGCTTAAATTAGCACTGGAGAGGCGGCTTGGAAAGCAAAGTGTTGACTGCAAGGCACAAGAACCTGCATCTTGGAGTCCCAGAGCCCATGGAAAGCTGGGGTGTGGTAGCATCCATCTGTAATCTCAGTGTCACTACAGTGAGATGGGAGGCAAAGATGAGAGTATCTCCAGAAGCCCATGGGTCAGCTAGCCTGGAGCAAGAGGACGAGAAACAGTGTTTTAAACAAGGTGGAGGGTGAGAACCAACTGAGGTTGGCCTCCACATGTATGCCTGCACATGCATGTCCATGCACATACCCCCACATCATATACACATACATATAGACACACAGAGACCAAGTGTCCTCATGCTAAAGTGGTCTGTCTCAGGCTCATTCCTGCCTGAGGCTCATGGTTCCGGATGCGGTTCTTCTAGTCTCTGTCTTGCTCCCGGTCCTAGAAGTCTTTGAGGCCTGTGTAGCACCTGACTGGTGGTCATCTTAGGCTAGCTCCCTGTCCAGGCTCTCTGGAACGGAATGGTGGTTGTCTCAGGCTTGGTTTTTCCCCCAGGGAATGTTAGTGTACTAATTATTCAGATGTTCATAGATCAGAAGACTGAGCATAGACATAGCCTCTTCCTCCTGCCACCTACTGACGCACTGTGACACTGTAGCCACACCTGCATGCCTCTAGGGACAGGACAGTTATGAATCTCTTGAGCAGTGGGAGGGATCACTGTGGGTCAGAGTCAAGGGCTTAATCCCATTACAATGTGCTCACTGCTTCTCTCTGAGTCTGTCTCCTCATCTGTAAGGTCAGGAAGAGGAGGACAGGGCACAGCCAGCCAATCTGCACCCTGAATCAAGACTGCTGATGCCCCGTGGGGAAGATAAGCAACTCTCTGCTGTTCTAGGTTCTCCTTCACTTCCTCTCCTCTTCTTGATTTCATGATGGACAGACATGCCTGGGGCAGGGCAGGAAGAAAGAGGCACATGGGTGCCTCTTGAATTGTCCATTGATGTCAAATTGCACTTTTGAATACAGAGTAGTGCCAGGAGCTTGGATTCCTGCCCCAGTGAGAGTTTTCTTTAGAGTTATTGCCCTGGTGCCATGGCTGGCAGTTTTAGTTTTAACGAATGGTTGGTTGTCTCAGGAAAAGCTCAGCAGACGGAATAGCGTAGTCATGAGCACAGGGTTTATGCAGACTTGTAGGATGGAAGTGGAGAAGGACCAAGCCTGGACCAGCGGGCAGTGAAGAGCTTGCTGAGCCCTTTATCTCAAGTACATTGCCTTCTCTGAGCCCCATTTTTTTCTCATCAGTAAAATGCAACACCATTTAAACTGTTAAACAGATGGCAGGTGCCAAGTGTCTGGCACACAGTAGGTGCTCAACAAACATGTTTGCTTCTATCCCTTCCTTGGGAACAGGCAGACAGTTCCCTTTCCTCAGCCAGCAAGCCCCACTGTGCCTACAACTCTGGGTTTATTTGTAGTAATTAGACTTCGGCAGCCGACAGTATCCAAACCTGCAGTGTTATCGGTTCCTCAAGCTGTTTCACTTGATATACAGTTGGGTGGTAGATGACAGCTTGTTTATCCAGTGAGGCTGTAAAATATCCCGTGGAGTAAACACACAGAAAAGCTCATTTGTCTTGTCTTTTGCCGTCACCCCCACATGGTCAGAAGGAAGGCTTTCCTCCCGTCTTCCTGGCAGCTTCCTCCTCCAGCATCTCTTGTTGGACCCTTGTCTGCCGGTGCCTGGCAATGCCTGAGGTGCCGCAGCCCTCTGACCATGATACCCTCAGAAATGTTCAACCTGTATGGACTACCCCCAAGCTTCCATCCCTAACCTAGATGGACTGCCTAGAGTTCCACATTAGACACATCCCGCCCACCTGCACAGCATGCTAGACTGAAACTACCTTCCTTCGACACTCAGTGCTTCTGGCTTTCTGGATCCAGGCATTGGTAAGTCTGGTATTCATTCCCTGAACTCCAAACCCAAGTCCCCCTTTTAGGTGTCTTACCCTTTCTTGCATCCACATTCCCACCAAAGGTCCTGGCCTTGTTCTCTCTAAGCTTTCTACCCTGGGTTGGTGAGATGGTCCAGTGCACAAGCACTTAGCACCAGGCCTGATGACCTGAGCCCAATTTGTTTTTGAACCCACTTGATGTAAAAAAGAAACTAACGCTCTTGAGTCATCTTGTTACTTGCACATGTGAACCATGGCACACATGTACCATGGCATGCACACTCGTCCCCCCAATAAATAAACAAATAAATACATAAATAAATACAAACCTAAAAAGAAGTAAAACATTACAACTGCCATTCCACTTAGCTCAGCCATGACCCCTCTGAAGAAATGCTCTCCTGCATTTCCACCATCTACTCCCTCCTTCTGCAGGACAGTGGCCAGAGGGATCCTTCTGGAACATACCTAGAATGATGGATCTGAACAAGGTGGAGGAAGAAATTTATGTGGGCCAGAAAAAAATGAACTCAGGGTGATTTGTTTTTTCTTCCAGTTTTACCATTATTTTCTTATAGAAGATAGAAAGGCTACCCACGAACAGATTCAGGGACAATCTCCACTCCAGTTGTTGGGGGACCTGCATGAAGACCAAGCTACATATCTGCTACCTGTGTGTAAGAGCTTAGGGCCAGTGCTCACTCTTTAGTTGGTGGTTCAGTTCTGGATGCCCCCATGTGTCCAGGTTAGTTGGCTCTGTTGGTCTTCCTGTGGAGTCTCTGTTCTCTTGGGGTCCATTAATCCTTCCCCTAACTCTTCCATAAGACTCCCAGAGCACCATCTGATGTTTGGCTGCGGGTGTCTGCATCTTTTTCCGTTGGCTGCTGGGTGGAGCCTCTCAGAGGACTGTAATACTAGGCTCATGTCTGCAAACATAACAGAGTATCATTGATAGTGTCAAGGATTGGTTCTTGCCCATAGGATAGGTCTCAATTTGGGCCAGTCATTGGTTGGCCATTCCCTCTGTCTCTTCCCTTTGTCTCTTGTAGGCAGGACAGATTTTGGGTCAAAGGTTTGGTGGGTGGGTTGCTGTCCTTATCCTCCAATGAGACTCCTACCTGGCTATAGGAAGTGGCTACTTTAGGAACTATATTCCCCACTACTAGGAGTCTCAGCTAGAGTTGTCCCCATAAACACCCCGAGGCTTTTCTAACCTATGTCTCAAGCACAACTAAGAGATTGCCCTAACTATCCACTACCTGTTTCGATCTCTTTCCCGCTCTCCCTACACCTGATTCTCCACATCCCCTCTTCTACCAAGTTCCCTCCATCCATACACCTCCAATATCTATTTTATTTCTCCTTCTGAGAAAGATCCAGCATCTTCCTCTGGGCCCTCCTTGTTATTTGACTTATTTGAGTCTGTGGGGTATATCATGGTTATCCTGTACTTTATAGCTAATGTCCACTTATCAGTGAGTACACACAAATGCATGTCCTTTTGGGTCTGGGTTACCTCACTCAGGATAATTTCTAGTTCCATCCATTTGCCTGTAAAATTCATGATGCCTTTGATTTTAATGACTGAATAGTATTCCATTGTATAAACGAACCTCTTTTTCTTTATCCATTCTTCAGTTAAGGAACATCTAAGTTGTCTCCAGTTTCTGGCTATTATGAATAAAGCAGTATGAACATAGTTGAGCAAGTGTCCTTGTGGGATGGTAGAGCATCTTTTGAGTAAATGCTCAAGAGTAGTATAGCTAGGTCTTGAGGTAGACCTATTCCCAATTTTCTGAGAAACTGCCAAATTGACTTTCAGAGTAGTTGTACAAGTTTACACTCCTACCAGCAATGGAGGAGTGTTCCCCTTTCTCCACATCCGCACCAGCCTGTGCTGATCCTTGAGTTTTTGATCTTTGCCATTCTGATGAGTGTGAGGTTGAATCTCAGAGTCTTTTGATTTGCATTTCTCTAATGGTTAAGGATGTTGAACATTTAAGTGTTTCTCGGCCATTAGAGATTCCTCTATTGACATCCTCTGTTTGACTCTGTACCACATTTTAAAATTGTGTTATTTGGATTGTTGGTGTCTAACTTCTTGAGTTCTTTATATATTTTGGATATTAGCCCTCTGTCAGATATAGGGTTGGTGAAGAACTTTTCCAATCTGTAGGCTGTCATTTTGTCCTATTGACACTGTCCTTTGACTTACAGAAGTTTTGTAGTTTCCTGAGGTCCCATTTATTAATTATTGATCTTAGTTCCTGAGCCGTTGGTCTTCTGTTTAGGATGCTGTCTCCTGTATCAATGAGTTCAAGCCTGTTCCCCGCTTTCTGTTCTATTAGATTTAGTGTATCTGGTTTTATATTGAGGTCTTTGATCCACCTGGTCTTGAGCTTTGTGTAGGGTAATAAATATGGCTCTATTTGCATTCTTCTTCAGGTAGACATCCAGTTAGTCGAACACCTTTTGTTGAAGATTCTTTCCCTTTTCCATTGTATGGTTTTGACTTCTTTGTAAAAAAGAAAAAAAAAAATCAATGTCCATAGGTGTGTGGGTTTATTTCTGAGTCTTTGATTCAATTCAGTTGATCAACTTGTCTATTTCTATACCAATACCATGCATTCTAAAAAGTTACTATTGCTCTGTAGTACAGTTTGAAGTCAGGGATAGTGATACCTCCAGAAGTTCCTTTATTGTTCAGGATTGTTTTAGCTATCCTGGGTTTTTTGGTTTTCCATATGAAGTTGAGAATTGTTCTTTCAAGATCTGTGAAAAAATGTGTTGGAATTTTGATGGGAATTGAATTGAATTTGTAGATTACTCTTGGTAAGATGACCATTTTCACTAAATTAACCCTACCAATCCATCCATGAGCATGGGAGATCTTTCCATCTTCTGATATCTTTATCAATCTTTCTTCAGAGACTTGCAGTTCTTGTCATACAAGTCTTTCACTGGCTTGGTTAGACCAAGATGTTTTACATTATTTGTGGCTGTTGTGCAGGGCATTGTTTCCTAACTTCTTTCTCAGCCCATTTATCATTTGTATAAAGGAAGGCCTAATGATTCTTTGAATTTCTTTGTTGTCTATTGTTATGCCTCCTTTTCATTTCTTTTGTAATTTGAGTACTGTCCCTCGGCCTTTTAGTTGGTTTAGCTAAGCGTTTGTCTATCTTGTTGATTTTCTCAAAGAACTAGCTCTTGGTTTTGTTGATTTCTTTTATATTTCTCTTTGTTTCTAATTAGTTGATTTCAGCCCCGAGTTTGATTATTTTCTGCTAGATGTGTTTGCTTTTTTTTTCTCCTAGAGCTTTCAGGTGTACTTTTAATTCCTTAGTATGAGAATTCTCCAATTTCTTTGTGAAGGCACTTAGTGCTATGAACTTTCCTCTTAGCACTGCTTTCATTGTGTCCCATAAATTTTGGTGTGTTATGCCCTCATTTTCATTGAATTCTAGAAAATCTTTAATTTCTTTCTTTACCTACTTCTTCCCTGACCCAGTGATTATTGAGTAGAGAGTTTCCATGAGAATGTAGGCTTTCTGATGTTTCTGTTGCTGTTGAATTCCTGTTTTAATCCATGGTGATCTGATAGGATGGAAGGGATTGTCTCAATCTTCTTGTATCTGTTGAGGCTTGCTTTGTAACTGATTATATGGTCAGTTTTGAGAAGGTTCTGTGAAGTACTGAGAAGAAGATTTTTCGTGTGTCTTTGAGTGAAATGTTCTATAGATATCTGTTAGGTCCATTGGAATTATAACCTCTATTAGTTTCATTATTTCTCTGTTTAGTTTTTGTCTGTTACCATTTTGATAGGAGTAAAGGTAGTTTTAATTTCATTTCCCAATGGCTAAGGATGTTGAGTAGATTTTTTTAAAGTCTCAGTTACTTGCATTTCTTCTTTTAAAAACTTTCCAGTTCCACCCAGTCTCAGTTGGACTGTTTGTTTTCTTGGTGTTTGGATTTTTGAGGTTAGTTTACATTCTAGACACTGACCCTCTGTCAGATGTATAAGCGATAAAGTTGTTTTTTTTTTTTTTTTTTTTTTTTGCCTCATTTTGTTGCCTCTTTGTTTGAATGATGGTGTTATTTGTTGTTCACAAGCAGTTTAGTTTCACGAAGTTCTACTTGTCAGTTTTTTGTCTTAATGTCTGCATTACCACAGCCCCTTTCACAAAGTCCTGTCCTGTCCCTGTAAATTGAAGCACATTCCTTACTTTCTCTCCTATTGGATTCAGGGTATCGGTCTTCTGCTGAAGTTCTTGGTCCATTTGGAGTGAATTTGATGTAGGCCAACGGACAAGGATCTCTTTTCATTTTTCTGCGTGTAGCTATCCAGTTTTATCAGCACTATTTGTTGAAGATTCTGTCTTTTCTCCAGTGCGTATTGTTGGTCTATTTGTCAAAACTCATGTAGCTATATGGGTGTGGGCTTATATCTGGGTCCTAAATTTTATTTCATTGAACAGTGTGTGCCTTTTATGCCAGTACTATGGTGTTTTTATTACTAGAGTTCTGTGGTATAACTTGAAATCAGGAATAGCAATTCCTCTGGCAATGTTTCATTGTTAAGGATTGTTTGGACTATCTTGGATCTTTTGTGTTTTCTTATGAATTTTTCAAACAAATTTTCTGAAAAATTGGATTAGAATGTTGATGGAGATTGAATTTACATCTGTAAATTGCTTTTGATAGGATGGCCATGTCTACAATATTAATCCTAACCCATGAGCATGGGAGGTCTTTCCATATTCTGGGATCTTCTTAATTTCTTTCTTCAATGTATTAAAGGTTTCATTGTATGAGACTTTCAATTGCCTGTCTAGATGTATTCCAAGTTTTGTTGTTGTTTTGTTTGTTTGTTTTGAGACTATTGTGAATGGGCTTGTTTTCCTGATTTCCTTCTCAGTGTATTTATCATTGATATATAGGAAGTCTAAATCCATAGGTATTGATGGGCTTGAAATAACCATTCTGACAGAGGTAACAGACTCAGAAAACAAATGCTGCATGTTTTCGTCCTTTGCAGATGCTAGCTTTGGATCTTTAGAGATGTGTACTTAAACTGGAGTACCCACAGAAGGCAGGAAACGAGTGAGGGACTATGGGAAGGCAGATTTCAAGAAAAGTAAAAGTAGAATACAGGTGATATGAAGGAGGGAAAGAGGAATAATTGACCAGGAAAAGGTAAATAGAGTACATTATGGGAGGGTAGGGCGAGGAGGGGTCACTAACATTAAGACCTTTGAACATGTCATAGAGAGATTTGACTATTGAATCTTCTTAACACACACACACACACACACACACACACACACACACGCCGCACACACACACACTATTTAAGATGGAAGTATCCTATGATGAGGGAACAACACCTTCCTTCCCAAGACACCATAGCTATCAAATGAAAATCCCAGTGCCAGATCTTGGTTACTTCTTTTTGAATTGTTAGTCAGTGGAACTTCATAGACCTCCCCCACCCCAAACATTACAGCCCATTGTTGCTGATCTAGGTTACTCTTCGGAACTTGACAGTATGATCCTGTTATTGAAAACATCACATACTTAGATCACAGAACACACAGAAATCAAGCTGATACTGATCTGGACGCATAATTTTTCACAAAGCTGGAAAGTTCCATTCCTACTACCAGGGGAGAAAAGCCATCTTTTCCTGAGCTGTGAGTTACTATGATGATTGACTCAGCAAAATTTACTCATTGGTACAACAGTAGCAGGGATATAATGGCAGTAATCAACCATTGTCTGATTGGATATATAGCCCACTCCAAATGATGAAAACCTTTGCTTGGTACTGTTAATTACATTAAAAAAAAAAAAATCAGTGCATCTTTCAGCCCTCATCGGAGAAGCTTCTTTTTGCAGTAGATGGTGATTGGTATAGAGACTCACAACTAGTCAATGTGTAAAGAATAAGTCTATGGAGTACATAGCTCTAAATGGGGCATCTATATAATACCTCCCATCCAAGGATCAGAATATTATAAGGGGAGAGAGATGTGTGAGAGAGAAAAGAGAGAGAGAAAGAGAGAAAGAGAGAGAAAGAGAGAGAGAGAGAAAGAGAGGAGAGAGAGAGAGGTATGTTTGGTATGTGGATGGTATGTATATGTATCGGGGTTTGCCCACCTGTGCATGCAGTGATTATGGAGACCAGAGATTAATGTGGCCTTCTTCCTCCTTTACTGTTTATTTTATTTGTCTTTTGTAATAGGGCCCATCACTGAACCTAGAGCTCACTGCCTGACTGGAAGGGCTGGTGAGTGAGCTCCTGGGATCCTCCTATCTAAAGATGTAATACTATTTCCCAGGGACTCCAGGGTTTACAGGTGTTCTCAGCCTTTTACGTGGATTCTGAGAATCCTGACTCAGATCCCCAGCTCGCTCAGCAAAAAACTTTATCTACTAAACCATCTCTCCAGCCCAGCTTGTCTTCTTATTTTTATTGAATAATTTTTAAAATTATAGAATATTTGCATCACTCCCTGTTTCTTCCTTCAAATCCTCCCATCCCCTCTCTCATTTTTTCCTCTCTATCAAATTCATGGCCCTATTTCTCTCTTTCAGGCCACTTTTTTCTTCAATTACTATCTTTACATATATAAATATAACCTTCCTAGTTCATACAATATTACATATATCTATTTTTTTCAGGGCCGATCGTTTGGTATTGGATAACTGATTGGTATGCTCTTCCCCTGGGGAAAGCATTTCTCCCGCTCTCAGAAGCTGCACTTCTGATGTCTTCTTATTTTTAACAGATACGTGGTGCTTATGCATATTTATAATGTACAGTGTGATAATTTGCTACATGTAGACAAGTTACAGCGATCAAATGAGGCAGTCAGCATCTCCTTCTCCTTAAACGTTAGACATTTCATTGTACTGAGAACCCAGACTTCCCTTCTTGTTCTCTATAAAAACACAATGAATGATGGGGAGCTGTGTAGAACACCAGGCCTTATCCTTTCTGTCTAGCTGTAGTTTAGGAGCACAGGCTTTTGAGAAGACAGCAGACCAAGAAATAAAATGCAAAACTATACCTCGCTGGTTTCCAGTTCTGGCACCATCATGCGTTAGTAGTGTGACTTCTGACAACATTTAAAATCTCCGTAGAGCCCAGTTTCTTCATCTATGCAAAGGGAATAATAAATCCTACTTCAAAGGAGTTGTTGTGATGTTTAAGAGCTATATGGCTCCTTTAGGCTGGCTAAGTGTTCGTTTTTGAACAGTACATTGTGATTTTTCAGAAGTGTTTCTTAGCTTCCCCCTTCCTCTCTTTCTGTCTCTCTCCTTTCCTTCTTCCCTTCTTCCCTCCATATTTATTGTGTGTCTCCTATGAGCTTAGGACAGTGCTTTGTTCTGTGGGATGACACTAAGCCAGGCTTCATTCTTTTGCCCTTGAGTTCACAGTTTTGGTGGTAGGACATTCAACAAACAAACAATATGGTGTAGATAGCATTAGGCAGCGTAAAAACTCAAGCAAGATAAGATGAAAGTGATGGGGATTGGAAAGTTCCTGGTTTGAGCTCGCAGATTAGTGGGAAAGAGAGTCAATAAACAAGCCAAGGGGTAATTAAAACAATTTATGGATGGTAGTAAGTGCTATGAAGGAAGGAAACGTAGTTGTGAGACCACAGATGGGCTGAGAGAATTAAATATTAAAGTATATGGGAAGTGCTTTGATGATGTGACTGGTTGATGGCCTGCTCCTTCCCCGAATAGCTTTCTTTCCTCTATGTTTTCTTCCCCGACTGGACCGTTCCCAGTAGCACTTACACACACTCAAGTCAGTTGGTCTTAGAACTTACAATTCTGCTCCCAGCCCTACACCTTCTTCCTCTGTGATCCCACCATAGGTCCTCAGGAAAGCCTGCCTAAGACGTTGCCCACGCTTCTGTCATCTCAACAAATTCCACTCGGTTTAGCTTGATGATTCTACCCTAGAGAAGTTCTTGCTTCACCTTTGACTGTAGACCTGACCCACCAATCAGTCTCAGATCTGCTTGGCCTCAGATCTGCTGTCTACCTGCTCAGCCCACCTATCTGCTGTCTACCTCTTACCATTTGCTCTGTCCATCTTTATAGCACAGGCCTCCGTATGCTTGGACAGTTACATAGTGTAATCATGGTTCCCATGTCTTCACCCAGACTTCCTTCAGTGAGCCTGTATACAGCAGCCAGTCATTTTACAATGCAAATCTGGTGGTTTTCACTGTCTTCTTACCAATGCTGTGAGGCTCTTCCTTGCCCACAGATTTATAAAAACTATGCTCTTTTGCGTTCATTGCCGACTCAGACAGTGTCTTTCTCTTGACCTCACCTCTCCTCTGTCTTCCCTCACACTCTCTCCAGCCACATAAAACTTTCCACAGGCCTTTGGCAATGCCAAGCCCTCCCTGTTCCTGGATCCTTTTCCATCCTCCTCGTATCTTCTCGGCTGGCTGAACGGAGAGGGCATGGCGCATGAGTTACTCCTCCTCTCCTTTCTAAGTGAGTACTTTGAAGTCCGGAGAGGAAGAGGGACTTGCTAACAGCCTCACAGAAAGCCTGCTATGTATGTGCCTTGTGCTGAAATCATTCTCACTTCCTCCTCACCATTAGCCACGAGGAAAAGAAAATGCCACCAGCTAAGACCTTTCCCTGGAGAGTCTGGCTCTTTTTGCTGCTGGCATTGGAAACATGAGCAAGTGGGGAAGAGTTGGAAACAATGCACAGCTCCATTGCCTTCGCCTCAGCTTTCTGAGGCTTAGGTCCTCAGGGTGTCCTAATTTCCCCCAGTACCTTCCAGATAGCTCAATTCTGCTCCCGCATTCTCCCACCCCCAGCTAGAATATGGCTCCTTATCTACAGATGCCGCTGTTTGCTTCCTCTAACCTGAAATGGTTTAAGTATCTCAGTGACTGTCAACACATCTGTCTGGAATAAATATGATAGTATATAAGACTTCCAGTGCTTAGACAGAGTGTTAAGTCTCAGTACCCTGAACTAATATAGGGATAAGTCAGTCCAGAATCTATTGATGAACAGACATTTGGCTGCTGACTGAGCTGAGCAGGCCATGATCTAGACCCTCATTCTGACCATATGACTAAACCCTCATCCTGGCTGTAGAACAGACCCTGAGGATAGATCCAGGTTCATCTATGAACTTGCTTCCAGAATTGGCTTTAATTCTGGTTATATGCTGAGCCTTGATCCTCATCCAAGAATGAGCCTTGACTCTGGCCACAGGGTAAACCCTGATTCCAGAGTGAACTGTGCCCTTACTTCCACACTGGATCCTAATATTGCTTTTAGACTCATCGCTAATGCTAGTCCCACAGTGAGCTCTGTTTCTACTTCCAGAACAAACTTGACCTTGGCTCCAATTTATCCCCTGGCCATGGGCTGAATCCTATTTTGGTTACCAGCTTAATTCTGTGCCTGTAGACTCATGGTAAGAGTAGAACCCATAGGCTCAGAGTGGCTTTTCCCAAACAGAATGTGCCTCTCAAGTTGCTTTGCTAGGTTTGGGTGTTCACAAGCTTTAGAATAGACAGGCACAAATGGTTGATGTAGAACCATGCTTGGCAGAGCTCCCCAGCTGGTTCGGCTCCCAAATAATGATGAGTTCATTCCTGCCGATGCCTGTCAGGCTGAGATGGCGAGCATTCCAGGGAGAAGGGGCCTTAACGACTCTTCAAGGGTTTGGGGGTCTAATGAAGCACACACCAGAGAACGATTTATCTTCCCCTCATAAAATCCGTACAACAAGGAGATCAACTTCAGAATCCAAATTCTCTCTGACATTGAAATGTGAGCCCAAGACAGTTTCAGACCCTGAGAACTGTCTGGGGCTAATTGCTGTGGCCTCTGGAGAGTGAGGAGAAGGCAAGGGAGGGTGTGTGTGGCAGAGGAAATCTGGGGATGTGCCAGGGCCTCTCTCCAGGCTCTGCAGGGAGCTGACTGTAAGTTGTCACATTGGAGAATAAAATAGAGTAAGATGAGGAGGTGATAGGAAAGGTCGTGTGGTAGCAGCTGGTTGGTTTCCTTCATGGTGGGTCTTCTTTCCCCTCCAAGAGGACAAATGACAAACAGACCAAGAGGAAGCTGCTACTGGGAGACTCAGGTGTGCAGAGGCAGGCCACCACCCTTGGGCCTGGCTCTCCAGCTTCTTGTGGTTAGAAGTGGGTGCTTGATTAGTTGGTTCCTCTTTTTGTCTCCTACAGCTTGCTGCTGGCTGGGGTCTCTCACATCTCAAAGCTTAGCCCACCAGGAAGCAGCACCAGGAGAGTCCCCCCCCCCCCCCCGTCTCTCATCTCATTTCAGATGTGAGTCTTGCCCACATTCTCAGATGCAGATCATGTGTTCTGCTATACAAACATACAGATGACATTATAGGGGAAATCATAGACTTTGAATAAATAGAGCCCAGTTATTCATTTCAAAAGAAGACAGATTTCATAATAATTAGATGGTGAAAAAACTGGAAATGATGAGAAGCAAACTGAATCAAGTTCTGGTTGATGCATAATATAATCATTTATTCCAAATTTAGGTCAATAATGTACTGTGCAGCTAGGAAACATAAGATAAAATAATGGGATCTGCTTCTGTTTTTCTTTTTTTCTTTTCTGTTAGAAGACAACTTTCTTAAGTAAGACACAGAACCTTAAAGGAAAAGATAGGCAGATTTTATTACAGAAAAAAATTAAGTGTAATTAACTTGCACTTGCATGCAGGGAAACACAGAGCCAATGTTAGAAGTAAATAAAGACCAAGAGAGAATATTTGTAGCATATACAGCAAAGGATTAAACTGCCAGGCACACCAAGAATTTCTGCAGATCTGCCAGAGAAAGAAAAGATTCTGCAGTAAAGCAGGCGAAGAGGAAGGCCAGGTAGTTTCTAGACAGGAGATGCTGGATTATAATTGTGGCTGTGGAGGTCTACCATTAAGATCTGTCTTTAGAAGACCCTCCTACCCACAGAGGAGATGACTGACAGCAGGGAGCTTAAGCATCTGGATCGTTGTAAAGATCATGGCATCTGGATCATTGTACGTGGCATCTGGATCAGGCCCTGCTTTCTGTAGACTGTGTACAGATAGACCAAGGGTTGTGAAGTTTCAAAGGTTGACTGTGTTGGGTCACTGGTCTGATGAAAACTTTCTCAGAATTGCACTGTGATCTTGAGACAGGAGAGAAAGACAAGGAAAATTAATGGGGATATAGGAAGAATAGGTGCCTCCCCTCCAGGGTCTTGTCTGGTTGCAGTCTCATGGAGAAGCAAGAATCCCAGCATAATTAACAAATATTTACTATGAAGGTTACCAACATACAGCTAACATTAATTTTGTATATAGATTCAGGAGTGATTGTATATAATTTTAGGTTAGGCCCTATTTTTCCTTGGACTTTCTGTGTATCCCAAATAAGAGTATTAACTTCATTTACACTAAGAATACTTTCTTGTATCCCAATGTGGTGGCTAATTTTATGTCAACGTGACATAGGCTGGAGTCATCTGAGAGGAGAGAACCCCAACTGAGAAGATATTTCCAAAAGAGTGAGCTGCAGGAAAGCCTGTATGACGTTTTCCTATTTAGTGATTGATGCGGGAGGGCCCAACTCATTGTGGGGTGGTGGTCCTGGGTTTTATAAGAAAGCAGGTTCAGTAAGCCAGTAATTAGCACTCCTCTACGGCATCTGCATCTGCTCCTGCCTCCAGGTTTCTGCTCTGTTAGAATTTCTGTCTTATCTTCCTTCAAGGATGTACTATGGATGCGGAAGCAGAAGCCCAAATAAACCCTTCCTTTTCCGATTTGCTTTTGGTCATGGTGTTTCACTATAGCGGTACTAACCCAAACCAAGACAGCTCTACAGCTGATTCATCTACAGCTTATCAATTACAATTTTGGGAGATGCTCTCCATGAACCACCCTGTCATCGCATTTAGTCTTCTTGCAAGGTAGCAACTTCAGATGCAACCAGCATCCTGTGTGTGGCTATTGTAATGGAAGGGCAGTGAGACTCCTTTTTGAGATGCCCATACCTACCTTGTGCATGTACCTTATCCCCTCTTTTTTTCCCCAAGCATCCCTCTTTCTCTCCTCACTCTTGTGCTTAAAGTCTGTATGAAAGTATCTCCACTAAAACCCCAACTTGGCTTCAATTTGAAACTCTTTTCTGAGGCCAATCCATGAATCCCAATTTTGCTGGAGTACAGGTCACTGAATAGATTGCAAGAACTCCTCAGTCTCCTGGGGGTAATGATGTGGAGCTGTGCCTCTGACCCTGTCACTATTGACAGTCTGAGGACCCCACTCAATGTCTCCTTGCACAAATGTTAGAAATGCATCTTGGTCTCCAGCCTCTCCCAGTCCTCATGGCCCCTCCCTACTGTGCCATTGGTATCTGCCCTAGTAGAACTCTGGATTGTAGAATCACATACCTTGGCTATCTCCTTCTCAGAGGATCTAACTGACTACAACTGAGCCTCAAATGAAAAGCCGCCCAGCCCCGATCCTAATGAAGGAGAGATGAATTGAAGTGTGATACTGTTTCCTACATTTCCAATTGACAAACATTCTCAAAAGGTCACTAATAGCTCATGTAGCGAGGAAATACAAAATGAATCTTATATTGTGCTGATGCCAAGGACATAAAGTATACATATTCATTAACTCAGTGTCTCACATCCAGGAATCTGTTCTGGAGGATATATGCATATATATGTATAGAAATATGTTTGATGAGACATTATTTATACTAGTAAGAGGCTCGAAAACAGCTTGAATATTCCCTAATAAAGAATAGCTGCCTCGGAGAGGGAACACCCACACAGTAGATTTTGCAGATGTTTTAAATAATAAGGTCAAGGTATATGACATGAAAAGATGTTTATGGTGTCAAATGAAAAAATAGAGGCTGAAGAATATGCTGAGTTAAAAAAAAAATCCCGGATGTGTTTGTATGCACACAGATTTGTGAATGAGCACAAACACACAGAGAGATGCTAAATTGCTAAAATTATTTATCTTCCTGGAGGAGAATGAGATTGGGCTGACTTATTCATGGGAGCCCTCCCTTTGTTTCTTTCTTTATTGTTGAGATGTTTCACCGTGAGCACAGATTATTGTTTTTAATTAAAATCAGCAATAGGTAAAAATAAGGAAAAAAAACCCCAGAGGGTCACCACTAAAATGAGCATTGACCCCTTGTGGAGGTAGTGTCCACGTTCTAGTCTTTCTAATCACAATGTTTGGACTCCGCAGGGGATAACTGCAGCGGCAGGTAACAGTGTAAGAAAATTGCTCTCATTCTCATCTTTAAATTTTAAATTATCCTTTAACATTATTTTTGCAAAAATGTTAGGAGGAAGCGACATTGCCCACCTTTGCCTCTGGCATGATAAACTATATCTGACTCCAGTGCTTGGTTTTGTTCCTTTTTGAGGCTGTGTCTTTTTATACAGCCCAGGCTGACCTCGAACTCACAAGAATTTACTTACCTCAGACTCCCTCGTGCCCTGAATGTCTATTTTTTTTTTTTAACTATTAAAAACAAATCATCTCACCACTGCTGTCTAGCTGAAGGCCACATATACTGTCATGGAAGTTGCTGTGGGGTACGCCAAGTCATCTGTTCCCAGTTTTACCATTTGTATTGGAAGAGTTTGGGCTAAATGGTTTATGTGTATGACCAAAGTTTCAGGATTCTGAGACCAGTGGCAGAATGTTGTCTTGGCACATCTGGGCAGCTGAGAAATAAGAGAAACCTATCCATGTCCTCAGCCCTGGTCTCAAACCAGCTCTCGTAACCCCCGCCCCCATACACACACACACACACACACACACACACACACACACGCACACACACACACACTCTCAGGGGTCAGTGAGAGGCATCAGATGGTGAGCACACCACGAGGTCTATGATCTTCCTCCTCTGTATGCCTAGACTCTGCCCACGAGTTAAGATCTGTAAGCTATGCTTTCGTGATTCCCTCTGATTAACCAGTTTAGAATACCATTCCTTTTTCTCTTGAGATCATATGGTGTAGGAGCCCAAACTGTCACGTCGTTCTGTTCCCGATATGATTAAGCACTTCACATGATATACTGGAGGAGGAGGAAGAGACACCAAATCGATAAACTCCACGTTCCTAAACCCGAGATTAATGGAAAATACCAGGGTCCCCCAAATGGTAAACTCCTGAATATTTCCCTTAAACCTAGACTCCTTAACAAAGAGGGCTTTGTCTCCAGTTCCTGCTATGATGATTTATGAAGATAGGGGGCATATGGTGACCATGTGAAAAGTTGTTGTTTTCATGCCACAGGATGGTGACTGTAACCCCAGGCAGCCTGGACCCTGTGGTTGTTCTCCTTCCCGTGAAGGCTGGAATATGTTGAGCCAGTTTTTCTGATGTACCACTCCCTTATATCTTTCCAAGCCCATTTTTCATTTCTAAATACTCCCGTCTCTGAGTTTTCCTTTGACAGATGGGGAGACTTAATACATTAATTTGTGTTGTGTTTCTCTAGGTTCCTGTAACAGTGTCTGTTCTTAGGTTTTTTTTTTTTCTTTAGGAAGAGTGGTTTGTTCTGTTGATTTTAGAACTAGAAGTTGTTGGTAGTGGAAGTACATACCACTCCCAGCACTAGTCAGGTGGATTTCTGTGAGTTGGAGGCCAGTTTGGTCCACAAAGGTTTACAGACAAGTCAGGACTGCATAGTAAGACCATGTCTCAAAAAAAAAGGCATATGTTGTCTAGAGAGAGCCGTTTTATTATTTTTAAAACTTAGGTTGCTGCTGTGATGGTTATATGGAGCACATGGAGAGGGAGACAGACTTTTCACATGGGATATGGGAGATACCATTCTGGAAACATGATTGATATGCTATTGGGGTTCTGCAAAGAAGAAGGAATTTTTGGGATAACAGAATGTCAGAAAGGATGTCTATGGGGGAGTTCTTAGGCCCAGGAATTGGAGCTCACAATCTGGCAGGCAGCCTCCTTACCAAATAGTCAACAGCTTCATCAACAGGCATTGCGTGTGGACCTACAACTGCTGGGCACATCCAGAGTTGGTTATTAAGCTGGTTAGTTTTAACTGTCCACTTGACACACCTTGAATCATCTGGAAAGAGAACTTCAACTGAGAGATTGTCAACACTATGTTAGCCTAGGGGCATGTCTGTGGGAGATTGTCTAATTATTACTTGGTGTGAGAAGACTTAGCCCACCATGGGAGGCACCATTCCCTAGGATTTGAATCCTGAAAAGTATAAGGGAGGAGAAAGCAAGCAAACAAATGAGAATCCATGTGTTTATTCTCTCTTTCTTGGCTGTGGATGTGATGTTCAAGGTTCCTACCATGACATCCCGGCAATAGTGGAGTGTAACCTCTAATGAGAGACAACTAAAGGTTTCCTCCTCTATGTTGCTTTTTGTCAGAATACTGTCACAGTCAGAGAAATGAAACTAGGACATAAATATTAATACGAAAGAGCCTTGAGACCTTCACATGGACCTGGGGGAACAAACAGGGAACAGAAGGAAGGTCAGAAAGCTGATTTAGAGAAAATAAATGGTTGTGGCATTTCTTACTTTCCTGAGAACATGGCATAAAATTGGTACCCACCACTATTTCACCCCAATATTTAGCAGTGAGCATCTTGTATTGTGGCCAGTTCCTGCCCTTGTCCCTGCATCTTTCTGCAGTCCTTTATCATGCTTGCCTCTCCTACTCTTGTCTTCTTAGCCTCCTAACTCTCCCAAGGCTCTCCATGGTCGAAATGAACCAAGTTGCACATAACTGTACCCACATCACCCAATCACAGTGCTTAGTTTCGTGTTAGATGGGTATTCTGCAAATGTTTGCAGAATGCGGAAGGATGGGTGGATAATACCATAGTGGCCACATTGGCAGTGCCAAAGATGAACCTGAATGGAAATCTGGGTGTCTTTGTTCAAAAGCACAGTAGTGACCTGGTTTAATCACAGAAGACTGGCTGGGAAGCAGCCTGTGCATCTGTGAAATAAGCCATTTTCTGCCAACCCGTGCGCAGGGGCCGGTGTGGTTTGATCAATTAACCCCACACCCTGTCCTTCATCTGTGGCTGGATCTGGCAGTGGCGAGTGCAGGAGGTAATATCTATCCTGTGAATGTGATATGTGTGTTCCGTAATTGATGCATTGCTGGGATCTGGGTGAGAAAAGGAGAGGAGAGAGGGAGAGAGGAGGGAGGGAGGTGGTGTGGGGGGAGGGGCGGGTAAGGAGATGGTGAAATAATCATAGGACTGTTCACTCCCAGGGTACTCCCAGTGGCCAGCTCTTACAGTTCTCTTGCTAGGGACATTTTCAGGCTACTTGCCAAGGGCTGCAGGGAGGTCTTGTCTGTTCTCGACATAGCTTTCCCTCCTGGCAGAGAAACTAGTTCTGATTGTGCCTGAGGCCACCCCGGACACCTGTTGACTGGTAAAAACAAGCCATTTTAAAAGGGATGTCTGGCAGTGTGAACACACTCGTCTCCATCTGACTTATTTTTTAAGCATGATAACAAAGTAAAGTAAGACTATTGTGTACCCGAGCGTGCCACGGAGGGCATGTTATTGGCAGTTGGTGGGTTAAGTGTGGACTGTGGACTCATAGTGCCTGGGGAACTTGCTTGCTAACTGTGAACTCTTGGACTTTCTCTCTCCGAGACTCATTTTCTTCATCTGTCAGGTAGGGCTAGCAATGCATACTTGCAGACACCGTGGAGGGCTAACCGACAGTACAAGGGTAGCATTTGGTTTGCGCTGGATTTGGGTTAGAGAGCATCTTCTTTGGAACAGAGGATGTATCTGGAAACGGGCAGTCTCCATTCACATCTGTCCCCTTAAGGCTTTGCGAGGGATGTGGTTGTATTGTTCCTCTTAGACTGGCAAAACTTCGCATTCTTACCCCGAGAAGGTATGTAATAAATGAAAGATGTAAGCCATGGACCCAGAGAAGGCTGTCCTGGCAGGAATGAGGACATAGCCTTCAGCTATAGCTCTCAGCCAGACTTAACACAGAGATAGGGCAAGATGCAGAACAAGGTACCAGAGGCTGGCAAGATGTATTGTGCGGAGAGGGGTGACCTTGGCATCTCTTGTGACTCTGACACACCCTGAGTGGGATTTGTGGGTAGCAGCCACAGGCCAATTTAGAGAGTTCATTTAGCTGCCAGAGAGCTCATGTGACCAGACTCTAGTGGGTAACAGGACAGGTTTGTGTCAGGCCAAGCCCAAGTGACCACCAAGTGACCATCAAGCCACAGGTTGATGGCCCACGGGAACACCAAGATGACCTGTGAGGGTTTCTGAAAGCTGACATTGCTTTTGGAGCCATATAAAAATGGGTGTAGTCCACTGTGCCCTTTGAGCCTAGGGAAAATTGTGTAACTGTGTCAAAGCTCAGCTTCCCCATCTGTGTAAAGGGTTCTCTGCACATGATGCTGTGTGGTTCAGCTGCAGAGACACACATGGAAGACCTGGTGCAGCGCAGTGCATAGGCAACATCTAGAAACAGCTGGTCTCTGCCCTCTAGCCCTCGGGGAATCATTGAAAAGGCAACACCACCCTTTCTTCTTCTACTCGGTAGAAACAAAATACTCTGCAGATGTCTTAGTGAGCAGCTGACCATCAAATTCACTGTGGAAATTCTGTGATCATGTTTGAATATGTGGGGTGTTAAGCTTCCTGCAGCCTCCTTGGCTTTAAAGGAACGCAGCACCAGTTTCTGACAGTCCCTGTGATTACTCTTCAGTAAAT
The DNA here is from genome assembly GCA_021653895.1 of Mastomys natalensis. Classification (NCBI taxonomy): domain Eukaryota; kingdom Metazoa; phylum Chordata; class Mammalia; order Rodentia; family Muridae; genus Mastomys; species Mastomys natalensis. The sequence continues at coordinate 1,834,967 of JAJTUV010000213.1, read as the reverse complement.
CAGGCTGAGGCTTGTCTTGGTGCCTGAGATCAGTGTGGGCTTCACTGCCCCTCACCCCTATACCTACATTTGAAGGCAGCAGCTAATTATGATTTACGGCGCTGTCTGGTGGAGGATGGCCTGCTTGCTTGGGGAAGAAGGGTGGAGGAGGCCCCTTTCTCTGTCAGATAGCAGCAAGGAAATTCAAAGATGGCTTTGGACTCTGGTGATTGCAGACTTTGATTATTAAAAAATAAATAAAGTCTTGGAATGCTTACTAATGTCAAACAGCTGAAATGATTCCTGTGGTAGCAGCGAGATGCATCCTCCTCTAGAGTTTTCTAAAGAAGTGATTTCCATGGGAGGAGGAATCCAGAGTCTGTGGGTTAAGGGATCTTTTCACTCTGCACAGGAACAAGAGGGAGCCCAGGCAGGTGTGGGTGGGGCTATGTGTGTACAGAGGTTAGTAGTCCTTCCAGAACTAACGGACTATTTAGGTATGTATGTATTTTGGAGGGAGGGGAGTAGTATTGTGAATTATTTTACTCTTTATTTTGGATCAGTACATAAAGTAACAGGAGTTTTTCTTCCTTTATTCCCCCCCCCCATTCTTTTTAACTCTTTGCTAATTTCATATAATGTATTGTATTTAGATGATATCTCTTCTCTCTCTTGAAAGTCTTCATGGAGACACTCAAACAACATTCCCCACTCAATTTTATGCTCTCTCTTTCCTCCTCTGTCTCCTCCTCTTCTTCCCTTCCTCATCTTTCATAACCCATTGAGTCCATTAGTCCTGCACATCTGTACCTAGGTGTAGCATGTCATCCACTAGAACACGTAGCCTACCCTGGGCCACACTGCCCAGGAAAACAGATCTCTTCCAGCCATCGTCAGTTGCTGATAGCTCCTCAGTCATGTGCGTGTTCTGGTGAGCTCCTTCCTTCTTCCTGATGAAGCATTGTTTGGCTTGCTCCTGTGCTAGGGTCCTTGACATGGTTGGTTCATCCAATAACACCCGTGCACCCAGGGTTTCTTCCACTGTCCACAGAGGTTGGGTGACTTCTCCGACATTTCAACCTTGGTTTGCTTGCTTTGTGTTTGTTTTTCAAGACAGGGTTTTCTGTGTGGCCCTGTCTGTCCTGAAACTAGCTTTGTAGACCAGACTGGCCGCAAACTCAGAGCTCCAGCAGCCTCTGCCTCCTGAGTGCTGGGATTAATGGTGTGTACCACCATGCCTGGCTACATTTCAACCTTTTAAGTGGAAAGTCTAGGACCTGAATCCAGCCAAATGATTACACAACCCGAGTATCTCCTGTTGGCTGGGTATTTAACTCACGAGCCAGCATCTGAATGGGCTTTTGTATGTTGTCTAGACTCTTTACTGCAGCCTTTATCTCTTCTTTAAACTCCTTTTTGATTCATTTGATGGGCTTGAGAGAGTGGAGTTTTGTGAACATTTTCTTATTCTATATTAGTATTATTAGTAATAGTAATAATTCAAATAACAGCAGATGCACATTAGGTTCATAAATATCAAGTCTACACATAACATCTTATCAATAGTAACTACTTAGCTTCACATCAACCCTATGATGGTCTTCTTACATCTATATGAGTATTCTTATTATATAGATAAGGAAATGGAGACATGGGGAGGTTAAAGCCATTCACCATCTTTCTGGAAGTCTCCTTAAAAGATTTGCCTGAAAATAGCAGAGAATCTAACAATGGCTTTAAGCTTTTTGGTTTTGTTTTTTTTTTTGTTTGTTTTGGGTTTTGTTGTTGTTGTTTTTATTTCAAAATCTCATGTAACAAGAAGCTGGGAGGTTAGGAGTTCAGGGTTGGTGAGGCAGATCAAAGATGCCATCAAGAACTTGGGACTGCGTTCCCATTCTTCTCTTCTCAGAATCCTGGAGCTTGTTGCCTGTGGTTCCAAAGTGGCTGCCCCCTTCTCATTTCATCTTTACCCTTCAGACAGAAAGAAGGGAGAGACCTGAAAGGAAAGACATTTCTAGAAATGCTCAGTAGATCTCCACTGCATTCCATTGGCTGGGATGACATCATGGCTTACCTTAAGTGTCAGGAGTAACAGGCAAGCAAACTAGGTCCTTCCTTCTAATTCTTTATAGTGGAGGAAGACAGGAAGAAAGGACTGGGCATGGGTACTGTTTGTTCCCTGCTGATCTATAAATTTTATCCCTATAGGTTTTTTTTTTTTCCACATTGATGTTTTAAAGGCTCAAGGCCAATGGTTTTATGGAATATCTCATATTATTTCTCCAGTGTTGCCTCAGTGTTCTTTATTGGGGTATAATATACATACTATAAAATTTGCCATTCACATGTTAATTTTGAGGTTGGAGAGATGGCTTAGTAAAGCACTTGCTTTGCAAGCTTGACTCTCTGAGTTTGAGCCCCAAGTATAAATGCAGCTGCTGTGGTCCATTCTTGTAATCCCTGTGATGGTGAGATGGGAGGCAGGGACAGGCACCTGGCAGGCCACTAGACAGCTAGCCTAGCCATTTGGTGAAGTTCCAGGGAGATGAGAGACCATATCTCAAGTGAAAAGCGGATGATACCTAATTAATAACAACTGAGGTTGTTCTCTGGCCATGCCCACATGCGTGTACCCTCCTCCCCCTTTACCATTTAAGACACGTACCTCTAAAGCAGTGGTTCTCAACCTTCCTAGTGCTGTGACTCTTTGATACAGTTCCTCATATTGTAGTGATTCCCAACCGTAAAATTATTTTATTGCTATCACATGACTGTAATTTTGCTACCCTTATGCATTGTAATGCAAATATCCTATATGTAGGATATCTGATATGCACCCCACAAGGAGATCACAACTCACAGATTGAGAACCACAGCTCTAAAGACTTGAAAGCAGGGGCTGGAGAAATGGTTCAGTGGTTAAGAGCACTGACTCTTCTTCCTAGGTTCTGAGTTCAATTCCCAGCAACCACATGGTGGCTCACAACCATCTGTAATGGGATCTGATGACCTCTTCTGGTGTGTCTGAAGACAACAGTATACTCACATATTTAAAATAAATAAATCTTTTTAAAAAAGGAAAAAAAAAAGACTTAAAAGTAGATTGTTGAACAGGGATCTGCACACCAATGTTCAGAAAAATACCTTTTACAACAGCCCAAAGAGAAATAGCTGAAATGTCCATTTATAGCTGAGTGGACAAACAGAGTATCTTAGAGACCTACAGCAGCATATAATCAGTCCACTTGGGCAAGGAGGGAAAGTCTGACAGCTGCTGTAACATGGGTGAACCTTGCAGACCTTGTGCTGAGTGTGATAAGTTAGCCAAAGAGTATAGTGTGACTCTGTTTATACAGCATACTAGGGTAGTCAAATTCAGAGAGATGGAAACAAGATTTGTGGTTGACAAGGCAGGCAGGGAGGTGACACTGATTGTTTAAGGGATATTTCAGTTTGAAAGTGATGATTTTATGTGTCAATGAGCCATGAAGTATCCAGTTATTTGGCCAAGCCCTTGTAGGTGTGTTGGTGAGGATGAGACTAATCCCGGGTTCAGTAGACTGAGTAGAGAATACGGGCCTCCCTCAATGGGCAATGTAATCAATCAAAGGCCTGAATAGAACAAAAAGTTGACTGTTCCCCAAGTAACAGGCAAGTCCCCTGGCAGGGAGTTTGTGGGAAATCATGTCCCCTCATTTTGGATGTTGGCTTTTATTTGATCTTCAGCCTGCTGGCCTTTGGATTTCAACTGTATCATCTGCTCGCTTGGGCTACCAGTTTGTCCACTGCAGATGTTAGGACCTACCCTCCCTAGGCACATGAGCCAATTCCTTACAATAAAGGGTGGAGCTGTAGCTGCTCACTTTCAAGGATGATACGGAATCTCTGTTGACTTCTAAGCCTCTGTTAGTTAGGCCCAGAGACAGTCACACGAGGGAGAACCATCCATTTAAGAGGAAGATCCCAAAGAAGTGACTGTGAAACGTGATTGGATGGACCACAGAGGATCAGGGCTCACTGAGAACCTATTGGTTAACTCTGGAATCTTAGGAAGTTTTCATGCTGGGGCCCAAATCAAGCCAGGTCCTTAGGTATGGATAAGAGTCCTCCACAGAAGGGAAACACCCTTCCACCCTGTACTGGAGAGATCAACATAGCCAGAAGCTCACATGGCTTTAGGACATGGTAAGAACTTCAGAAAAGGGGCCTATGGTGTGAATTTGTGCAGCAGCGATGAGAAATGAGGTCATGAGGTGCTTCAGATTAGATGTTAAAGAAACTCAACTGTAGTCTTTCAGAAGACGGTAAAACTTTCATCAAATAGTGTTTATAAGAACTGTGGAGACTAAAGTGTAAGAGGCTCTAGAAGCTCTAGGCCAACTAGGAGGCCACTTCACAGTTCAAGGGAAGGAAATGAGGCTGGGTTAGTGATGGTATGTATAGGAAATCAGCAGGTGAAACTCAGAGAAGGCTTGGGGGTTGGTGTGTGGGATGGAGAAGTCTGGAAATTGGTATCTTTAAGAATCTACATGGAGATGGTAAGACATAAGAAGTGAGGTGGTTCAGGTCAGGGCCTCACAGGAGAGTGGGGACTTCAAACTGAAACATCAACATTTACATATGGAGGGAGCAAATTCACCAGGAAGGCTAGAAACCCTTCTGTAGCAGAGCTTCCTCTAACCAAGTGTGTGCCTGCAATTCATGAAGATGACAGAGGTAAATTTTCTATAAAGGATGATGGGTCCACCACTTCTGGGTTCTTACCTCAGCTCACCAGCCCACTCTCATGCTTGGGGTGCTTTTCATTTCTTCCAAACTTTTTGTTTTGTTTTTCAAAACAGGGGTTCTCTGTTTAGCCCTGGCTGTGCTGGAACTCACTCTGCTCACTCTGTAGACCAGGGCTGGCTTCAGATTCACAGAGATCCACCTGCCTCTGCCTCCTGAGTGCTGGGATTAAAGGCTTGTGTTCCCATCGCCCTGCTTTTCCTTTTTAATAAACTGTCTCTATTCTTTGTATAGCCATTCGTTGTCCCTGTTCTAACCCTTTGCCTCAGGATACAAGAGCCTAGAATCAGGTGCTCTTTGAACTCAAGTCCATGGCTGTGCACACCGAAGCATCTTTTCTCAACACTCCCAGTCTTCTCTGACCTTGCCCCCATGCGTAATTTACAAGCATGAGGTTTTCTTCATCTCCTCTCTTCCTGGTGGCTGCTGGGATTTTTCAGCTTGCTTGTACTATTTTTCTCCCAAACAAAATTGTTCTTGAGCTTCCTTCTGAGTCTCTATTTTTTAAATTCTCTTATTAATGAAATTCAGAACCCTACAACAGAACCTCAGTTTCCCTGGCCACAAGAGAGACCTAGATCTTACTAGCATCAACGCTGTGTACTTAGGGCAGCCCATAGTCATTGTGAGTTTTGTTTTCTGTCTCTAAGGCAAGGTTGGAGGTGACCATCGCTCTATGTAGGTTTGATGCGATTCTCTGGGGCACATTTGCCTGTTGCAGACCTGCTAGACTGACAGACAGCCTCTCTCCAGCACGGAACTCTCAGCAGGGTTTCCTGAGCACCGTTTACTTGCTGTGGATATGCTAAAGCAGGTTAGAAACGATCTCACTCAGCTTAAAAACAGAATAGGATGCCTCTTAAACCAAGAGATCGCATCTTAGAGACAGTTCTTCCTTGAGAAACTCAAAGATCTAGCCTCCTTCAGTCAGTATTTTGACAGGAGGAGACATTGAGCTGGGTATGAGAAGTCCTTAGAGCACGTGCTCTTCAGTCCTTGGTCTTTACTGCTCTCCGCACCTGCATCCATGTGGGCATTTACGCTGTGACACGTGCTTGGTCCAAGTCTTTGTAGTTAGGAGATAGTTCAGTTTCAGAGGCTGGAATATGAAGGTGGTATGGAGGCATTGTGAACATAGCCCAAGGATGGGGACTTGGGTTGAGGTTCTGGGCGTGGAGAGGAGCAGATAAACACCTCTTATGGCTACTCATAAAACATCATCATCTGGAGATAAAATGGACCTGGGAGCAGAGAGTGAGGTTATCTAAGTTTTCCAGACTGGATAGAGAGTAGGGTGAGAAACAGATGTGGAAGGCAGCAGGGCAACGGGATGAATGGGATTAAGTAAGGAATGAGACCAAGTCCACCCACTACCCCTATCCCCTACCTCTCACATCTCTGCATACTGCTGTAGCTTTGTTTATTTCCCAGGGCTGTGCAGAGAAGCTTGACCACATTCCTTTATGGCTCCTCAGATATGATGAACCTATGTAAGCCCCCAGCTCACTGGGAACCCTGCAAGGAATCCTGGGCTCTCCCTTGCTTCAGTTAGTCCACTGGAGTTGCAGGACAAGCCAGTGCCATTTGCAGTTCTCTGACACATGATTTGTGCAGATGCCAAGGACACAGGCATGGCCCTCAGACTGCACTTCTACCCTTGCTTTCCCAGCCAGCACTACTCACCATTCTTGGAGCAAACCCGCTTACAATTGAGGAGTTTTCCATCTATTCTTTTGCCTGTTATCATGTCTCTTCCATCTGTCCATTCAGTTCTACTGGAGCTGACTGGATCTCTGAAGTTCACTCGCCATACTTCTCCCTCATCTCACTATTTTCATCTGAGTCTGAAGAAATCACTCCCTTTGGTCTTCCAGACAACTGCCTTGGGTTTTGGCAGCATCCTATCCATCATTTGGATGATTTAGATACTAATTTAGATACTTTGATGATTGTGTTTGTTTTTCCTGCTCAAAATATCTCTCAATTAAACAGTCCTTCTGCAGAGATGATGTTTGTATGGCTGAGTCTTATATCGCTTTATGATAATGAATGAGTTTAGATTTCCAGAAGAGGTGCAAAGATGCTACTAAGGATTTCCATTCATCTTTCACCTAGTCCCCCTAAGTGTTCACATCCTGCAGTGTGCTTTGGATCTTACCACATGTATTTGATGAGTTCTAAGGATACCTCATGTTTGCAGGGACTCTATAGAACTGACTGTTGTTTTGGCCAACAATTCTTCATTTATTGTAGGTGATTTTTAAAAATTTATTTCTTATGATCATGTGTGGACGATGTGTAGGTATGGGTATGGCCACGACGCAGCATGCATGTGGAAGTCAAAGGACAACTTTGTGGAGCCAGTTCTTACCTTCCACCTTTACATGGCTCTAGGAATTGTACCCATGTCCTCAGGCTTGTGTGCCAAATGCTACTAAGCTGAACCACATCGCTGGTCTCAGTAGTTGATTTTAAACATGCTCTGTTATGCTTTGAGAGATTTATGTGTGTCCACGATTATCATGAGTTCTGTCAGATAATGTATTTTAGCTTTGATGGTCCTCCAAAATAGGAAAGTGATATTATCGTGTGTGGTGTGTGTGTGTGTGTGTGTGTGGTGTGTGAGAGAGAGAGAGAGAGAGAGACAGAGAGACAGAGAGACAGAGAGAGACAGAGACAGAGAGACACACAGAGAGAATATCATGGGATAGAGACATTTAAAGGAGAGACTCCTCATCTGATGGATCCGTTGTCATGTCCATATTAGTTTGACAATAGCCATCATCCCCAACTCTGCAAACCCACAATAACAATGACTGTACATTCTTAGATTTACCAGTTTCCCTTTGGAATTAGCACCGCACATCGTGTTTCCTCAGAAGCAGATCCTGACATAGTTCAGGAGAAGATTTCACCTGCTACATGAGGGACAAGTGAGGCAGAGAGGGGAGGGCAGCCTGTATAAGGTGCGCAATCTAGCAAGTTCCTCTGTGGATGATTGGAGCTCACCACAACTGGGGAACTCTGGACCAGCATATAATGTTTGCCTTGGAGTTCTCCCACTGGGAAGGGGAGAGAGCAGCCATATTTACACCCTGCTTTAGGGCCTTGAGACTTCTGGTTGACCTCATATGGACAGAGTTGCCTGTGGTGGTGACAGACAGCCTGCACAGATAACTCAGGTTTTGGAAGTTGAAGGCCTGACATGCGTGGGAATAGGGGGTCCTGAGATGACCCCATGAGCTCACTGTACCCACTCGGCATTTCCTCCGCATGTGTCTGTAACTGTTCGATACTTGATCCTCTGAGGTGTATCTCGATTTGCCTTCATATACAATTGCTGACCCTGGAGCATTTTTTCCCTTTGGTAGGGCTTGGAGAATGTGTTTTAACCGAGACCTACTTTTCATACTTTCTGGTTTTGTTTGTTGTTTGTTTGAGGCAGGGTTTTACTAATATCCCTGGATGGCATGGAACTCACTATATAGACTAGACTGGCTTTGAACTCACAGAGATCTACCTGCCTCAGCCTTCTGAGTGCTGAGATTAGAGGCATGTACCATCATGCCTGGCATGCATACTTTCTGAGTAGGGTTTCCTTTTCCTTTTTTTTCATTGAATGGTGGATTGTGGACCATGCCAGGAAACTTGGTAAGGTAAAGCCCGTCTGAGACCCTGGTACCCAGGTGCCCACCTGAGATGGTGGATGCCTCCCTGCTCCGTACTGGATTCCTGGCCCGGAACACGTGCTCACACTCTCCATATTGGTCACAGAGCCTAGAACAGAGTTCTCCATGCTAATGAAGTATCTAGAGGCCCTGATGGTTTAGCCAATAAGCTTTCCCTTCTCAGACATTCCTTCCTGCAAAAGGTATTTAATCTCTGTTTCACCACGAGGAGATAGTATGTACCCATTTTCCACGATGAACAGTCGATAAACAGTGTGGATAAACATAGACTGTCTTTTCATTGAGAACCGCTGTGGGGAGCATGGAGAAAGCCTTTGATTATGGAGCCAGTGCCCAAGTCTCCCGCAGAAGGCCTGTCTGCACTCCCAAACAACTGTTGCCAAGCTAAGGACTTTCGCTGATGTTAAGCTGGTGTTCCCATTTCCCCAGCCCCAGGTTCATTGTCACCCTCAGCCCACAGGCCCTGAATAGTCCCGATTCTTCATTCCTGACTCCTCTGTGTGGCACCCCAGCAGCAACTGGGTGCCCGGGAGTCAAGGAACCCAGCTTCAGCCTGCCACATCTTAAGTCATGTCTGGGTGTTTCCCTAAAGCCCAGCACCCTACGGCAGCAGCACAGGGTAAACACAGTCTGCAAGTGCTCTGTGTTCTGCCTGCTCAAGCAGTGTGAACCACACCCCAGTGGCAGGGCGAAACTCGGACCCACAGTGGATGGGGTAATAGTGTTCTTAATCTAATATCCCATACATTATGTCTTAAGACATGCCACATCTTGACTTGCTGAGAGCCACTGTCTTTGCTTTCTAGCCTGGAGAGAAACTCTTTTGATTAGATATCTACATGTCTTGATTCATTTCTATTGGCAGATTGGAGGAAAGGGATTTGAACAGGCAGGCTCAGATTGACATTTTGAAATGGAGGTATGATTTATTCCCTATAAGATATTTCGACACATCATATCAGTGGCATTTGAACTTATGTGTATTTAATTTAATAACTGTTACCAAAAAAAAAAAAAAAAAAAGCAGGAAGAAGCAGCTGCGTTATTCACTTGGTTCAAAGACCATTTATGTTTCCCCAACATTAGCTTCCTGCACTTAAACTGACAAACCCTAGATAAATGCAATAATTCCTTCACATTTCACCGTGCTCAGCTCTTCTAACAGCAACAATTGTGTTTCTCATTAACTTGTCCACTGCTGATCCTTGGAGTGTTTGAATCTTAAAAAGAAAAAACTGTAAGAGACTGTCATAGCTACTGTAAGAGAATAATGAAGTAAAGAAATGAGCTATTGTGGTTTTCTCCTGGAGATAAGGTGGCTGCTTGGGATTCGAGCTGAAATTCATCCCATCTTCCTACCTTGCTCACGTTGTGTGATTTCGCATAAGCTATTTGTAGCCTATGCTGTTTGGGTATGGGATGGGCGGCGTAGAGGAAGCTACTAGGAAGGCCAAGAGAAGGCTATGGCTATGGAAAGTCTGGAGTGTGAAGAAATGAAGCCACGGTTTAAGAACTAGAGCTAGGGAATATTTCACATGACTTTGGCATCCTATACTGACCTGAGGTTAGGGTACGACATTCATGGAGAGTTTAGTTTCATGCCAGAAGAGAACATTTCACTCCTTGAATGTCTTAGGCAAAGCCTGGTTATGTTCCTCTTCTTTCCTAGGCACCCAGATGTGTCTGCATAATGGCTCTAGCCAATGAAGTATAAAGAGAGTGGTGGCTGCCATTTCTGAGCCAAGTCTATAACACTTTCTGTCTTTGTCCTGTACACTCATTCTGGTGCTAAACGGAGAGTCATGGCGAGTTTGAGGTTGCCTAGTGAAGAAAGCATCTATCCATCATAGGAAGGGAGTATGGATCCCTGAGTCACTAGGTGGAGGAGAGCCATCTGTGGATTAAAACATCTCTTTATGTGGTGAGGATCACTGATGCTGGGTTGAACTGTTACATGTAAATACTTTATAATAGCATATGCTATCTTTACCAACATCTCCAGGGTCTTGATGCCAGTAAAGAGGACCTAGGAAGGCTATCTTCCAGTCTTCTAAGAGTCAGCTTCTTAAGAACAAGCACGGATCTGAGAAGCAGATGCTAGGATGGGATTTTAGAGGTGGGTTGCCTGCCCCACCCAAGGCAATGAAGACAGCATTCCTGATGTGGGAGAGGCACAGTCATTCCCTGTCTTCAGGTAGAAGTATAAGTATGATACTTTTACCAGCAATGAGCTGGGGTATTTCAGTGGAAGGATAAGAAATAGGTGGGACAAGGAAATGAAGGCACACAGATTGTATCTAGAACTTAGAGGAGTCAGATGGAGATTGCTAAGTAGATTGGGCAAAGATAAAGGCAAGCTTTGGGTGACTATTAGATCATTTAAAGCAGAGGCACCTCAGTGATGAGGAAAAGAATTCCCATTTTCAGTAGACCAAAGGCAGAGAAATCTGAGGTATTGAATTATACTGAATGCAGAAATGATGGGAACTCTTTGGAAGCTCTAGGACAGAAACCACTCAAGGAAAGGGCAGAGTCGCAGCTCCAACCCCAGTTCAGTGCTCACGCTGGAGCCTGCACTCACTGAGTGCATGGTTGGCACTGATGGACTAATGTATTGAACCCGGTCACAGATACAATACTGTACGCGCCCATTACACATTCACCACACACCTAGAAATTCATCAATTTGTACAAGTGTGCATCCTTGCATCTGATACACACCTATCATTTGCCCTCATTCTAAATACACTTATTGATGAGCACTTGTGTGCACGGCTCTGCGCTGGACACTGGAGGTGATGAACTGCACAGGACCCAGGCCCATCCTCAGTGATCTCACAGCCTCTAGGAAGAGACTGTAGTGTGGCCAGTGCATGATGAGGGTAATTGGAGAAATCTCCATAAAAGTCTGGATCACAGAAGGGCCACACTGCCTATCTTCTCTAAGAAAAGGGTGGCTGAGCCTGACTTTGAAGGGAGAAAAATACCCTCCTTTTAGAGGGATACAAGGGGCCAGACAACAGACTAAGAGGCAAAGGTGTCATAATGCTCTGTTTACATGGCCTTCTATACATGGTTGAGGCCTGGGGTGATCCTTGGGGAAATGAGACAGGCAGTTGAACACAGCACAAGGAAGAAATGTTGAGAGCAGGGAGCATGCTGGGAGCTGGATAGAAGAATTATACACAGTTTGGGGTAAGATTAAGATGGGTCAAAGAGAGTGGGAGGTCATGGGATGTTCACCAGATAGGGCTCGTGATCATTTGTATACGCTTGACCCAGGGAGTGGCACTATTAGGAGGTGAAGCTTTGTTGGAGTAGGTGTGGCGCTGTGGGCATGGGCTTTAAGACTTTCATCCCAGCTGCCTGGGAGCCAATCTTCTCCTAACAGACTTCATATAAAGATGTAGAACTCTTAGCTCTTCCTGCACCATGCCTGCCTTGATGCTGCCATGCTCCTGCCTTGATGATAATGAACTGAACCTCTGAACCTGTAAGCCAGCCCCAATTAAATGTTTTTCTTATAAGAGTTGCTTTGGTCATGGTGTCTGTTCACAGCAGTAAAGCTCTAACTAAGACAGGGCTCATAGGATGCAATATCAGTTGAGGGAGAAGAGTGACAAAGCTTCCTTTCATGGGTCTGTCTTGGAGACTGATGAGAGAGTTTGATGATATCATGGTTCCCACTGTGGGAACGGAACACATGAGAATCAGCTCATTTGTGGAGGGTGTCAGAGTGTAACCTGCTGCAAAGGTTTCATTTGCTCAGCCTAAAATAGGAAAGGGAGGGTGCAGAACCACCAAGACCTTGGCTGACCCTGAACACATCATGGGAGAGAAGATGGAGGAAGAGAAGATAGGCCCCTTGTTTTCTGGACGCAAGACCTGTGTTTATGTCACACACACACACACACACACACACACACACACACACACAAACACACACACATCCATCATATATAAAACAAGGCTTTTAGGGCATCCAAGTCATACTACAGATTGACGTCAGTGTGCCACTGCCTATTTGATAACATGAAGTTTTTTTCTTCCACGATGGGAATTGAACTCAGAACCTCACACATGGAAAACGTTCACAGCTGAGACACAGCTCCTGTCCAAGTTTTTTAAAAAAGCATCTTTTTGCTTTGAGACAAGGTTTTACTAAGATCCCTGAATTTGGCGTTGGAATTGAAATCCTTCTGCCTCAGCCTTTTAAGAAGCTGAGAAGATAGGCGTGGGCCACCTGCACAGGGCACAGAAAATGTTGAACCACAGGGGACTGATAGCTTTTCTTTCTCAATACCATGATGGGGTTTGTCCCACCACCTGATCTGGTCGAATCATCTGAAAACCCCATTGTGCCATTCGAAGCATGTGGGAGAAAGTGGGTCCTAATAGTTGAAGAGGGAGGCTGAGGATTTTGAGCAACTTTTCAGCTCCTTTAGGAAGAGGTTCACTGCTGAAGTTTAAGGTGGGTGGGGAGGGCCTAGGGGACCTTTTAGATAAATGCCTTCTTCTGCAAAGATTTTTGTGAAGACCTGAGTGTGTATGAATGTGTGTGTGTGTGTGTGTGTGTGTGTGTGGTGTGTGTAATGCACATTCTTGAAATCTCACCTGCTCAAAGGTGGTGGCAGGGGAATTGGAAGGTCAAGGTTATTCTTTACTATGTAATGAATTTGAGTGAGTTTGGGGGAAGCTTGGGCTACATGAGTCCCTGTCTTTAACAATAAGTAAGTAAGCATAACATTTTTATTTATTTATTTATTTATTTATTTATTTATTATTTATTTTAGCATGTGTGTGTGTACATGTGTGTGTGCATGCTTGTGCATGTATGTATGGAAGTCTGAGGATAACCTGTAGGAGGTGGTTCCTTACTTCCACTGGCTAGGTAGCACGCACCTTTATCTATTGGGCCACCTCACAGGCCCTTTTTTATTTATTTATCTTTGAACATTTGTTTTTCTAAAATTTCCCTCTGAAATGTGTAGTCCAGTGGCATTCTACACATTCTCAGTGTTTTATCATCTCTGCCTAGTTTCAAGATTCTTTCATCTTCAACCATGGAAACCCATGAACCATGAACCTTCCACCTGCCCAGCCCTCTTTCTCCAAGGCTACCACTCTTTGGCTTTCTGTTTCCCTGTATCTGTCTGCTTTGGACATGAGACAAAGGGATCTGAGCAGTGTGTGGACTTCCAAGTCCCCTTACAATGATGCTGGGGAGATTCCTCTCTACCCAGCATGCATGTGTGCTTCATTCCTTTTTAATCTCACATTACATGGCAGGAGCTGTACTGGCTACACAGGTCCGAGTTCACCCCACCCTTTTGTTCTTTACAGTTGGAATCTCAGAGTATTCTCTTTGAGTGTGGGAAGCCCAACTGAGCTTGAGAGTGGTGACACTTTGTCTCCCTTGGATGGTGTGTGGCATTCTGGGATGCCACTAACCCTTGGTACTGCCAGGGGGCAGCATTCGCCCATGGAGCCTGCCTTTTGCCTTCAGAGGAGCCTTGTTTATGAAACCATTGGGTTCTGAAAACATTCCTTCCCATCCCATCATGTTTCAGATGTTGTGCTCTGGCTCAACAAATTGTTTTGGCTTAATTTTGGAGAAATCATTGTCGGGAATTGCTGAAGCAGTTTAATTCTAAAGCACATATTTATATGGGGCTTCGAAACTCACAGCCCTGCACATGATTACAGATGGAAGGGAGAGGAAGTTTAATCAGGATTGAGATGAGGTTTGAGCCCAGAGGGCTGCTGGAATGCAGAGAGACAGAGTAGAAAGGCCAGCACGTCATGGGTCTCGTTCAGAGCTGCTCTGACAGAACAGGGATTGAGGTCCATGTCCCCCTCCACCTTGACTGATGGACAAGCTGGCTTTAAAGGGTCTGTGCTCACAGACTCTGTGACTTGTGGGATGCTGTGTCAGGACAGTGGCCTGGCTTGCTTCTGTGGATAGTTCTCTGCCTCTGAGAGATGGCTGTCTGTCTCCAGTGAGTGTTCCGTCTCTTCTCCATTCAGGTGGTTGCCCTAGACTCAGGTTGAAGGAGCAGGTGATGTCACACGGGCAGCGGGGGTGAGAGGCAGTGGAATCTCCAATCCGGAAGAATGAACGTGAAGAGACTGTGCTGAAGGGAGCCACCTCTTCTCCTTCCCTTTCCCCATTGGCTCAGAATCAGAGACTATGCATGAGCCGTCTTCCCAAGGAAATGCTGATACACCTTTCCTGCAGTACAGCCTTTGGGGACAAGCCACACTATTCCAGGGTCAAGAATAAAAGGCCCATGAAAGGGAAGGAAGCCTGGGGCTAGATTTGCCGTGTGGCCTTGGCAAGTCCCTGTCCCTTTCTGGGCCCCAGGGTTTTCATTTGTCAAGTGTGTATGTCAGACTGACTTAGTTTCAAAAACAGACACGACAAGCAGCTTTTACATGCTAGATACCTTGCTAGACTTCTCACACCCACGATGTGGTTTATCTCTTGAAATAGACTTTCAGTGAGGCATTAGGACCCGCCATTTTACTCTTGGGATGCTGGATAGCACAGGCGTGACGGAAACTTTGCAACTGCTCTGAGGTCATAAGGCTCTGACCCCTGGGTCACATACCCAGTGCTCTAAAAGTATGCACCCTGCAGAGGCCTTTGTACCTTGTTTACATGGCCCAACATCAGATTAGACATTGTGCTTCAAGTCACATGAATAATTGTTTAAAGTAGCTGTGGTGACTGTATCTTTCCTTTCTAACTTTCCTTGTTAGATTTGGCCCAGCCAACCAATCTTGTAAGGTCACCTGACCATGGTGGCATAGAATGAGGCAGATTCTGGCTTTAAGAACTTGGCCATCTGACTGTGAAAGGCTCACCTTTGGGAGACAATCCATATCAGTAGATGGTGGTCAGTCTTTGACTTATAACCAGTCAAAGTACAGAAAACAAGTGTCTCTGGAATGGTCAGCCACAAATGGGATATCTGTATTAGATACCCTCTCTGAAAGGATCAGGGGCCACTGTGGAAGATGGGACAGAAAGACTGTAAGAACAGGCTAAAGAAGACTGGATCAAAACAGTGTCTTCTGGACATGACAGGGTCTATGGCACCTATGAACTTATAGCAACTGTGGATGTTTGTACTGCACAGGGCATCAGTCAACATCCTGTATGGAGATGGGAGGATCTCAGAAACCACACCTTTAGCTGATGAGCTATTGACAGCTGATTGCTTTGAGGGAGGGAGGATCAGTTCTCTTTAAAGGTGTGACCCCTGGTGGTCATCCATGCTCCAGTGGTGATCTCACACCTATGAGAAACAGATGCTGGGGAGATGGCTTAGAGGGTAAGGTACTTGTCACACAAGGGCAGACCTGAGTTCAGATGCCCCCAAACCACTACAAGTTGGGGTGATAGTGTGCATCTGTAATGCCTGTCTCAGATTGGGTTTTATTGCTGTGAAGAGACACCATGACCAAAGCATCTCTTATACAGAACAACATTTAATTGGGGATGACTAACAGCTTCAGAAATTTAGCCCATTGTCATCCCCACAGGTAACATGGCAGCCTGCAAGCAGACATAGTGCTGGAGAAGGAGCTGAGAGTTCTGCATGTTGACCCAAAGGCAGCTAGGAGAAGGCTTGAATCACATTGGCCAGACTTAAGCATATAATGAGACCTTAAAGCTCTACCTCTACAGTGTCACACTTCCTCTTCCAATAAGGCCACACCTCCTCCAATGGTGCCACTTCCCGTGGGTCAAGCATATTCAAACTAACACAATGCCGTGTTCCTAATTCCAGATGGGAGATATAGGAATAGGAGAATCTACGGAAGCTCACATGCAGCAAAAGACCCTATCTTAAAAGTTGGAGGGCAGCTAGCCAGCAGTGGCGAACCGCTGCAGTCGCCGCGCGCTCTGGAGTCCAAGGCGGCTGTCTCTCCCGAGTTCGAATCCCAGCCTGTGCTTGTTCACAGGAAAAAAAAAAAAGTTGGAGAGCGAGGATCAACACCTGAGGTTGGCTTTGACCTCCACACATGGTGTATACATTTGCACTCTCACAAGAGCGTGCACACATATACATATATCATCTTTGTGTGTGTACAAACACACACACACACCATATTCATGAGCATACACAAAAGACTGAACAAGAAAACCCAGGGCTCCTGAGACCCTTTAAGGGCATGCATGCTTCCAGTGACCAAAGTTTCACCCTGCAAAGGTCCATAGCATTTCCCAGGAGTGTCACTCTAGGACATCCAACATCTAGTACCCCATGTCATCTGAGCCCCACAGTACATGTTAGAAACATATTTAGGGACTGGGACTATGGCTGGGGTGTTCAAATCTAGATTTTGGATTCTAGATCCCAGATAAAATTTCTGGAGGCAGAGCCAAGTGATTTCCTTGGACAAGTTGGCTAGCGAGACTAGTTAGACTCTTCAAGTTCTGGATTCATAGAGAGACCCCGCTTCAATAAATAAAAGACAAGAGCAATTGGGGAAGACTCCTAACAATTACTTTGTGCTTCCACAAGTGCTTGTATGCATACACACACGTGTGAATGTGTACAAACACACTCCAAACCCCGAACCACAACATCCTCTTCATCATTACAATTCATTGTAGGCAGATGAGTACTGAACTATGGGGGAGGAGTGGGTCTGGAGTGTAGGGTGGGAATAACTCACTCCGGGCATCTCAAGGCACTGGCCACAAGGATGAAGAGTCATCTCCATTCCTCTGCCCAGCAACCTTCAGCTTTACTCAAGCCCACTTTCTGTTTAATCTTTCTGTTTCCTTTTTTTTTCTTTTTCTTTTCTTTTTTTCTGGCAACACAGCAAACACCATAATTTCCTAATACCATACAGTGCCAGCATCTTGGAGGATTTCAGGACAGATTCTAATAGTCAGTAATCTCTGCATTATAACAGTCAGATGCAAGAATCCTTGAAAGGCACGAGACTCTCCGAGCTGAGGACTCGAAGCTGATTTTCTCTAAACATTTTATTACAAATGCAAGTGTTATTTGTATTCATCACAGACAGAAGAGAGACTAAGCAGTTGGTCCTCTTTATTGCAGCTGAAATCTGGTCCGACCTGGCAACCTTTTTTAGAATCACACTCTGAATAAAGTGTGGGGAGGTGTGACAGTTTCTGTTTGCAGCGAGGTGGTGCTGGGTATGGGAGTGTGCCTGCCTGCATGGACCAGGCACATGGCTCCCCAGGGTGCCAGCAGCCTGCAGGCTCACCTCACTCTGTGATGATGATGAAGATGAGGTTAAGACAATGCAATGATGTCTGAAGCTTGATTTTCACTAAACACAAGGTATTCAAGGTCGAATATATAATAGCTAGAAATGCAGTGCCAAGGAACGTCAATGAAAGAGAAAAACGTGGGTGCTCTTAGGGATGGAAATCCCATAATTCTTCTTGTAGGTGTGTGTTGCTCAAAGGGTTACTCAGACTGAACACTCTAAGCAGAATTTGCCGTAGAGGCTTTTGTGCAAGCCTTTGTATTCAGGGAGTGTTCTCAAACGGAGCTTCAGGGGCATGGTTCTGTGGGTAAGAAGTCCCAGGAAGAGAATCAGATGGAGAAAGTCATTGCAGCTAGAGTTTGGTTTTAGCCTGCTTCTGTGGCCTACTTTGGAGTAATCCACTATGAAGCAACAGGAATGGACTCTTAGGCCCCATATTAGCCAGGCATTGGGCTAATCTGCCTCTTAAATCGAGATGCAACCTCTTGGAAATTATTAGACCCAAGTGTTTCTCTGGCTGAAGCAAGTCTCTAAAGAAAGGGTTTGAAGTCCACAATTCCAGGAGACACTTATGGGTGGCTGTGCTGGCCTCATAGCTGGGATGTGTGTGGGGCACTGACATTATCTCCATTAAGTAATTCAAGCAGTGACTCGGGACTTCATCACTTGCCTTCCTCCTGAGCTCTTGTCTTCTGCTCTCAGAGTGGAACAAGATGACTCCTGAAAGCTTAAACCTGAGCTTTCCATTCAGCTTGTGGAAGACAAGAGAAATGAGCACATGTTGGGTTTGCTAGACCAGGTCCCATATGCTTATGACCACCTCTCTGGCATAGAAGATGGGATGGTGGGCCCTAATTAAGTCTGATGAATAAGCTTCTCCCCAAAGGGGATCCGCATGCTTCCGGAAGAGAAAGGAATACTGAGCAGGCAAAACCAGCAGTGAGCTTCTGATGGGCTCTGAACTCCTATTTTAAGCCCAAAGGGCATTCTGGATACAGAATGCATGTTATGCCATGCTGATGGGAGGAGGTTGAAAGGGAGCAGATAGACTGAGGTAGGCAAAGACTCTGGGATGGACACCTTCATCCTGAACGGTGTAAGTTTGGTTTGAGGGTCTCCTGATTTCACACCATGATCTTCTGTCTTAGAACGTCCCTCAAGGGACTGCTCTCAAGCTATCAGCAAGGCTAGAGAGTATGTCTTTAAACCTACACAGTGCTGATACACCAGTACCTGTTCCAGGGACAAAGTACAGTAGTGGGTAGAGTGGTTTGAACGTGCACGGCCCCCACTGACTCATATATTTGAGTACTTGGTCCCCAGTTGGTGGAGCCGTCTGGAAGAGTAGGAGTTATTTGAAGAGGCATGTCACTGGGGGCAGGCTGTGGGGGTTTAAAAGATACATGCTATGCCCAATGAGCTTTCTGCCTCCCGCTTGCCATGTGGGATGCAAGCTCTCAGCTGTCCTTGCCACCACCCCTCCACTCAACTGAACGCTTTATTTTACATGTTGCCTTAGTTATGGTGCTTTATCCCAGCAATAGGAATGTAACTAATGTACTGGGGAATGACCACATGACTCAAAGTGATGTCAGGACGCCACTGTAACAGTTAATTACAGTCTTTTTTTAGTGTTGACCAAGCCTGGGCAGGCAGACCAGAATGGAGTGGGATCAGAGTCAGTCCTGTCTTGAGGGGAATCTGTTCCGCTATTAGAGGAAACTGAAAGGAGAATCCAGATGTGAGGCCATGGCAGGAATACTACAGGAATTCAACAAAGATCAGAGCTCTCCTCAAACAAAACAAAACAACAAAACAAAACAAAACAAAACCCAACCAAAACCAAAACCAAAACCAAAACCAAAACCAAAACCAAAACCAAAACCAAAACCAAAACCAAAACCAAAACCAAAACCAAAACAAAACAAAAACCAAGTAGATTTCCAACTCCTACCCCTAGAGGGAGCTGAAGGGAAAGTAAGGGAGCCATATTGGTTTGAGTTGTGCATGCTGCTATACCAAGTAACCCCCATCATGTTAATAACCCAGTGCAGGTGTTTTCTCCATATAAATACAAGGTTCCTCTCAGCTTGTGGCTCTACCATTTCTCTCTGCTATATATACATCCAGGTGGAAGAAAAAGAATATGGAAGAAAGCACATTTGTTTCTTCACTGCCTTCACCAAGCACGATGCCTCCAGGTCTGCTCCCGTTTTACTGGGGGAGAACTGGTCACATGACCTCACTTAGCCTCAAGAGTAGTTAGTAAGTGTAATCTCTGGGCTGAGCTGCTAGACATGGGGAGTTCTCAGACCCCTGAGTAGCAAATCCCGTCTTTCTTTGCCGGAGGATGCTCAGCAGTCTTCCTGATACTGCTCAGCCTCTGACACTGTCTGGATGGACTTGAGGTTATTTCCAACTGAGCAGTCTGTGGAACTGGACGGAGAGGTAAGGACATGAGGCCTGGCAAAGCACACAGGAAAAACAAACACAACACTCAAAACGACAATTTCCTGCCAGTGGGACCTGGGTTCCGGGAAAGGCTCCTGAGTACACAGGGTTTGAGATAAATCTGGCTTCCTCTGGCAGCCTCTGTTGGTGCGTGGCTGTGTTTGATCAGCTCGGTTTCTGTTTGGAATCGAGAACCTTTTCCTACCCATTTATTCCTGGCTTCCCTGGATCTGCAGTGAATCTGTGTGTGAGACTGAATCCTTAGCCTGGGGACATTCTCAAAGTAGCTCCTTGTGAGAATCTAAACATAGAAGCCGCCCTGCCAGGGCAGAGCACGGGGTGGGGTGAGAGAAGAAGTTCCCGTGCTGACTCTTAGTATCCTTCATCCATGGCCAGAGACGGGGCTCGAGTTTCGGCTCCCCTACTCCTTCCCTGCGTGATCCTGATGGGTCAGAGAACCTTTAGCAATGTTGTACCATCTATAAAATGGGTACAACTGCTCTTAGTAGGGCAAAACAGCCCAAAAGATTTTGTAATAACCCATAAAGTATTATTCCAACATTACAATCATGGGCAAGGTCATGGGGTGTGGGGGAGGCGGGTTGAAGTACAGGATTGCCTGAATTCATATCCTCACTGCTCTCTGACATCTCACTTGGCTAGCACACACAGATCTCTGCACCTCTCAACTTCACTTAGGAAATGAAATATGCATGGTACTTCCCTGAGAAGTGTTCAAGCCAGCCAGTGTACCCAGCAAGCTTAGCACATCCTTAGTACACACTGCTGCTCTGGGCATGCCATTGTCCCCTCAGCTTTGTCTACCTACAGAGTCCTGTTATCTCCATGAGGTGACTCCTCCCCACCCTTAGAGACTCAGCAATGATGCTCACTCCTCTATGAACCCTGCCCCAAGGCAGCAGATGGGGGTGGGAGGGTAGAATTGAGGGATAGGTATGGCGGTGGCAGCTGGGGAGTAGAGGTGGGAGGTGGGGAGGTTGCACAATCCCAGGGGTGTTGCTCACACAGAACACACAGATGTTCCCTCCAGCGGTTGTGTTACTTTGTGTGGATTCCCTAGTATCACTGTGAGGACTCTCCTCTGGGGTCTGAAGTTCCTGTAATTCACCTCTTCTCTGAAGATGTGTCACCAACCATCTCATCTGTCTTACTAGCCAGGAGGTCAGTGTACACAGGGAAGGTTTAGACTGGGTTATATTTACTGCTCAACAGACAGTCCCCTATATCTTCTGCAGGTAAGGAGATAGGTAGGTACTTGGGAGCCACTGAAAAAAGCCATATAGATGTCTGTCGACAGGCTGAGCCAAGATCCAAACCCAGGGGTGTCTGATTCAGATCTGGATCCCTTTCACTACCTCAGGGGCCTGATCCACGAAAACGGTAAGGAAGCTTGAGAAGGTTCCAAGGAACATTCTAGCACTAGAGGTAGAAGCTGAAACAGTTTTTCTGAAATTGCTTGTTCCCTTCCACAGTCACGTATGTGGCAAGTGAGGCCTGTGGAGGGAGAGGCCGGAGAGGGAAAGGAAAGGGGATGGCAGCAAGGAAGAGAAGAGGGAGGTGCCAGGACAAACAGGCACAGAGATCAAGAGATGAGGAGACAGAGAGGGCTCTGCAGGACAGGATCTGCCCCTTGTCACCCCTACCCCACCTCTCCTGATTATTTTTAAGCACACAGAATAACACACAAATAAAATCAGCAGTTATTCCAGCTGCCCATTCCCATGTCCCCTCCTGCACACATTGCTGCCTTGAGAAGGTATTTCCACACTGCTGTCATGAGGCACTGAATGTCAGGAGGGGGCTAAGTGATAGAACCCAGCACTCTCTGAGTTGAATGTATGTAATATCTTCAAGGAAACCTTTTATTATGGAAAATGTATGCAGTCTATAAAATGACAGTATAATCAGCCCTCATAAATATACTATGAAATTTCACAGTTACTAAGTAACTTGGTCTGTAACAATTTGCATAAAGGTTGGGAGTATGACTTGTCCAGTGTGCTTGGGGCACTGGGTTTGATCCTTGGGACTAAACAAGTGCAGATATACACACATATGAACATACAGTCTCACTTAGTTATTATAAGGCACAATGGCCTCATCCTGTGACCACTATTATGATCCCATTCATCAGAGGGCAAAAATGAGGCTCAGAGAGATGAAGCTGCTTGACTCCAGTGTCCCAGGGATGCCAACCTTTGATGCACTTGCTTTTAATGGCAAGATGTTAAGGCCAGCCCTTACATCTGGGTCCAGCACATCATTTACACTCCCAGTAGGGCTTTGGGTCATTTCAGGACACTGGGTAATATGAGAGATATTTGTGCCTTTGCTTAAAAACTAATCTAGACACCAGTGTTCAAAAAATTATTCACAGATGGACCGTTTGAACATTTCCTGGGATAAATGCAAACTTTGCAGCCATAGCCAGCATCTCCCAAGTCAGAATGTCTGAGGGTTGTGTGTGTGTGTGTGGTGTGTGGTGTGTGTGTAGGGTAGAGGTAAAACTTGGGGAATCTTTTTTCCTTGGGAGACTTGACTTATTTTTTGAGACAGACTTTCTCATTGGGACCTATAGCTTAGCTCAGTGGCCAGTGAACCCCGGGATCCTGTCTCTGCCTCCTCAGCACTGGGATGATAAACATTTGCCTGTAGTCATGCCTCAGTGGGGATGGAACTCAGAGCTCCATGCTTGCCTGACAGTCATTTTAGTGCCTGAGCCATCTCTGCAGCCAGTCTGTATTTTGGCCAGCCTTTCGGATGGTTCTGGTACAAGGCACTGGGCTGGAAGGCCAGTCTCCCTCTCAGGGTTGGCCATCCTCCATGGTCGTCTAGACACTGCATGGCTGTGTCCTGAAGACCATTCTCCTCCTCTGAAACAACATCTTTATGGGCTCAGCAGTAGCTGAGGTGTGCCCAGTCAGTTCTTCCGCCTATGCTCCAAGTAGATTCTGCCTGTGTGTCTTGTGAGTTTCCCAAGGCTGTAATTATTGACAGTCTTATGAACAAGGCCCCTAGGTTGATCCTCCTTGTCACCACCCTAGGCCACTGTGATTTATACCTGCAGGTGTGAGGGGCAGCTCCTGTCTGACGTATACACTCAGTGATTTTTACTTTTGCACCATAAAAACGGATAAATCTGCCACCTATAAAGCGTTATTTATTGCTTTGGGTTCATTATATATGCATGAAAACCCAACTAATTTAACTCCTTGGCAGGAACTTCCCACTGGAGGATAGCTCCAGGACTGGAATTCAGGTGTAGGTGGGGGCAGCAGAGGTGATCTTGACAGGAATGGAACCACATCCAGATTGTGAAGGTCCCAAGGTACAAGGCTGGGCCTGTGTAACTGCACAAGTCACCAAGCCCCACACAGCCTCAGTTTCTCACCTATGGAACTCTTGCTTCTTGCCCATGACTGTATTGTAATGAAATCATCCCATGCTTCCATCAGAGCAAAGTGACTGACGACTAAAGAAGGAGAACTTTCAGTTCATGTAGCACTCAGAAGGAAGAAAATGCTGCCGTGGTGGATGCTAGCCCTAGCTTTTTATCACTTTGGATTTTTATTTTACGTTTGTTGGAAGAGCCCTTTAAATCCATGGGGATGTAGACTCCATCATGCATTACACATTTGTATATGTTCCAAGGAATATATATGCTAAACAAATTGCCAGAAAGATTTTTAAACTTCTTCCTGGTTCAGAGTTCAAGTTCTCTGTCTCGTTTTTTGACTTGACCATTCATGTCTGTGCTTCCCTCCACAGGCTTGTTTCCTCTGCCACCAAGAACCATCGCAGTGCCAGCGTCTGTGCAAGAAGCATTCTTATTTTTCACTCCTATTTTTCACACACACACACACACACACACACCACACACACACCTCTGCTAGCTTCTCATTCTGCAAATTTCAATGCTGAGAGTCTTCCAGTTTACCAGGTCCGCAATGGAAGCATTGCAGAGGACTAGGACCCAGTTTCTCTCCTTAGCCAGCCTGTCGTTTGCTGGTTGCAGGATGGGGGGTTGCCTTTGTGCAGTAGGACACCTCAGCAAGCGTGAGGGGCTAGAGTGAAGGTGCCAGGCTACCGTGCCTGCCTGGCCTGGCTGGAGGACAGACCTACCTTTCAGAGAAAAATCAAATGTGATGAGAAAAATCAAATATGATATCTCAGGGCCATGACATGAGCCTGAGATGGAAAAAATGAAAAAGGGATTTATTATATATGTATTATTTTCTTGCTTATTTATTATTTAATTTGTTTTTTTAAGTTAGTGTGCAAGGTTGTGTGTCTCATTTAATGCCTTATTGTTGGAGATTCTCTGCCCCTCCCATGGCCCCTGGCCCCTCCCTGGTTTGTGCTTGTCCTATCCCCAGTAGCCTATTATTTTATTTTCATGTTGCATCTTTTCTCATCTCTTCCTTAAAATCTCATTTCCCCTCCCCCTCCTGTGATCCCTTCCTGGTTTTGTTTTATATCACACACACACACACACACACACACACACACACACACACAGTGGATGCACATAGGAGAGAGAACATGTGCTATTTATATTGGGTATCTGTGTTATCTCACTTACATAGCAATTTCCAGACTGATCAACTTTTCTGTAAAATCAATGCCTTTATTTTTCTTCACGACTCCATAAAATTCCCTTGTGCATATGTGACACTTCTCTTACTCATCTGCTGGTGGACTTGTAGGCTGGTTCCACTTCCTGGCTATAGTGCACAGTGCAGCCATGAATACGGAGGTGCGGGTATCTCTGTGGGGGGTTTAGAGTGCTTTGGGTATACACTCAGGAGTAGTGCAGCTGGGCAATATGGTAGTTCTCTCTTTAGGGTTCTTTTCTAGAACATGCACACTGATTTCCATGTGGCTGTACCAGTTTCCATCCCCACCACAGAGAGGTGGTCCTCTTTCCCCAAATCCTCTCCAGCATTTGTTACCATTTCTTTTCTTGAAGACAGACAGAACGGAAATGGGAGATATTTGGGAAGTCTGCAAATGCCATAGGTACAGTGGTTTCAGTAACAGAATATTACCATTTCTCATCTCTAGAGACTTTGGGCTTGCAGGTGGGCACCTTTTGGCTATGTTCTCCTGTGGCTCACTTCTAGATGTTTCTGTGTCTCAGTATCCTTTCCTTCTGAGGACACTTTCCTGGATTGGTATCCTGCCCTAATTACCTCATTTCACTTAATTACCTCAAGGATCTCACCTTCAAACAGGAAAGTCCCGGGGGGTTAGAACTTCAGTGTGGGAATCTGGGGAAGGAGGGGTTCAGGGCCATGACATAGGTGCTTTCCAAAAAGGAGTCTCATTTCCAGCAACAGTGGCCTCGTTCAATAGGTGACAGGGTCCAATAGGCCAAGTTATGGATCAGCTCGTGGTGAAGAAATGAATTAGAACTTTAGGGAAGACATGTCTTGCTGTAGTCATTCTGTGAATTTCTCCAGCTGAGCTATACTTTGTGCAACCAGAGGGGTGTCAGGCATATTTATGCCCTTGCCCTGAGCTTCAGGGTTGGAAGGGGGGGAGATAGATGCCTGGCTTCTTGCCCATCCTCCTCTGTCCATGTCTCAGATCTTCCCCAGGTCCCTTGCAAACCATTATTTGAATGATGGCTGAACAGCAAAGGTTGAGCACACCCACATTACACTGCTGTGTTCATTTCTAAGCTCTACTGCATCAATACCATGAACCAGGATGGCTTAAAGCATCATTTTGGGGTAGTGGGGAGATGGCTTACCATGTAAGGTGCTTTCTGTACAAGTATGAGGATTTGAGTTCAGTCCCTAGAACCGTGTAAAGCTGGGTCGTTACAGTATTCTCACCATGAGATATGAGATGGGAGGCAGAGACAAGACTGAGAACTTTGGGGCCTGCTAAGCTTGGGGTATGCATGGGAAACACCAGGAGACATGTCTCAAAGAAGGGAGAAGGCAAGGACCAATACCCAAGATTGTACTCTGCCTTCTGTACTTGCAACGTGGCACAATTATACCTGTATACACACATGTATACGTGCGTGAGCTTGTGAGCATGCACAGGTGCGCGCGCGCGTGCGCGCACACACACACACACACACACACACACACACGAAATCGCATACACAGATATTTTTAAAAGCTGCATCATTCTGTTACAGTTCTCAAGGCAAGAACAATGAACCAACCTGTTTACAGAACCATTCCATCTTGAAGGGAGCATGCTGGCTGTTTTTTTTTTGTCAGCTTGACACAAACTAGAGTTATATGGGAAGGAATTTTAATTGAGAAAAATGCCCCCATTAGAATGTTCTTTAGGCAACTTGATGGGGGCAAATTTCTTGATTGATGACTGATGTTGGAGAGCAGAGCCTACTGTGGACAAGTAGTCCTGGGAAGTATAACAAAGCAGACTGGGCAAGCTAAGAGCAGAAAGTTTGGTAGGCAACACTTCCTCACTGTCTCTGCTTCAATTCCTGCCCTGACTTCCCTTCGTGATGGGCTATAAGATATAAGATGTAACAAACTCTTTTCTCCACAAGCTGATTTTGCTCATGGTGTTTTTCACAGCAATAGAAAGAAAGTAGATGAAGAGTCCTCACTTTGGGGTGGCCTGAAGTTCTTGGTGCTCCTTGAGTTGTAGATAAATTAATACAGTACCCTCCTCTGTTGTCCCATGGAGGTCTTCCTCATAGTGGCATTCTTTCTCATGAGGTCATCAGTCATATCAAACTCAGGTCCCAAGTGTGATGTCACCTTAACTCATTACATCTTCAAAGACTACTCTCAGATGAGCTCACAGTGACAGGGATGTGGGGCCAGAACTTTGACAACTTTTTCAGGGCCACATTTTGAAAGGCAACATGATACATAGCTACTCAGCAGCATTAGGGCAAGATCTCCTAGGGACAGATCAGGGCAATTCAGGCAGAGCCAGCAGGTGATAGAGAGGTTCTGGGAGTGGTCACAGGGGCTGGGGATGAGGAGAAAGATCCAAGGATGGAGAGGGTAGGGCTGAGGTAAATGTTGGGAGACATGTGTTAACAACAGGCTCTCTGAAGGGATGGCTTGGTCTGAACTGCTGTCCCCTGCTTGTGTGCCCTTTCTCTGTGCCACTTGCTTCCTCTTACCCCTTTGAGCAGAGGCTTTGCTAAAAAGCCGGCCCAGGCTGGTCCAGGATAGTCAGTAAACACCAGGATGTTTCTCTCTTTACTGATGAGACAGAATTCTTTGAAGACAGCAGGGGCTCTGCTTTGAATCTGTGACATCAGAGTTTGAGTCTTTCATAATCCTTTGCGAGCGGGGCTTCCAAAAATACTTTATCCTTAAGCAATTTTCATTATGGATGTGAGGTGCTCAAATCTTAACTAATTCACGCTCACTTAGATCCCAGTGGAGTTTTTTCTTTCTTTTTTTCTTTTTCTCTGCTGGCATCCTCTGATGTCAGGCCAAACAGAAATCTGCATGGAAGATTTGAGACCCACACTTCTGCTGGCATTATCAGAGCAGCCCTGGGAGTGTATTAATAGCCTGGAGTCAAGGTACCAATGGTTATTTATATGTGTCAGTGATGGCTAAAGTACACCCTCTGGTAATTATTCACAATTAACAGGCATTTCTGCAAATGAGCATGATCTGTTCTTCATCCACTGAGGCAGCAATTCCTTATCCAAAACTCCGGTACCTGAGACTCTGGGTAACCAGCTCTTCCTTCCAGCTCCAGAGCAGAGCTAATTAGAGATTATAATCCTGACCTTCAGGCTCCTTCTCGAGCCTGAAGGGTACTTGAGTCATCCATAAAATATAATGTGTTCAGTAGAGTTTCAGTTGACAAGAATAATAGAGTTTAACATCAATGAATTCTATGTACCTGTTAACTCTTGGTTAACTGAGGTGAGATGGCTGTATTCTTAGAGGGAGCTCTGCCAGCTGCTCGGACGACATTCCCTGCCTTTTTCTGATGCTTGATAGCAGTCTATGAGTTGATTATGTGCAGATCTTCTAAGAGTTTGTGAAAACAGGTTGGCTGGGTCTGGGTCCTTGAGTATGTCTACCTGTGTGATCGAGTTCATTCCACCAGTCTTGCCTTCCTTTGCTTTCAGTGTTAGCTGTCCTGACCCTGGACTTATTGAAACAGACCCCTAATCTGGTTGCTTTTGACCACCTAACAGTTCTTCCTCCTTCTGTTCTAAGCCACCGTCTTCTCTCACCTACAGATACTTACAGCATCTTTACTGGGGCCTGACAAACATTCCTGCCAAGAGACCTTTCATAGGCATTCTTCCTGTGTGGATGCTCTTTTGCCTAAATGGTTTCTTGGTTCATTTTTTCTCTTCTTTTCTCTTTTCATCCCTTTCCTTTTCCTTCCTTTCTTTCTCTTTCTTTTTCTTTTTTCTCTCCTTTCTTTCTCTTCTTTGTTTCTTTCTTCTCTCTCTTTTTCTATCTTTCTCTCTCTCTTTCTTTCTTCTTTCTTTCTTCTTTCTTTCTTTCTTTCTTTCTTTCTTTCTTTCTTTCTTTCTTTCTTCCTTTCTTTCTCTTTTTCTTTGCTCTGGGACCAAATATGTCCAGATGACATAGCTAAAATACTTTCCCATGGTTCCTTTAATACTTCTTTATTCCACTTTGATACTGAACAGAGTATATAGTTTGCCTTATGAGAATTATCCCTGTTTATATTTATTTGTTTGACTCCGTTAGCTGGAAAAGGAATGACAGTACTCATGGAGGGGCATCTCGTGTTTCAGTTCCAATCTAAGGCTCTCTAGGTGTTATCTCAGTTAATCTCCCACAGTGTTGGTGTTGAGACCTGG
This sequence comes from Mastomys natalensis, assembly GCA_021653895.1. Lineage (NCBI taxonomy): Eukaryota > Metazoa > Chordata > Mammalia > Rodentia > Muridae > Mastomys > Mastomys natalensis. The sequence goes on along the minus strand of JAJTUV010000213.1, from coordinate 1,805,984 downwards.
GAATCCATTGTGTTCTGGGACAACAGTGTCCACAGGTTCTTCCTTTCTTACGTGTCCCATCTCCATCTTCCTTTCCTACTCAACATGAAGCTCCATGGGGTGTGGGGTGCAGGACAAAACTCCCCATCTTTTAAAACAGCGGTATTCAGCTCATGGTAGGCACTCAGCAAATAACTACTAAGTAAATACATTAATTTAAACCGTAAAGCTAGCGAGACAGCTTTGGTAAGATGTCTGATTACTAAAACAATTGTGGGGCAAAGATTCCGAGAATTTTCCAACCAGAGGGTAGAGTACCTACACAAAATAAACAGCCAGCCTTCACAGAGGCACGTAGATGCTCACCAATGAATGGAGAGGCATATCATGTTTTTAGATGGAGAGATTTAATATTTTAAAGAAAACAATTTTCCCTAAGTTAGTTCATAAATTGAATGCAATTTCAACCAAATGCCCTTAGGAATTTATCCTGTAAATTGACAAAAATTATTCAAAAACTCATCTGGAAAGATAAATGGAAGAAATTCACCAAGGACTTTCTGTAAGAATAATAGTGAGAAAACTTTAGCGTCTAGACTCTGATATGTATTATGAAGCTGTAATGATTAAGACAGTGTTATTACCAGGACAGGAGTATACAAAAATATCAATGAAATAGAAGAGTAAATTTAGAAAGAGGAAAAATGGCATATCAGAATTTACCATAAGAATTGGATTATAATCCCTGGAGTAAAATAAATATTCACAAACCTATACTGTTATAAATAAATAATTATGTTTATTGAGAGGGAAGGGACAGCATTCCCTTGCAGAGGAATGCCAGCCAATGAGTGTGGAGGAATGGGAGACAGGACCTCGCATCTGGCAACATCACGGACCTCGCATCTGGCAAACATCACCATGCTAATGACTTTTATTGTCTACAAATAGAAACCAAGCTTAACATTTGGGAGGGAGTTGGGTAGCAAGGTATTTGCATGGTACCCTCAAGTTTCCCAATAAGACATTCATTGATTGCTAATAGAAGAAGGGTAAAGGTACAATGGTGGAACTTAGCAGCCAACACCTTCTCCCAGTGATCAAGGTTAATACTGCATGAATGAGGTGCTTAGGTACCGTGCACACACACACACACACACACACACACACACACACAGCATCAGGAAGGTAGGAAGGATATCACTTGTATGATTTTTTTTGTCCCAGACACAAAACCCAAATTCAGAGAAAACATTAGGCAAAACCAAACTGACGCATGTTCTGCAAGACAGCTGGCCAGTATCCTCCAGTGTTGTGGTTGGGACAGGTAGGATTAGACAGGACAAGCCAACACAGTGCAGGATCTTGGATGGGATCCTGGGCCAGAGAAAGGATATCACTGAGAAAGTTGGCAGAAATCAAACCAAGCCCATAGATTAGAATAGTTTGCATCCATGTCAATTTTGTGTCTTTATTACTTATTCAATTAAAGGGAGTAAAAGGTATATAGGAATTCTCTTTTTCTCTCTTTCTTTGCTGGTTTTCTGGACATCAAAGGTTCTTTCAAATTAAAAGCTGAAAAATAATTTGCTTTAAGGATAATATGGGAAATCAGGATAGGAAGATGCCCCGTCATTAAAGTACTTGCTTTGCAGACATGTGGATCTGAGTTTGAACCTTCAAAACTCATTTCTTTAGAAGTCAGACATTACAGTATGTGCTTATAATTCCAGTGTTGGGGAACTAAAGTCTGGTGGAATCTAGGAATTTGTTGGCCAATCAGTCTGGCCTTCTTGGCAAGTTCTGGGCCCATGAGAGACCCTGTCTTAAAAAAGCAAGATAGATAGCAATTGAGAAATGAAATCTGAAATTGTCCTCTGGCTTTCACATATGCAGTCACACACATGCATGTATACCTATACATACACTTGCATATATTCATACACCTGCACACATACAAGCACACATATACACATACACATACAAAGACTCTGGTTGAGGAAATACTGAGTTATTCAGTTAACAAGAGAGGGACAGTTAGATAACCATTTGGAGAAATGTGTGATTTTATTATATTTTTTAAAACATAATTTTTACCACACACCAAAGTCAATTGCCTGGGACTAAACCTCCTTAAGCACGAATGACAGAAAGAATGTTATGTACACTCTTCAAAACCAAACACGAGAAATCAAGGTTGAAATAGGCAGTGTTTGAAAATGAATCTTTTATTAATCTCAGTAATTACAAGTCAGTGTCTATGCTACCATTTTAACCAGTGTTTACACTTAAAGTTTAACACATTTACATTTCTGTTAATTATATTTTCATAAATGAGCCATTGTCTGTATTCTCCTAGCTGGTCTTCCCTGGGGATGTCCTTGTCAGTTTGCAGGGGGATGGTCATGAGGTCTAGGTTCAAATTTTGGCACCAACTGAAATTAGTTTGTGTCTCTTTAGACATAATTAATTGTGGAGGTTTGAATGAGATTTCCCCCCACTGTTTTGGACATTTCAATATTTGGTAGCTAGTTAGTGGTTCTGTTTGGGCAAGTTAAGAGGCATGGCCTTGCTGGAGGAAGTATGCCACTGGGGGTGGGCTTTGGGGTTTCAAAGCTTCCAGCCATTCCCAGTTCACTCTCTCTGCTTCCTATTTGTGGTTTAAGATGTGAGTTCCCAACTTCCTGTTCCTGTCTCCATGGCTCTCTGCTGCCATGCATCCCCCTGGAACGGCAAATCCAAACAAACTCTTCCTTCTGGAAGTTGTCATCGTTATGGAGTTTTATCACAGCAATAGAAAAGTAATTAATGTATTAATTAACCGGATGAATATTTCTTGGCTGACCTCCATCTGGTACTAAGATTTCTATTCTTCTATGCTTTTTATCTCGGTCTGTCCAGTTGTAAGCTGGAGACTGCAAGTTCTGCCTCTTAAAATGATTGGGAGACAGCACAATGGTATAATGGAAACTCTGAGAGAAGTGCATTGTGGGTACTCATTCAATTTGATGTTTTAGGAAACTCATTCCCTTGTGAATGACCATACAAGATGATTTGAATAGTAATTTAAAAAACCTTTTATGTGTATAATGTAGTTCTTGAACCAAGTCAGGTTGACATTTTACCCACTTAATTTTGTGTGTGTGTGGCTGTGTGTGTGTGTGTGTGTGTGTGTGTGTGTGTGTAAGTATGGAGGCCAAAGTGCTATCCACATACCTTGTATGTTTTCTTTGAGATAGGGTCAACTAGCCTTGGGCTTCCCAATCAGGCTAGGTTGACTGGCTAGCAAGTTCTAGGGAACTGCCTGTTTCTGACTCCCCATGGTTGAGATTACAAGAATGGCTTTTTCACGCAGGTTCTGGGTACTGAACTTGGGTCCTCATGGTTGTGGGTGGGCACTCTATGTATTGAGCTATCGACTCGGCCTTTTTGTGCTTCTCAGTACTGGCTGTGTGACTTTGAGGCTGTTACTCAAGCAGTCTGTGTTTTGTTTCTCTACCTCAAAGTGGGGACAATAATAGGGACTGCCTCATATAGAGCTATGAAGATGAAATGAGTTTAGATTTGGAATGCACGGGAGACAAAGCCTGGCATATATTCAGTGCCGTATAGAGGGTTGTGAAATAGAATACAAATCGTACTGGCCTTTCAAAATAGATTATGAGAACAAAAAAAAAGCACTTTTCCTTTCTGCTCTGAGACTGGGAAACGGTGCTCTCATTTTCAGCTCTGCAAAGGCCGGGTCAGCCCCTGGGACTCAGCCCATGCCTTTGGCCCTGGGCCTAGAGATCAAAAGTCAGATTCATAAGAAAAATACAGCAGAGCGAGCAAGGGCTGGTGGGGGTGATGGCGCAGTGGTGCTGGAGGAGAAAGGGAAGGCTCCACAGATGCTTTAGAATTGCAGCAAATACAAGGACAGTGATTTCAGATGGATTTGCCAATGAATTATTAACCTTAACCCCTTGACATTATAGCTACAGAATAAATCATGTTGGGTTAAATAACACAGACTTGCTGATAACTAGGACAGGAGCAGAAGGCTACCTCTCTGTGGCAAGAAAACAATTCCCCATAGTTCACAAAGTGTTTCACAAGGATGCTACCAGATTGCTTTCCTGTGGTGAGGAGAAATTGGCCGGCAGAGGGAAAGTTTGTGGGAAGCTTTAGGGGACAACAGGACACATGAGATCCAGACCCAAGGTTGATATTCAGCCCGTGTTCCCGTGCAGTGAGCCTCCTGGAGTCTGTTCTGATTGTCTCTGTCCAGGCCATATTAGCTATTTAATATTTTAAAATACAACTTCTGTTTTGGGACCATGGCAACTCTGTCTTAACAAGATTATCTCCATGTAATGGGAGATAAGTAGTTGAAGCCTAAAACACACCAAAGTAAAATCTGTTTGCCTTGTCAGGTACCTTCCCAAAGCATTGGTTGCCAAGTAACCACTAGCATTTGAACTCTGGCCTATACTAGTAGCTATAAAGTAACCTTTCCCTGTTGTTTGCAAGGTTCCTTCAGGCGTAGGTAGGTGTTTAGCTTAGTTCAGTTTGGTGGGCAATTAGGATGCCCGTGTTACCTGGGAATTGTCTGAAGTGATGAGGACATTATAGTATACCTTTGCCTTTCTGAAAATTATGAACTAAAACTTTCAAACCACATGTACCCTGACTGGATTTCCCAACTGAGAATGTGAGGAGTGTAATGAAGGCAGTGTAGAAGATGGAGTTAGTTCCCTTGTGCTGTGGACGGAGGATAACCCAAGAGAACCAGAGCTTCTGATGTGAAAAGAAAGGGCAAAAGCAGCAGGAATGAAATCTTTGAAGAAGCTTTGCTTATGAACATAGGGACTCTGGAGGTGTGCTAGAGAGCAGAGGAGTTGTCACCTTCCATGAGACACGAGTGGCCTGGGAGAGTTTAGGAAAGAACTAATCACAAGGATTTTTTTTTTTTTTTTTTTTTTTTGGAAACCTAACAAGGGTCAGTGTCGAGCCTGTGGGCAGTAGCTGGGCAGTTGTCTCCCCCACCCGCCCCTGCCCCCAGGCCTGATGAGGGAGAAGAAGAGGCAATGACTAGAACTTAGAGAATAGTTAAGTTTGATGTGGCTGAAAATCTTCTTCACGGAAGCAGTGCATGATGGGAATTGGCGTGTAACTACCTCAGCCCACTCTCCTTTTCCGTCCATGTTCTCATGAGTTTACACCTGTTCCCAGCAGTGCTTATAGCCACATGGCAGGTAGCCTATCACCAGAAAGGGAAATGAGGCTTAAATCTCTGGAGAGGAGAGGAGCATGGGAAGAGATACCAGCCAGGAATTTTGGCCAATTTACAGTTCTCTACGAAGGAGAGAGTTGAGGCATAATGATCCTGTTAGCCCAATCAGGCACTCCAGCAATTGCATCTTTTTCCTGGGGGTTCCTCCAATGCCTTATTCCCCAGGAAGGCAAAGCGCTGGAGAATTAGCATTAATCCTTCATCAGGATGTATCTCAATGGCCTCTGACACTTCGTGTGATAGTCTTCCCTTAAATGATGAATAAACCATGCCTGGAATAATGGGATTTTACTTGCAAGTCTCCACTGTAAGAAGACAGTGACTCTCATCTTGGACCTGTTCTCTTTTGCTTCCTCAGTCAGTCATTCTGAGAGAAGTGGCTGTCAGCTGCCTCATAGAGGGACATGGATGTGAGGAGGCCTCTGGCTCATCTTTCAAGTGAGCTTGGAAGTTATCTCCTCCCAGCTGAGCCTGTGACACTGCAGCCAGAGAGGCCAGTTTGACTGCCACCTTGTAAGCATGGGCACTCAGCTATACTCCGCACAGACTTCTGAGCCACAGGAATTGTGACATAAAAACGTGCGTGTTATTTTGGAGTTGCTGACTTTTGGGGAGTTTTATCCCACAGCAACAGATCCTTCGAGTTCCATTTGTCTTCCCTGCTTTCTCCCTGGCATCTTCATTCCCACTCCACCATTTGCACTTGGCTCAAGGTCTGTTTCCTGGGGAAGCTCACAGTAAGAAAACACACGAAGAAATGGAGGCTCAGAGATTGGGGGGTCGGGGGGAACGTCCCAGTGGTAACAGAGACAGGACACGGACCCGTAAGTGTTGAGTCTGTCCTCTGAATGGCACGTCCCTCCTGGGAAATGACTGAGAAGTAGGATTGAACAGCAGCCCGAGCTCTGGGCTTGGCATCAGAGGACCTGGCTCTGGCATAGCCCTGCTACTTCTTCTGGCGAGGAGATTCAGGCAGTTAGTGCTCCAGGGAGGAAATTTTCTCACCTGAGGAATTACACAAACAGCTCAGACCCGGGGAAGATTAACTGAGCTTCAATAGGATAACTCGGAGTGGGCGCCTTCTTTCAGCTGTGAATGACTGTCACGGTGCCAAGTGGTTCTAGGTGCTCCAAACTGCTTAATCACAATGTGGCCTAACCCTTGGGCCATCTGCCGGGTTGTCACCATGCTGTGGACTTCTAAGCTCTCAGCGTGCTTTATTTCGGTGCTCTGAAGACTGCCGACGCACTCTCTTGAAAAGTAGATGAGCAAGTGGCCTCGTGCGCCAGTGTGCGTTCCGGCAGAAGCATTGTGTCCCAAGGTCCTTTAAAAATAATCCTATTTGAGATGTTTATATACAAACTGGGGAAAGAATGGGAGTATTATGCTCAGAGTGGAAAGGCTCATAAATAAAAAGGCACACCGTTTATCGTCCATTCCCAAGACTGCTCCGTGGACTGCGGCAGTGAGAACCAGGCCCGGAAAGGTGGGAATAGCTAGATGGGTTTTTCTCGGGTTTTGTTGGGCCCCATCTAACAATAGGGCATGCTGGGTAAACATCAGGCCTTAGAGCCTGCCGAGATTCTAAGAGTTTCTCTGCAACCTTGCTTACCTTCCATGTCAATGGGGTCTCGCTACCTCCAGCAGATGGAGGATCCACTCTAGGAAAATCACTTTTTCTTTGTAATCAAGGCTTATGACATTTTCAGTGAATGCTTTGAAATCACTTGTAATCATTGTTGAGAGCCTGCAGGGGCGGGCTTGCGAGCAGTGTAATGCATCTACCTCCCTACTCCCCCTCCCAGTCACACTTCACAGGTAACCATTGCCTATTTGGATCTGTCTCCACTTGGTTTCAAGGCTTCTTCGCCCTCAGCTTCCCCATTATTGCAGTAGGAAGGCCCGCTGTGAGAGGCTAGGAATGCCTATACTCATGAACCCCGACTGTGGTCCAGGCACAATGTTGAAAACCCCCCTTCATGAAATCACTGTGTACCCCCAATAGTCCCTCGAAGTAAGGACCAGCATTATCCCCATTTGACAGATGAGAGAACTTCTGAAGCTCAGAGGGGCAAGGTCATTTGGCCGATATCACAAAGCATCTATGTACCGGAGAAGGGATTCAAACTGTTGTTGTTTCCTGCGGTGATTGTGCCTCTGGGTGATTCATTAGTTATAAGAAAGATTCCTGGAGGAACTCATTGCCATATTGCCATTCCCTGGCTCTTCCCTCTTCCCTCAACATCCTAACAATGAGTGTACAGTCCACTAAGGAACGTGATCAATACCCAACACATTCCCACTGTTTATTTGCCTGCGTGGGAGGCAGGCATTTCTTCCCCTCCAACCTAGGTAATGTTGATATAATTTGCTTTGATCAGTGGGATGGATGAGCTAAGACCTGAGGTATGAGTGCAATGCAGCTTGCCTTCCTGGGTTCCCATCCCTCACTGTGAGAAAAAACATAATTTAGCAGCTGCAGGAAGATGAGAGACACTTAAAGTGGACCTGGATCCAACTTAGTCTGGGAGCCAAGCCTGGTAGAACCCAAACCATCTGGCGCCAGGGGATTCTTTAGTGGACAAGAAGACAATGCTTAACTGTTGAATGCTCTATACTTGTGCGTGTTTGTTATGCACCTAAAGCTGACGGATGCAAGAAGCATAGTCCCAAAACACATAGAAAGAATCTTAGTTACGCCTCTGAGAACTATCCTGTCCACCCAAACATTCATTATACTGCTAGTGTGTGCTAGCATTTGGAACTATCGTCTGCATCAATTTATTGCTGTCATAACAAAATCCCACACATGTAGCAGTTTAAAAATGACATATGCACACACACAGCACCTCATAGTTCTTGGATCTGATGTCTGCAGACAGCATGGTTCTGCTGAATCTCCACAGAGAACTTTTTAAGGTTGAAATCAAGGTGTCAACTGGGCTGCAATCCCTCCTGGGAGCTCTGGAGGAGTGGGGGTGGGTGGGTCAGGGTGAATCTACTTCTGAGTACCTGCAGCTGGTCCTCAGAATTCAGCTCTTGCAAGGGGAGCACTGAGGTCACTGTCCTCATTGGCTGTCAGCTGGGGCTGGCGTTGGTGGTCTGCGAAGACCACTCTAGTAATGGTGGTGGAGTTCTATGGATGCTTTAATCCTTTCAACTTCCCTTCTGCCGCAGCTCTCTAGGTGGTTGTGCTTAGCAAGGTTGATATGGACGTAGCTCCAAGGCCAGCATTCTGTAAGAGTTGGGCTACTATAATATACCAGTCAAGGAAATGAAGGCCTATTGGGAGAGGGTTCTAGGGAAGGAAAACAACAGAGAAATGTGGTAGAGATGAGGAAAGAGAAGCTCAAGGTGGGGATGTTAACTTTGCTGGCCATCACTGAGATTCTACAAAGCATGATGGTTACCACTTGACTTCCATATCAGTTCTACTAGAAGAGAAACAGAGGTCCCAACCTGGCCTCAAGGTGCCTAATGCTGTGTTTGGCTATGCTGTGTCTTCCTGACATTCCGGCTCAGAGATTGGTGGTCACAGCACTGGATCTGAACCCAATGACGTCCTATGCTTAAGCCAATTCTTTGTTTACTAGCTCTGTAGTTATGAGAAAGGATGAGCCTCAATTTCTTTACCTGAAAAGGCAGATATGATTCTTTTCCTGCCTACTTCCTAGACTCCTTGGATATACAAATATGACACAAAGTAAGAATGCATGACAAACGTCTATGCGATGCAGACAACACTCTTTCCTCATGTGGAGGCTTAGAGGCTGTATCCATTGGAGAGCTGGGATTGTGTCCTTGGGGAAAGGGTGATTCTCTTACCCTGATAGAGAGGAGCTAGAATTACCACTGTCTGTTGTCTAAGACGACACACAAAGGCCATATTTGAAACCTGGAGGAGCTTCCTCCCAGTTTCACCGGGCAGCCTTTACAAAGCTCAGCAGAGCTGGCATCTGTTGGGCAGGAAAGAACTGCCAACCCCTGTCTGTTTATCTCCACTTTAGGGAGCCCCAGACATGACCCTAAGATTTGTCTGTAGACTGAGAAAATGTGGGAAATACACAGAGGTTAGAGTTGAGGAAGCCGAATGTACCAAGTTAGAGAATAAACTAATGGCCACCTGGGTAGGAGGAGGAAGGAATCTGGGGCTATAGCCCACCAAAGTTGTAGCTATGCAGGATAAACAAGTCTGTAAGTGATGTGTAACCCTGGAGGACAATGGTTGACAATGCTTAATTGTATTTGAGATGTTGTCTAGAACAGTAATTTTAGGTGTTCTTGTCCCCCCACAAGAAAAGGGTAGCCATAAGGAATGATGGCTAGGTTGTTACCTCTCTCTATCAGCCAGTCATTTCACTGTGTGGCCAATGAACATTGTAGTGTATACCTTAAACTGAGCAATAAAACGAATAAAGCTCTGTGTGGCTGTGTCCTGCTTGGTGGCCCGACAAAAGCCCTAGAGAGGAAGCTAGGCAGGATGCTGCCTCAGCTCATGGCTCTGGGCTTGGCTGCCTAGATCCCATGCTGCCTTCCCAGCTGGGTGACCTTGATTGTATTTGTTTCTGTTGACTCAACCATAGAATAGACATGGTAGCGGTCACTACCCTATGTAGCGGATGAAACCATGTGGGAGGGGCTGCCCCGGATTTGCTCTAGCTCTTTTGAGATCCTTTGTTCACCTGTCATTTGCAGGTTTTCCAGGATTCCATGAAGGCCATGTCCCTTCCCTCGAGCAATTGTAAATCTCTCTGCCCAAGCATTCTTCTGATCACAGGAGGACGCTCAGTCCCTACATGGGGGCATTTACAAGTTCCACATCATTTGTGTTCTAGAAATGATTCCCAGTCAGTAGAATTGGGAGCTGGCAAGTAAACTTCCAGCTTCCCCACACTCTCAGGTTCGTGGAGCAGAGAGTTTCAAAGGGCTCCCAGTTTTCCACAGGGATGTCTACTCATTCTGGTCCCTTTGTTGGCTTTGTCTTGTCTCATCTCCTAGTGTACTTCCTAGGACCACATTGCACAAAAACTCCCTGCTGTCACAACTTTGTTCCAAGATCTGGTTTGTAGAATTCCCAACTGAGATGGGGCTTAGCAGGAGCACTGCATATGGTAAGTGCTCAGCAAACAGTATTTATGACTGTATTTTTGTAGTGTCAGCTCTTCCTCCTGGGGTTGTCATTCTGGTGACAGGCAGGCAACATGCAGTCTTCCAGCTTTGGAGAGTGTACAGTAGAGGAAGCCTAGGCAAGGGATTTCCTTCCTGACCTCTGGCTTCTACATTTGCCTCCCAGTGATTCCTGAACTTTCAGGAACCCAGGCAGAAATGGTGAGAGAGTGACTTCCTGCTGGATATGGCTCAGACCTGAGAGCAAGAGAATTTTCTATTGCATGCCTCTGAGAAGGTGGCAGAGCCTCAGGCCCCTATTCTGTGCAACCTCTTAACAACAGGGTTGCCTTAGTGATTAAACAAAGTGCTGCCAAGAAAACCCTGGTGTCTGGGTCTGAGAAAGGATCCAATAAACAGTGATTTCTCTTTAGATCAACCTCCTTCCCTTATGCCTGAAGACCCAAAGCTTGGAAATGGACTTGTCAGAACGTTCTGACAGGTGGAGTGAAGAGGGTCTCCACTGGACCTTGGCTTTCACAGCAAGCTTCCCTGAGAAGTTTCTGGCAGTGGTAGAAACCACTGATCAATTATTTATCAGATCAACAATGTGCTCATTGCACTGGGAAAAGATGAAAACAACACACATTTGGTTCTTAGGAAGCTCGTGGCCAGAGAATGCTGCACAGCAGAATATGGGCTGAATGGAGGATGCTTACAGGACAGTGGGGGAGGCTGATTTGGGAGCTTCTGGTCAAAAGACCCTGCCTTCTCTTTTTGATAGTTCAATAATATATAGTTGTGTGGTGTGTGTGTGTGTGTGTGTGTGTGTGTTGTGTGTGTGTGTGGGAGAGAGAGAGAGAGAGAGAAAGAACATGTGTAGAGTGGCATTAATTCCTCTCTCTCTCTCTCTCTCTCTCTCTCTCTCTCTCTCTCTCTCTCTCTTGTCTTTCTCTTTCTACCTTGTACATTACGGAGATCTCTCACTGAACCTAGAGTTCACTGATTCAGCTAGGCTAGCCAGCTGGATAGCCTTGGGGACGCCAATCTCTGTCTCTGGAATTCTGAAATTATAGATGGGTTGTCACACCTGTCCAGCTTTCTACATGAGTGCTAGGAATCTGACTTCTGATCCTCATCCTTTTGAATAAGCATTTTTTTTTTTTTTTATCTCCCAAGCCTCAAGATAACCATTTTAATTATTAATATATCTGGATACTTACTCTGAGGCAGGCACAGTGTAGATGGATTAATTTAGTAGATCTCATGCTGGTATGGACTCTATGAGCAAGAACCAGCATAATTACTCCCATTTTTTCAGGTGGGAAACTGAGTCACGGACATACGGTGCAGCTTGCCCAAAGTTACAGTTAGTGGGCATACTGGGATTTGAGATTAGTCTGGGTCTGAGTGCTTCCTTTTAATTACTCCCTGTGCTACCCCACACTCAAGTTCCACAGGGTTTCTGATCATCTATCTGGACTTTTAGGGCCCCACTAGGGATATTTTTGAGTAACTCGAGTTAATGATATTCATGGTGATTTAGCCTGCGGCTCCATATTGAATTGTGTTCACTGGAGAGCTTTGGCTTTAGGTGGGTGGCAGGGGGATTTTAGTCAGTATATACCTGACCAAAACTGGATGGTGGGGACCTACGATGGCTTCCAAGTGGAAGAAGTCTATCCTGTTTTCACGGGGTGTCATTGTAATCTATGTTTCCTTGCTATAGATGGTTTTGAACTTATGGATTACTGATGGTAGACAGCATTTGGGACTTCCCATCCCTGATATCACCTCTATCTTCTCAGCTGCTGTCATCGCTGCTAGTAGCTTTAACGTTCTCTCTTCCTAGGTTGCTGTACTTAACAAATAAAAAACATTTAATCTGTCTGGAAACCCCATTTCTCCCGAGAACTGTCTGGCTGATGGGGAGCAGGAAGTAGGCTCTTGCCACAGGAGGAGGACAGCACTGTGGTCTACTCCAGGTCTCCCACTGGCACAAGCTGGGCCTATATAGGACCCTTCCTCCTCCTCTTCTCCTCCTCTTTTGAGATAGGGTCTTATATAGCCCACTTTGGTTTGAAACTTACTATGTATAGCTATGGATGGTCTTGAACTTTTGATCATTTTGCCTCTACCTCCTGAATTCATGCTGGGGCTGAGGTTGTATGACCATGTGTGGTTTTGTGTGGTTCTGATGATGGCACACAGGGCTTTGTGTATGCTAGGCAAGGACTCTTCCAATTTAGCTATGTCCTTGTCCCTTTTCTCTACCCTCTTCTTTGATGTTTCCTTCCTCAAGAATTCACATGCCTCTGAATCTATGTCTCAGGCTCAGGTATGTAAGGTCCCAAGATTCCCTTGGGAATGTGTTAAAATTCTAGGCCTTTCCCCAAGGAAATGAGACACAGCTATACAGCTACATTAGAAAGCAGTTTTTTGGAATTCATTTTGAAGTTCCCCAAATCTTGTCTGTCTAACACTCTCAGAGCTTGTAGCCAGAGACAGGCAACTCTTGGAATGAGATGAATTCTAGCAAGAAGTTAGCACTGTGAATTATGAGGTCTTTGTTCATTTAATTTCCACCATTATTAGAGCCTGTGTGGAAATCAAAACCAGACCAGTGAGAAGAAGCTATCAACTGAATGCCATGATCAAAAACAGTAGCTGATAAGACACAAAGAAATGTTAAGTGTGATCAAGTAATTTTCCTGTTTAAAACCCTTCAAAGACTCAAAGTCCTCAATGATGTCCCCTGACCCCCATGGGCCTGGTGTCATGTTGGCTCCACCCTAAACTAACCTCATTTGATATCTGTTCTGTAGCCCCTTTGGTGGTAATGTTGAGTATATCTGAGAATGTGACTTCTTAGCTTAGGGCCTTTGCACATGTCACTTCCTGTTCCTGGATTTCCCTTTCCAGCCTAGATCCTCTATGACTCGACCACAGTCCTAAGGGAAGTGGTTTCTCACCTTTTAGATCAGAATGGTGCAACTTATGCCACATCAAAGGGGTAATGCACTTCTTCAGCTGGTTACTTGGTGCTGTATAACAAATTCCCTCAACTTGGCTGCGTAAAACATGCTTGGAAGTGCTTCTAAAGTCTTGTGCATGGTTCTGGGAAGGTTTCAGTTCCTCCTCCAGCTTACCTCCCTTCCTTCCCAACCGACTGAGTATCCCCTCAACAAGACCTTCTGCAAAACTGGTGATTCAGGAGGCAGAGGGAGAAGAGAAGGAGGGCGAAAGAGAGAGAGAAACAGGCAAACAGACTCAAGATGGGAGACTTTTTTTCATAGTCTAAATCTTGGCCATGTCATTCTGTTGTCACTCATCCTTATTGCGCCAACCAGCCAGCACTCGCAGGAAGTGCACCACCCAGCCAGCACTCGCAGGAAGTGCACCCTCCAGCCTGTACTCACAGGAAGTATGCCATCCAACCCGCATTAACAGGAAGTGCACTGTCCAGCCAGCACTCACAGGAAGTGCAAAGCCCAGCCAGCACTCACAGGAAGTGCACTGCCCAGCCCACACTAGCAAGAAAGGGAACTGGTTTTCTCCAAGGGAAGAGCATCATGGATGTTGGCTCTGACCCTTTAAAATACTGACATTGCTTCTTCCTGCATGCATCTTGACCTCCCTAACTCATGTGATGATGGATTCCTACCGGCTTTGACTGTAGTCTTCAAAAAGGAAGAGTCTCTTTTTCTTCTCCCTTTTCTCACATTGCATCTCAGCACCCAACATAGAGTTAGCACTGAATAAATACCTACTTAATGAGCAAATGATCTTCATATTCCTTGTCAGCACAATTCAAGGAAAAAAAATCATTGGCAAGAGTCATAATCAGTTTTTAGAATGTCGTTGCAGTTTGGTATGTGGGGTTCTTCTAAGCCAGCTTTTCTGTTTGAGTTGGAAGATGAGGTGTGGGGTAAAAAGCCCTTGATTTTCCTCCCTTCATTCATTAAGCAACCATTTATTGAGCACTTTTTATGTACTGGAAAAGAGTGCCAGATTCCGTGGACACAGAGCTTAGCAGGATGCACAGTGGCTTTTATAAATTAAGACATCCACACATTAGCATCTAAGGCAGCCTGGTGCCTTTTGAATAATCTTCCAACACCAATGACAATAGGCAGCTGCGTTAGAAACAGGCCCCTTGATACTGAGTTTGTAGAAGTTGTTTTATCTTTTATCAGCCCAGCATGTTGCCCATGCACTCGGAGTGCCGTATTTACATTTCATTCCAGTGCTTGTGCCAATATCAGACCCCCACTCCACCCCAGCTTTTATACTTTTGGTCACTGTTTGCCAATGTATAAAAGGTTTTGTCGAAGGAGCTGGATGAAGATGGGGGAAGGAATGGTGTTATCTATGACTCCTGGAGATCTTACAGTGGCTGCTGCTGGGAGATAGTCTGCTAAGGTCTTCAGGGCGTGTGTGGAGAGTAAGGATAATACAGAGAAATGGAACTGAGAAAAAGTGAAATAGAGAAAACGAGCTGTAGCTGAAATGAGTGTCATTTGAGAACAGCCCTGTCTGAGGCTCAGGTGGCATTAGCCTTGGTCCCCACACTGCTACAGGGAGCCACATGCTCCCTTCCTGAGCCGCATGACTGTAAAATAAGTGCATCTGATCACCCTAGTGGTTTTACAACAGACAGGTTTGTTATTAGGTATCTCTACCATGGAGAATCCTCAGACCAAACCCCAGGTTTGTAAAACAGATAAGATTTGAGCGTCATTTCTCATGCAAATCTCTCTGTGTGCCAGTTCTGCAAAATTCCAACTGATTCCACCAAAAGTCAGAGTCCATCTTGCTACCTTGGCAGAGGGTAGAAAGTAGCCCCTACAGCTGCTTCAACCAATAACAGATAGGAGCTGGAGGCATTTTACACAGCAGTGCCCTTCTGGTGGCATGCCCAGAGGTGGGTGCTCCACTAGCTGGACAGGTTCTCCAGAAGGTTCTAGTTCTAGTTGCCCACAGTGCTCGATTTGCTGATAACACGCCTTTAAAATGATTTATGTTTATAGGGGCTGGGGGGATGCTCAGAGGTTGGGAGCATTTCCTACCCTTCCAGAGGATCTGAACTCAATTCCCAGAACCCACAGGGTTGGCTAAGAGCTGGTTTTCTCCTTCCACCTTTCTGTGAGTTCTGGGCCTCAAACTCAGGATTTATACGGCAAGTGCCTGTGCATGCTAAGCCACTTCATCGTCTCCATAGCATAGCGAATGGGTTCTTCTCTCTCCTTTCTTACTTCTCTTCCCTGGACTCATTCTCCAAATATGGCTTGCACTTGGGTCTGTGTTACCAGATCATCTTCTCTCCTCTGGGGCCCAAATGAAAACAGTCACTCTGAGCAGAAAGCCTTCTCCTCCTCTGTTCTTTACCTCACCTCTGCAGAACTCCCAAGCCCCAAGGCAATTTGCAAACCAATGGACTAGGAAAAAAAATTCTCCATGTTCCCTTATGGTCACAGCATCCTAAAGTTTCTCATGACTCTGCTTTTGAATGCAGTGTAATAAATACCACTTTTTTTCTTTGGGCTTTATTGTATTCTTTTTTAGTTAATTTATTGATTCACATACAACTCAATATCAGCCCTTCCTCTCTTCCCAGTATCTGTTCACTTAAGTCCTCCCCACATTCCACCTTCCCCTTCTCCTTTGAGAAAGGAAAGTACCCTCTGGGTGTCACTGCTTTCAGTCCACCCGCACCCCTATCAGTAGTTTCAAGACTCCCAGTTCTCTCCCAATGAGGCCAGACAAGGTACAGGATCCACATGGAAGCAGGCAACAAGCTCTCATACAGCCTCTGCTCCAGTTGTTTGGGGACCCACATGAAGACCAGGCTGCTCATGTACAACATATGTTCAGGGAGCTTAGGTCTAGCCTGGGTTCACTGTTTGGTTGGTGATTTAGGCTCTGGGAACCCACAAGGGTTCAAGTTAGTTGACTCTGATGGTCTTCCTGTGGAGTCCCTGTCCTCTTGGGTCACTTAGACTTTCTCCAAACTCTTCACAATAGCCACAAATATCATAAAATACCTTGGTGTAAATCTAACAAGCAAGTGAAAACCTGTACAACAAGAACTTCAAGTCTCTGAAGAAAGAAATCGATGAAGAGATCAGAAGATGAAAAGATCTCCCATACTCACAGATTGGTAGGATTAACACAGAGAAAATGACCATCTTACCAAAAGCAGTCTACAAATTCAATGCAATCCCCATCAAAATTCCAACACAGTTCTTCACAGATCTTGAAAGAACAATTCTCAATTTCATATGGAAAAACAAAAAACCCAGGGTTAGGCAAAACAATCCTGAACAACAAAAGAACTTCTGGAAGTATCACTAGCTCTAACTTCAAGCTGTACTATAGAGAAATAGTAATAAAAACTGCATGGTATTGGTAAAGAAACAGAAAGGTGGGTCAATGGAATTGACTCAAAGGCCCAGGAATTAAACCATACATCCATGGACACTTGATTTTTAACAAAGAAGCCAAAACCATACAACAGAAAAAAAGAATCTTCAGCAAATGATACTGGACAAACTAGATGTCTGCATGTAGAAGACTGCAAATAGATCCATATTTATTACCCTGCACAAAACTCAAGTCCAAGTAGACCAAAGACCTCAACATAAAACTAGATACACTAAATCCAATAGAAAGTGGGGGATAGCCTTGAACTTGTCAGTACAGAAGACAACTTCCTGAACTGAATGCCAATGACTCAGGCACTAAGGTCAAGAATTAATAAATGGGACCTCATGAAACTGGAAAGCTTCTGTAAGTCAAAGGACCTGGTCATTCAGACAAAATGGTAGCCTACAGATTGGGAAAGGATCTTCACCAACTCTACATCTGACAGAGGGCTAATATCCAAAAGAAATGTTCAACATCCTTAGCTATCAAGGAAATGAAAATCAAAATGACTCTGAGATTCCACCTTACACCCATCAGAATGACTAAGATCAAAAACTCAAAGGACAGCCTCTGATGGCGAGGTTGTGGAGAAAGAGTAACACTCCTCCACTGTTGGTGGGAGTGCAAACTTGTACAATCACTCTGGAAGTCAATTTGACAGTTACCAAGAAGATTGGGAGTAGTTATACCTTAAGATGCAGCTATATCACTCCTGGGCATATCCCAAAAGATGCTTCACCATCCTACAAGGACACTTGCTCAACAATGTTCATAGCAGCCAGAAACTGGAAACAACATAGATGACCCTTAACTGAAGAATGGATAAAGAAAATGTGGTTCTTTATACAATGGAATATTACTCAGTTATCAAAAACAAGGATGTCATGAATTTTGCAGGCTAAAGTATGGAACTAGAAAATATCCTGAGTGAGGAAACCCAGACCCAGAAGGAGTGAGAGTAACTGCAGATTTCAGATGCTGTCAGACTTGAGGGTAGCAAAAGCTGCCCTCGGGAGATCTTGGTGGGCTGGGAGCACAAGTTGAGAATCCTTGTCCTCTCTTGAGCAGCTGTGGAACCATTTCCTTGGGGTCCCTCTTGCTCCTCCTGCTTGGCTACCATCTGATGCTCACAGTTACCTGTGGATTGCTTACCACTGTCTCTTCTATCATTATACTCCAGCTGTCTCTCCATGCCCATTTCCCATTTCCTTTGTGCCTTTTGACTCTGATTGTTTCCACGCTTACAGTACTCTTCCTAGCCTTTCCCTGAGCCAATCATCATATTGATCCTTAAGGGGCTAGTCCAAGGTTAAGCTCTTGTCTGAAGCCTTGTAACTGTCTTAGTCAGGGTTACTGTTGCTGTGATGAAACACCATGACCAAAAGCAACTTGGGGAGGAAAGGGTTTATTTGGCTTACACTTCCACATCCCTGTTCATCATTGAAAGAAGTCAGGACAGGCACTCAAACAGGGCAGAAATCTGGAGGCAGGAAGCAATGCAAAAGCCACAGAGGGATGCTGCTTCCTGGCTTGCTCTGCATAGCTTACTCAGCCTACTTTCATATAGAACCTAGGAATGTTCTCATCCAAAATGTGGCAGGGCTTTCCCACATCAATCACTAGTTAAGAAAATATTCCATAGGCTTGCCTCTAGCCTGATCTTATGGAGACATTTTCTCAATCGGAGTTTCTTCCTCTAAGAGCACCCTGACCTGGGCCAAGTTGACATAAAGGCTAGCTGTCTCACCTTCCATCCCCACCTCAGATTAACGTTATTTCCATCCCCTCTCCAGCATGATCACACACAGCTGGAATAGTTCCTGTATACATTTTTTTCTGTCCACATTGCCATAAACTCCTTGGAAAACAGGCTGTATCTTATTCACTGCTTGAATCCCCAGAGCCCTTTAAAGGTCCAGGCTCACAAGCTGCTGCCTGAGCACTTCCCGAGAAACACAGCTCAGAATGGCCATGTAAGTGAAAGTACACCCAGGAAAAGACAGACAGAGGCTGGGATGGCTGCAGAACCAGAGGAGGCCGAGCCAGGTGTGACTTCAGGACAAAGTCCCACAGGGGGAGCTTGAGTGCAACTCTGTAAGGGTGCCCTGCAGCGGGCAAGCAGCATCTTCATACCCTGGGTGCACTGTTCACTGGTCCTGGTAGAAAGCTGCTCCAGGGACACAGAGATCCTGGGATTTTCACATCTCTGTGACTCCAAAGCCCAAAGCCAAAAGTGGTTCCAAAGCCTGGCAGAGACAGTCTAAGACGTGGGCTGCTGGAGGCCAAGGCCAGGGGCGTGTTCCACCTTTAGAAGGCAGCTGTGAACATCCACAATGGTGACTAACAGGCTGAGAGGCTCAGGATGAGTTCCAACGGCATCCACTAGAGGGCTCACTATACACCTGACAATGGGACAACCCATACTGAAACCCTGTGGAGGTGGATATCAAACAGGGTGGTGGCCTTGCCTTGCCTGTCAACCAAGCTCATAGGACCCCATCATTTGAACTATGTGGGAGTATATGCTGGGTTCTGTGCAAGCTCTGTGCCATTTTATATACAGGACTTGAGCACTTGTAGGTGTGCGGTCTTTGGGAAATCTGGAAATATATGGAAGGATATGGAGGGATCACTGCTCATTGCATCTCTCTCTCTCTCTCTCCCCTCTCCCTCCCCCCTCCCTCCCCCTCCCTCCCTCCCTCCCTCCCTCCCTCCCTCCCTCCCTCTCTCTCTCTCTCTCTCTCTCTCTCTCTCTCTCTCTCTCTGGAAAAAAGAGAGACAACAACAAAAATAGGGTCTCACTGTGTTGCTCGCACTAGCCTGGATCTTACTATGTAGACCAGGTAAGCCTGGCCTTGAACTCACAGAGATACCCCTGCCTCTACTTCTGAGTGCTGGATCAAAGCTGTAAGCCTCTAGCTTGACTTGTTTTGTCCTTTGCCTTCTTTGCTGCCACCACCACCACCATCACCGCCTCTCCTCCTTTTTCTTTTGGTGTGTGTGTATGTGTGTATGTGTATGTGACATGCACATGTCACTGCACACATGTGGAGGTCATAGGGCAACCTTTGGATATTAGTTCTCACTTTTCTACCTTGTTTGAGACAGTCACTTTACCTCTGTGTAAGCCAGGCTAGTTGGCCTATGAACTCTAGGGGTCTCCAGCCTCTGTCTCCCATATCCTACAAGGACCACAGGTACTTATGTTCTGGGACACTGAGTGCAGGCTAGCAGGTTTGTGTGAGGCATCTCCTTAACCTACCTCATGTCTTCTTCACCTTTAACCACTACCTTTCAAGTCTATATCCAAATGCTAGACTGAGTCTTATTCAATGTTTGAATCCCTGCTATTCTCAGTGTTCTTATCTGACAAATTGTGCTCATTTTAAAAGGTTCAGCTCCCTAGGTGAGCCTTTTTTTTTTTATGTCTTTAAATTTTTGGCATTTAATTTATTCTTCTGCAAGGGGACTACTAAGTTCTTATTTACTTGCCACTGGCATCTTTCAAAGATGGCATGCTCTCTGTGTCAAGGAATATGATGGTTGGCACCTCTGACCACTCAACATTTCGATGGTTCCCTCTTCTGAACCACAAGTGATTCTCCCTCCTTGAACTAAGTTAACGCTGAGGCTTGTGTGGCTAATGAGACATGAGTGACCTGTGTCACTTCCAGGTGAAAAATCTTTAAGGGCCATTGTGTGACTCTTCAGAGCCCCCTTTTCTGTTTTAGTGGTCATGGGAGAGCAGAGATGGAGCCTCTGGTAGCTTTGGTCCCTGAGTGAGGACACCTTGAGGCAGAGATCTTACTATTTTTATACCAGGCAAGTGACATGAACAAGACATGCATTTCTGCTGTTCAGAGCCTCTGTGATCCAGGGTTGTTATACAGCACGGACCAACCTTTTTTGGAGAGTATAGTACAGGACTCACCTCTGGGCCTCTCAGAATCAGGTTTCATGTATCAGAACTCCAGGATATAGTGATGGATGAAGTCCACTCACCAGTGTTCAGTTGGTGAGATGCTGGAAGAGGAAGGTGGGCGTGGCCTAGGATAAGTCATTACTTGATTGACTCAGATGCCTTTGAGGCATTGGATGACTGTTGCATTTTTAAAAAAGATTTATTATTTATTTATTTATTTATTTATTATTTATTTTTATTTATTTTATGAGTACACTATAGCTGTCTTTAGACACACCTGAAGAGGGCATCAGATTCCATTACAGATGGTTGTGAGCCACTATGTGGTTGCTGCGAATTGAACTCAGGACTTCTGTAAGAGCAGTCAGTGCTCTTAACCGCTGAGCCATCTCTCCAGCCTGACTGTTGCATTTTTAGTCACTGATAGTCAATGGTGCAGTTTGAGTTGGGGATCCCAGAGACCCTCCTCTGTGGGCAATTGTCCTTCTTCTTTTATTCTTTCCTTCTTCCTTCTATCTCTCTCCTTTTGTCCCCTTTTCTTCCTTCCATTCTACCTTAAAAAAAAAAAAACTAGTTGTATCTGTTTGTCAACATGAAAGGCAGGAAGAAAACAGAAGTCTGATTTTGATTTGTATGAGGTATGAACAAAGAACAGCAAACTTTGCCATGGTGAAGAAATGGATTGAGGTAAACATAAGCACATCCCTCAGTTTCAATGATAACAGCTCAAATTTCACTACAAAAAGTAAAGTGGGTCATTTTAGGATGACAAAATAGGCCTGATATTAAACTTTTGCATCTTGCTCTTCTCATTTTGGGGGTTATTTTCTACTATCATTATCTAAGATCTTTGAAATAGTTTTAAGGGAAGAAAGTTTTCTGTTTTCTTCTTCTTTTCATTAGTGCCAACAATCAATGAATCTCACAGACAGTTTCCTACAATAGACCTCTCTCTTGGTGCAGAGGAAAGAAAGTCCTGAGAAACTCGGTTTTCACCAATTGGTGGTTCTGAAACTACTCAGATAGACACATACAGAGTAGGAAATTCAGAGAGAGATCATTTGGAAATAAAACGTGGTGGATGGTCAGAGAACCATATGAGTATTTGTTCCGCTTCTGTGATGTTGGGTGGAGATGCTTGGATCGGAAGATGTCTGGGAGATGTGAAAGAAAAGGCAAAGTATTTATAATACTCGAAAAAAGAAAGAAACCAGAAAAGATAGGGCAAAATCCGGAGTGCTGGTGGAGCACCTCACATGCCCCTCTTGCCATAACAAACTCATTGACAAAGACTGCCATTGACTGCACTTTATCTTCTGTGTGCTACTCAGAGGGTGCATGCCAAGTGCATCCTACATAAACAGGAGGTTTACTTCCTGACCCTGGAGATCAATTCTCTGTCAAAGAGCTGGCTGATGGATCACCTTGTGGCTGCCACTGCATTGAAAATCACATCAAATGTTTGCTCAAGCACTCTTTGGAATTATGCACTGGAATCTCTAAGATGGGACTGGAGATGAATAAGGGAAAGGGTGTATTCATCCACCTAGCCCTGTAGTCTGTCTCCTGGAGCCAGAGAAATGCAGCCAGAGCTCTCTGTGGTTGTGTGGTTCTCCCAGGAGTGGTGGGTTTACCACACAGACTTTAGAGCCTGAGTTTGATGCCAAAGTTTGTCTCTTTCCAGCCCTGTGATCTTCCACAAGTTATCCAACCTTTCTCTGGTTCCATTTCTTTTTTGGTCTAACCTAAGGGTGTCAATAAATACCTTCCTCCCTAATAGGGCAGCATTTGGCTCTGGATTCCCTTGGGGCAGAGACCTTAAAGAATGGGTTTAAAGGCAGATGGTCATCTTGGAGATGAAGACAGAACAGAGGACACATGAAAGGAGACCAGAAAGAGAACAGTCATTAAATGGTGTAGCAGTCAGCAAGACAATGCTGAGGATGTTGTGAGACTCTGTGTGCCCCTCAGTGACACACAACACCGGAGCATGTTGTTTGTTCACAAGACCCCACCCATCCTTAGCTGAAGGCTGCTTCCTTCATTAGAAGTTAGTGTGTGAGTGCACACCTGTGCCTATGCAAGAGAGCAAGGGAATGCAGAGAGGAGGTGTTTTAGTGCCTCCTCTGGTACTCAGGGATTGCCGTTCAAGGTGGATGCTGGAAGGTAGAGAAAACCCAGAAGCAAAGCAAAGCAGGGGCTGACAGGTGGACACAGGGAGAAGGACCACACAGAGGGCATCTCTGGGCAGCTAAGATTAAGTGAGCTTGTTACACTGCTACACGGAGACATCCTCTGGCACAGAATGAGAACTTAAAAAGCAGGACCAGCAGTGAGGACCACTGTTCTTTGCGATAACTTAATCAAGGCTGGATTTTCTTTGTGTTTTTAAGTCTTTTCTTTGAGACAATGGAAACTCATTGAGACCTTGGTACCATTCTGGTAGCTAGAAGACTGAGTGGTTTCATGGAAGATAATTCTATCAATGTGAATCGGATGTCAGATGTATTGATAGCTTCCATCAGAAGAAATGTCACTTGTGGTTAATGTGACAAAGATCTGCTTATTGTTTAGACAAGCCATCACTGAATGGCCTTTCATTCAGTGCTGGAGGTCAGCCTGGTCATGCTATGTTGTTGTAACAGACTGGCCCAGGGTCGTTGTGGACGAACAGAAATCAACACCATCTCTCCTCATCTCTTCTCTTCACTTAGCCCTGACTTTGCACTCACTGAGGACAGTTTGGTCAGGGTAAGATGGAGAGTCATGGCTTTGTCCTTAGCACCTGACACAGGACATAGTACAGAGGCAGCATCGCGTCGTTATTCAAACCCGCCTGCTTCAGCTTCCAAGCTCCTCTTCACTTGAAACTGCCTTCTTCCTTTCAAGGTCCTCCTGCCTCCAGACCTTCCTTGTTTTCTTAAGTCTAAAACAATCACTTATGTAACTTCCTGAAGCTTTGTGTTCCTCCATGGTGGGCCACAGTCTGCCCTGTATTATGGCTAATTACAGCCATGTCAGATTTAATCACCCTTCCTGCTAATCCCTTGGGTGGCTCTAAAACACACAAGATTCTCTCTTCCATCCTGGGAAGCAAAATGGAATTGAAGGACTGGGTCTTTGGGTGTGAGTGGAGTAGGCAGAAGTTAGTTCCAGTGTGAGAAAGTCACTCAGTTACATCAGGTGTTTGATAAATAATCAAGGAATGAGAATGGCTTTTCTTCACCCCAAAGTCGACATCTGCAAAGGAACACACTTGTTACCAGAGAAGCCCTGCCACACTCTGCCAGTCACCTCCCATGTTAACCTGTCCAACTCCTTTTTGTACTTCAAATATGACCAGTGCTTTTGCAACTTCACGAACAATTTCTGGTTTTCATTGTCCCCAGGGCAGGAAAAATTGATAGTTTAAGATAGTCTTTGGGCTGGAGAAAGCATGTGTTATTTTCCACAGCACCTGAGTTCTAGCACCCAGGTATGGCAACTCACAAATACCTGTAACTTCAGCCTCTCTGGCATGCATGTATGTGAGTGCATGCATACACATGCACACTTACACATTCATACACACACATGCATATGAGTACATACATGCGCTCACACATATATAGAATACTATAGAATTATAGAATGTCAGCTCCTGACAGAGTTTCAGAGCCATATGTTTCCCCCACCTACAGTCCGTTCCTATCCTTTAATACTGATGAGGGGAAGTCCATCGGTCTAGAATGAAGGTCAATGATGCATCAGAATCCATGTCTCCTAAGATCCAGGCCAGAGTCCATCCTCAGCAAACACATCAGGACACAGTCCTCACTACAAAGTCACAGGGTAGCTTCCCGTTTGAAGCTGACCGAATTCTCCCTTCTCCCTGCCATGGTAACCATTTTCATACTGTTTATCCCCCTTTGGCCTCTGATCCATGGACTAGATAATTAGTCAGGCTTTTGAATAATTAAAACCGTTAAAAATGCTTTTGTACCTACTAAAATTGTTCCAGTAATTACCGCCTTATCAAGAAACGGATTCCACCGAACAGAATACTTTCCTGATGATAGAAAACGTTTCCACTGGAGGCTCGCCTGGTGCAGAAGTTGAGGATGGGTGATTGTTATGCAGCCAGGACCTTTGAAGTTGATTGGCCCCAAATCTTTATAGAATCTTCTCTCTTCTAATGGGTGGATATATTGTGCTTTATTCCTAGCTTCCAGAGTCATCTGTAAATGTGATCATTAATTAAAATATTGGATTGACTTGTTGGAACCAGAATATGCTCTTTGGCCTTTTGGGGACCATCTCCCCCATTGGTCATCTGGTTCTCTTAGTTTTTGTAAGTCATGTTCTCACTATGTTGTTCAGGCTGACCCCCAACTCACAATCTTGCTGCCTCAGCCTCCCAAATCCTGGGATCACAGATGTACCCCTGAGGAGCAGAGGTAATGACAATGTTTGCATTTCCCAAATGCCACTTGTTTCTCCAGCTCTAGGCACCCTCACTGTGACTTCATGTTGGATTCACATGATTTCATGGAATCCTGGTGGATAGTCCCAGGAAGCAAAATGTAATAGAAGGAGCATGGGGGTGCGTGGGTGGGTCTAATTCCAGCATGACAAAGTCACTCAGATTTCCTATGTCCTAGCTTTTATTTGTGTGTGTGCGCGTACATGCATGCGTACATACATGCGTGCATGTGTGCGTGCATGTGTGCGTGCATGTGTGTGTGTGTGTTTCAAAGCTGGGACAGTTAGAGAGCTGCCGTGTTGCTAAAGTATGTGTGTGGGTGTTCCCAGGTCTTTCAGTAGGATTTCCCTCCATCCTCTGCCAGGTGCAAAGGAATCAAATTCTGTGGTAGGACTTGATCATGGGAATTAATAGCTTGTAGTTGTGAGTTTGTTAAAGACAATCCTAACCACTGTCAATCAAATAAGGGACAGTTTATTTCCAAATATACTTGATACAATTGGAACAGCACACACATTGGCTACCTAGTGATCTCAGCTGTGGCTCTCCACTTGATGTGGACTTTCTTAACTTTTCCTTTTGAAACACGTCTCACTATGTATTCTTGAGTGTCCTGAAACTCCCTCTGTAGACCAGGCTAGCCTTGAACTCACAGAGATCTCCATGTCTCTGCTTCCCAAGTGTTGGGATCAAAGGCAGGCACTACCCATGCCCAGATGTCTATTTGTATTAACGCGCAGTTGTCATGACTGTTGTGCTTTCCTCAAGTGGTCTCCTTCCATCTGCATACCTCATTTGTCCTACCTTTTAAGTATGTCTGAGATTCCATTGTCTTTGTGTCAGCTTCCTTTACTTACTCCTGAATGAAGAACAAGGTATGACAATGAAAAACGCTTACTCTTGTGCTTGGGGACTGTTAGGTAGTGACATACACTACTAGCACAATGTGGAAGTATAGCCAACCTCTACTAACAAACAGTAAACGCTCAGGACAGAGCAAGGTCAGGCAAGCAGAGTTCTTGGAGCTGTGAGTGTAGGAACAGGGCAACGAGAAAGTTCTATAATACTATATATGGTGGTTTAAATAAGAATGGCCCCCATAGGCTAATATATTTGAATGCTGGTCATCAGGGAATGACACTCTTTGAAAAGGATTAGAAGGATTAGGAGGAGTGGCCTTGTTGGAGGAAGTATATCCAACTAGGGATGGACTTTGAAGTTTCAAAGGCCCATGCCAGGCCCAGTCCCTCTTCTCTCGGCCCCTGGATCAGGATGCAGCTGTCAGCTACTCCTGCGGAGACATACTTTCCCCATGATGTAATGGACTAAGCCTCTGAAACTATAACAAGCACCAATTAAATGCTTTCTTTTTATAAGAATTGCCTTGGTCATGTTGTCTTCTTAGCAGCACTAGAACAGTGTCTAAGACCCTATATATTCTGTATTCTCATTGCCTGTCCTCTGTGTGACTTGCTCATTCAAAGATGTAAAACACCTTCATGCCAAGAATGTCAACTTCTGGGGTTAAGAGCACATGTTATTCCTCCAGGGAACTTGAGCTCTAGCACCTAGATCTGGTAGCTCACAAACACCTGTAACTTCAGCCTCTTTGGGCACTAGCATGCACTCATGCTCACACGTGTGTGTACACATATAGAATATCAGTCTCTGACAGAGTTCCAGAGTTCTATGGTATACTCCATACAGTCCATTCCTATCCTTTAATACTGACAAGAGAGAGAGCATGGTGTGTATTAAGTGTATGGGGAACTAGTATGGTAGCCTATAATCTCAACACTCAGGAAACTGAGACAGGAGTATTGTCAATTTCAGGGCCAGCTGGGCTATACAGCAAGACCCACCAAGTTAGTAAATAAATAAATGAACAAATAAATAAATAAATAAATAAACAAAAATTCTCAAGAAAATACTTCAGTTCACAGGCCAGTTGGCTGGTGGCATTTTCTCAGTTGACTTCTGTCTTCTGAAATGACTCCAGCTTGTGTCAAGTTGATAAAACACTACCAAGTGCACAGGAAATCCATCAGAGGTAAATCTGGTTGGCTGTGGTAGGGGCCGAAGTAGCTACAGCTGCAGCGGGTGATAAGTCAGACCCAGAAGTCGACTACAGGATGAAGCCCAGCGTTAGCTAGCACTGAAGCAGGAACTCAGGCACTAGAGTAGAGGCTCTCAACCTCATGACCCCTCTAGTAAACCTCTATCTCCAAAAATATTGACATTGTGTTTCAGAACAGTAGCAAAATTATGGTTGTGAAATAGCAACGACATTATTTTATGGTTGGGGGTCACCACATTTGAGGAATTGTATTAAAGGTTGTAGCATTAGGAAGGTTGAGATTCACTGCATTAAAGTGAGAACATTTGCTCTAGAATAGGATACTATATGGCTTTGGGCATGTTAAGATTCTCGCTCTGGGGTTTGGTTTTCACATCTGAAATCTGAGGATAAGAATGCCTATCACGTAGAATTGTAAATACTTTATATGGTGGACGACATATGACAAATGATCAATGAATGGTAGTTTTTAACTACAGCTATCATTATCAAGCTGGGCAAAAACAGTGCTATGAGGAAGATAGGGATGACGACTTAGCCATTGATGACACCGAGAATAACAAGCAATGTATAATTTCTTCCTTGGCTTCTACTAATATATGGCTGTTTGACATGCGTATTTAGGGCTGCTTAGATTGGCAGATACCTTGGTACATCAGTTCTAACAGAGTCACTGTTTTGAGTTTCTTTCTCACAGAACCAGTCAGGATAATCCAGGCTATGCTGCAGTAACAAAGGACTCCTAAACTGTTGTGGCTTAAAGCCACAAAGGTTTGTTTATTTATTGGATCTTACCACATGGCTACTTGGGATTAGCAGGGAGCCCACAATGTCTTTCTCCTTCTGGGGCTGAGGCTGATGGGACAGCTCCTGTGGGAAACATGGCAAAAACAAAGATAGGGATGACCGACTGCTGCTTACAAAACTTCCATCTGGAAGGGCTTGCTGGTCAAAGAAAGCTCCTGGGTCATGTCAAGGGGATAGGCAAGTGTCCCTGGAAAAGGAACTGAAAATATTCACTATGCAGGAATAATGGTTACCACATTCTCCTAATCTCCCAGTAATTTCTCAGGGAGAACAGACTCACTCTGTTTGGGGTGAAGAACTCATGACCCCCCTTTCCCTGCAATTTCCCCTTGATTCTCAGAACAAATTTAAACTCTGTGGCCACTCGGATGAGCACATGATCAAGGTAGGCAAATCCTGGTGGTCCATCAATCAGCTTTGATTCAAGGGATGGCCATATGACCACCTGGGATTCTTCTGGTAATGGTGGAGGAGGAAAGTGTGGTTTTGGAATTGGGAGGATGGATGGATGCCCTCAGCCATGCACTCTGTGCCTTGACAGTTTAGCAGAGCTGGAAGACTCAGCTAATGAATAGAGCAGAGGCAGAGACCATTAAGGCCAACTGGTTTCCAAGGCTGGCTTTTCCACTGCCCTTTGGGTTTGGCTTGGTCATAGACCTATCTATCTTCAATCCATGCTTTCTCCTTTTTCCTGCTTGGCTCCATATGCAGAGAGACTGTTCCTAGCTGCTGACTTTTCCCAGACTGCTATTTTAGCTGGCTTCTAGTGTTTTGGCCAATGGAAGACCCTTGTTGGATGCAGAGGGGCAAGGGAGGGGAGAAGCAAGAATATCACCCCTTGTCTCTGCTCTGGGTGATTTCTCCAGCAGCACAGGGGTAGTCCTGCTGATTCCAGCTTCTCCTGGCCACACTGGCCAGATGTTGGTTTCCATGCCTTAATACCTGCCTGGTCTCTCAGACCTGCCTTCTTAACTGTTTTCCCCCCTGGCATGTCTGGGTTACCTGCCAGTGCCGCCTGCCCATCTCTCACCTCCCTCGTCATCTGCATACCTACTTTCCAGCACTGAATGGCTTCTGTTGTAAGGATCTGAAGCACGTCTATTTTCCATGGTTAGATCTTCACTCATCAACTGCTGTTTGGTGAGAGAAGCCAATATTTTTCCTCTTTGGCTCTGGTTTTCCTCTGTTGCTCACAACACAGTGAATCTGCATGAATGTAGCAGTCAATGGAAACAAGAAGTCCCTAGTCCTGAGCACTGACTTGATGTCATTGTTTCCCTCATTACAGAGTCCTTGGTGACTTCCAGTCCATAGCTGGACAGACTTATACAGACATGGTGTTTTTCTGCTTTCAACCAGGCTTTTCTTTTAAGATTCTCTTTCTGTGCATGCATGTGTGTGTGTGTGTGTAAGTGTATGAGTATGTATGTGTGTGTATGTGTCTGTGATTGAGTATGTCTGAGTATGTATGTCTGTGTACATGTTTGCATATACAAGTGTAAGTGTATGAGTGTGTATGTGTCTGTGATTGAGTGTATCTGAGTGTGTGTGTATGTGTGTGTGTGTGTGTGTGTATTGAGCATGTTTGTGCCCAGTGGGCTCAGAAGAGGGCATCAAATTCCCTGGAGCTGGAGTTACAGGAGGATGCAAGGTTGGGTGCTGAGAATCAACCTTGGGTCCTCTAGAAGAGCAGCAAGAGCTCTTAACCACTGAGCCATCTCTACAGCTCAGATGTCTTTTTCTTGAAGTATGACTCAAGCAAGGATTCCCACAGGTGTGGCTCAGGAGTGGCAAGTGAAGAGAGGAGGTGAGGAAGTCTTCACACAGCCCTGCGACATGGCCCCGACGTGGAGCATGCTTCTCCCAGCCAGGATCATCACGAAGGAAGCAAGCCATGGGAGATGAGCTACAGGCATCTTCTGCTCACTGTGATCCAAGTCAAGTCCTTGCTGCTAATTGCTACACATTTTGCTAAAGGTAGTAAATAGGAATAATTCCCGTGTCTGAGAGACCCCGGCGCCATTCAGTATTCATGGCAAATATATCACCGAGCTTCATAAGAGAATCATTTTAAAACAAAGCTTGGTCAGCTGTTTAATAATTTACTGATAGTGACAGCAGGGAGAATATCTAATAACCAGTGAGACTGGCTTTCAAATAGGAAATAAATTCCTGTGTGAAGAGTTAGAGGAGGGAAGGGAAGGGGGTGGGGCGGGGCTCATGATTAGCTGTGAGGAAATATTTAATGTTTCTCGATTGCTGATTGTTTTGGGGGATCCTATCAGAATTGTGAAGGAGGTTGCACAATTCCATGCATTTCATTTTAAGACACTGGTGGGAGCACTGATGGCCTCACAGAAAACAAGGATTAGACAGATGGACTGGTCTCTCTCAAATCCAGGCTGCAGAAGGAGAGACTTTGACTCCACCAGGTCCTGGGGTGGCATTGACCCTTGTCAATTTGGGGACCTGTTTTTGGTACTGGGTGCTTTCTGTGATCTCAGTTGTCTGTGGAGCAGGTGAGTATTGCTAAAATTCTTTCCCCAGCAGAGAGGCAAACACCTTCTTCTCCTGAAGTCCCGACAACAACCCAGGGCATGATTCCACCAAATTTCACCCCATGGGAAGCAAGTTTATTGGGTTTCTGTAGAGAGAATAGGTAAGGAGTTATGGACAGGAATGTGGTGATCCCAGAGAAGATGAATCGGGAAGTTTAAACCAAGAATAGCTATGGATCCCCAAGGCTGCATAGATAGAGAGCCCCTTTCCCCTGGTCTCTAGCCTGCTTTGAGGCCAGAGTACTTAAGGCTCAATTGCATACAAATGGTTGGGAGGGGCCAGAAGCTCTAGTGAGAATCCAGTAACTCTGCTCTCTCCTCCTTCAGTGAGAGAATGGCAGCAGCCCACAGGCTCAGCTCTGAGGATGTCTGCAAGCAGACACTGCTGTTCTTATAAAGATGATGGTCATCTGGGTCAGAGGACAGTGCTGTGCATCACCGAGGGCTGAGACAAGAAAACAAGCACCGAGGAAAAATAAAGTCAGTCCCAGCTGTGACGGCACATCCTCCTGCTCTGGGGAAGCTTGTCCAGCACTTAGTGCAGAGGTTCTGGTGCTGTCTAAGTTGGATCCTATTTGGTTTTGTATATTGCTGGGCTCTATAGAAATGTCTGTAAAATGAAAAAGAGGTTGAGATGTTTGGGCTCTGAGATTCCTTCTGATCTGACATGCCTGGCCCATGATTGGGAGATGCAATCCCAGTGACTTAAAGGTACAGGATCTACTGAAAGGAAAATAAAACTTAAAACAGGCATCAGCCCCTGTCTATTGAATGTCTTGTGCCTCAGTTCCCTCACCTGTAAATAGGAATAGTAGGTGAATTTTGGAAAGACCACATGGCTCAGAGAAGAACACGGAAACTCCTGACTACCAACTGCTCAGGAGTGGAAGCAGAGCCAACAGGAAGAGCCGGAGATGATCCATCTTTAAGCTTCAGTGGCAGAGAGTGATTACAGTGTTTCCAGTAAAGGAATGTTACACATCTCTGCAAAGTTCAGAGCACAGGGTACCTACCCTGTCTTCAAGCCAGACGCTGAGTGTGCCACTCTAGGGACAGGTTTGCGGATAAGGCAGCTCATCTCTGTGTTTCCAGGTGGCAGGTTTTTGTGTGTTTTTATATACCAAGTTTACAACCTCAGTTCTTCACCTCCATTTCAACCAGTCACCTTCAGTTATTGCCATTTTTTAAGCTTTCCGAAGAATGACTGTCAACAGTCTTTATGACAGGAGAATGGTTTGACTAAACGTGTGGATCCTGACCTGTGATACTAGTTAACCATCTCTATGTGCTTGAGAGTTCTCCACCTTTCTCTGAGCTGAGTCACATGGACAGGTGATAGATTCACTGGCAGCATTCTGGGTGACATGTATGTCTACATAGCACAATAAAATAGTTCTTAAGGAAAAAATGTTTCCTGGAACGTAAGAATCTATTTATTCTATTGAGTTCGCTGTGGAGTCGCTGGCTGGTTGAAAACAGTTTTGAAAAGAGAGCATTCAACCTTAAGATAGAGAGGAAGAGAGGCTGTGTAGAAATCATACGGTCCTTTGTGGGTACGGAGTCTGGGGTGAATGTTACATGGAGAAGAGGAGAAAGAGGCTGCAGACCTCGGCTAACTGATTACATATTTTCACCACATACTACAGGGATTCATGACTTGTAAGTAGGTATATTGGCTATGGTACCAGACTGTCTTGGGATCCTTGAAGAAAAATATCCTCCCTGCTCTGGTCAGTCTTGTGGGCTTAGTCCTTATGGAGGCTGTCTAAGGTATCTAGAGGTGGATAATTACTTAGGCTGGCTGGTTATAGTGTGCCTTCACCCCTCTCTTGGCAAATTCATCTGTTTAGGAAGTAGAGTGTGAACCAAATCAACCAATTAGTGTCTTCATTGGGACAGTTTATTGGATAGAGTTTGAGAGAGTGGTACATGAAATCTCACTGTGTGTGTGTGTGTGTGTGTGTGTGTGTGTGTGTGTGTGTTGTAGAGGTGTTGTTCCTCTGATGCTGTCCAGAATTCTGTTGATGTTGTTAAAGTCTCCCACTGGCCTGGGAACTCATCAAGTAGGCTAGGCTGGCTGCTCAGTAAGCTTTAGGGATCCATGTTTTTGCCTCCAGTGCTGGGATTACAAGAACGTTCTGTCATTTCTCTGGCCTTTTCATTTTATTTTTAGTTATTTTAATTTATATTTATTATTATTATTATGCACATGTGTGTGTGTGCTTGAACACACTTGACCACATATCACGACACATGAGGACAAATTTGTGTGGAGTCAGCTCTTTCCACCTTTCTATGGATTCTTAAGATCAAATTCAGGTCTCTGGGCTTGCCAGGCAAGTGCCCTTCCCCACTGAGCCTTTGTGCCAGCCCCTACACCTGTCTTGCTTTTCTAAGTGTGGATTCTGAACGTGGAACTCAGGTCCTCCACTACCAGAGACGTCCTTCCAATTCTTGGAAGTCTCATTTCGTGCTGAGGGACCAATCTGTGAAGACTGTATTCACAGAGCCCATTGTCCAGGTTCTAACTTCATACAGAGAAGGGGAGCTACGGCACAGAGAGGAAAGGGAGAATAAAGGGTGGACGCGGGAAGGAAGAGGGAAACTCCACACTGGGAAGACTCTGCATCATGGGAAGCAGGCTACCAAAGGCTCTGAGCCTTTACACAGCTGTTCTCTGTGAGGTGCTTCTGGCAAGATGACTGCAGTAAAATCTTTGCTGGTCAGTGTCAACCTGAACAGCAGAGCCATCCTCTTGTGTCCTTTCCCTTTCCCTGGGCCCAGTCTGACACATAGGACAAACATCCAGACTTTCCCCTGAAGTCCTGGGTTTGTGATCATGAGGTGACTGAGTTATTACCAAGAGCCCTTTGTTTCCTAGGATTTGGGACATCTGGAAAGTGCTACCCTGGAACTTCTCATTGTGTATACCTAAGACTCTGATCGTGGGTTCTTTCTGATGAGTTGGCTTCCTCGCAGATCTATAAATGGGCATGATACTCTGGTTGAGAATAACATCCTAAGTGTATTTGATCTTGGCTGGTAAACTTGTCTGTGGTCATCAGCAACACTTATCGAGTGTTAGTTGGGGCCTGGCATTGGAGACTCCAGGGTGTGAGAGACACATCCTAGCATTCTCACATATATAGAAATGGGGGACCAACAAATGAAATGAAGGGAAATTAAGACAGCCTAGTCCATGGACAATGCCCCACGTTGATCCTTGAAGGGTTGGATGCCCAGATAAGGAATTTGATTCTGGCATACCAGAAAGAGTGGGCTGCACACACAAAGGCCCAGAGGGAGGTGATGGGAATCTGTCTTGTGCAGTTTGGAGTAAAAGATGTGTTTGAACAAGAGATAGAGCAAATAAAACTGAGGCATAGACAAGCATCAGGAAAAGCCTTCAGTATATCCTGGAACGTTGAACACTTACTCTCTCAGGTCTCTGAGCATTTGCCTAGGCTCTTCCCCAAGTGCTCTTCAGTCTCTATCTGACAAAGACTTCCCTGGGACGAGGCTCTTAGGGAGGAGAGGGCTCAGGCAGGCTGCCCAGCCACTGGAAGGTCCAGTAGGCTGTTGTTAGGATTGTGGACTTCATGCTGTAGGCAGTAGGGCTGTAGTGTGGGGTCTAAGCTGGTGAGTGACCACTTGTGAGATGTCTTCTAAACTTCCATCATGGTTGTGAGAAGGGTTGGGCAGGATTCAAACAGAGCAACCGGGAGATAAGGTGGAGTTCAGGACAGACAGGAATAACAGGTTCAGGTTTTTATTGTGATAGAGTTCTAGCCCTACCTGGAACCTTCTGGAATCCAGATTTGTAATCAGGGGCTTGTAGAAGGGCTGAGAATCCTGAGAGACTTTCGGGCTCTACAAAGGTACGTAGCCAGGTAGTGGTAGAACACATCTTTAATCCCAGAACTCAGGTGGCAGAGGCAGGCAGATCTCTGAGTTCAAGCCAGCTTGATCTACAGAGTGAGTTACAGGATAGCCAGGACTTCCCAGAGAAACTGTCTAGGAAAAAAAAAACATCCAATAGTTAATCAATAAATAGGTGTATATCAAACTCTGGGCAACCATGTGAACTGTGACTTTTTTTCCCTAATTTTATCAGAAAATCCATTTGGTTAGGAAGCAAGACCCAGACATGAACACTACCCTGTCCCCAGTGTGTCATGTGGTCTCTCAGCCTGAGCTGAGGATGGGGTCATCTGTGGGTGGGGACATCCCCCACTGTCCAGCAGTGTCCAGGCGAATGTGAGTGGCAAGCCTCCATGGCTCATCTCTGCGTTGTTGTTCCCTTTTTAATTAAGAGAAGCAGCTGCTTCATAGACTCCCCTTGGGCGAGATGCAGAGATGCAGTCCGAGCTGTAAATTCAGGATGCCCAGGTCTACTTGCCAATGGTCTGGACGAGGTACTGATGTTTTGGCTTGAAGAGAAGGCAGCTGGCTCTTCATGCTAAGCTGTCATCCAGGTGTCTAGAGAGCTGGCCTAGGAGTCAAGTTTGGGATAGGCTAGTGAATCTCAGACTTGGAGAAGGAAGAAAGGGCAGGGAATGATCTCTTGAGTGGGCCAGACCCTATGCTAGGTGTGTTTACATTCATTACTTACTTAATTCTCACATCAGCTCAGTGAGGTGAGGATAATCACTTCAATTTCACAGATGGGGAAACAGATTTGGAGAGGGGAAATGCCTGGTTTGCTGTTGCTTGGAGAGTGAGTGAGGTGTGAGGAAGGGCGGATGCTGAGACCTCCTGGGGGAGGGGGTTATTCAAATGCACCAAGGAGCCGGTGGGGCTGGCTTGGGGTTGGCAGACAAAGGGAGGGGAGTGTATGGAATTGGGAGTGCTCACCTGGAGCCCATCCAACCTCGCAAAGAAGTCTGACCGATTTTTAGTTCAGGCTGCCTGTTCTCAAGGGGAAGAACCCTAGGCAGGAGAGATCACACCACAGCAGGGTTAGTTGGGCATCCCAGGGACCTCCAGCTAAAGATGGATTTCTTCATAAAGGCCTTCTCTTAGACAGCAAGATGATTGGCTGACCCGTGCTTTTACAGAACCAAATGGCTGGGTCAGAAGATCACACTTGAAGCATACTTATAAGTTCAAGTTGCAGTTGGGTTATTTATGTTTGGTCTTGACAGACAGCATTAATGCATATTAATATCCCTACCATCAAAACACGACTCAAGCCAGAACTCCTGGCTCTGAGTTTGTACTGTGTGCACGGTGACTCTGCTAATAGAAAGGTTAACTTGTATTTCTGAATTATTGATGGTTGCTTGTTACTAATTTTTTTTTCCTCAGAAAGGAGGAAATTATTAATGAAGAGATCATTGCCAATGTGTCTGACATCTATTAATGGTTTCATCTTGCAACCAGATTAAAAGAGACAGCTGGTCCATGAATTTATGTGTGGAGGCAGCTCCAAATACGCTGACAGCTCCTCAGGAGGGTGGAACCAGCAGGCAGTGGGGCCTGGGCATCCACGTGGGCATCACAGCTCTGTGTTAGGGCCTTCAGAGGTTTCACTGCAGAAAGAGCGAGCAGCCTATGGTCTCACTTCTGACATTGTTTCAAAGTCTTCCCTTGAAAGCCCAGGAGCATCCTAGCTATGCCAGTTCCTGGCACTTCCTTTAGGAGTGTGTTATAACATGGGTTCCCAACCTCAGCTTGTATCAGAGTCACCTGGCAGGCTGTTTAATGCAAAGATTCCCAGGCTCTACCTCCAGTATTTCCATAGGGTTAGGGTGGGTCCTGAAAACTTTATTCATAGAGAGAGGAAGAGAGAGAGAGAAGAGAGAAGAGAGAAGAGAGAAGAGAGAGAGACGAGAGAGAGAGAGAGAGAGAAGAGAGAGAGAAGAGAGAAGAGAGATTCTCCCTGGTCCAGATACCCCATTTCCAATGAGTTTTAGGTCAGTGGTTGTCAGACTGTCCTGCGAGACTTTTTATCTAAAAAAGGGCACACTTTGTCCATGAAGCTAAAGACATCAATGGTGTGGCTGCCCCCTATGCAAATTAGGAGCAGCCAACGATAATGTTCCAAATGAGTGAATCTGTGTGCTAATAAAGTTTTATTAACAAAATCAGGCAGTGGGCTGGATATGAGTCATGGCCATGGTTTGGTGACCTCTGCTCTTCAACAATGTTAACAGATGTTTATATAGAAAAGTATCCCTAGGAAGTGTGTTAAGAACTGTGTATGGCTATGGCACAATAAAACTTTATACTATAGACAATAGGTCAGACTTTGGAGAGTCATGGCAACCTTGGGCATAGGCAATGTTAGCAGAGTTTTCTATAGCTGTGGCATTTGGCTGCTACTCCCCATTTGTGGCCTCTGAACACTTGAAGTATTGCTAGACACAGACTGAAATTATGAATTATAAGCTACGTAGCAAGTGTATACTGTGTCCCAGGAAGAAGAGTGCAGCTACCCACGGCATGTAAGGGTGGAGCATCTCTTTACACAGGCCTTTGTTTTCCCTGAGTCTCCTTTTCCTCATATATAAGATGGGGGTGGGGGTAAATCAAGGGCCACACCACTGGCCTTTCTACATAGGTAAATGAGGTGCTTTGCCTTCTAGTGTCCTTTCCTGGTCACTGACAGGCTGGGAAACACTGGGGCAGAAGGAGTCTGGAGATGAGGCCTGTCTCTGTGTGCTTTTGGCTTCTCTCTATGCATGCTTCCTCCGGAGGCCATAGGTCACCTGTTGCTCAGGCTGCAGCCTCCCCTTCTTGGACCCATGCTCACTGTGAGCACAGCAGGTGTCGCTCACTGTTAAGAGGGCTCACCAGGTTTCCCACTTCCTTGGAAACTGCCCAGATAAAGAGACCTGAAGTGATAACATCTGAATACTCCTGTGTTGATCCCACTAGGGTTGGAAGGGAAGTCACTGTGCAAGATAGGAAACCTGAGGCTTCTAAAGGTTTGCCAAGCATCCCACAGGGTAAATGGAATAATGGCCCAGAGGATGAGAGAGAGGCCTGCTGGTTGAGCAGCACTGGGGGAGGATGCTTGGTGTAGTACCACTCCTCTAGCTATCACAGGATACCCTCTGGGTTCTACCTTCATTTAACACTGGTGCAGAGCCTGCCCTGAGCTAGAGCCAAGGTGAAGGCTCACTCCACTGGGCAGGCACATGGAGTCAAAGGCTGTTTCTCCTCTTTAGCCAGCTACCTCTCACCCCCGCCTCCCCCCCCAGCCCACCTCTCCGGGCTTCTCATGCAGAAAGTGAGGAACTGACCTTAGAGCTCTCTGAACCCTGGCCCTCTGAGAAGCTAGTTCTAGCTGGTTCTGAGAAGATACTTAAGGCATTACTGACCTTGTGTGACCCACCCACCTGCCCTCCTCCTTTCTTAAAGCTCCTTTGCCCTTAGCCTGGCTGAAGTGTCCAGATGTATTGTGGGAACTGTCTTCTAGGACAGATAAGTGGAGAGATAGCATCTCCTAGGTGATGCACATAGGGGGCCTTGACAATAGGTTTGCTCACCAAATGTCTCAGAGAGAAACTAAAGTGAGTTTACCCGGAAAGCGATGTGAGATGGTTCTTCCAGGCAGAGGAGAACGTTCTGGTGCAGTGTGGCAGTTAGGTTAGATGCCAAAGCTTACCAGACATAGGTGGAGCACAGGGACTGAGAACTACAGCTCCTGGACAAAACCAAGAGGGACCCTGCACCTGGGCACGCAAGACCTGGTGCTGTGATCAGGTTACATTCTGCTAATCAGTCACCAAGAAACAGGATTATTTTCTTTGGGGACGTGCAATCCCCATTCGGATTTTGGAACTTTTGCTACAGTGATACAGCATCCTGTAGCATGGGCTCTGGAGCTGAGGGATGGTGCGTATACAGAAGATGTCCCAAGAACCACCATTTTATACTTAGAATGCCCCAGAGAGGGAATGGGTTGGCAGGCACTCAGGGGAGCCCTGACAAGTTACACCAAACTGCTTAGAGGCTTAGAGACCTCCTATTTCTCCCCTGGGTCAGAGCCTTCCCATCCCCAGTCTCCCATCAGCCAGGACAATCACAGTTGTGGGCTGGAGTCAGGTTTCTTCTCAGAGGTCTGGATAGAGGTAGGAGGGATCAAACAGTTGGTAGTTTAGCTCTGAGCAGAAGGGATCCTCTATTCCTATTGTTCCCAAGGGTACAATCATCCTGTGTCACCAGAGAACAGCCAAGGCTATGACGCCCAGTCAAGGGCACTGTCAATATTAGTAAAAATTTTAACGATCTCCAAGGTAGCTTGCAAAAGGTCTAACTCGCAGGCTCCCCACACAGACCACAAACCCTATTCCCTGGAGTGAGGGCTAAGCAGCAGGGTTTTTGGGGGGAGGGGTTCTCTTCCCTGGGAGAGTGCTTTGACAGGTAAGCGTGGGAGGCGCTGGTCATGGAATGGGCTGGACCCTGTGTTTATCTTGAGGAAAGTGGATGCTGTGGAGGTGGTTGTAGGTAGTTTAGAGCCGGGTGGAAGCATTTGCCTGGAATTACAAGTGTGGGCCGGGAGAAATAAACGGGCTTGTGTTCAATCTAACTGTCCACCTCGGCAGACCTGGGTACCCGTGAGTCACTGTACATTCTCTGCCAGAGCAACTCCAACCCAGAGCCCCTGATGCCCCTCTTGGGGAGACCCTGGCTGTGTTTGACTTCCATATGATTCCTAATGGTCTGTCGGATTCAGTCCTTTGGGACTCAAGGGAGTGGAGTGGGAACCTGGAGCATTTTGTTAAACTGAAAGAGGGCTTTGGGCAGGGAGCAAAGTGTTTACAAAGTAGGAATCCATTCAGCATCTTTCGGTGTCCTTATCCATGGCCATTATATACAAGACTCACATCCCTCCCCTGGTGGCAGTCTCTTCCATGAGATCCCTGAGCCCAGGCCTGTGGGCTGTGACAGGCTCTGCCCAGCGATCTCTGTCTTTAGGCCTTCAGCCCCAACCCGGTCTTTGTTCAGACGAGGAAGAAAAAGGGGAAAAGCTATATGATTCTATCTCTTAAGAAAGGGAGAACAGGAAGGTAGCTAGAGAGGGGGAGAGATCCCCACACCTGTGTGTGTAGGGCGGGGTTAGGGACAAGAGAAAGAGATGTGCTGAGATTAAGATGGGGTGTGCTGGACCGCTGACTAGATGAAAGGGGATGAGGGAAGAGCGGGAGGGAAAGGGAGAGAGAAGAAAAGAGAAAGGGAGAATATGAATATACGAGAGAATTTTAGGGTGTGCAGGAGACCTTTCAACAGCTGTCCCCAGCTTTGCGAAGAAGCATCCCCCTCCCGCAATTCACAGCCCAGCAGCGTCCAGAGTTGATCGGGCCTCCCCCCCCACCGCCTGCCCGCACTGCCCCCTCCCCAGTCACCTGTTCTCCCACCCTTACTTCAAAGGCTGCTCCAGGTTTCTCTCCTCCCCCCCCCCCATCGCCTCGTACCTGCGCCCCCGCAGGGTAGCCTGAAGACGATGCTCCTCTGGGTGGTGTGGCGCGGGGCGAAGAGGCGAATACCCCGCAGATCCAGTGGGTGCAAGAGCGATGTGTGTACGCGCTTGAGTGCGCGAGCGGCCCCGAGCCGGCCAGCCCGGGGAGAGGGTGCGTGGGGGGGGAACCCGCGAGTGGCAGCCACGGGCGTGTGCCAGGCGCGGGCGGGCGTGCGCGCGAGGGTGTGTGTGTGCGTGGCCGAGGCGGAGCGCTCGGGCGGGCGGCGGCGACGGCGGCGGCGTTAGGACTCTGGGGACACCGCCCCCCGGCCCCCGCGTCCCGCCCCCGCCCAGCCTCGCGCCTCAGTTCGCGCCGCGCCTGGGCTCCGAGCGCAGCGGCGCCGGCTCCCGCAGCCGGAGAGGAGCCAGCTCCGGGAGCCCAGCGGCGCGCACTGCCTGCAGCCGCGCTGGCGATGCGGGGCCGCCCCGCGCCCGCCCGAGTCCCGGCCCCGGCGCCCTCGGAAGGGGCTGAGTCGCCCGCCGCCCGGATGGGGAGCCTTGGTGCGCTCGCCCTCTGCCTGCTCCGGCTCCTGCTCCTGGGGTTGCAGCGGCCGCCGTTGCCCGGCGCCGGAGCGCAGAGCGCCGCAGGTGAGTGCGCCCGCCGGGCTCGCCGGGCTTCCCGGACCCCCTTGCTCTTCCCAAGCCTGGGAGGAGAAAGTTGGATCCGGTGGCCAGGGGATGCCGGGACCCGGTGGGAGTCCTGTCCCAGCCTCCGGACGCAGCTGCTGCGTCCAGGCGAGCCCAGTCCTGCGCCAGGTCCCCCCATGGCTTCTCGTCGCCTTACTTTCCTCCCGATTCCCCCCACCCCCGGGCGGGAGTAACTTTCCGCGGCTGTTGCGAATATTTCCACTTGCTGCCTCCCACTTGTCGGAACCTGTCACTCGAGTGTTTCGGGGTGGCGGGAGGAGGCGTCGTTTCTCTCCTGGTGCGGAGCACTGTCACCCGGGCAGCTTCCTGGGTTGCGCGCTCTTGGAGTGGGGAGCACAGGTCCCTAGCAGGCCCAGGTTGTCAGGGCGGTGGCTTTTCCTTTCTCCTGGGAGACACTGAAGATCATCCAGTGTTGTTCTAAACACGTCGCTCCCCTTAGCCAGCCCTTAGCCGCTGGGGATTCCCATGGGAGTGTTCCTGAGAATGACCCACACAGCTAAGCCCTCACCTCACATCCTGGCTCTGTCCAGAGTAATGGGTACCCTGCTAAGGCCCTTTAAGTGTAGTGGCTTTCATCAGTGGGCTTCTGAAAACTTCGGGACACTCGTCTTTCGTAGGCAGCTAGCTAGTTCCCCCGAGTGTGTTTAGTGTCTACTTAGTGGCGAATTGAGCTGAGGAGGCCACTACCGAGGGTCTCTCTCATCACTAAAACCCCACTGGTAGGGCTTCCATCCAGGAGTCCCTCAAAGACGGGAGGAGGTGGGGAGGGATACCTCCAAGTTCAAAATCACCTCGAAGTTTCTTAGTACCTTCGGTTTCGGAGTGACCACACTGAGCTGATGTCGCAGGGTCGGGGGGGGGGGCGGGCATGTTGAGGCATGTCAGCGGGACTTAGGAAAGGGCTCCTTTTGGATTGCTAAGCAACAGCTGTGCTCACATAAGAAATCAGGGGAGGAAGAAAGGGAAAGAAAGGCAGCGAGCCTGCTGGAAGTCTCTAAACAGGCTGCTTTGGAGATGAAGAACCGCTGGAGTGACATTCCGTTAGAAATGTCTTAGTTTTTCTTCCCTGACTTGATGTTAAAATGGAAACTGGACACAGGATGTATGGGAAGGGACAGCGTGGTTTCGTGCCAGGGAAGTTGAGCGAGGAAGACACTCTTTTGGAGGTGTCTGAAGCAGAAAGGCTGGGACAAGGGGGGAGAAAAGAGGCGGCCTCAGCATCATTCTGAAGATGCTTCAAGACTCTTGTTTCTCTTTGGGGTCTGCCTTAGGTGTGCTGTGTCAGGAAGCTGGCAGGAGGATGCTTGGGGCAGTCCTGGGGATCCGAGTATGACTTATGATTCTGATTTTTATTATCTCCTATTGCTTGGCGGGGCATCTACACGTTAATAGTACTCACGTTCCCGCAGCAGAAACCGGATCAAACACATCTCACAGACCTTTTTTGGGTAGCAGCTGTAAACCCGGAACCTGCTCCAGAAAGCTGTCCAGGGCTGAAACGCACGCCGATTCCGCGTGCTCCCGCAAGGTGGCGCTCGCCCACAGCTGTTAAATGCAAATCGAGCCGCTTTCATCTCAGGGATAGAACTTCGGTTCAATTTTTAAATGAGTAATGTGTTTATTCAGCAGCCTTTTGTTAAAACATTTAGAGAAGTGTGAGGAGGAAGCACCTTTTTCTTTGTTTGCTGTTCGGAACACACGGGGAAGAAAAGCAATCCTGGAGTACAGTTTGGGAAGAAATCGACTGTGAAGGCGCCATATGTTTCCTTTGGTTCTACCTGGGCCCATAGCTTTTGCAAAGCTACAATAGTGTATATTTAGCAAGCGGCTGCGTTGTTCCCGGGCTCCTTAAAGGAGTGGGATTAGCTTGTCTTGGTGACTTGGTGCGTTCTAAGCTCCGCTCATTTATAGAAATGGGGATCTTTTTCTATACCTAGCTCTACTTTAATGCTAACTAGATCGTTTAAACTAGATTTTTCCGGGGCTTTCCTTATGAACATCTGTAACTGTCGACACGTTGATTCTGCAACTGTTGACTTGTTAAAACGGACTTCTCTTCTTATTTTATTCCTCATTGTGGTATTGTCGGATCCAAATTTGCTATAAGTATGATTATAGCTTGCGTCTCTTTTGAAGTATCTTAT
The DNA here is from genome assembly GCA_021653895.1 of Mastomys natalensis. NCBI lineage: Eukaryota > Metazoa > Chordata > Mammalia > Rodentia > Muridae > Mastomys > Mastomys natalensis. The sequence goes on along the minus strand of JAJTUV010000213.1, from coordinate 1,763,117 downwards.
TTTAAACTTTCTGAAAGTCTGAGTAAATAATGCATTTGAAAACTCAGTAGTGTGTTCTCCATATTCCTTTGATCTGAAGATCCCCTGGTCTCGGAAGCAATTTCAATTTGTGAGCTTACATCTAGGACATTGCTGTGGCTGTTGGTCCCAGCGTCCAAAAGTCAGAGTCAGAAGCTGTCATCAAAGGCAATTTTCTCCTTCCTTACTCCCGTGTGTGTTTCATGAGCCACCTCAATTTTTTTTTTGGAGAGGAATTATAGTAAAAGAAAAAAATGCTTTGATAATAGTTGGTAAACAGAACACATGATTTGGGGTGAGGGAAGGTGACATCTACGTAAGCAGATATGGGGATAATTAGTCTATTTATCAGTGGGTTTCAGTATTACAAGTTAAAGCCAAATCTTGACAGGGACCGACTCCGGGTGGCAGTTGTAAGCAATGTAGTCATTTAACTCGATAATTGCTGCCAGATACCTCTGGGGAACTGTTCCCAGTACAGTTGGATTTTACTTTCTGTCCCGGATTGCTTGATTTGTTTCCTAATAACAGAACAATTAATGTGAAAACCTGGCTTTGATTCTGCTCCAGCAACAACAACAAACATGAAATAAATACAGACCGCCTTCTTGGGTTACAGTCTGTATCTTTCCTCTTCCGTTTCAGTTTCTTCTTGTTTATTCTAAGCACATTTCCACAGGCTCCACGCTGCCAGCTGAGATGGCTTCTCTTGTAGTAGTATAACTGTCACCTTTCAGAGTTGTGATCAGAGGGTATTACAGCATGGTTCTTCTAAGCACGGGATACTCCCATGGCTCCCTGACTGCGTGTTGCTGTGGAAACAAGAGCATTGCTATGTAGGCAGTGGTCCTTGATAAATATTTATCGATGATGATGAAGAGATGGTGGAGTCTCACAGCAACCAGGATGGGGAAGGAGTATCAGGTTCGGGAGGCAGTGTGGCTTGGAGAAAAGAGTCTGAGCACTGGAGCCCAACGTTCTTGGTTTGAATCCCATGTCTGCCTTTTGTACTAGCTGTGCCACATTGGACAGGCTGTTTATCTTCTCGGACCTCCAGCTCTTATCTGCAAAGCGAGGGTAATTAGAGCTGCCTCACTGAATTTTGTGAGGACTGAACCAGAAGATGCGTGTGTGTGTGTGTGTGTGTGTGTGTGTGTGTGTGAGAGAGAGAGAGAGAGAGAGAGAGAGAGAGAGAGAGAGAGAGAGAGAGGACTCTGTCTAGAATGGGAGCTGAGTGTTACTCTCCTTTGCATTGCTGTGTGCTCCGTTGTATCCAAGCTGGGGCTTCGCTGCTCATGTCAAGCTAAGCAAGGCACTGACCAGGAGGCGGCTGGACTTTCATGATGCTTTTTAGTTTTCTTTCCTTTATTCATTTTTTTTGGGGGGTGAGGGGTCTTGATTCCCTGATACTGTTTTTAGAAAGAAATTTCAAATGAAAAGTCCCAACAGATGACAGCAGTCACTTTGGTTGTCCTGGGGTTTGTGAAAAGAATGTTTAGTTCATCACACTTTGACCTCCGAACTGGCACAGATTTAAAAAGGTTATCAGGTTAAAGCCTTTGGCTTTATTACAGTTTCCTCTTACCACCTTTTGACATACACTCCTCCTTTGCCGTCACGTTCTGTCTCCACCTCTGCTCCTGCTTCTTCTGAATCCCAGAAATAAAGTGTGCGGTGCATCTGTGAAGTTGACAAATAAGCAAAGACTAAGACCAAGGTATAGTAGGTTGTGGTCTTCCAAGGAACAAATTTAAAAAGCCATGAGAACAAGCTGTGTCCAACAGGGGTGATGGGTTTTTACAAGCGCACATGAGAATCAGGTTTAGGAGCTGGCACCACATTGCTAAGAGAAGGCAGTTAGGGTGTCTTATGGCAGTTTAGAAAATGGATTCAAATGGAGTTGGAGAGGAAGGAAGCCACAGGGTTTAACAATTAGATGTAGCCAAAGGGGACAGTGGTAACCTGATCCATAGCACTGAGCTCAGGTGAACCAGGGTGACTGTGTGGGGTCATAAAATTGACGTGGGTTTCCTGAGTGCTTTTATTTACTTGGGGAAAAGAGAGGAGAGGAAAGGAGAGAAAGGAAAAGGGGAGGGAGGGAGAGAGAGAGAAGAGAGGAGAATATGATTTATTTGTTGTCTTTGGCTGAAACTTGCAGGTTCTAAACACCACATAGAAGGCCAAGGGGGGATTCTGGATACAGGACATTGCCCCCACCCCCACCTAGAAGGCCAAGGGGGGATTCTGGATACAGGACATTGCCCCCACCCCCACCTCCATTGGGCCTGTTGAAAGTGAATCTCAATGTATAGGATGAATGAGGCAGAGAGACGGAAGGACAAAATGTGCATGGTCCCAGATCTCAATGTATTCACTTGGCCTTTCCTATGTTCACACACAAGGAGGGCTGCTCGAAGCCCCATGGGATGTGAATTCAGTAAGTCACTGATAAACATACATGAGTCTGCAGGGTGATAGACTGGACGCCTCCCACACTGGAGTGTTGAATGAAGTGCATGTCTCACTCATACATCCAGTCTCTGTGCACCAGTGGAGTGTGCATGGGGGCCTTTGTGGTTTTTGAATATCTATCTTAAATTTGTTTTGGGGTGTGTGGGGAGGGAATAAAAAGCAGCAAAAGCATTTTGGCGATTAGTTTGGCAATTTCTCTAAAGCTCGAAACCCAAAATTGTCATAGGATGAAGCACTCATACTTTTAGGAACCAACCCGACAGAAATCAAAACACAAGTCCAGAGAAGATGGGAGCACGAGTGTTCACAGAAGCATTGCTTGTAGTCACTCCAGATGGAAGTAACCCATGTGTCCATCACCCGGTGAATCCGTCCGATTGGATATTGCTGCTAATAAAAGAGAATGGATTTCAGATATCTGCTAAGAAGCATATGCTAAGTTAAAGTCACTAGATGTCTTTCACATTGTATGGGAGACTCAGAAAAGACAGACCTGTGGAGACGGCGAACACTGGTTACCCAGGTTGGGCACAGGGCAGGGGTTCTCAGCAGACTGATGCGGAAGTGCTTTTTGGAATGATGGAAATGCTTGACCACTGAGAGGTGGTCATGACTGTTTAACTCTAGGAATTGGCAGAACATGCTAGAATGATCTACTTAGAGTGGGTGGAATGTTGTGGAATTAAATCTTTACACTGTTTACTTCAGCTTGAGCTTTCAAATGAAGTATGTGATATGATCTTGATGAAGCGTTTTTCTGCTTCCACATCTGTAAAGCAAGAATACCACCAGGCACCCAAGGGGAGTGACTTATCTCAATACAGTTTCCAAAATACTTCATCGCACGGGATATTTGCAAGGCCTGTAGGTTTTTAGTCTCTTTAATCTGTGAATTAAATCTATAAACTAGTTGTTCCTCACTCGTTGCTTTGGTAATAGTTAAAAATAAAATTTAAGGCTATCAAGTTTTGGCAAAGAACCCAAGTAATTAGGTGGCTCTAAGCGTATCGAAGGTTGAAGCAGCCTCTGAATACTGCTTGGGAATGTTGGCTGACAATGCAGATGCCCGTGCTTTGTAGGTACTATGGTTGGGTGGCAGGATATGATATGGGCCCAGGGAAGAATAGAAACTCAAGTACTGCCTTTCTTACTAAGCCAAGTGTCTTAGGGCTTTACTGCTGTGAGCAGACACTATGACTGAGGTAACTCTTATAAGAACAACATTTAATTGGGGCTGGCTTACAGGTTCAGAGGTTCAGTCCATTATCATCAAGGCAGGAGCATGGCAGCATCTAGGCAGACATGGTACAGGCAGAGCTGAGACTTCTGCATCTTCATCTGAAGGCTGCTAGCAGAATATTGACTTCCAGGCAGCTAGGATGAGGGTCTTAAAGCCCACGCCCACAGTGGCACACCTACTCCAACAGGGCTACACCTTCTAATAGTGCCACTCCCTGGGCCAAGCATATACAAAACGTGACACCAAGGGTGTGGCAATTTAACAGAACATCTTATGTTTCCCAGATAAACACAGGTGTAGTGCTTTTTGGTCCCTGGGTTTCCAGCCAAGATAAATAGCTGTGCAATTGAGAAAAAAACAAAACAAAACAAAAACTCTGTATTGGTTTTCAGTCTATCTTTTTTAGGGGCTTCCATCAACTTGGTGGAAGAGTGGGTGTGTGCCCTCCCTCCCTCCTTCCTTCCCTTCCTCCCTCTCTCCCTCCCCAAACCCAGGCCTTGCACATGCTAGACAAGTGCTGCACCACTAAACTGTATCCGCAGGCCCTGGCATGTAGGCTCTTGCTCTATAATTCAAGCTGGAGACCCTTCTCCTCTGCTTCCCCATGTACCACCATGCCCGACTTTCACGTTGAGCTTAAATCAGTGTTACCCATCTTGATCTGTTTTGCCATCTTGAACCTTGTGCTCAGACAGGATTCAGAGCTCATGCCCACCCCAAGGGCCTCAGCTCCTGCTTCACAGCACCCTCCAAGTTTGCTTCTCAGAACGCTCCAGACACCGTTGTATTCCCCTTTTGTCTCTTGGGTCTGGAAATGGTCGTGAAAACAGAATCTGTTTTTTTTTTTTTTTTTTTTTTTTTTTTTTTTTTTCTGAATCACCCCCCTCACCTGTATTCATCTCAAAATGGCAGTTCAGTTGTCTCTGTGTTATTGAGCAAAGATGAATGAATGAATGAGTGAATTTATAAGCAAACTCATATCAGCAAGCAGAAAAACTTGTTTTAAAAGTACCTGCTATTGGATGGTCTTGACTTCCTCGAATATTAACGACTTGTCTCTGCTCATGTGATCACAATTTGGACTGTGAATCTTCACCACACCACATCCTTTCTCACTATCTGCAGACATCTTTGAGAGTTCTTATTTGTTTGTTTGTTTATTTATTTATTTTTGACAGCAGGCTGGATCTTAGGTTAACTCCTAGGTATTCTGACTCAAACATACATCTGGGTGATATTTAAAGAGTTCTGGGAACACATGGGAGGCACGTTTGTGCCTTTTGTTTGAGCACTAGCCTAGAATGGAACAAGACAGGGACATCTGGTAAAGTTAGGAGTGGAAAAGGAGATCTAAACAGCACAGACCAGCTCTTGGGTTTTATAAAGTTGGTTTGAATGTGAGAACTTATTAATCTAATTAAAATGTTTGTCACATTGTCACACTTTGCGCTTAAATTAGTACAGCCTAGAAACTGATATTACAGTTTCTTTTTTCCTTAGGCATCTAGGAACTGGTCCCTCCGTGCATGCAAGTGTGGTGCTGGGGACCCCTGCCAGGGTTCACTAGGTGCCAACTTTCAGGAAAAAGAAAAGGAGAAAAAATTTTAAGTCTCACCTTAGAAAGGGAACCACTTCTTTTTTTCTGTTTTTTTTTTTTTTTTTTTTTCCTTTTCTGCGGTGCCCCAGGCTGAGTCTGTTGTCTCACTATTTCTTTGTAGCCGGAAGCTGGTAGGCTTAGCTGAGTCTTCTGGTCTGAGCCTCTCACTGGATTCAAAGTGTTTATGAGGGCGTCCAGAGATTGTCTGAGGCTCTGCTTCCCTGCTTTCCCACAAGGTTGCTGTGGGTTTCAGCTACTCCCTGGGGACCTCAGGCTGCCCTCCGTTCCTTCACACAGGGCCCCTTCTCAGCTCGGGGGCAGCTCACAGCTCAGCAGCTGACTTAGGCAGAATGAGTGAGGAGGGCAGAAGAGAATCTGAGCGAGTCTTTTGTAACCTAATTTTGAAAGTGACATCCCATTGCTTTTACTGTGTTCCCTTTGAGAGAGGCAAGAAACTAGGTCCAGCCTATACTCAAGGAGAGGAAATTGCACAAGAGAGTTGTATTAGTCAGGGTCCTCCAAAGAAAGAGAACCAATAGAATTTACTAGAAAAAATACATACATATATATGTATATACACATATAAATTAATATATATTATACAAATATATGGATACATATAAAGATAGGATATATAGATACATACATATAAATATATTTACATATTTATATTTTATATAATATATAAATATGTTTTTCTATATATTTATCATGTTATAATTATATTTATCAAGATTATTAACTATATAATCATATTAATTTCTAAAAATTACATTATACTATATTACATTATACTATATTAATATTCTATCAATATTAACAATAATGCTATTCCACATAACATATTACAATTATGCTATTACTATGTATTACACTATAGTATCCCATGTATACATATTCAGATGTTATCTTTGGAGATTTATCATAGGAATTGATTCTCATAGTTATGGAGGCTGGCAGGTGCCATAATTTACCATCTTTAAGCTGGAGACCAGGAAATGTCCCCAGAGGAGTGTTTTCAGACACCTTGAAGGGAGCCTTTCTGTGTCTCAGGAGTTGACTGGCTGGCCTTTCCTTTGTGATGCTGGAATCTCAGAGCACTTTCTCATTGCTTCCCTGTTTTCTTCAGCCCTGAGAAATCTGACTGTGCAAGGTAGGGACACTCCTTCTACTATAAGGCAGGTGAGGAGCATGATGGCTTCTATAGAGTCTAGGTCAGGGATGGCTACATGAAGCCTGTACAGCATACATGCCATGCCTGGCTCAAGGGTGCTGCTTTGCTTTGCAGCATCAGTGTTGAGTATAACCCTCTCCCCATTTGCAGATGTTGAGCTCTGAGTATCTTAGTGGTTGTGAATGTATTCACTACACACCTTTCTTCTGGTTGATGTCCATTTACTATTTCTTCAAGTTCACCTGTTGTGATAGGGAGTGTGTGAATGGGGATGTGGCGAAGACATCAAGCCAGGACTCTAAACTGTCTCAAATCAGGAGTGGGTTGAGGCTGGGAGGGATGACTGGTTATTTTCCCAAAGCTTCAAAGCCCTCAAGAAGCCAGGCATGTTGCCAGCTGCCACTACGTATCCCAGCTGGCTCTGCTTCAGGATGGTTATCATTCCCTAAACAGAGTTATGTGGAACAAAGCAGAGGCCACCTCTCTAGTGCTTTGATTGCATTGTCTGGAGGCCACTTTAATTAGGTTTACTCAGAAACTATGGAACCTGCTGGAAGGGAGGAACTTAGAGCTTTTAACTGTTGAGACGTGCATCATAACCATGCAAAAACCCTTAACTGTGTCTAACTATGGAAAGACCCTTTGCTTCAAATACAAGTCCAATATGCATGTTTCTGATAGACTTACCAATGGGACTTTTATATTTTCTATCCAGAAGGTGTCTATTCCAAGTGGTAAAGTATATTTCTGGGCTTAACCTTCTTGACCCTGTTTTTGGTACACAAGAACAACTAATTTGAGCGAATTCTAGACTTTCAAGGTCACCGCCACCTATAAAGCTGTACGTATATTTTAAAATGTTCATTGGTTAAAAACTATATCCCGAGTCATTTTTGAAGTAAAATAGATGAATTCAAGTTTCCTATCTTTATTGTCTTTACCTTTCCCTATATAAAAAAAAACAATTATCAAATAATTAAACCCCTTTGTGTATAATCACCATATTGCTTTTGCCGATGTATGTCTTAGTTCTGTTCCTGTTTTCTTGTACTTTGAAATCTTAATACCTATCATTTATCCCAGAAGCAGTGACAGCCACCTGCTCCTTCAGGGACTCGAGAGTCCTACTTACCTCCGCCTGCCAAGGCTTACTTTCCAGATGTTGATCCAGAAGCATCCTTTTAGGACCCAGAAGTTTTGGGCTCCAACCTCAAACATCTCTTTTTTAGCTTTTTTGGATCCTTCCTCCTACCTCTTACTTTATCTCACGTAGAAGAGCCTATGGATTTTGCCTTAGGCTCATTGCCTTGGGCTCAGACTTTTTATTTTTTTTTTAAATCATGTTAGTCCCAGTAGTTAAGTGGAGGCCAACAGATACATTTCATTAGACTCAGCTGCTTCTCATTTCTCCTGTTTCAGACATGTTTGACCCATTGTTGCCTGCTTTGACATAGTGGTTATCCATGGACATCTGGCCAATGAAGTCAGCTCCTTGCTGTCATCCCATTACAGAGGCCAGTGACGTCATTTTAGAGCATTATGGCCAACTCTGTGTTGCTTGATTTATTAAGTCTCAAAGCATAATTTCCTAGAAGTAAGGTGCACATGCAAGCCAAGAAAGGAGGAAGCCTACCTTGGTCTGGCCTTCTCTGGCCTTGGACTTCACTGTTGGCATGTGTAACTATGCAAGACACCAACGCTGGGCGGGTCCTGCTTCTATTCTACCTGGAGCTCATGGATTGCTATACCATTGCCTTTTTACAGTGACATCTTGGATGGTCTTACGTCAATGAACTGAGTATTTTCTTAAGGAATGTTAGAGACAACAGGCTCTTCCAGTTTATGGACCAAACTCAGCATCTACAAGGCCACATCCCCTCCCGTGGGCAGAAAACAGAGCTGATCTTATTGGTGTGATGATCAGATAAGTAGCAATCATTGAAGAGTTTCAAAATAATTGAGGTGTTGGCAGCAGATGGGTGGTATTACCCCTTGGGAGAGACACGGGAGAAATGAAAGTGGATGCTGGCTAAGGGCATTTTGGCTTTGTGTGTAATACTCTATTTCTTTCTGAAAAGGGAAATATATTCAAAATAGATTTATTAAAGATAAGTCAATACTTTTTGATAGGGAAAAAGACAGGTGTCAATTGCACCTTTCTTTATAATAGTTCTAGACTGAAGTTAATCTCTTAGGAGGAGATACTGGGGGAAGCTGGTTGGAGAGATGGCCCAGTGGCTAAGTGTATTTGCAGCTCTTGCAGGAGACCCCAGTTTGTTTTCCCCAAACCCACACGATGCAGCTTACAACCTCCTGTAACTTCAATTCCAGTGATCTGGTGCCCTCTTCTGGCCTCCAAGGACATCACCATGCATATGCACAAATTAGCATGCAGGCACACATACTTATGCAGGAATAAGAGTAAATCTTAAACGATGCCTGTGGAGTTTGAGATTAGCTAGCAAAGTGCAGTTGATAAGGATTTAGAATGCATTTACTATTTTCCCCAGTTGTCTTTCCAAAAAACAATTTGGATTTTTTTTCTACCTGGAAAGCTTCATTTTAGGGTGGCAATGAGGATTTCTCAGGGTGGCCCAGGTCGGCTGCATCCATTCAGGAGATAGGGAGAGGCTGTTGCTGATACACGGACATAGTTGAGTAGGAGCTACAGAGGGGCTTGTGAGGTTCAACAGCTGGCCTCCTTCTGTACCAAGCTCTCTCTCAGGACTTCCACGGAACAGATGTTACCTTTTAGACATAACAGATGGAGCAGCCTTCGGCTCCGGGTCATATGGGTCCTAATAAGGCTTTCTGACTTACATCCTGCGTGTTGGAGGGTGCTGTAAATCTGGGAAGCTTTTGTATCTATTGACAACCTGCTGACTTCTATGTTTGTTTGTTTTATTTTCTGGTGTGTGTCTGTGTATGGGTGAACACACATGTGGGAGCTAGTGGTCAATGTTGAACTGCTTCCCAAGTTGCCTTCCACCTTATTTACTGAGGCAGAGGTTCTCCTTGAACTGAGCGTTACAGATTTAGCTAGACTAGCTGACCAGGAAGCTTCAGGGGTCTACCTGTCTCTACCTAAACCTCATCAATGTTTGTTTTCTCTCTGTGTGTGAATGTTTTTGCTTGTATGGATGTGTGTGTACCATTTTTGTGCAACACCTATGAAAGCCCATAAGAGGGTATTGGAGTCCTTGAAACTAGAGCTACAAATGGTTGAGAGCCTCCATATTGGGTAGTGGGACCCCAGCCTGGGTCCTTTGGAAGAGCAACAGTGTTCTTAGCTCCTGTGTCTCCAACCCTCAACTTTAATGTATTTAAAGGCTGGAGTTGTATGTCTCTGACTTTAGGGTTTAGAGAAAAAAACTTATTTTCATGAAATTTGAATCACTTAAGGTCTTTGATAGAGGTTAAACATTTTTTTTTTTTTTTAAAAACTACCTTTGTTTTATTGAACTATTCTATTATTTGACACTATCTATTTTTCCCCTCAATGAGAGTGAGTTGTGAAATCCCAGGACCAGGACATGAAGCAGTGTTTCCAGAGTTGCTCATTTCTAGCTGCATGTCCAGAACAGTCTAGATAAGGATGTGACAGGAGGGGTCCTGACTCTATTGGAATGAAGACTGGTAACCGAGGAGAAGAGCAGTTGGCGTCTGTTGGAATGGAAAGTAGAAAATACAAGATGTTAAAGCATTTGGTGAAATGATGGATGACAGAGGGATAATAATAGGGACCAGACTCAAAAGTTATGAAAAACACAGGTGCACTGGGTGTCTCAGAGCAGGAAGGATTCAAAGTGAACATCCCCAGAATGAATGCATGAGAGGAAGTGACTGCCAGACAGGGAGGGCTGACGCTCTTGCATACTCCAGGTACTTAAAATAAGCCAGGCAGTTGTCAAGGGCTATGCTAATTGTCACTCATCCCGTCTCCTTAACAGTCTTAGGATATGGGCACACTTAAGAACCAAATTGAAGAACATAGCCATTAAGACTGAGCCTGAGGTCACACAGCTAACAAGTGATTGAATCAGGATGTGAGCCCAAGTGACTCAAGGCTGGAATATCTAATCTTAGCTATCAATTTACGTTTTTTCCCCCTCATTCACGTTATGCACCCACTGTGAGAACTTCATCCTTAGAGGAGAAATTAGGTCTACTTGAAATTCCTGGATGGAAAGTCTGCCTTTAGAAACTTCCATGGGAATATTTTGGGGATGAAATTTAGGATACCATTTATATCTTATAATTCCATCTGGAAGATATGGTATTCCCATATATCATGCAAGACATTTGATTTCATGGAGATTCAAGGGTTGGGTCATAAATCAGCTCATGCTAATGTCTAGGTTCTTAATCACCATGTGGTACCAAATGTTAGGAGATTTTTTATGGCATTTAGAAGTATGGGAGAGAGGATGTTGTCTGTGTAGTAAGCCCTGTTGAGCACAAGTGACTCAACTTTTCTAGTCTCTTGTTGTTAAAGATTTATTTATTTTTTTTAATGTACATGAGTACTCTGTCTTCATGTACACCAGATGAGGGCTTCAGATCCCATTATAGATGGTTAGGAGCCATCATGTGTTTGCTGGGAATTGAACTCAGGTCTTCTGGAAGAACATCCAGTGCTCTTAACCACTGAGCCACAAGAGAAGAATTTTGTGGAGAGATCCCTTATACACTGAGTCAGATTTTGTTCTACTAGGTTCTATTAGAGGGCCCTGTGACTGAGGGCAGCTGTGCCCCCAAACCCCAGGCTATGGTCTTTGGTCCTCTGTGTCTCCAAGAGTCTCAGTAGTCTAGAAGAATGTTCAGCTTGAGGAGGACATTCCTCTTTCAATTCAACAAGTTTGAAGCTGATGCTCACACTATCGCTGAGAGGCCTGGAGAATCTTTTCTTTGATCTCTTTCTTACCTTCTTGACTTTTGTGGTGTGAGGCTGGCAATAAAGAATAGACAGATCCCCTCCCCTCTCAGTTTCAGATCTGTGAGCAAAGGGTTAACTCATGATCTCTAACACGCCTCTTGGCTCTGGGATGAGTCTTCTTTGTGGAGTCATGTCATCTACAGATGGTCCATCTGTTTTCTTAAGAAGAAATGCAGAGGTGTGTAAGGAGTGGGCTCAGCTCTGACTTTGGGCTCCAGTTAATGGTTGTCTCAATCCTCCATTATGACCTTGAACGCTTGGGGTCCTCTGAAGACCTCCATCTGGTCATCCGTGAGATGAGGTTCATGGTGATGACCCGTCAGTGCTGGTGGTGACAGATCACTGTGGTGATACAGGCAGAGTGCTCAGGAGAGGGCCAAGCTCATGGAAAGTGCTCAGTAAATGCTGTCCATTCTTGTTGGTATTATGAGTTCTGGGAACTCAGCAGAGCCGTTACTGCCTGAAAGCACAAGAGGAACCTTACGAGGTTGACCAGCTGTTTTCATTTGTCTTAGTTACTTTTCTATTCCTGTGACAAAACACCATGACCAAGGCAACTTAGAAAAGAAGGCATCTGATTTGGGGCTCTTTAGAGTGAGTCCATGGCCATTATGGCAGAGAGCATGCCAGTAGGCAGGCAGGCATGCAGCTGCAGCACTAGCTGAGCACTTATACCTTAACCAAGCATTGACAGTTGAGAGAGAGAGAGAGAGAGAAGAGAGAGAGAGAGAGAGAGAGAGAGAGAGAGACCAGGAATAGCATGGGTTTTTAAAACCTCAAAGCCCACCTTCAGTGACACACCTCCTCCAGGAAGGCCACGCCTCCTCCTTATTGCCAAACAGTTCCAGCTACTGAGGACTAAGCATTCACATATATGAGCCTATGAGGGCATGCTTGTTCAAACCACTACACCATTTGTCCAGAATCGAGGTATTTCCTAAGATATAGTTCACCCTATAGACCCAAAAATTATCTAAATTTTTCTAAATAGACAACTAAGGTCCACAGGTGTCTTCGGCCCTTTGGAAATGCTTGGTTTATTTATCTTGGTGTATATTTGTTGTTGTTTTCTTGTTTGTCATTATTTTTACTAGAATTTATGCTCCACGAGGGTTGGATTTTTTTATCCTAGGCAAGGATGATTTCTTGTGCTGTCCACAATTCTATACACAGTGTGAACTTCCTGTGGGTGAAGGAGTCACGATCTCAGACTTCAGCTGAAGATGGTGTGTTCTGTCTTTTATAGCAGTCGTTGGTTTAGCTTACAGTCAACGGGCCGATGTTATCTCAACAATAACTGATGATTTAACAGAAGAATGCCTGAGCTCCCTAACGTGTACTATGGGCAATGTGCCTGTGTCACCCACTGTCCCATTTGCTCTTCAGGGAGTCCCTCTGAAGCCTCACCACCCTAATGAAGTACACTCAACATTGCTGAGGTTATGTGGCCTACTCTGCCAGATGACTGGTCACTCACTGGCCAAGTCTGGGCTTCAGCCTAGTTTGCATCTATTTCCTGGTCACTGTCCTTTTCATTTCAACACTGTGCAAGATTCAAAAGAGTCTTCTGGATTGTAAAGATCAAGTGCATTGTAAAGGAATAGTTTGACCTTAAATATATTTTATCTGAGGTCACCCAGGATGCTGGAAATGAAATAGACAATGGAGTCGGAGAGAGCAGAACTAAGTCTCGGCTGTATGTTCTCCGGCAAATTACTGTGCATTTCCGAGTCTTGGTCGTGTCTGCCAGTGATTCTACCTGCTGGCAGAGCATTGGTAAAGGTTTGTGATAATGCATATAAAATCATTGGCATGGGGCAGCAGCTATGGTGGCTATATCGTCTTATAGAGAATTGGTAATTAATGCCCAAACTGTATGATGAATCTCAACTTCATGTGTAGACTGGAGTTCACTGTTGTTTGTTAGGAAGACTTGCTAGACCCAGACCTCATGAGAAACTCTAGAGACATTTTAATCCCCATCTGGACTGGAACACCTACCATCCTTCTTTCTCTCTCCACCTATTCGGGAAACACAATTTGTCCTTTTTCTGAGACCTTCATTTCTTCATCAGAAAGTGGGGATAATTGTGCTTATCCTATTGGATGGTTGTGAGCCGAATGCAAAGATGTCAAACAGTGAATAGACAGTGTAAAAATGATGCTCACACTAAGAGCAACTTTTCACTGATTTCAATAGATATAGACCTGTTTCACTGCTAAATATTGGCATTCAGATATGTGTCTAAAGTGGTAGGCACCAGGCCTGGTTCTTTTTGGGAATGGTAAGTGGTTACCAGATAACCTTTCAAAACTCCTTTCTTATTTTTCCAGAGTCCCGCTGTTTGCCTTCCCTTGCACCATGCAGAGCCTAGAAAATGGTCAAAGCGATACTAAGCATACACAGACATCTTATCTTGTCTCCTCTCCAAGGGAGAGCCCCAGACTCTTCCAGAGTAGTTGAAGTTTTATGAAAACTTTTAACAAGTTTTTATCTGATTCCATGAGCTCAGAGGGTTTCAAAGGAGGACAGCCTGCTGTTCCGAGGAAACAGGCTTGCCAGGGAGGTAAATGAAAGGAACAACAGTCTGATTGTTAGTGAGGAGGATGGACAGAAAACGAAAAGACACAGCAGTGAAGTCTCAATAACCTCAGTAGCCAGAGCTGCTGGCTGTGTGGGCAGGGATTGCTGTGTCCCCTGAGCCCCCGAGATGCCACTTTATTGCTTTGCTGAAGATATACTGGCTTCATGGCTAATGAGTCTTCAGTGACAGACTGACGCTAAGCCATATGGGAAATGAGGGTTGGGGAAAGACTCTGAACCTGCTGTTTAGACATTTATCCTGGAGAGCACAATATGGCCTCCTTGTGTCATAGAAGAGGGCAGGAAGTATGTGGATCAATTTTAATGGCTTTCCTACACAGATTGAGTATCTGCTGTTTGGCATGATGTCTTCAAACTCGTGACCTTGGATCCAAGTGTTTGGAGAGGTAAGTGATTTAGAGGATGAAGTGTAGCTGTTTGGATAGTTCTATTGTCAGAGTCGTTTTCAGGGGAGTCGCTAGACTGGGGGCATAGCAGATGAGCAAGTAGGAATGGGAGAGAATGCACAAGGAGCATTAGGTCAAGAGGAGAGATCAGGGAATCTGGGTGGCGTCCAGCACTTGGTTAAGAGGGCTGGGCACATGCTGTCTGGGCTTGGCTATGTCACCTGGTATCTGTTTCCATAAACAACAATGCTTATTCTCCCCTTTCTTTGGCTTTTAATTTTTTTTCTTGAACTAACTCCTCAGGTGAGCAAGTTTATAGTTTGGGATCTCAGGTTAAAATAACATTTATTTTCCACGTGCAGTGCACATACACAATTCTGGATGTCTGGATAGCAAACAATGAGGTAGTATCTGCTAGAGGACACATCACAGTGACACCAAGAGTCTGTGACATCAAGGATCACAAGATTGGGTTTGAAATGGTCCAGGGAAGCCTCAGTGCCGAGCTATTTAACTGCACCCTGGTTGTAGTGCAAATCAGGCCAGGCTCTGACACGACCTCAACTTCCCAACTTAGAGATGTCTGTGAAACAGTTTGACGTTTCTCTTTGTCATTTGCTTCAAAGGGAAAGACTTGGCAGCTGTTGCTTTTAGCAAGAAAGTGCTACAGATTGGCTTAATGTAGAGATTCTTTTGATGATATCAATCTCTAATATATTTCAAATGTGCAAAGATTTTTTTTTTATTGAGAATTTTATACATACATATAATGTGTTTGGATCAAGTCTACTCTGTATTTTCTCCTCTCTAATTTTCTCTCATCCCCCAAACTACCTTTCCCTCCCGACCTTAATGTCATCTCTTCTCCTTCTCCTTCCCCTTCTTCTTTTTATTTTTAAAATCCCAGCAGTTATATTCTTTCCTCTCCCAGCCGATAGCTTTTCAGCTAGGGGAGGGATACCACGAACACCTCCCCTGTCTGTGCTGGGATTTTGGCTGGTTTGATCTTGTGCAGGTCTTGTGCGAGCAGTCTCAGCTGCTGTAAGTTAATGTGCACAATAGCCCCTCATGCACAGTGAATAATCTTTCTTTCTTTTGCAAGGTCTCTTGCAGCCCTGGGTGACCTTGAACTTCTGGAGCCCCTGCCTACATGCCTGAGTGTTGAGATTATACATATGCCCCAATGAGTTTATATAGTGCTAGGGATTGTGCCCAGGGCTTTATGAGTGCTAGATAAGAACTCTATTAACTGTGCTGCATCTCTAGTCTTCTAAGTGTGTGCAAGCTTTGGACGGTATAGTAAGAGGTGTAGAAAGCTGACATCGTGACTTCTAGATTGGATGAGTTGAGAAATCCAAATCGAAATGACAGTTTCGACTCTGTATTCATTAACCTTCCCTGCATATCAAAGTCTACAAAATTAGCTATTTATTGCACATTTATCATCATCTCTCAACTCTGAGAGCCAGTGATCTGAGAATAACTTACCTGAGTCTTTTGATTTTGGGTCTCACAAGGCTTCATTCAAGGTAGCAGCCAGGGCTGTGAGCTCATTGGAAGCTTGGCTGGGAAGGAACTGTTTTCATGCTTGGGGAGGTGATGGCTACACTAGTTTCTTTTGCAGGTTTCTGGATTGAGACCCTTAGCTCCTTGGGGCTGTTAGCTGGAAGCCATCCTTAGTTCCTTGCCACAGGGATCTCGCCAACATAGTACTGGCTTTAAACCATCACTCTGGAGTAATAGAAAAGACACATCATTACCTTTATCATATTCTGCTTGTTAAAAGCTAGCTTTTAGTCCATCCCCTACTTAAGCAAAGGGTATTAGACATATTGTGAGTTCTCTGAGTAATTAACTGGGGCCTTCTTGGAGCCTTCCTTCTGTAGACTCACACCCCAAAATTTCCTTTTAGCATCCTTTAGATCCTTACTACAAAAATGTTGCTTCTTTAGGTACAAGAAAGGTTGAGATTTAACCAGAAAACTGAACCAGGGGATGGATATCCCGACATACTTGCTGAAGTTACTTAGGTATCTTGTAAAGGCCTTGAAATATGTGACTTCCTCTCTGCATCATTATAATCTGGAAGTAGAAAGTATTTTTTAGAACAGAGGAAGGAATCAGGATTCAGATACAAGTTGAATCTGCTCCAGTCTCACAAGGTCAAAAGCTGTTGGATTTTTAAAGACATCATCAGGCATCGAGAGTAAAGGTTTTGTTGGTTTGACTGACATAGTGGCACTTCCCTGTCTGCTGGGACAAGAGTTAGCTGTGGCTGAGACCACTAATCTAAGCTGAATATCAAGATGTCAAGGTATAGCATAGGAGGGTACAAAGGTCAATCTAGGTTGCAGAGTGGGTGTTGGAATTCAGGGGACTGGAGGCAGAGTAGGAAGGGGTTAGCTAAAAGCTGAGTCTGTATTTCTCTCATCCAGGGAAGAATTGTGAGAAGTGTCCATTATCCATTTATGTTTCCCCTGCAGCGTTGAACTTTACAAAACCAATCGAAGCCATTGTGCACTGAAGTCTGCCAGCTACAAGGACAGTTGTCCTCCCCCTTTGTCTGCAGAGCTGTGACTGGAACCCTTTCAGTTTTCTCTTATATGATAAAGATGAGTTGAAATGGAGATGAGAAAGTGCAGGTATTGTCGGAGATATGTCTGGGGCAAAGGTGGAGCCTGTCAGATGTACAGAAAGTGTTGACTGTTTGGCTGTGATCTGTCACTGGTCAGGTGACTTCAGCCGTGAAGGGGAATGAAATGAAATGCTGGAAAAACGTATCTTCCAAACACCATCTTCCCAAGGCCAAGTTTATCGGTAGAGGGCTTGAGAATCAGCATTGGGCAAAAAGAAAAACCTTCATTGAGTCAAACTTAGATATAGATCAACAGACCTATAGAGCGTCGTATAGGAGGATGGCTTGTGCCAGATGCCTTAGTCAAGTGACACTGTTCTGCTCCCTACTGGCACATTGCAAAAGAAGTTGATGAGACCAGCAGAACTGCCATACAACTGCCAATGTAATTTTTGAAAGCATGAATCAGACCAGAGTTTTCTCTTATTCCAAGTTGTTCTGCTCTGCATCTCAGAGTGCAGCCCGAACTGCTGCCTCCTTCCTGTTAGAACTAGCTCCCAGCAAGGTCCCCCAATCCTGCTTCTGCCATTCACTTATTTGGTTGAGTTTAAACCCAAGGGATAGCAGACTGCAACCCATGGGTCCTATCTGGCCCATTGCTTACTTTTTATTACATGTGAATGAAGAATAGTGTTTCTATCTTCAGGGGTTATGAAGATTATATGAACTTTGGATTTCAGTGTCTGTTAAAAAAAAAAAAAACCACATTGGAACATTACAGCCTATTGCCATTTACTTCTGTGTCATCTGTGGCTGCTTTCAGGTTAGGACGGTGGGACTGAGTATCTACGATGAAAACCAAATGGCCTGCAAGGTTAAAGTGACTATAGCCTGGCTGCTCATAAAGAAGGGCTGCTGGCCCTGCTCTGATCACAGCGGGTGTCCTGTCTTTCTCTTTCAGCAATGTGTGCATCTCACGGCTTTTATTCTGTGTTCTGTCTATTCAGACTGCGTCTTCATTTTAGATCTATTATTACTTGTGTGTGTGTGTGTGTGTGTGTGTGTGTGTGTGTGTACGCACTCCATTACCACACATGCTGGTACCCACGGAGGCCAAAAGAGGGTGTCGGATCCATTGTGACTAGTTACAGGAGGTTGTGAGCTGCTTATCTTGGGTGCTGAGAACCAAACTCAGGTCTGTGGAGGAACAGTACCAGTAGACCCATCTCTGAAGAGCCACCTCCCTAGACCTTCCTTCTCCCCTCCTCCTCGTCCTCCTTGTCCTTCTCATCCTCCTCTTCCTTCTCTTCCTCCTCCTCTTCCTCCTCTTGCTCTGTAATTTCTATGCAGGTATGTCTCCTTTGTTTGCCGTTTCCATTTTCAGGTGATGTCTGTTAGGATCACAGCTTATCTCGGTGTCTTTCTTTTCCTTACTGGCTTGTTTATCCCAACTGAAAGTAAACTAGATAAAATTTCCTTTTGTGATTGCTGTTTAGAAAGTATCTGGCTGTTGCCATGCAGAGATGGTAGGCTGAAATTGCTGTGGCTTCAGTGTGTGTGTGTGTGTGTGTGTGTGTGTGTGTGTGTGTGCCCTTGTCTCTAGTTAGGCATGTTTCTGGCAGCCCTGACACTTGCTGTGCTTAAGGAAGGGGGCAGGTTTGCTGCCTGCACTGAGGCAGCATCTGGTGGGCCATCATGAAAAGCCCTTTGCTGTAGTGAGAATCATTCAGGTTTAACTTGTGTGGTGGGAGGAGAGGAGTGGAACAGAGCAGCCCCAGATGAGAATACTGAAGGCACACATCCTTGCTGTTTCTGGAGTGAGGGGGCATGGAAAATGGCCATGCACATCTGCCTATGCACATCTGCCCATGCAGAAAGGTGAGGTCGTGCTTTCCATGATTAGTGAGATTGCTTTGAGATATTGTTTAGCTTTAGTGACTCAGGCTGGGACAGCTTTTGCTTCTGCAGGAGCCCATGGCTGTTTTAAGTCTTTTGCTCATGGTCAGGGTATGATGGTTAGGAAGAGATCAAGAGATTTGGAGTCAGATGCTGGCTCTGTCACCACTGGATTCCTGGCTTGTGCCTTGATTTCCTTATATGTCAAAGGGATATAATGACAAAAGCCACTTCAAAAAGCTGATATGGGGATTAAGAGAGAGGCAGTGCCTAGATGAAGCACAGAGCATGCAGACAATGCCAGCTGCTGCCACCACCACCATTATCTAGGACATTGTCCTCTCATGCCCACAAATTATGTCTTAGGAAAGTTTCAGCTGACATCAGTTTCAGCTGTCATCTGTGGAGTAAACCTGAGAGTCTCAGTATGTGCTTCTGTTTTGTCTGGTTTTTTTTTTTTTTTTTATCAAACACTGCTCCCCTCCCTCTCCACGTGGCAACATGGTTACTTAATTACATCTCCCCGCTTCCTGCCCTCCAGTTTCCAAAGCAGGAGTCCCCATATTAGCATGGTAATGTGGCAGTAATAACCTACCACGTCTGTGTAAATAAGAAACATCTGTGCAATATTTATGACCCATTAAAACATAGTTACACTCTAAAATGTTGTTCTAATCCCAAGTAGGTCATTGTGATGGAGCCGTGATCTGAGGACCCTCCTGAGGCCTCCTGCTCAGCTTGCCGGGGTCTGTGCCAGCTGCCCAGATGGGACTGGGCAGTGCCACATGGCAGTTGGCAAGAGACAGGCTCCTGAGGGGATTTTATGTCCATCAGAGCAAAAAATGAGTTGCCTTTTTGCAGGATAAAATGGGGTAAAGGTGCTTTTTAAATCAAGAGCAGCCAGCTTTTGGTGATGGGAGCTTGGCATTGTGTCTTGACACCGTGAACATTTGGTTTGTCCTGCCTGTGGTGAACTTTTGCAAAAGCAACCAGAAGACTCAGAATCCGGGTTGTATCCCAATCTTAGTAATTGTGCATGGAGCCACAGTGGGTGATTCTGAAATACCTGTCATGCTTTTTGGTCTTAATTCTCTCTCTGATTTCCTTCCTGGTCTTCTCAGTGGATTACGTGTTTCTATAAGCACATGTGCTTCCATGACTCACAATTCCTTTGTGTGTTTCTTCATGTTTAAGCAGAATGTGCATATGCCCATGTGCACGTACATGTGTGTGTGTACATTTGTATATGTATGCACATGTGCATGTGAAGCCAAAGATTGATGTCAGGAGTCTTCCTCAGTCGATCTCCATGTTAAATTTTGAGGCAGGGTAGGAGCTCACCACTTGGCTACGCTGGTTAGCTGAGGAACTGTAGTGATTCACCTGTCTCTCCTGCTCCAGCGCTGAGGTACTTGTACTGCTGTGTATGGATATTATGTAGGTCTTGGAGATTCAAATTTCAGACCTTGTGCTTGTATAGTAATCACTTTCCTGGCAGACCATTGCCCCAGATCCCAGGCCCAGCATTTCTATGTGGGTTCTGGGAATCAAACTTGGGTCTTTGAGCTTGCATTTACTGACTGAGTCATCTTCCCCACGCCTAACTTAGAAATTATTTAATGAACTCAAAGCTCTTCCTCTTTCATGCTTCTTGATGTGTCCTTAAAGTCTGCAAACTCATTTGCAAGTCTAGCTAAGAGAAACATTAGTAGAAAGAGATTTAATATGCGTCTCTATCAGATTCTGTGTTCTGTGAACAGCATGTCACAGGACTCAGCAAAAAATTTTCCACCAAGGGTCAGATTAGTAGCCGCAGAAAAAAGTGTAAACAAAGGGACTTGGCTGCATTTCAATAAAATCCTATAAAGTGGGAAGCTGGCCAGAGGCCCATGTTTTTTATGTTTGGATCTATCGGTTGGTGGTAGGACACACAGCGATAAACCGGTCCTGGTGTAATGGTGCATACCTGTAATCCCAGCGCTTGGGGGTGTGAGGCTGGATGACTGAGAGTTTGAGGCAAGTGTGAGCTGTGCAGTGACATCCCATCTCAGAAGAGAGAGGAGTAGGAGGAAGGGATAGAGAGGGAACAGGCAGAGAGAAGGAAGAGGGAGAGGAGGAAAGAGAGCAAGATAATCAGTCACCGAGTGTCCTTCTTGGTGAACGGTCATTACAAAGTGACCTTCCCATAGATCTCATGCTAGGGCTGCAAAGCAGCATGGGACCAATGTCTTTATAAGTAAAACAGTGTTTCATGTGTACTTGTTTAGTTGTGTAAGTGCGTGTGTGTGCATGTGTGTGTGTGTATGTGGTGTGTGTGTGTGTGATATGTGTGATAAACCTGTATGTGTTGGTCAGAGGACAACTGGTAGGAGTCAGCCCTCTCCTCTACCTTATGGGTTCTGGGAATCAAACCCTGCTCCTCAGACTTGGTGGCAAGCACTTTCACTCACTAGGCCATCTCACTGGACACTAGATCTATGTCTTAAGGTTTTGTAAGGTCCTGCCCAGGTGTTACCTCTCCTTATAGCCCCAAAGTAACCATCGTTTGTTCTGCCTTCTCCATGGTGTGTCTTGGATTACATTAAGTCCTGTATAAGGGAACATTGGACTTTCCCCCTAAAATCTTGTTTTCATGAGGTGGCCTCGAAGGGTGACCAGTGTGCTCTTACCTGTGGATTGGATTTGTATTGCAATCAGATTGTTGAAGTCCTTTGAGCTTCACTCATTTACCGGGAAAATGGGACTAGCAGACTTGGGCTGGGCCACTCAGAATAATCAATAGGGTACCATGTGTGAGATGCTCAACTCTGTTCTAGACAAAACCGGCCTTGACTTTTGACTTTTCTTACATCTGTGTGTGTGACAGAGTGCCCCTTTGGGGGCCTGTAATGTACTCCACACATATTGAGTATTAATCATCAGGCCTCGTCATGTGTGCTGGTAACCCAGCCTGGTCAGCCTCAGCATGGTCACCTCTTCTCAGATCCATGCTGGCTGCCTCCGTGAGGTCTCTCAGTTGCCGCACTGTTTTCCCAGGACGACAAACAAATGGCCCTTGTGGGGGATTCCTGGCATGGGGACCTCCCAGCTCGTTGGTATGCTGAGGACTTCTTGCTTACACATAAGTACTTGTTTCTGAGCTGAGGCTGTGTTGCTGGGTTGGCTGGCAGGTTGCACCAGGCAGGCTTGCTTCCTGCAGGGGATTGGAGATGGGCTTTTTCTTTTTCTTTTTTTATGTGGGGGAGAGAAGGCAGGGGGGATGGATAGCTCCTCTCTGGATCTGTGACTAGTGGGGCGAGCGATATGCACAGCAGTGCTGCGTGGAATCAGGTTAGGAATGAAGCCATCTTGACCAAGGAGGGCATTGACCTGGGTACAATAAGCCACAGCAATTGAGTTAAACTTACCTTGGGACCACGAATTGTCTCTTTCACTCTCACAACACCTCCACCTCTCCATCCAGAAAGGAATAATTGAGGGTCATTACCAGCGTATTACACAGAAGGGGTGTTCTGCAGCCAGAGAACAATACCATAAACTGGAATGTACTCCGTGAAAGGGCCAGGGAGCTGCCGTCATCTCCCTTTATGTCTGAAGGCTGGAGTTGGGGAGGGGGATGAAAGGAAGAAAGGTGACTGTGATTTTTCATGGCCAGCATCCTGCCTGAGGCTCTGACAAACATTATTCTGCAAAATCCTCAAGGCAAGTGGCTCTGAGAGGCGGATATTCCTGCCATTTTATGGGTGGGTATCTTGATGTTCACAGAGGAGAGGATGTACTGCCCCTGCGTTGGGGGACAAAGCGACATTAGTGATAGTGTTGAGAAGATACAGGGTGCTCACCTACATTCTTGAGGGAGGCATTCCCTTTGCAGTGTGAGCAGGGGATTGGCAAATTGACTTCCAATTGGGTCTCTTTAAAATCAGAAAGAAGGTACCTCTTCCTCAGCCCCAAAAGCATCCCTCAACAAGTGACAGTGATACAGGGACAGAAAGACTGGTACCCAGCTCTCTCATGGCACGGGTATGATTCTGACATCTTCCTTACTTGGCTTTCAGTTTCCTTATCTGTGAGGTGAATGTTGCTAGGTTCTAGTGCTTATAGAAAACTGGGCCTTTCCCTTTCCTGAGACCAGGGTAAGCAGAAGTTCCCAGACGGGTCTTTTCCCTGCACAGAGGCCTGAAAGGCACTCCCTGGACCTCAGTCGCTTTCCCTGCTACACAGGTATGGAATCACAGGTATGGGAGCATGCAGTGATCTCAGATGAAGAGTTTTCAAACAGCTTCCTCAGAGGAATGGTGACAGCAGAGGTTACTTCTGTAGACAGCAGCCTCCTGAGTGGCTTTAGCTCAGCTTGACGGTTTTTCTAAGGACTGCAAAGTTAGTGTAAGTTTTGGAAGTGAGTTCTGAGGACTGCCCCTCCTGCAGGAGAGCACAGATGCAGATGCTCCTTCCTCCTCCACAGGTCTGGGCATGCAGAGGTGGAACCATCTCTGGAAGCTCCACAGGTTACCTGGCTCAGAGGGGCTGAGTGCACTCTGGAGCCTGTGAACCTCCCTTGCTTCATTTAATTTATTCATCCCTTTGTCTTGTCTGTACTGAGCTTGTTCCTGGCCTCCAGAGCAATTCAATCCCATTGAAATCACCGTGACTGATCACTATAATCTTTTTATTCAACCCCTTAAACAAATGAAGCCAAATACTCGAATAGAGGCACCATGACACATGACTCTTAGCAAGACATTCATGAGGGCTATATTGTCTGAAACTGCTTTCTGTTATTTGAGGGAGGATGAATCTCTCTTTCTCCTTGTTTAAGCCTCTATTTCTCTTTGATTCCCTTTCCCGTTCATTGATGTTTTGTCTGTGATGAGTACGGGTCGAAATAAAGTATACCTAGAATGAGAGGTGGGTAGAGAATTGTAACCTGCCACCATTTTAAGGATCCCTGGGTCTAGATGTGGCACAGATAAAGGATGGATCATCTCAACTGAGGGTGGCCTGAGTTAGGGGACCTTGGTCCTGAAGTAGAACCAAGATTTCATCATTATGAGAGACAAGAAAACCAGAAACACAAGGAGTTACACAACAGTGCAGAACCGTGGCTTAGCCTGGCAGGTTCAAGGGCCTGTCTGTGAACAGGCAAGGGTGGAAAGAGGATGCAAAGCGGATTTGATCAAAAATAAGGCTGGAGATCCAGACTTGGCCAGCTCACTCTGGAAGGTCCTGCTACTTACTGAGTGTCACCAAAGGCCATAGGAAGCCATGGGAATGTTCTAAGTGGGTGAGTGATATCGTTTGACTCGCTTTTAAAATTCATTGCTGTTGTTTCTGGTGAAAGGTGGGTTTGGAAGGTCAAGTCCATCATCAGAAACCTAAGAGAGGGGAAGAGTGTGGAATGGTTCAGATCCCAGAAGGGTAGCTCTGGGGCTGGAGAGATGACTCAATGGATATAGTGCCTGCCATGCACACATGGAGATATGATTTTAGATCCCCAGAACTCAGGTAAAATCATGAGTGATACCCACAAGCCATCTCAGCAGTGGATGGAAGGATGGTGACAGAAGTGGGTCTAGACCCAGAGCTTACTGCCAGGCAGTCTAGCCAAACTGATGGGTTCTGGGTTCAGTGACAGAATCTGTCACGGGAAATAAGGTGGAGAGCCACTGAGAAGGACACCTGAGGTTCACAACAAGGCTCAGTACATGGTCACACACATACACACACCACCTGCTCAAACATACCCATAGATATGATCACATACAAGAGAAGAGTAAGTCTCTCCGTGTGTGTGTGTGTGTGTGTGTGTGTGTGTGTGTGTGCTGCAAGTGCACATGAGCATGTGTGTATGTGTGCATGCATATATGCATGTGTGCAGGTGCATGTTCACGTGTTGATAATTGAAGAGGTAGGTTTGGTATTACTTCATCACCAGGCACATGCTGTGAGAAAGACGTTTGGATACCACACTAGTCAGATCCTTCCCATAGAATATGGATACAGCAGGAGTCATCATATCCACAAGCCTTCATCCTCTCCTCCATCCTCCCAGTTGCACCCATATTTTTCTTTTGCCCTAAGAAGGGATCTTGCTGCTGATCAATCCTCTTCTCCAGTATCTGGGCTTCATTTACTCCATCATGGTCACAGAGGTTGGCTTAGGGCTGGATTCTTGAACCAATCGACTTTCACACTGAGTATAGCAGTTGAAGTGAGCTGATGTGACCCTGTCTGGACCAGTGGAGAGTGAAGAAGGAAACCAAGTCAGCCCTCTTCCTCTGGGTAGAATTACACACAGTGTGGATCTTGATACTGCACCCATTCAGTCTATATGTGTGAGGAGGGGCGTCCGCTCAGAACGATGTTGAGCCATACAAGCAGAACTAAAAGACAGCTAGATGATTGGCTTTGGGAGCTCATAGTATCTTCAGCCCTTCTGGGGTATGCACTGAGAAAACATTTCAGTGTTTTAAGTCAGTTAAGCTGTATTTCCCACCACACGCTGCTAAAAGTATCTTCCTGGGGCATCTAGTTAGAAGGTATTTCCCATGAGTCAGTCAAGGAGGGGCAGGAGACAGGAAAGAATAATAGTAAAATAGTGGGACCCAGAAGCCATGGTCTGGGGAGGAGGCTCTAAAGAGTGATCCATGTCTCTGGCAGGTAAGAATCGCCAAGGTCAGGCTTAGGCCATTAGGTGCTACTGTGGCTTCCCAATGCACGTCCATGCCTGTATTTACTTTTAGTAGCTTTACTTCAGTAGTTTACGTTTAGCCTTAAAGCCAAGGAGCTGAAGCTTACACAGACACACCCTGTGGCACATGAATTTTTTATTTGAAGAACATAGGTAAACATAATAACACAGTCTATCCATAACTCTAGCCCTGAATTTTTCTCAGCTGCATTTGCTCAATCAGGATCAATCTGCCTTTCCCGGCCTTATAGAAAGTAAGAAAAAAACCCACTTGCTGCTTTTCCATTGTCTCCAATGCATGGCTAATTATTATTATTTATTCTGTGTGTGTGCTGGTGTGTGCATGTGTGAGGTGGGTGTGCAGGTATGCGTGCGCACATACAGCTGAGCATGCTGTTGGAGGCCAGCAGAGGGTTAGGGTGTCCTCAGTCCTTTTTACCTTGTTCCTTTGAGGCAGGGTATTTTGTGGAACTGGTAGTTTGTGTTTTTCAGCTAGCCACAGCTTCTGTCTCCACTCCTTTAGCTCTAGAGTTACATGCATGTGTGAGACCACAACTGGTTTTCACATGGGTTCTGGGATCTGAACTCTGGCCCATGCCTGCAGAGCAATCACTCTTAACAGATGAGCCTTCTCTCCAGCTTCTATGGCTAATTATTACTTGTGGCACGTGCACATATATTTTTTACATTTTTTCTGTGAGTATATAAGCTTATGCGTGTTCTACACACACAGTCACACACACACACACACACACACACACACACACACACACACACACACGAGAGAGAGACCCTCTCATGCGTGCATGCTCTCTCTTACTTAGTAAACACAGTTGCAATTATGCTTTACAAATGGGTCTCCAGTGTCCATGTGACAGTGCGAAGCTTCACAGAGAGGGACATTCTGAGCAATGCTTCTCTGAGCCTTCGGCATCCTCTCTCTACTCAGCTCACGTTTGCTGTGAGGTAAATGCCCCTTATTCTTAGGACAATGAAGGTATCTGATTTTAAACAACTCTGAGCCTCTCTCTAAAATTTCTTGGCCAGCGCATAACAGTATGAGAGGGAAAAGGGAGTAGTTAAAAACTCAACTAAGGGGTAAAAATTGGGAACAGGGAAGTGAAAAAAAATCGGGGAAATGTTTAAGCAATATGATCTCCATTTCAGGGAATTGAGAGCCAAGCGTAGACTGTTAAATGGGACATTCTCAGAGCTGGGGAGAGGTGTGATATATAGTATGTAATTAAGAGGCAGGGAAAGTGCCATTTTTTATATCCCCCACGTGTCATGTGCAAATTTGATTTCAAATATGATTTCTTAGGTTACAAGGGTAATTAATTGTATGGACTCTTCCAGGAGATATCAGTCAACCATGTCACCCTCTAAATTGACAGACCACAAGAAGGAACACTTGGGAAATACCCACTGTAGATTAACTCACTTATCAGGGGTTAGTTGTATACCTACTATGTGCTGAGGGATTTTCTGTTCAAACTGAGAAATATAGTAAGATGGGAGCATTGTACGAACCTCATGTAGTCTGTTGAGGACTGAGCAGACAGAAGCACAAGCCAAGCTATCCTGAGATAGACCTTTGGTTTTAAATCTGGACAGGATTTCCTCACTTGCGTGGAACTCACCTATATGTCTTAATTTTCTTAAGTAGTTATATATATTTTTAAGCTGTGAACTCAAGTTCACTTAAGAGGAATAAAAGGACAAAAGAAAATTTCTTCAGTGACCTTACAGCAACGAGTGGGGCACCTTCATTCTCCACTGCATTATCTGTTCATCTTTTCTCTTGGTTAACTTGTGCTGTATCATCAAACATGTGTTTGCTTAGTCTTTGAATTGGCTGTTACATTGGAACAGGGGACAGGTTTTTCCTTAGCACTTTTGGCATTTGACGGTGTGGCTGCTTCCGTGACTCTAGAATGAAGTGTGTGAAGCTTTATTTAGAAGTTCAAATCCTCTGTAAGGTTTCTTGCTCAAAAAGGTGGATGACTCCATCAGGCAGGTTGGGTGAGGGTATCCCTTCTCCTCGGTCTTCTGATGAGTTGTGGTTATAATTCCTGTATACCCTCGTCTTTAGATTCTTGGTGTTTAACATTTTGAAGGATCTGTTAGTTAAAGTATCTCAGAGGCCGTGTGTGCCTTAGTTATGCCTGCCTTCATCTGGAATTCCTTTGGTCATTTCTCACTTCTTAGATGTGCTTCCTAATACTTCCTGACACTCAGTTTTCTCGTTAGGATTCTTACTTCTCCTCCCCTCCCCCCTCCTCCATTCCCTTTCCCTGCTCTCTTCTCATCTCCCCTTTCCCCCTCCTTTCATTTGCTTTTGTTCCCTTTGAAATACTTTATGATCTTGCCATATTGGGACATTTCTCTTCTCATGCTATGATGGCTAAGTCCTCTTCACTCCATTGAGGTACTGAGGTCCAATGTGTGATTTTTGAATATTTGGATGGAGAATCTTTAGGACACACAGACCAAAGTTTGTCTATTCTTCCTTAAATAGGAGGTTTAGCATGTGGCAGATCATGGTTGCCATACTGTCTAGAGAAGAAGAACATTGTATTTAGCCATTGCTGTGGTAATTTCCTCCCGGCGCCTTCTCTTCCTGAGGCCGAGAAATGTTCAGCAGCTGGAAGACACAGCAAGGTCAGGGCAACAGGTAAAACTACTTTCTGGGGAAGGTAGAGCAGGAGGGTGAGGCTGTAGAGCACAGATGTTACTGGCTATGTTGGTGTTGTCTGGAGAGCCATCTCAGAGCTTTGGTGTTCTAGGAGTGCCTTAGTGGATACTGGAGAGGCCAGTCTGCTGCTCATGCCTAACTGGAAGACAGTGCTCCTTGGTTTCAGGCAGTTGTGGCCATGAAAAATTTTGGAATAGGCCTTTCGAGAATTTTCTGTGTTCAAGAGAATGTATGAGTTCAGCATTCTGGTTGGAAATCTCATTATTTGAAATATTAAGTCTTAAAATTATTCTTTTGCACAGTGAGATCTAAGCATAGGCTACTACTTCTGAGTCAGGGATCATCTGCAGATTTTAGGAGTTTGCATTCCTCTCCACAGCTCAGGGATGGTCACATGACTCTTTTCCAGACCCTTCACAATTCTCTTGCTACTTAAATGAGTCCCGTTTGTTGTCATGAGAGTCTAAGAGAGCACAACCTTAGAAATAATGTCATGTGGCGAGTCAAGTCAACTGTGATCTCTCTCTCTCTCTCTCTCTCTCTCTCTCTCTCTCTCACCTCTCTCTCACTCTCACACACACACACACATACACACACACACAAATACAATGGTAACATGTGTCATGATTCACTAGTGACAGTGGTAAGCTTCTACTGAGCTATGAGTGCTTCCTGAAACTCTGCTAATGCCTTTCATGTGGCCTCACTCAGTCAATCCTCTCGACCCAGTGATCATCAAGACACGATATTATTGCCTCCACTTTATGGAAGTTCTGTGAGGTTCTATAGTAGCCCAAGGATACACAGCTGACAGGGACAGAACCAGATTTTGTCATCTGAGTCTTCTACCCCACACAAAGTGGATCTTCATGAGTCGGTGGAGGGGTTATTTCTCCCTACCCTAGGTTTTCACACATGCCTCCTTGGACTGGGTCTTGATCATAGTAGGTCCCCTATAATTACCATTCTTAGTAATCATACTGTTTGGTTGGCTTTTCTCCAGTGGGTCGATTTAGCCCAGTGCAAGCAGTTTTTCCTAGCAGATAATGAGACTTGTAAACCCACATTTTCATGACAGAGTTTATTTTGGTGAAATACAAAAGTAATGCAAATATTTACTAATTTTTCCATTATTAAACCATAATACACAGGGGCATATTTTTAGAGATGATAAATCATTTCCTTCACAAAGGGATCTTGTGGAGAAAGAAATGCTGCACATTTAAAAATTATATACTATTCTATAATTGCGCAAATCAAACACGTGTATTATTTGTAATTACACTGGTAATATATGTAATTACATGAGAAAACAATTACAGCAAACTGCATTCCAAGAGAACATGAATCAAGATTTTTTCCTCTCTTCTCCTGGTTATTTTGCAGCATTAATTTGTTTCATAGAAGTAAAAATATCTGCCTTTCTCTTTTCTAGATTCCCTCAGTATTGTTTCAATACCTGCAATTCCAACATCTTTTTCTTTAGGATAGAAGAATGGCAGGCTTCCTATTAGAATTTTAGGTTTCTTCTTGTAGTAGGCTTTATATATATATATACATGTAACATGTACATGTACATGTATATATATTATTGGTATTTTATTTACATTTCAGATGCTATCGTCTTACCCCATTTCCCCCCCCCCTGCCCAGGAACTCCCTATCCCATCCCCCTCCTCCTGCTTCTATGAGGATGTGCCCCCACCTACCCCCCTACTTCCCACCTCCCCACCCTCGAATTCCTTCCAAACAGGGGTCCAGTCTTCATGGGACCAAGGATCTCCTTTCCCACAAGGCACCCCCCACCCCCCACAGCTGGAGTCATGGGCCCCTCCTCATGTGCCCCCAGACCCTGGGAGCCCTGGCTGGCTGGTATTGTTGCTCTCCTCATGGGGCCACAAACCCTTTCAGCTCCTTCAGTCTTCACTCTAACTCCTCCATTGGGAACCCTTGATCAGTTCAATGATTAGCTGTGAGCATCTGCCTCTGAATATGTCAGACTCTGGCAGACATCTAAGGAGACAGCTATGTCAGGGTCCTGTCAGCATGTAC
The DNA here is from genome assembly GCA_021653895.1 of Mastomys natalensis. Taxonomy (NCBI): domain Eukaryota; kingdom Metazoa; phylum Chordata; class Mammalia; order Rodentia; family Muridae; genus Mastomys; species Mastomys natalensis. Next base: position 1,732,780 of record JAJTUV010000213.1, on the reverse strand, counting down.
ATCCTAACATCCACATCAGCATCTACCTTTGGTGACTGCACATGGGATGGATCCACAGGTGGAATGCTTCCAGACGGCCCCTCCTTCAGTTTCTGTCCCACACTTTGTTTCCATATTTGCCCCCTTGAGTATTTTGTTACTCCTTCTAAGAAGGACCAAAACATTCACACTTGGTCTTCCTTCTTCATGAGCTTCATGTGGTCCGTGAGTTGAATCTTGGGTATTTCAAGCTTCTGGGCCCTGACCCTAAACTGTGTCATGAATCATGAATGACACATCATGTGTGCCCACAGCACATTCCAGTTACCTTAAAGTTTAAAGAAATGAACTGATACTTTAGCTTATGGCCTCCATAAGTGAAGCAAAATCTGTAGTCTACGATTAAGCTTACTTAAAAAATAACAGCAACCAACACTTTTTGGAGGAATAACAGCATAATCCAGAGTCTCCACATGCCACCAATTTATATGGCAAACCTTTAATACAAAGTTATTTAACATTTTAAGGAGGTAAGGGCATGTGACCTACCTCTTTAAAGAGAAAAGATAGCAATCTACTTGAACCTTGAGATAGCCCAGTAAAAGAATTGCCAAATAAGACAAATAAGACAGTTAAAGGTGTTAATAAAGCTATGATCAGCTGGAGCCGTGGGTCCCTCCCTATGTGTTCCCAGACTGGTGGTTTGGACCCTGGGAGCTATGGTTGGTTGAAGTCCTTGGTCCCTCGAATGCTGGATGCCCCAGTGTGGGGGAATTCGAGGTTGGGGATGTGGGAGTGGGTGGGTGGGTAGGGGCACATCCTCATAGAGGCAGGAGGTGGGGGGATGGGATAGGGGGTTTCTGGGTGGGGGGAATGGGGAAAGGGGATAACATCTGAAATGTAAATAAAATATCCAATTAAAAAATAATTTTAAAAAAAGAAGTAAAAATATTACACAGATTAAAAAGAAAATTCCTGACCTACCTTGGGCATTTTAAAGATGTCTCAAGCAGACTGTATATCAGTACAGTCTTGCAATCTTGGAGGTGAAAGCCGAAACCTATCTTCTTTTCTTCACTTATTTTTTTGCCTGTCCAAACCAAAACGTAGCAGACAATTCCTTTTGCTCTGCAGATGTTCTACCAGTGCCATAACTGCACCTGCAGAGTGGGTCTGTTGTGAGTAACTTAAAAAAACAAACAAACAAAACCAAAGCTGATATACTCTTTATGGCTTCTGCAAAAGTAACCAACATGGTTTGGAGAATAACACTCATGACCCACTGGGTAGAAATATAAGTTTGTCCTTCCTTCTTTCCTCTCCTCCTTTAAAGAATTGTTACATTTATTTATTGATTGATTGATTGATTGATTGGTAGGTGTGTGTGTGTGGTGTTTAGACACACAGATGCCATAGTATATATGTGGAAGTCAGAGGATAGCTTGAGGAAGTTTTTTTTTTCTTTTTCACCATGTGGATAAAACTCATATTGTCAGGTTGGTGGCAAATGCTCTTCCCTACTGAGCCATCTTCCTGGTCAATGCCCTCCTCTCTCTCTCTCCTCTTCTCCTCTCTCTCCTTCTCTTCCCTCCTCCTCCTCCTCCTCCTCTTCCTCCTCTCTCTTCTTCCTCTTCTTCCTTCTTCTCTCCTCCTTCCTCTTCCTCTCTTCCTCCTCTCCTCCTTTTCTTCTACATCATCATCTTCTTTATCTTCTTTCTTTTGTTTGTTTGCTTTTTTATTGAGACATGGTCTCACTATGTATTCTGTGAACTACATGATCCTTCTGCCTCAGCCTCTATATGTGTATTTACCATCATCACCAGTCAAGGGACTCATGGTCTCTTAAAGAACTAAGGGATCAAGTTGGGGGGGGTATAGTAAAGGTCATGACAGCAGAAGTTTTTGGAAAGGATGTGCTGGCCCCACAGAAGCTATAGCAGAAGTCAGGGACCTGTTTCCATGAATTCCCGCTACTCACTACAGTACTGCTTAGAGCTCCATCTGAGAGTTACTGTGTTCCAAGGGCGCTTTGGCTGATATAGGTGTGGTGTGACCAGCTAGAAGGCAACACTCTTGGCTCCATCCAGCTGTCGCCATGAAGCATCCTGAGCCTGGTACTGCCACTGGTTCTCACTGCCAAGAGGCTGTGTAAATCCACCTTTAATGTGGACTCTGAATTTTCAGTTATAGGGATATGAGTCAAAGATTATTATTGATTCCTTCATTTATCAGCCATGTGTGGAGCACCTGGCATTTGCATCTGTTGCCATGCTGGGCCCGGGGTTATGGAGATGATAAAATATGGTGATCAAGAAATTCCAAAGAAAGGGAATGAGGAGCATAAGACAAGAAATGGGAATTCAGATGACCTTGGAGGGTGAGGGTCAATTTAGAAGATATAGGTAGATGATCAGGGTAGAATGGGTGATGGGTTGGTGAGAACACATTCCATGCAGGATGAAAGATGTGCCAGAGCATGAGGTGTGGGTGAATGAGGTGTCTTCTAGGACTTGTGTGTTCAATGGGGCAGATGTGCATGCGTGTATGTGTGTGTGTGTGTGTTCTACTGTTGAACATGGAGGCAGACCCTCCCCTCCTAGCTTGTGATATGAAACATATTAGTGATCCATAATTTTGGATGGTGTTTGGGAAATTTGAGCACATCCACTAGAACCACCAAAGACAACTATTTGTTGCAAGGCATTCTCTTTTCTTTTGCATGTCTTCATATGTGTGTTATGCAAGTATGTATATGTTTGCATGCTGTTCCTTGTGTGTGTTGCTGTACATGCATATGACAGAGGCCTGAGGACGACACTGGAAGTATTCCTTGAACACTTTCCACATGTCATTGAGGCAGAGTTTGTTAGTTGAACCCAGCATTTGCTGCTTTGGCTAAGCTCTCCTGTCTCTGCCTCTGAGTGCTAGAATTTCTAGCCAGCTGCCACACACACTTGACATGTCCATGGAATCTGGGGACCTGAACTCAGATTCTCACTCTTGTTTGGCAAGTGTTTTACCCATTGAGCTATTGTGCCAGGCCCTCAATGAAATATTTTGTAGATCTAACCTCTCCTTATAGACATGGAGTTGCTCCTGGTGTCTACTGTTCCAGGAGGTGTCTAGCTGGTCAAAGTGTTTGTGGCTGAAGATTCGAGTGTTGGTCCTGTGTTATCACTGTGCCTCTCGGAGGTCACTCCACAAACTAAGGAAGGTAATGGATTTGTCTTTGCAGGCATCTTTGGTGGGACAACTGGCATCTTTGGGCTTCTGGAGGCTCATGATGGAGAGTGTGGCTCCAGGAACACACAGAGAAACATGCTGCAGAGTTACCTTGTTCTGCAACTGCGTCAGCTTCCTCTTACAATCATTACATTCTCCCATCTTGGCTAAAAATGTTAGCACACGTGTGGCTGCAGAATATGGTGGTCAGAATATAAATATCACCTAGTTTCTTCTTGTGTTCAGCGGACATTTATGAGTGTCAGGATCTGTGCACAAGTTTACATCTCTGATGAAGAAGCCACTTGAACTCTGTATCTGGCCTGGTGTGGAGAGAGGGAGGAGAGAGTTTGAGGGATTTCTAACAGAGGGATATGTAGAAAGATAAGATGGTAACGATGATGATGAACATAGAGAAAAGGCCCAAGCTCACCTCTGTTTTTAAAAACCCACCAATCCCTGAGCTCCTGAGCTCCTGAGCTCAAAAACCCACCAATCACTGAGTCAAAAAAACCCCACCAAACCCTCAATTACCCCAAGCTCAGGACTTGAAATACCACCAGTTCCCACACTGGAAATCCCTACTTTGGAAAACTCCACCTCAAAGAAACCCTACAGAAGTCTGTCTCCGGCTCAGTTCTTTGCTGTTTCTCACCCTAGTGGAGGCAGCCACCTTCTTGTGTCTTTCCAGATAAATCTCTTGTGTGAGGTTTGTTGTGCAATGTGACTTCGTGGTATTCCTTGGCTCCCGACTGCCAGGATACCCTTCCCTTTTGAACTCTAACACATGCATTAGGGAAACCCTTCCCCTCAGAACTGTAACACAATGAAGATGATGACGAGGCTGATGGCTTTTAGATTCTATTGTGCAATGGGGGTTTTCCTTATATCCATTGAATGAAATGATACTCTTTTTTCCTTTTCTAGTGGAGAAACTGAGGTATGGTGAGGTTTCAGATCAGTGGAGGCAGCAGAATTGAGGCCCAGAGAAGGTACTAAACTCCTAGATGAGGAGTTCAGGAGATGATGGAGTCAGTTTAATCTGAGGTCATTCACCAGGAAAGATTTCCTCTTGTTGGCCAGATGATACCCTTTGTATCTTGGAGGAGGAGTACTATGAAGGGAGTGCCTGGAGGCAGAGGGTGTGCTGTATAACTTTTTCTCCAACATTAAATCCTTTCATCTTGGGTGGGGGGAATTCTTAAGATGTTTACAGGTTGTTGAAACAACCAGTGTTCTAATTTGACTTCAAGAGGTCAAATATTGCAAGGCATCTGTTTAAGACGCAAGTAAAGAACTCAAAGTAGCTCTAGGAAGTCCCTGAAACTGACCAGATTCACTAAGAGTATACACTAAGAGTATACACTAAGAGTATACAATGAAGAGTGAAAGTCACTCTCAAATAAATTTCTCGGCCTCTTAGAAGTAGAAACCACTAGAACAGCCCAGCAGAAACAAACACCAGCTGAGGTTCCCAGAAGAGGGTTAGAGCAACTGGGCCCCCTTTTCAGGACAATCTCTAACTTGCTGAGCTGCCTCAGGTTGTGCAGTGTGCTCCAGGTTTCCAGCAACTGTGAGCAGTCACCCATGCTAGGCTGGGCCTTGGTGATTCGGCTGTCTTTGAGTCATTTCTGCTTCTATAACTAAGCCCTCACCCATATTCCTACAAATAGTCTGAATAAACTCATTGGTTCACCAGGTTGGACTTCGGTGGTATCCATACTTAGGTCTGTTGTCAGTTCCATATCTGGGGTGATAGACATATGTGTTGTGTCTCCCCAGGAAAAGTCTGTCATAAACAATGTGTTAGGTGGGGTCCTAGAATGAGTAAAGTTGACCATGGGTGGAAAATGGACTTGTAGTCATTGATGCATTGGGTAAAAGGTGAGGGGCAGTGACCCCAAGAGTCAGAGAGGCTTATCTGGGCCACTTCAGGAAGGTCTTGGGTTCGGCCCAGACTGCTCTGTTGTCCTTTTAGATGACTCATGATGGCAGGGACTACTGTCTTCCTGAGCAGCAAAAGCATCTCTGAAGTTCTTTTTAAATCCATGAGAAGTGGTCCCAGGAGGTTTCTATGCTACTTATGAGAGTATTGCAGAAAGAGAAATACTCAAAAGTAAACACAGAAGGGAGTCATGCAGATGAGGATCTCTGAAGGGTCCACTTCATTAGTCCCTGGATCATCTTTCCCTCCCCAGTGTTTGTGTGTGTGTGTGTGTGTGTGTGTATCTGTGTATCTTCTGTGTATTATCGTGTGGTATCTGTATGTGTGTGTTTCTGTGTGTGTATCTGTATGTGTGTGGTTTTGCTTGTGTATCTATTGTGTGTGTTTCTGTGTATGTGAGGATGTGTGTGTGTGTCTGTGTGCATGTGTGTGTGTATGTCTCTCTGTGTGTCTGTAGATGTGTGTGTGTGTTTGTGAGTGTGTGTCTGTGAGTGTATCTGTATGTGTGTGTCTCTATGTGTGTTTTCTGTGTGTGTCTTTGTGTGTGTTTGTATTTCTCTGTGTGCTCTGTGTATCTATGTGTGTGTGTTTCTCTGTGTGTGAGGGTGTGTGTGTCTGTGTGTATATCTATGTATGTATATATCTGTTTGTGTGTTTCTGTGTGTGTGTCTGTGTGTTTCTGTGTGTGTATCTCTGTGTGTGTTTCTTCTCTCTCTCTCTGTGTGTGTGTGTGTGTGTGTATACCTGTGAAGGACTAAAGTGGATGCCAGGAATAATTTTCAATCTACTGCTCTTCTATACCTTACTCTCTCGGGGTGAAGTCTCTTAGTCAAACCCAGGACTCTTCTAAAAGACTGACCTCCCAGTCATCCTGCTCTGAGATACCCTGCCTTATTTGTCCAACCTGGAATTATAGGTGGGCCGTCACACCCACCTGGGTTTGGGAATCTGAACTCCAGTCCTCATGCTTATGTGGCAAGCCCTTGAACCACCATAGTCATCTTCCCAACCTGAGCTTTTTCACTGAAATCACAATTATTTTTTACCTCTTCTGGTAGACCATGATCTATTGGTATTTTTAATTAAAAAAAAAGGGTTTTAACAAGTATTGAGAAATATTTATTTTAACCATGACATCCACCCATATTTGCTGGGAGGGGAGATTTGTAATTACAACCTATTCCCATGTTGGAAGTGTCTGACTGAGTTCTGGACAGGGGACCATCATCAGGGTCTACACATGTCATTTCTGGACATCCATTTTTTCACTGTCTAAGATTTGGCAATGGTTGATATTCTGGATGTAACTCCCAGAATGTTCCTGCCTTGCTAAATTTCAGTTTGTATGTCTTTCATCAAATATTTGGCTTAGCTGGGTCTGCTTGGCATATTGTGTTAGCTCAAAGTGAGTTATTGTCTCAGTACCATCCATTCAATACAGAAAGGTAATATTTAGTGTGTCAGAGGGGATTATGTTGTAATCTCAAGAAAAATATAGGAAGTTGAGTAGAGAAGAAATTCCAAGGAGAAGAACCAGTAGTTATTAAAATAGACTTTTCTAATATATGTTCATTCACTGGAAGTTACATCCTCAGATTTCTTTTCATCAAAGCATCTCAAAGAGCTAATTTCCAGTAGTTTCTATCCGTTCTTCAGCTGAATATTTGGGGTATTTTAAAGTGATATCATCAAATAGATCGAAAATGAAGTCTATAAATGATCCTTAATCAACAGGCTCCGTTACTTCATGGCACAGAAAACAGGGAACAAAGGACGATGATTTTAATTCAAGGAAAGAGAGATATTTATTTTAAGTATTTCTGCGGAATGACAGAAGTAATTTATTCAGTTATAATTAGGCACATTGTAGAGTGGACGATTGTGGAGACAGTGATTCTTGCTGGCTCTGGAGTGTCAGAGGAGGCTCTTCTGCCCTGTGCACTGGGCTCTGAAGTATGCCAGGAATTATCTGTGAGCTGGGGTAGAGCCAGAGGCAAGTGAACACTGAGATTGTGTACATTTCCATTTGGACCCTGAAAATGGGGTTTCCATCTTGACAAACTCTGGCTGCTAGTGTTTAAATTGGGAAGTTGCTTGGGTATGGGATTGAAGTGACTCGGCTCAACAGTGTGGAATGGAAACAACTTTAAGGTGCTCAGTAAAGAGGAAATTATATATGCATTGTAGTGAAGTGTGGTGGCTTAAGTGGCGCATGTCATCTTGGGGTGCATTCACAGACATTTAGGGTACCCATCACTAGAAAATCTTGTTTTTTTTTTCCCTAACAAGTGTCTGTTGAAGACTTCTTATAGGTCAGAACTTGGGAGAGACTGATGAGCATCGTAAATGCCTTTCCTTGATGATTAGGGACTTGACAAGGGGGCAGATAAGTGGATAGATAATTACCAAACAGCAAGGGAAGCCACGAGTGGAGGAGTGTAATAGTTCATGTAGAAGCAGGGAACAGGGGCGAGGAGGCAGTCAGCCTGGCATGCTGAAGGATCAAATCGTTTAGCTATGGCTAGACCATCAAGCTGGAGTGTGACCTGCCATGTAAGTGCTGAGGCTAAGAGGTGAAGGTCAAACTGCAGAGACATGGGGACCCTAGGACAACCTGTAGCTGCTTCTCTAAGCCAGCAGGAGCCACTGGTGAGTTTTAGTCAGTGATGGGCTGTGAACATCTTTGTCTTTTGACAGCATCACATTCACTTCTGCACCTCAGAAGTAGATGGGGAGAGGAAGATGGTGGATGGGGCCTGGTTAGGATGCATCCATGAGACGCTTGATGGAGGTTATGGCATGTGGGAGAGGAAGGGTTGAGTAACTGGACCTCGGAATACACCAAGGGTGCACCAGAGGCAGTGGGTGATGTGGATGTTCTAGGGAGAGAGAATCAAAGACAATGCCCAGCTGTGAATGGGTCAGATCCATCCTGCAGCATAGAGCATCTAACTGTGTGGAGTCAGGATGCAGAGTCAAGTTTATTGGTGTTCAAATTTGAGTGACTATGAAATGCTGCAGTAGTGGTGTGTAAGCGATGATTAGAATACAAAGTATGGAGAAGAGGTGGGGAATTTGGAGCTTGGAGCTATTTGTACACAGATGGGCATTGAGTCCTGACAGTGGATAGATACCTGTGTAGTGGGAAGAGCCTAGGGGTTGACCCAAAACTGGACTGCTTTAACTACAGAAGGGATGCCCTCTCCTGGATTATTTGTGCACTTGCTAATAGCAGACTCAGAGTCCAGAACTGTTAGTGGGTAGCTCCTTCCTTGGCATTGGGTGGTGGGACTTTCACATGGGTATGAATCACTGAAAATACCATCATGGGGAAGTGTGTTATGATATGGATTCAATCAGAGACCCATGGGCATGTTTCCAGGAGTAGAAGATGTTAATGGATTAGATGGGATTTGGACATTGGACCTTTTAGAGCGGTACATCCCATCTACTCTGTCGGTTCAGTCACTCAGAGCTGTCAGGGGCTCTCTGGTTAGTTTTTTGTTTGTCTGCTGACTTACGTGACCAATGACTACTCAAGTCAGCTTTGATTTTGAAATGTCCCCCAGAAGCTCATGTGTTGAATAGTTGATCACCAGTTGTTGGCACCAATTTGAGATGTGCTGAAAATGTGGGAGGCAGGCTGGACTGCAGGATGTAAGTCACTGGGGTGAGATCTTGGCCTAGGGATGTGTGTTATTTTGTCCCTGGTCATATCCCGTCTTCCCTTTTTGGCTGCTACGAATCAAATGGCTCTGCTCTGTATGTTCGCATTGCCATGATGTTCCAGCCTCCCAGCAGGCCCAAATCAGCAAATCTAGTTCACCAGGACTAACTCTGAACTATGAGTCTGAGTCCACCTGTGCCTTACATTGTGTTTGTCAGGTATTTTGGGTACAGTGATGCTGAAACTAAGTAATAAGGATACCATAGCCATCTTGGCCACCCTACTCATTCTTGGGACCATAGGTCCTTTTCTATCTGCCTCTCCATCCTTCTTGATATGTGGACAAAGGACCCTTTTTATTCTTCCCTTATATCAGATGGCTGGATAGTGTTGGATGATACCCTGTCCCCAAGCCTGAGCACCCTGGCCACAGAACCTGGGGAGGACCTTGCTTCATTTGTGTTTGAGGCTAGCTCAAACATTTTCCCTATTGTCTATCTACTGTTTCCATCTCCTCTGTAGCTCACTACCTCTGTCTCCATGCTTGACTCTGGGTATGTGTACCCATTCCTCTCCATTCTGATTTTTCATGTCTCATCCCTTTGTAGGTTTGCATCTGTGTCTTTTTTTCTGGCTTGTGCCATAGCTTGGGACATCCTAGTCTGTGCTGAGTCCTGTAAATGCTCTCAGCCAATCATGGAACAAGGGCTCTGGGCCCCAAGACACACTTCCCTACCAGTCTTGCCTACCACCTTACCCCAGGCCCTGTACCACCCCTGTTCCTTGCAGACAGATTTCTCCAACTGTCTCAGCCTTCTTTCCTCTCACCACTCCCCTTTGCCATATAGCCCCACTTCCATTCCTCTGTGACCCTCTTCTGAGAGTCCCTACTTTCTTGTCACTTACTAGTCATCTCTCATTAGACCCCTTTGGCCCTTGACGCCATCTACTGTGTAGTCTCTTTTCTTTCCAGAGAACTCCTTCATCTGGTATCAGAACACATGGACCTTAAGTGGTGCATTTTGTGGTTTGTGGAGGGGAGATAGAAAGCTTTTTGTAAGCAGCAAGCATCTAGTCCTGCCCTGGGAGGCTCACCAAAATCTCCAGACCTGAGCAAAGTCCCCCTCCCCTCCAAGGAAGCTAGACTTAGCTACTCCTTTAAATTTACTCAGCACATCTCATATTTCCAAGGCAGGGTTCCCCAGATCTGTGTCTCTATCTGAGACCTAGAACAAGCCAGTTGTTGCCCATCGATATCAGAGCTAGCATGGCTCAGATCGCCTGCCTCTAATCTCCAGAATGACCCCTGCAACCTTGCTCTGTAAGCGTTGCTGTTTCCACCTGTGTAAAACTCAGTCCCATCTGCTCAGTGCTCACATGGTGAACCTGGCATTTGGCAGGGCTTGCTAAGATTTTGCTGAATGAATAAGTGAATGCATGAATGTGTAAGTGTTAGATTTTATTCAAGTGCCGAGTTAGCAGCCCTGTGAGCCCTTTAGGCAGATAAAGAGTCAGAGCTGAGCTTTAGAGGTAGTGAGCTGTTGAATTTATATTAGGTCAATTTGCTGAAGTCCCATGAAGATGGGAAGGAGAGAGAGAGAGAGAGAGAGAGAGAGAGAGAGAGAGAGAGAGAGAGAGAACAGAAAGAAATGGGTACCCCTGCTGTTGTGCAGATCTTCATAAGGAGCAACTGGGATTGTTGAAAGCCAGTCAGAGTGAGAAGGAGGGAGGCTCCTGAACCTGCCACACCCATCAGGACTTCTCCCGATGGAGCAAAGAGGAGGTCAGGATCTCCTGGAAGATGCTCCCGATGGAAAACCAGGTAGGCTTTGAGTTCTTGGACAAGTGTTACTCCTGGTGGGTGCTCTCACAGTAGCAGCTGTGGCAAACCTTAAAGCTCCATGGCCAGGCATTCATTACATCTGGGACCCCCAACCCCCACAATGCTTCTGTAGTCAATCATGTGGAGTCGAGTCCATAACAGGTACTCAGCCCAAGTTACCAAGGGCATACTTGTGGCAAGGATGCCTATTATTTTGGTAGGTGGTTGACTGGCACGGTTTCTGCCATATGGTTGCCGTTAAAAAACTGTAGCTACAAGTTGAGCGATTTACTCGAATGTAATATGTGGTGCAGTGGGAGAGGGCTGTTGCCTTTTATAGACTGCAGGCAGTGTGACTCTTTCCACCTAGATGGGGGGTGTGTTCACATCTATACACACTTGGCTTTTGCCAGACAGGACTGTTTTCTTAGCAGAGACACCTGTTGTGTGGGGTCAATTTTCTTTGAGTCGAGGGACATTTAGTGTGGGACCAGTCCTGAGCCAATTGCAGAGATGGCTTATAGGATACACAGCTGCTGACCAGAGGGCGATCCAGTGCTCCGTGTCCCCACCTGTGCTTTCCCTATTTGCTGGCTCATAGCCTTTGTCTTCCTTTGCAGCCTCTGTGTGCATATCTGTCATTCTTATTTGAACATTTGAGTCCTTTTAGAACTTCAGGCCTGGTTCACTACTTCAAGGTCTTCTCATGCAACACCAGGCACTTGGATGTGCCTGGGGCACAGGCAAACAGTCATTTCCTTCAAATCTTCTTAGTGGGTTTTGTGTTGCTCCTGACAGTCTCACAGGCATGTGAGAGGGAGGGGTCATGCAGAGTACATGACCTGTTTCTTTGGAGATCTCGGGACTGAGTCTTGTGTGTTCTAAATGGATGACCTTCTGTGGCACTGTGACCTTGAAGAAAGCCCTTGAGATGCCTTCTATCCCCAGAGCAAGGGCATCTGCACACTACCCAATAGGTTAATGGCACTGGAAGCCTCTCTTCCCATTGTTTGCTTGTGTGAATCCTGTTTCAAGACACTGTCCTGGGTGCTTGCAAGCTGTTCTGTATTTCTTGAAATATTTGTGCAACTTGATGAGTTTATAAATTGTCAGTATGGTAAATCACGAAAATGACTGTTCACTCCTCCTTGTCCCTCTGTGTCTCACAATACAGCTTTTCAGATCCTTCCATCAAGAGGCAGAGTCTCTTTGTCTACTTTTGAATCTGGGCTTAGATTTCTGTGACTTGTTTTGGCCAAAGAGACAGTGCCAAGTGGGACACAAAGTACTTGGGCACTGGCCTTACTCTCTTGTTTCTTGGGTTCTTGGAGTCTCTGGTGCTGCTTCTGTATAGAAACATAGATTAGCCTGTTGCCAACCACACATGTAGCGCACACATAGGTGTTCACATTTCCATACCTGGTAAGTAACATCTAGACCAGACCAATTCATTACCGATGCACAGCTGAGTCTGACATAGATCAGCAGAAAAATGGTTCGGCTGAGCCTAGCTTGAGGGATGATCTACAGAGTCAGACACTTGGTGGTTATATGAATGTTCAAAAAGTTTGTTACACAGCAAAGATTAACTGAGTCAATGGACCTCAAATTTAGTGAATGTGTGTGTGTGTGTGTGGTGTGGCGCGCGTGCGCGCATGTGTTTGCATATGTGTGTGAATCTCAAAGAGAGTTAAAAAGTAGATTACACACATATTTGCTGCAGAATTTCTTTTAAAAGATATTTTTAAAAAGACTTTACCAAGGTTGGTCTAAAATTCACTCTGTAGCCCAGGCTAGCCTGGAACTCTTGATCCCCCAAACTTTGCCTCCCCAGTGCTGGGATTAAAGACACATCCCACCACACACAGCTTTGAGTTAACTCTTCACCGGGGATTGGGAACTGTCATCAAGTTTATCATCTTGGCATTTCCCTCCAATTTTCCTGAACACACATGGCTTCTTGCCTGTGGATTTCCAAGCTCTCTGGATTCTCTGGTCTAAGTGTGAATCTGAAAATGTGTACGTACCAGACACTGGATTAGTCGTACCAAAGAATTCATGATCCAAGAAGTGAGGAATTTAAGTGTAGCGTTATCCTTAGCACAGCTCTGCTGGTTGGGAGTAATTGACTGAAAACTATAAACTGCTCAGATTCAGCATTGTAAAAGATAATTTCATACACAGTGGCTCCACGAGGTATCAAGGCTCAAAAACGTAAACTGGCTTAAGAAACTCTTGTGACCAGGAAACCCTGAAACCAGTGTTAATAAACACAATGTGGCTGACGTAGGGACGGCAGACTGGGGACAAGCAGACTGAGTGAAGTGGACTGAGCGCCAGGCCAGCTGTAACATGGAAGTCAGGAGACCCACCATACTGTATTGATAATCTGAAAGTCACTTCACACTCCCCCCCACCCCCACACACTTTAGATTTTAAAAAGTTTCCTTCTTTTTTAAACAGTGCCCCATTTTGTTGCTAGACTTGGCTAGGCTAGCCTTAAGATTGTGGTCTCCCTGTCTCAGCCTCCCAAGTGCTCAGATTATAGGTGTGTTTCATCATGCCCAGCAAGATTGACTTTAAAAATAGTTATAGAAATTCTATCTGATACAGTGTGTGTGTGTGTGTATGTGTGTGTGTGTTATGTGTGTGTATGTATGTGTGTATGGTATGTGGTGGTATATGTGTGTGTATATGTGTATGGTATGTGGTGGTGTATGTGTGTGGTATGTGTGTGGTTTGTGGTGGTGTATGTATGTGTGTGGTATATGATGGTGTATGTGTGTGTGTGTGAATATATGTGTGTGTGGTATGTGGTGGTAGTGGTGGTGGTGAGTGTGTGTGTGTGTGGTATGACATACATGTGAGTGTGGGTGCCCTTACAGGGCATGTCTGTAGTGAGATGCTTGCTAAATCTTTATCATCCTTGCAAAGACTGGATACAGCATAAAGGCATGCACCATGCAGTATTGTGAAAGATCTTTATCTGTGGAATGATATCTAACATCTATTAATTGGGTACAGAACCTTGCCCAGTAAATTACCAGTTGCCTAGCAAAAGAACAGATACATTTATAGGTCTAGACACTTAACATGTGTAAGCCACTGACTGACAACAGAAAAGCAGTCAGTGGCCATAGTCACTGAAAGGGTTGGAGTGGGGAGCATGTTGTCAGGGCTAGGAGGATGCTCATTGTAGTCTCTTGTATTTGTCTCCCTGTTTCCTGAGTATCCTTATGAAAATGTCCTAAAAGGTATTGGCATGCTTGGTCATATTAAGTTTTTTTCAAGCTCAGCCGCATCCTTCCATAGCAGCTGTTGATGTCCTGTTGCCCGAGTTCCAGTTTTAAACTCTCAGAAAAGAGCCCCAAATTCCCACATAGCAAAGGATTGAGAACTTCTTGGGACTCTTCAGTGGCCACATTGGGTATCTGCACTTGAAAGAGGAAGAATAAATCCTTGCTCCCTCATGGAAAGTTCAGTGTCTGTCTTGGTGCACACCCCAGCCCGGGTGCCCTCTTGACGTTGTCCAGTCCTTAGACTGGTGTGAGCACAGCATGGGCTGTTCCCAAGTGGGTACGGTCTCCATCTTTAGGGCATTCCCACCAAATGAGGGTTTATGGATGTTGAGCATGGGACTGGGGGCTCGGCAGGTGCTTTCCGAGCTACTTCAGCACGCAGAGTTCTTCAGGGCTTTTACTACTCAGGGAAAATCAAATAAACCTAGAAACTTGAGGAGTCTGAAGAAGAAGGCGGCGTGTGCAATGAGGAGTGGAATTGCAGCTAGGGGGAAGTCAGGAGCAACTCTGGATGCTGACGATGCCTGACACGCTGCCTTTCACACAGGTAGCTTCTTGAGGTCGGATCCTGGTAATGAATCAGCTGTGTTAACAGGACCGTGAGATCAAGCAGTCGTAGTTAAGTCAAAGCAGACAGTGTGGGGTCTCCACCCCCTGTCTGTCTGTCTCAGTCTTTGTCTCTCTTTCTCTCTGTATGTGTCTCAGTCTCAGTCTCTATTTCTCTCTCTGTGGTATATATACATACCATGTCTAGGTGTGTGTGTGTGTGTGTGGTGTGTGTGTGTGTATTAAGCTCACTGGATGGAAAGTATTCATAGTATCCAAGGCTGTTGGATACTTCAGGGTGTCTGATAGCATTTGGAATACCGTATGTTCTGGGCAGGCCAGGGTTAAGAAAGGGGAGGCAAACAATGTAACCACACACTCAACAACTATTTATTGAGGAACTACTATGCTCCAGGCTTTCCTCTAGATGCTAGGACACTGGATGGAAAGCAACTGCCTTGTATTTGTGGGTCTCTGTGGAAATGAGGTTCTAACAGATCTTAGTGGAGGGAGATGAAGATGGACAGGAAGCTAAAATTTAAACCAGGTATTTTAAGGGGAACCATAAAACCAGGAATTCTGGCTCCCTCTTAATTACTTGTGCCAATGCTAGATCACAGCTGTTTAGGTGAGCCAGACTGACAAATAAGTAAACAGCAAATAGTTTCTATTTGGTTCTGAGGAGAAAGCAACACCCAGCTGTCTAGAATATTCAGGGCAGGACCCAGCTTGTCAGCAGTGTTTCCCACTCGGCTGTAAGCACACAAACAATTCTTCTTTAAAACTTTAACTAGTTTAAGCATTTCCCCAGCAGAGAAATTGCCGTTCTTTACTTAGGCTTTCTGAAATTTATTCTGTGTGACTTTGCCTTTTGAAACAAAAGGCGAGAGTAAACGAAATTCAGATGCCTCAAGGTCAGAATCAGGACCTTCCCACCCCCATACAGGCACTCACACCCACACGTGCCCGCACACTATTGTAACATTTCCTTAGGGGCTGTCTGATATCTTTTCCTTGTTCTCAGTGGCCCCTGATTATTGTGCCTTTTGAGGTCTTGTATTTGCTTTGAATAGTCTTTGTGTTTCCTTCCTTGCCAGCAGCATGCCTCTCTGTGGCAATCCCCTTTTCTTTATTAGTTTTTATTTTATTTGTTTGTTTACATTAAGAGTTTCATATTCATAGACAATGATCTGAGAACCGCAGCCTGGAAGAAGAACCCCATTACCTATAGCTCTACCACACAGAGACACTTAATGCGAATATTTGGATTCATATCTTCTCTGAGTGTCTCTCTGAGACCTTTTTCTATCAAAATGGGGTCATGGTGTACACATTGAATGATCTGTTCATCTTCCCACATAATATCATAAGCATCTGTTAAAAATGTGCTTCTGCATAGTTCCTTTATGCATGTGCATATGTTCCCATAAAACCTTTTTTTCCAGAAGTGTTGAAACATATATTAAAGCATAGAGAATTGAATAATGTCAGCGAACTATGTAATACTCAGCTTCAACAAGTGCCAATATTAGCCCATCCCAGCTGCCTCTATTACCCCATTGTGTGTTCTGCAACATCTAAAAACCAAACTCCCAGATGTATCATCACTTTGTTCACAGACATTTCAGCAAACATTTCTCTCACAGTGGCTTTTGATCAGGGGCAAGCTCCATACAACACTGCACCCAAGGGACTTTGGACGTTCTGGTTCTCACCACTGGGAGATGAAAGTGGTGGTGGCTGTTACTGGGGTCCAGCAGTACAGAGCAGGGACGAATCTTGCAATGTGCAACCTGGTTGTTTACTTTTATTGAAGAATTGTCTGACCCCATGTGTCACCAACCTGCATGTTAAGAGACCCTGAATGTATCAGGGTTGGGACCTCAAAAAGCATAAACAAAGTCCTGCTATCACAGGAAATAAAACACAATTCTTTGAGTTCTTTAGCATCTCAATTATTTACTTATGTTTGTTTTCTTACTGTCCTTTTTATTGGCAAAATTTTACAGTTTTACAGTGTGACAATTTAATCCATGTATACAATGCACAAAGATCAAATCATGGTAATTAACCTCTCACCTCATTATTTCTTTGTATTTGGAGCCATCTCTCTTCTAGTTCTGTATAGAAACACAATAGGTTGTTATAATCTATAGCCAGTGTATTGTCGTCTAGGACCCTAGAACTTGGTCCTTGTGCCTAATTGAATAGTGCTGTCTGTTACCCAGATTCTTATTCCTCTTTCCTGTCCCCTTCCTACCCAGCGGTAACTCTCTTCTTTTTTAATAACTAAAAAACAAATAGCCAGATGGAGTTTCAATTTCTTTTGATCTGCCAAGATCTCATTCCCTTTTCTTGATAGCGTTTATTTATTAAAGACATTGGGCCATTTCCTGTGTAGTTTTCCCATACTGGATTTGACTGAAACATCTTTCTGGTGTCATTCTGTCTCTCTGTTCCTCTGCTTCCTGTAAATCAAAAGGTCAGGCCAAGTGGCTGTACAGGAAGGTCAGGGATTGGCAGTCTTAGTTACTTGTTATAAATACCCCGGGGGACCTCATGTTGGTGCCTAGGTTAGTCTGGTACAAGGGGACCACCTCACCATTGTCTGAGAATGTGTAAGAAATGCTAATTCTCATGTTCCAACACATGTGGATTGTAGTGGGTAGTGCCGATGGCCATGGCACCTTCTCGTTTCTTCTGGAGGTATTACAGAATGGCAAGTTTCCCTTTCCACATCCATTCTGCTTTTTTGGGGGTTGTAACTTTTGTATGAAGAAGAATTTTCCTTCTGTCTTAAGCCCTGGCTGACTCTGAAATACAATCTTTGTGGGGAAGACAGGATAAATGTTTGATTTATTTCCCCTATTATTTTTTCATTTTTATTGAGGCATAATTTACACAGGATAAAATGCACAAATCTTAACTTACAGCTCAATGAATTTTACATGTGTCTACACCCATGCACCCACCACCCAAACCAGGATATAAAACATTTCCAGAACTATTCCTCCCATCTCTGTCTAGTTGATACTCAACCCCCTGAGCCCCTCCTCAGAGTATACAGTGGTATTTAAACCATGTTTATGCTGTCTCTTTCCCGACCATTTACTTCTAATGTAACCAAAATAGTCATTTATTTTATTCATGGTTTCTGAACTTGATTTTATATTAAGAATTACATTACTCACTCTAAGAGGATAAAATACATTCTCACATGTATACATGCATATGGATCTTTAACATGCATATCTTAAATCTCTGCTCCAAGAAGTCTAAATGATTATCTAATCATCATAACATCATTTATTGTTTTTTTTCTATGCTCCTTTCTGATTTGAAATGATTCTTTCAGTGTCTATTAGATTTTTGTATAAACTTGCATCTAGGCCTGAGTTATTCTTCTATTGAATTCCTTTTTTCTTTTTCCTGTACTGAGGTGATATAATATGTTTTATTATTGGCAGGACAAGCCACCCCAAATCCTTAAAGTAATTGTATTTTCCCACTTGGACACTCACTGTACTTGCTGAGTTCTTTCTTCCAGGTGACTTTCGAGTCCTGTTGTTCTGCCTCATCAATCAGGATTTTGGATAGGGATTTACCTCCACAGTGTTACAGAATCGAATATCACAGAGCTTCCGAGAGCAACCTATTCAATGGATTCAGGAATTCCATTTTGGTCTTCCAGCAAATTCCCTGGTGATGAGAATGTTTTTAAAGATTTATTCTGAAATGTTTTACAATTGTATTCTTCTGGAAGTAGCACGATCACTTTTCTTTATATTATTATATAATTATAAAAATAATTACAAGATTACACAAATTAATCTGTGTTTTTTTCCCTTGAACTCTTATTAAAATGTCTTACTTTTCAGTTTATTATTTGAGATTTTCAAGTATCTAGAAATGTTATTTTATGGTACCTTCCCCAATATAGTGAATTTACACTGTTCTTACTTAGTTGCATTTGCTAGAACCCGAGTAACAGGGTTGTAGTATTGGATGTGAGCTTCATTGCTGCTCTATGTAATGGACTCTTCTGGAAAGTGTTTCCTTGGAATATTATGCTGTTTTGTGGTGTGTGTGTGGGTGTTTTCATTAAGTTTAAGCAAGAGTTCTATTTTAATTTATCAGTGTTTTTTTTAAACCTGTGTGAAGACAAGTGTGACTAAAAGCTTTTTGGCTATTGAGTGAGTTAAACATAAAATGCTTACATTTCAATGTACTAACATGGTATTTATTTTAATTAGGTTCTTTTCTTGGGGTTATTCTTTCTAAGACATGACTAAGGTTTTGATAAAGATAAGAATTCGAACATTTTCATGTAAATATAATTCAGGTATAAAAAATTGCAAAAGATAAAAAATAAAAGTTACCTAAATAAACTGCCTATTAGACAAGTAGGTCTGAGTATTTCTTTGAGAGATTGACAATAAAGATATTTTTATTTTAAATAGAATGTTCCTTCAAAATGCTCAAATCTGTTTAAGGGAAATTCTGCTTTGTTTTTTGTTATGTTGGTTTTCTACAGCTGTTGTGGAAATACTTCACCATCATCACAGCCAAACTTGAGATTTCAAATGTGGGAAAAGAATAGAATCATTTTACATGAGGAAATGTCCTATGTAGACCACACCCGGGGGCGGGGGCGGGGGGCGGGGAAGCAGTACTTCCAGAAACTACTTGGCAAGGAAAGGAAGTGAAGTATCACTTCGAATTTTGGTGTGAATGGGGTTGAATTTGGTCCCAGGGAAGACTTCAGGACTTCTGAAGTTCCCTTGGTGAAACCATATGTGGCTCAGTACAGATCCTGGGAATGGAACCTGAAGGGTTGTGGAGTGTGTTGTGAATGGGGCATGATTACATGAAACACCTTCCGGGATACCTACGGACACTACTCAGGGCCTGGTGGTGCAGCCACTGAAGGAGAAGGCAGTGTTCTCAAGCTGCTGCCAGTGTTTGTGCTTGTGTCCTGGCAGGGCTTATGGTGCAGAGGATAGTAGTTAGAGAACCTGCTGCATGTGTATCCAGATGTTTAGCTAGCTGTTTGCACCAATGACTGAACACTTGGTCTTACTATAATTTGGGGCTTTTCTCCATTAAAAAAAAAAAAAAAGGCTGCTTTTCGTATCATATTTTTGTTGTTTCTTATACATTATAAGTTTTTAAAAAATGTCTTTGCCTCATCTTCTCTGCTAAATTTTCTGCACTAAGTCATAAAAGCCCTGGCTCCCCCAGTTCCCATGGCAGACAGGTTTGGCAGACTTCTTTTGGCTCCTGTTTTCAGAGGCGCACACCCAGGGTCTTTTAATGCTGCTTTCCTTTCCATTTTACAGCATGAGAGAATCAGTCCTGTGCTTGACTTTTAATCTTTACACTTCAGGGTACAATCTGTTCAGACCCTGTAGATGTAGAGAGACAGGGAGTCCATTGTCCCTGTGTGTGATAGGGTAGTGTCCCTTGGTTCTATCCCTGTGTGTGATAGGGAAATGTCCCCTTGGTTCTGTCCCTGGTGTGATAGGGAAATGTCCCCTTGGTTCTGTCCCTGTGTGTGATAGGGGAATGTTCCCTTGGTTCTATCCCTATGTGTGATAGGGGAATGTCCTCTTGGTTTTGTGGTTCTTACTAAGATCCATAGGTTTGTCTATTAGGCAGTTAGCATTTTATTTTTGGTCTAATCTGATGTGCTCTGTTCTGGGGTGGGGTAGAGGGAGAAGGTAACAGGCATCATTATTGTTTTTTCTGCTGTGTCTCTCTGGTTTTATGCAATTAACCCTTTCTGCTTCAAATCAACCTCACCCTTATGAATACGTGTGACTAAGTCTAAGTCTCCGATGACTGTGCTGTAGGAGCAGAGAAGGACTAAAATTCCAATTTTTTTTTGCTTGCACCATCAAGGACTATTAATGCCAGCATATGTCCCACAGCTTGCTTTTCATCTGTCCTTGTCCCACATGTATCTTTCTTTCACAGACCAGCGTAGCACTTTTGTACATTCCTTTCCCCTCCTGGTTTATATCTTTTGTCTTCTTACTAGATTTTTATTTTATTTTCTGATTTTTTCCTTTTTAAGTTATTTTTTATTCTTCTTCTCTCATACTTTCATAGCAACTGTAGTTTCCTCCTCCTTGTTCTCTCAGCTCCCTTCCCTTCTACCTCCTATATCTTTCAGAAGAGCCTTCCTAGGGATATCAACCTAACCTGTTATCATGTTACAATAAGACTAGGCACAAACCCTCATTTCCTTTGTATCTCCTGCCTCCTCAGTTCTATCTCCATCTCTGTGTTCTCTTGCTCTCGTAGTACAAATCCAAGCAAAGGCTTTTAAAGGATGAGTAAATCAGATTCCGTTTGTGTCGCGTCCGCGTTCTACCCACCTGGCTGTCCAGGGGACAAATGCCAGCGGTGTGGAAGAGAAGCTGGGCTGCAGCAGACAGTTTGTGGGGGCGCGGAAGACAGTGGAAGGGGGGTTGCTGGCAAAGAACGCTGCTGTCACTTTCTTAGCGAGCAAGAGCGTGGTGGAGTTGGGAGATTATAAGGGCTGAGAATCACTCCTCCATGGAGTTGCAAATCGAGCATGAATCACAAGCGAGCAGGGACTCCCTATTACCATGGCTTGGATGTGGGCCAGGGATGTTAAGGCCTGTGCCTAGTAATGTGGTTCCGCATTACAGGCATACTATGGACAGGAATGTCACAGAGAGTACCGGATAAGGGATCAGAACTATGTTTCCTTCCTCATGTAGTGGGCATCAGAGTTTCTTGAAAGTCCTGGAGAAGCCATTTTTGGTCTCCAGCCTCCATGCTCTTTTCCACTAAGACCTAAGAGCCCAAGAGGTTCAGTCTCTCAATTAGGTATAGATCTAAGTAGGAGTAGCAAAGCCCCCAGAAACCTCAAAGAAGATGCTTATTGAGGTAGCTTTGTGTGGAACAGATAGATAAAATCATGCACACATGCACACAGATACACGTGGACATTTATGTGCATGTGTACAGGAACACACATATACATTATTTAAACATCTATGAATTTAAGATTGTGGTGAAAGAGAACTTACACTGATATATGTGTGCTTTAGAAAGGCATAGGGACCGCTGACCTTGGCTTATAACTTGGAGATCTGTGGCAAGAAGAGACAAATGAAACTCGTCTCCAGTGAGGTCTGAATTGCTCTGTGGGCTTACAGCTGATGGTCCGTGATCTGATGTTCAGCATTCTTCAAATGTGCTGGAGGCCAGCAACACTACAGCTTGCATCTGCAGCGCTCGGACAGAATGGTAAAAATGGGAAGCATGATGTAGCCCTCCCTTCCTTCAGGTTAGATAACTCTCTTGGCTGGGTTTCTTTTCTGGTTCCTTATCTAGGGGAAGTACTGTTCTGCCTTCTGTCCTATATGATCAAATATATTTTTTTCTTTTTTGATGTATTTATTTTAGATTCTCTTGGGTAACAGAACAAAGGAAGATGTTTGTATATATAACTGAATGCATGCATATCCATTTAACTGTCTTTACCTATGTTAAAATATTAAGGTAGCATGAATGGAAACCAGTGCCTCCCAATCTCATCCATTACTTTATGGATAATCGCCCCCTTTCCCATGCTTCATAGATATTTCTCACTTCCAAAGCAAGAACCCTGCCCCCTACCCTTAGACATTTGCCTGTCTATTCATTTCCAGTATACAGAGAGTAGATGGTAGCTTCTAAACTCTTATCCTGTGCCACCATGGAATGATCCAATATTTTTGAGGTCTCATAATGGCTATTCTAGGACGGATAGAATGAATATTTTGAGGACACCAAGATTGTCAAGAGCAACAAACGTTCTGATTTCTTACCAGGAGGTAAACCTTTCAGGACTCAGCACGTATACTCTGAGATGGAATAGACAAGCGACTGATACAGGAAAAGACAATGTGGGTCAGTCAACAATTGGCCCTTCTTTCATCCTATCTTATTAAAACTTCCCTGCCCTTTTTTTGAGCCCTTTTATACTTCCTTATGACTATCTGTAAACATGTTCAATTGCAGACGTTCTTGTTGGCCCAGTGAAGGGCCTCAGGCTGTCTTAATCTGCCTCTGACATGTTGACCTGATGGAGCCATCAGTAATAGAGGATTTCCCTGTCCCTTCCACATCTTTGATCTGACTGGCCTGTCTCTCTGGTGGCCATACTTGGAAATACAGTGTGATTCCAGCTGCAGTCATCTCTCTTAGCTTGGGAAGATTCTGAAAAACTCAGATTCATCCAAAGCAACTGTCAGCCTTAAAGAGCTCAAAGTATCCAGATTTGCATCTACCAGGATGGTGAAGGCGTGCCAAGACCTGGTTGGGTCAGGCACTAGCTATTGGAAACAGAGGAAGGCTCCAGGGGCTTTACCACAGGCTGTACCCTCACAGTATGAACCTCTCTTTGGAATCCTCAGCTTGAAAAGGACATAATCATGCTTCTCAGTCTAGCACTTCAACCTCTCTTTGGGTCTAGTGTGACCGAAAGAAGCCACTTCTGCCCCCAAGTCGTGCCTTAGAGTAGTGGTCTGAGCTCTTCAGCTGATGATCACAGCTACAGCAAGAGAACTAGCTCCTTTGTTGTGATAGACACCGTGTCCAAAAGCAACATGGAGAGGAAAGGATTTACTTGACTTGTATTTCCTTCACTGAGGAAGCCAGGGAAGGGACTCAGGCAGGAACCTAGAGCTGAGGGGGAAAGCTGCTTACTGGCTTGCTTCCTATGGCTTTGTATAGCCTGCTTTCTTATACAACTCAGAACAGCCTTCCCGAGGGCTAGCACCACTGGCAGTGGGCCGGGTGGGTGCTAGCACATTAGTTGTTGATGAAGAACATGTCTCCAGGGACTTGCACCCAAGCCTGTCTGAGGGAAGTGTTTTCTCAACTGAAGTTCCCTCTTTCCAGATAATCTATCTTGTGTCATACTGAGAGATGTAACAAAGCTGTGAGCTCTTAAAGTATCATTTAACTAACTTATAATGTTTATAATATTGATTTCTATAGATTTTAAATAACAGTAAATAATTAAATAATTTGTGTTATACAATGATGCCACTCTCTCTGGTCATCTACAACCCTTGATCAGTTCAGTGTCTCAATAGGGCAAGGAACATCTGGTAGCAGAAATGGAAGTAGAGAGACTGGTGTGGCCACACCTCTCGGTGATACCCCTTGGTTACAAGAAGCTTGGATAGAACCCTTCCTTGGAGCCTGGTTTCTAGAATCATCCTTAATGACATCTGCTCAGAACCCAAGCAGGAACGTCAACATTGGTTATACACAACCAATTCTTTCTAGATTATTCTTTCTATTCTTTCTTGTCATTGGCATGGAGAATGGAGAAATATCTATGGAGCAAAATTATTCATGGTTGTGAGCTGATTCTCTCTCCTTTGCATCACTCCTCATCTCTACAGGAGAAAATTGCAATCAGGAGAGGTTAATCAGTAATCATAGCCAAGATACACCACTGCTCTGATGTTTCCGTTACATTAACAAGAACCAGAGAAGCCTGGAAGCCCATCTTCCCTCAAGAGCTCCTTGGCCACTGTCCTTGTTAGTTTTATGTCAACTTGACACAAGTTAGAGTCATCAGAGAGGAGGGAGCCTCAGTTGAGAAAATGCCTCTAACATCAGGCAGTTGGCAAGCCTATAGTGTATCCATTTAATTAGTGATTGACATGGGACAGTCCAGCCCATTGTGAGTGGGATCACCCCTGGGCTCTGGTTTCTGGGTCCTATAAGGAAGCAGACTGAGCAAACCGTGGGATGCAAGCCAGTAATGGGCTCTATGTCAGCTCCTGCTTCCAGGTTCTTGTCCTATGTAAGTTCCTGCCCTCATTGCATTTGATGATAAATTTTTTTCACAGAACTATTCATGAAACAACAACAACAACTCTTGCTTTTGGTCATGATGTGTCATCACAGCAGGAGTCACCCTGTCACTCACTGTGGTTCTATCAACACAGCCTGTGGGCAATGACATGGAACAGCATCTTGATTAATGGTTGATGTGGGAAGGTCCAGCTCAATGTGGTGGTGTCACTCCTGGGTAGATGGACCTGGAGTGTATAAGAAAGCAGGCTGAGCAAGCCTTGATAAGTCAGTGAGTCAGTAAGCAGCTCCCTTCCTTGACATCTGCATCAGTTCCATCAGTGATGAACAGTGACAGGAAAATGTAAGCCAAATAAATGCTCTCCTCACCATGTTGCTTTTGGTCATGGTGCTCATTACAACAGTGTAAAGCAACGGAGCACAGCATCTTGCTTAGAATGCGACTGTCCGTAACGATGGCAGAGTTCAGGTGAGGTCCTTTTCTTTTGCATTCGAACTCTTACACTGAAGATTATGAGGAAGGATGTGGAGATCGAGGGTGTGTGCTCATTTACAGTACAACCAAGCTTCCCTTCTCTGTCCATTACCTTTCTCTGTAGCTGTGACCCTGGTACCCAAGAGATCAACTTAAGGCAAGGAAGAGTTACTTTGGCTCACTGTTTCACAAGGTCCTGTTAATCTCACTGAACAAGAGTAAAGATCATTACCCAAATGCTTTGGGCAAATCATGCAAGCTTTATTTCCTGTCACGTGGGGCTATCTCTCTAAAGTGGGGCTTGAGAAAATAGCATTGAACACAGGAAAAAGTAGGGCTTATGTAGCCCGAAAACTGCAAGGCTAGGGGGTTTCCAAGGGATTTTGGTTACATAGGTAAGAACTTGTCAGAACATCTCAAAATTATTTGGCAAAACATCTTACCTTATTAGGGTGGATGTCAGGGTATATAGAGGGTGGGACATGTCAAATTCCAGAAAATAGGTCACAACATGGTCAAACACAAATTTTATAGAAAATGGGAATGGATTTATTTTGACCTTGTAACACGATGGCTTGCAATCTTAAGATGGAGTAAGGCTAGTCCATCAGTTCAGTCTGGGTCTTTGGGGCCAGAATACAGCATGGCTCTGGAAGGGTGTGGCAGAGGCACTTCTATACCTCATGAAGAATAGGACACAGAGCTTGGAACACATAAAGAACCTGGGCAAGATACAGCCCCCAGAGTCATGCCCACAGTAAAGTTTTTCTCCAGCTACGTCCCTTGTCTTGCTTTTTGACACCTCCAAACAATGTTGTCATATTATATACATCTATCAAGGGGTTAATCTGTTCCTTAGGTCAGAGCCCCTCATGTATAATCATCTCAGGAGACCTCCTTTGCAGACACCTCTGGAGATGTGCTTATTAGTCACATAGGCACTTCTTAAACCAATAAGGTTAGCAGCCAGATTATCCATCACATTTTGCTTCAGACTAGGTCAGATTCTGTCAGCTTCTCAACTGCTTTCCTTTCAGCTCCATGGAACACACAATGTAGAGGCTCACAATTCTTGGTTATTTAATTCCATTTTTGACAAACCTCCCAAATGCCTTTCACTTTTTAAATCAATTACTGATTCAGAATGCCTCCCTAACCTATTTCATTAAACTACCATCTTTTGATGGCCTCCTCTTTCAATAACATAATTTGCCTTTAATAATTAATATAGAAGAATTCAAAATGTAATCACCGAGCTCACTGGAAGGCTCTTTAATCAATTAAGGACATGTGGCTTTGGGACAGAGGTCTCCCTCAGAGTTTCAGAATCCCCTTGCAACTTACTTGGTTCTAACAGAGGCCATATTTAGAATTCATCTTGTAGAATGGCTCAGGCCTGGGAAGACAAAGAATGGATTTCAAATGAACAAGGATACACACAATTACTTGAAGTTTCTTTTACATGAAAATAATGCTAATGTTTATGGCATAGAAATTAAAATGGAAATTTTTCTCAAGCTAAGTCTAGGTCTGAGCATGACAAATGGAGATGCTGGTGTCTATCTGGCTGACCCGTTTCCCCTTAGAATTGTCTTCTGAGTTCGGTGTGGGTGGGGGAGCTTATTAACAAAGCTTCTTGGCCTGTAGTCAGTGAGAGATAAGGTCCAAGGTGCCTCATTCATCTGCCCACTCTGTGTGGGTAACAAACACACTGTGAAATTTGACACCAGAAAGATCTGAATCCAAATCTTAAATATAACTTGATTTCTTTCTCCCCGCAAACCCTGTGTGTGTGTGTGTGTGTGTGTGTGTGTCTGTGTGTGTACATGCACTCATGGATGTGTTTATGTATGCAGATGTGGAGGCCAGAAATCTTTGAGTGTCATTCCTTGGAATCTATCCAACCTCTCTTGGTTTTGAGACAGATCCTCTCACTGGGGCGTAATATTTGCTGACTAGGCTGGCTGGCCAGTGAGCCCCAGGGATTTGTTTATTTCAGTCTTCTGGGTGTTGGGATTTCAAGTTCAGTTCTCCGTACTCAGCTTTTTCACGGTTATTGGGGATTGAACTTGAGTCTTTAGACATTCATGGCAAGCATTTTATCAACTGGGCTATTTCCCTAGTCTTGAGCCCTTAGTTCTTTACTTATAAAATCAGGGTAATAATTTGCTCATAATCCACTTTCTCTTATGACAGGACAGGGTCTTGGTAGCTATTTGGCGGACAATGAATATGTAGGTGATTGTCTATTATTTGCACATGGTGGAGCATCTCTTTGGGTTGGATCATGGTGCTTGCTTCATTTCTAGGTGATTTATCTTTGGAATTATGTTTTGTGTGAGCGCTCATTAAGTCTAGTCTGAACACAGGCTGACTGATGAGTAAACTGGGGGTTAGATGCGTGGCCAGGGAGAGCCTGCCCAGGATTCATCTTTGGCCTCTGTTATTTCTCAAAAGAGACAAAGCCAGTGTAGTGATGTTGCCAGCTTGTTGTGTGTGCAGAATCTAATTTATAGTTGACCAGGGCCTCTGGAGAATCACCCATGTTTATATCATTACCAAATGGTAATTGATTACAAAGCTCTGTTGTAAAATTTACAATTATTGAATTAGTCCATGTTCTCTCATAAATTTCAAATCTTTATTTTTAAAAGTCAATTGATATTCAGCCCAATAAATATTTAATTTAGATGTAATAATGGTGTTAGAGCCAAATTAAATTCTCATTTAGAACATAAGAATGACCTGGAGAGAGCCAGAGAGGGGAGGCATGGCAGGACAGGGCAGGAGAGAGTTCTCACGGTGTTCATTCCCCTTAATGGGAAGAGATTTCTCACGTGGGGCTTCTCTATCTCCAGTTTCTTCTGAAATTTCTGTTTGTGGGAAATAAGAGTCCTCTCTGGGAAATAAGAGTCCTCTCCATTTTTTGTGGGGCTTTGCTCAATAGTCATGGTTCTTCAAAGCCTTATGAAAAATTACAGCACACTGCTTTCTCCTTGCTTTATAGATAGATGGGGAAACTTAGGTTCAGAGAACTGAAGTGACTCACTAGAGGTGATGTTACAAGAGAAGAAGGCCAGCCCTCATCTATTGGCTGGTGTATCAGTAGGCTCACAGGGGCTGCTAATATCCACAGAGTAGGTGGGGTTACAATCCTCTACATACAGGGAGACTCTTGTTTCAAACAAGAGGGGCATGGTTTCCCCATCTTACAAAAGTTGTCAGAAGGGAAGGAATCCAGCTGGCCCATAGGGTTGCAAAGTTGAAAGAATCTCAGCTTCTTTTCAGTTTTCTTATCTATTATTGAGAGTTTGTGGCTCTAAGCTTTATGGTCTAAAGCCCTGCTTGAGTTCCAACCATTGCATGTGGAGTGGGGAGAGAGAAAGAAGTCACAGAGAAGGCCATGTTCGTTCTCCTTCAATTTCTATTTATTTATTCTATGTGTTGCACACATGTACATTCCACAGTATGCATGTAGAGGTCAGAGGGCAACCTGTAGGAACTGGTTCTCCTACCTTGTTGGTTCCGGGAATCGAACTCAGGTCATCAGGCTTAACAGCAAGCATCTTTACCAGCTGAGCCCTGTATTACCCCTTTTCTCTCTTTTAGGAAGATTTTCTTTTTGTAATTCTGTATGTATCTTGTTGCTCAGAATACTCAGAACTTAATTGTGTGCATATATCAAAATGTAAGCTCTACCAAGCTGTCTTAATCTGAGTAATAGCATCTAACCCTGGTTAAAAACTGGAATTTTTGTCTGTAAGAAAAAGAAAAACAGATTCAAGAGTGCTGCTTTCTGGGCTCTCATCAACACAGGTGTCACAGGGTCCCCCCCACACTAGCCTTGTGGCTCTTTAAGATGCACAGCATTTTATGCCAGCAGAGAGGCCAAAGGAAAATGGGGGTCGTTTGCCCGTTCAGTATCTGCAGACACTGGGCCAAGCAGTTCCTTTGCATATGGAGAGAAGCAAGGCATGTTGCTCTCTTTCAGACAGCAGCACTTGAAGTGTGGCCCTTGGACTAGCACCAGGGGCATTGTCACCTGGAAACTTATGAGAAATGCAAATTCTCTGGTTCTTTCTCAGTGTCTTGGATCAGGCGCTATTTTTTGTTTTTTTTTTTTTTTTTGTTTTGTTTTGTTTTTTTTTGTTTTCTTGATAGGGTTTCTCTGTATAAACTTGGCTATCCTAGACCTTGCTCTGTAGACCAGGCTGGCTTCAAACTCACCACCCAGCCCAAGAACTGTGTGTGTCTTAATAAAAGCCACATGGTAGATTCTGAAGCCTGTAGAAGTTGCAAATTCTAATCTATGACTCTTACAATAATGAGAAGTAGCCCAAGGTTTGGAGCCCGCCTGACTTGTGTCTCAATTCTGATTCTCTCAGTAGCTTTGCCGGGTTGGTCAAGTTATTCAGGTTATCTGACACCTCAGCATCTTCATGTTATGAGATTGAGATGAGCCAACAGAATACTTAGCACATAGTGCTCAGTGAATAACTATTCTGTTATCCTTATAAGAATTTACATTTCGTATAAGCCCCACCATGGATGACATCAGGAAAGATCAAGAGAAATCCCATTCTCTTATCAGTAGTGTGGTGGTTTGAATGAGAATGGCTCCCACAGGCTCCCATATTTGAATGCTTGGTCATCAGGGAGTGGCACTACTTGAGAGGGATTAGAAGGAGTGTCCTTGTCCTTGGAATAAGTATGTCAGTGGGAATGAGCTTTGGGGTTTCAAAAACCTGAGCTAGTCCCAGTGTGTCTCTCTTTCTGCTACTTGCAGATCCAGATGTAGAACTCTCAGCTACTTCTCCAGCACCACATCTGCCTGCATGCCACCATGATGAAAATGGTCTAAACCTCTGAACCTATAAGCAAGCCTCAGTCAAGTGCTCTCTTTTATAAGAGTAGCTGTTCACGGTGTCTTCTCACAACAATAAAGCACAGCTAAGACAACAGAAATTCAAAGACATTTTTAAGTCCCCACTCCACCCCTGGAGTGTGTGTGTGTGTGTGTGTGTGTGTGTGTGTGTGTGTGCATGCATGTGCTGCAGCGTGCATGTGGAGGTCAGAGGACCCTAGGTGTTGGTCCTGGCCTTCTATCTTCTTTAAGACAGGTTGTTGTTGCTGTGTACATCGTGCTAGTTGGCCCATGGGATTCTCCTGTCTCTTCTGTCCATCTCATTAAACAAGCCGGGTGACAGATGTCCATTCTGTAATGCCGTCTGAATTTTGGGGATCCTCAATCCTGTCTCCATGCTTGTGCAGCACTTGCTTTACCCACTGAGCCATCTCCTCAGCCTCCAAGAAGAAATTTAAATTTTGCTCCAAAACATCTACTGTTGTTTTAATTCTTCCTGTGAGTTCTTCCTGTGTTGCTAGAGATAATCAAGAACTGCCTTTAAAATGTAAAGTGTTTTAAGAGTCTAAAAAAAGCATTTACCAGAGAGGACATTCAGATGGATACTGTGCATATGCAAATGCGCTGAATCTCATTAGTCACCAAGAAGTAAAAATTAAAGCTACAGTAAAATTATCCTGCGCACTCACCAGATTCATTAAAAGATAAGGGTAGGATGCCAACTGTTGATGAAGACATGGGGCAGCTGAAATTCCATACGTTGCGACTGCAAGCATCAACTTAGCCAGCCTAATAAGCTGAAGTCATGCATCTTTTATGAAGCTCCACCTCTTGCTTTGATGGATAGGTAAGCTGAAGCGGTCAAGCACAGTTTCTCCTTGCCACCTGCATGATGTTTGCAGCATCATTTGTAAGACTGAAGCCCAGAAACTGCTCAGAAGCTCCCCGTAGGAGAGTTAATTTGTGATTTACTTATGCAAAAGACACTCTCCAGCCAAGGTAATGAATGGCTTCGTACAACGAAATGGGCTTTTCCTAGTCAACTTGGACATGAGAAGCCAGACACAAGGGACAAAATGGTCTATGGTCCCACAAATGCATATTTCAAACACAAGCTAAACAGTCTTCAGTGTTGAAGTTAGGATGCTCATTATCTTGGCGTTGGATGTTGAATGAATATCCCTACGGCGATACTGACGATACTCTATTTTTTTTTTTTTTTTTTTTTTTTGATTTGCTTGGAGATGATCATGGTGTGCTTATGAAAATTTAGTAAGCGTTTTATGTTTTTATACTTTTGTGTGTGTATGTTGATACACATCAATACAATATTTCAGCACAAAAGCTTACTTGAAATATCGAAGCAATAACATCTAGAATGTTTATAGAAAAATGGAAAAGCGTGATTGAGGGAAGCCAGAGAATTGGCAGGAGCTGGGAGAATATGTCAGTCATTTACACATATGTGACTCTTGCTAAGTGGCTGAGTAAGACAAGGATCACATATACAGAACAACACAACACACCCCACACACACACACACACACACAGAGAGAGAGAGAAAAAGAGAGAGAGAGAGAGAGAGAGAGAGAGAGAGAGAGAGAGAGAGAGAGAGAGAAAACCTTTTTTCCATTACAGAAGTAAAACACCATGTTCAGGGCAACTATTCCTTAACATCTAGTCCTGGAATTGAGAGGGAGGGAGGTACCCCTGTGTCATTTCTGCAAGCCAATAAAGGCAAACCCTATAGGCAATTTGGTTTGTGATTTTCACTGTTTTCTCATTAGGTCACTATGCATCTCTGATGGATATTGAGAACACAGCTACTAGTCTTAGCTGAAGGATGAGGGTATTAAGCCAGGGTGAGTTTTCTAAAGTTGGTTACCCCTTCCCAACATGGTCTTGCGGGGGACAAAAGCCTGGCTCTCCTGGTGCCTAGCTTTTTGATATTCCTCTTTTGTCTGTGGTGCATTTTTGTACTTGGAAGAAACACTCTTCCATGTCAGATACTGTGAAAACTGTGCAGGACTCGGCAGATAACCTGTAAATGGCATTGCCGTACAATCCATAATAGTAGAGGCAAGGGTTTTTTGTTTGCTTGTTTGTTTGTTTTGTTTCCTGGTGAAAAGCCACAGAAAGGTTAGACAATAGAACTAGGAACCTTCTGGTTTTCATTCTTTAGGGCTTATAACTCAGGATTCACAGTCACCCTAGTTCTTGGGAGGGTGGCTCAGAACATTCAGAGAGCATCGCTCCAGCTTTCTAAAGGGCTGTGGGGGGTGGCCTGCAGTCAAGGAAGATAAGCAGATTCTTCCTTGGATATAGAAGATGGAATGTTGCTTGTAAAATATGATTTTGTGAGTAATTTATAAAGGACATAGAGTAGAATAGTGGGGGAGAGATTAGAAAAATAATTAATTTGTTAAAAGGTTGATTTTAATGAGTTAATCAGATTGGAAAAGTCAAATATGTACATTGAATGGTTTGGTAAACATCAAACTTGCTTGTCATCCCCAGGTCATAGGGACTTCAATTATCATAACGAATTACAGTTTCTTCTATAGCTTTTTATACATTTAATATACCTGGTAGACAGGGTCCCGCTTTCATTACTATGTTGACCTCAGGGTTATCAAAAACATTATAATGACTATTTTCTACTCTTATTGCAAACATGTGAGCATTATTTTATTTATTTTGCATGTTCTCATGTGTGATATGTATCCATGTAGGTATGCATGATCTTATGTGGGCACATATGTGTGTGGGTGCATGTCCACACATATACACAGGCATTTGCAGTTCTGAAGTAGACATCGGATGTCTTCCATGATCACTCTCTCCTCTGTTCATTGAGGCAAGGTCTCTCGCTACACCCAGAGCTTCAGGTTCTGGCTAGTCCAGGTAGCCAGCTTGCTCTGGAGACCCCTGTCTCTGCATTCTAAATGCTGGCAAGACATATGAGTACTCTGCTTGCCCAGCTTTTCCATGGGTTCTGGGGATCTTAACTCCTGTTTCTTGCCTGCATGGTAAATGTTTTATCTACTGATTCATCTCCCTAGCACTAGAACATTAGTTTTGATAGTTGTATCTAAATCTGTTCAACATTCCCTTTAATACTGGGTGTTTAACTTGCTTCTGGTGTTTCATATGATGGACTTTAATGAGCACCATGCTCAAAAATTTGAATTTGTCACTAATGATTTCCTTAGATCCAAACTGGCATCATCTGACAATTTATGAATGAAAACTGGCATTTTCTTTTTTCTTTTCTTTTTTTTTTCCGTTATGAAGCTTGAAAATGCCTGAGTCAGAATCTACACAGACTCAGCTGGGACCGTGGTTCTACTATCTACCAGCTGTGTAATCTTGGATGGATGACGCTGCTCAGAAAGCCTCAGTATCCCTGTCAGTAAAATGGGAACTCAATTTTCCAGTCCACTGATCTATAAGGAAGGTTAATTGAGAAACTGGTGGGGAGGCATCATTTAAGTCGTCCTTTGCCCAAGAAGGTGTAAGACATTTTCTTGGATCTCTTGGAGGTGTGACAGGGAGTTCAGACGCACTGGGGGTCCGCCACTGGAACACCTTCAGGTTTGGTTCTAAAGGGAGGACAAGGTCAAGAGAATTTCACCTTTACTTAAAGTCAATCTGAGTCTTTATTTTTTTCTAGAGCTTATTCTAGAGCTTTAGAGAAATGCATATTAATCCCTTTAGATCAAGGATCAACAAAATATGACCCAGGGGCCAGATCCACTTTGCCTCCTGCTTTTGTGAGTTACATTTTATTGGAATTCAGCCTTGTGCCTTTCTCGTGAAAGCAGCAAGCTAAAAAAAAAAAATACTTATTTTATAGCCCTTTCCAGAAAAAAAAAAGTTTGCTGACTCCTGCTTCAGATCAACCATAAAATATTTATTTCTGAGCTCACGAGAAATAAATGCATTGTATTTTCAAAACCACTTTTTCCCCCTGTGACAGAAAACAGACCCAAGCTGAGATGGCTCTGTCACGTGTGGATGCTACACAGTGTCGTAAAAGGAGGAAGACGTGGCTCTCACAGTTTGATTGACATATTGATCTTTTTGGATACAATCTGTAGGTTGCCCTTTCATGGGAACAATGCTAGCCGTCATTTATGTTGAAGTTTCAATAAGAATGTTTTAGAGGTAATTGTCGTAAAAGTGCAAGCCTAGCTTTCTGAACTTGATAGTAAAATAAACCTATTTTCTTATAGTTGGTTTTGGGTCAGAATGCCTTGGACTTGGCTTAGAGAATGGTGTCTCATTTTGTTCCTTTGGTGCAGGGGTAGAAGTGGGGTTGGGGCTGACACTTGTCTTCTCTCTACCCCTTCCCATATATGGATCATATCTCTTTAATCTATGTCATCCTGATTTGAAAATGCTGCAAAATTATATTTTGAAGATTAACATTAAGTTGTGCATATGTATGTGTCTGTTGGTCCATGATGTGTGAGCATGTATGGGGGGCTGGTATGTGCACTTGGGTGTAGGTGCTCATGGAGGCCAGAAGAGGGCACCAGATCCTGCAGAACTGGAGTTACATGTGGTTGTGAGCTTACCTATCCATGGGTACTGGGAACTGAACTCATGTCCTCTGCAAAAGCACTATGTATTCTTATCACTGAGCCTTTTCTCTAGCCCCCATAATTATGTTTTGGGAAGGACATTTGAGCAAGACTCAAATTTCTGTCTTGATTTGTGGTGGCAGGGAATAGCAGGTGGTGGCCTTTGGTTCCAGATAGTCATCAGTTTACATGGATCCCTGCTGTTTATTTCCTGTTGGGTCACTGGTGAGAGTAGTAAATAAGTAGTGTGTCCAGGTACAGCACTGTCCTTTATAACTAAATCACGAGAGTTAAATTTGGGGGTAAACATTCCACAAGCATAGACTTCAAAAGTATGTGAAACTGGCCAGTGACTTGGAGGGAAAGTCTTTCATGAATAGAATAGGTTTAATGGTAGATGGTGGTCACTAATCCTTGTTTCCTCCCTCCATCAACGTGACTATTTCTTTCCAGAAGAGATGGAGTGCACCTCTCTACCCAGTGACTTGCTTAAGCTAGTGCCATGCCCAAGGAGGTATCTGTGCCCAGCCTAAGAAGCAGCATGTGTTTCTGCTGGTATCTTGTTCTTTGGTTATTTCCTTAAAATGAACAGATTTAACCTAGTTCATCATTCTAAGGAGGATTAGGGTCAGGTCAGCCAAACTTGAAGCCCAAGCAAAGCCTTGATGGACCACTACTGGACCACAGGCATATGGACAGCTTTGTTCAGATTTATAATGTATTTTGGTCTCTGAGGTTGGGGCTAGTATTTTGTGTGACAAGTTACATGATCCAGTATGTATTAACTCACATGGAGTTCATGGTTGATGGGTTTTCTATTTTTTCTTTTTATTTATTTTATATGTATGGACATTTTGCCTCATGTATATTTGTACACCTTGTGCATGCCTGATGCCTGTGGGGCCAAAAGAGGGCATCTGATCCTCTAGAACTGGAGTTACAGAAGGCTGTGAGCCACTGTGTGGGTGCTGGGAATTGGACCCTGGTCCTCTGGAAGAACAGCCAGGGCTATTGGCCACAGAGCCATTATCTCTAGCTCGGTGATGGATTTTGTTCTAGTCCAGTGTCACATGTAACAACACAGGTATGAACAGAAATATTTCATCAATTAAAAGATAATTACAGTCACGAGTGAAGTCAGCAGCAATAGCAGTAAGCCCAGGGGGATGTGGGAAGAGAGAGGGGGCAGCCTTCCAGGGTGGAGACCCATCAGGTAAGATTTCCTGGAGGTGATGGTGGAGTCTTTCATGTGAGTGAGATAGGAAAGGCTGGTGAGAATATTGATAGGATTTCTTCTCATGCAGGTAGGTCTGGTGCTCAGCTGGTGGATTTTGGTGCAGTCTTATATTCTGTTAGTAGTTTTGTGACATTGATATCAGTATTGTTTAATGAGCATTGTCCAAGGAAAGACCATGAGCAATTTACTCTCCTGATCTCATTCCATTTCTCATCTGTATGCTCTGGTTTATAATCCCTCCTAACACCTAGTGACCTCCATCCCACCAAGGGCATCTGAGAGCTGATGGCTTTGTAGACATTGAGATTCTTGATTCTACAGGGTCTGCTCTGTTGTTAATGTGCTGCAATTGTGTGGAGCCCGCTGCTGGAGGTTCTCAATCAGAAAAGTGACTCTTTGGCCAGCTCAATAGCTGCGTCTGTGGCACTAATTAGGCCAAAGTTGTGAGTTCTGTCCCCCTACAAGGACCAATTCCATTCATGGTTTAGAACTTATTACCCAAAGGCAAAGCTTTCAGCCAGCACCTAGAGTTGGTATTAAATGGGAAATGGAGATTAAAGTGGCCTCAGAACTGCTTTGAGAACAAACCCGTGGTTGCCATAACTGTTGAGTGTGCTGTGCTATGTTGAGGGATGTTCAGATGATGTCCTCAGGTTCCTCTCTTGAAGAAGAGAAAAGCAAGGTTCAGTGGTTCACTCAGGCAGCTGCTTATAATAGAATGATGACAGTGCCTGCTGGGACCCACAGGTTGTCCTATTGTTAGCCTGGGTTGCTCATTCTTGGATTATACAGGAAATAGAATTGGGATTTGGGGTTAGGCAGCTCTTCTTATGGGAGTTTATGCTATGCTGTATAGGACACTTAGCAGCATGTACGTCTTCTTTCTGTACACTTTCTGTACACCTTTCCTAGGTAAGAAGGCCCAGAATGTTTTCAGACATTGCCAAGATGAACGTCTCCCCTGAATGAGAAGTATGCTTAATGGTGTCATTGGTAGTCCAATGCGAGGAACCTGGTACAGAGTGGGAACCTCCAAACCACAACCCACATGAAGATCGGTTTTAAGTGCCTTGGTATTTTCTGATCTTGCTTGGGCTGTACACAAGAAAGACCTTGGTCCTCAATTGGACCATGTTTGGTTCTTTTGCTTTTCTTGGTAGCTTGTGTATCTTGACCCCTTCTTAGCTTATGGTTGACTCTGGAGGGCAGCGATGTGGTAACTGGGCATCCCCTCCTAGAGAACTTAACTGCTCAGGAGCTTAGGTGCGAGGAACATCCAGAGAGAACCACATCATGATGTGATCTAACACCAATACGAGCAACACACGACACTCCACAACACGAACAACACACACACATCAGCAAACATTATCATCAACACCACACATACACACTCACACACATAAAACACAACACACACACACACACATACACACACGCACACACACATGCACACACAATCACACACATCACACACACACATCACACCAGCACACAACATGCACACACATACACACTCACACACACATGCACACATGTACACACACATGCACACACAGCACACACATCACACTCACACATACACACACATACACACATGCACACACAACATACACACATGCACACACACATGCACACACACATCACACACATGCACACACACATGCACACACAAATACACACTCACACACACATGCACACATGCACACACACATGCACACACACGCACACACATACACACTCACACACATACACACACATACACACATGCACACACACACATACACACACACTGCACACACACATACAACAACACACATGCACACACACATGCACACACAAATACACACTCACACACACATGCACACATGCATACACACATGCACACGCACGCACACACACATACACACTCACACACATACACACACACATGCACACACACATGCACACACAAATACACACTCACACACACATGCACACATGCACACACACATGCACACGCACGCACACACACATACACACTCACACACATACACACTCACACGCACACACACACGCACACACACATGCACACACAATACACACACACACGCACACGCACACACATGCACACACAAATACACACTCACACACACATGCACACATGCACACACACATACACACAGGAACACACACATACACACATGCACACACACATGCGCACACACACATACATACACGAACACACACATACACACACACACACAGACACACACACACACTGACATGCTGTTCTGCCCAAAACCCACTCAGCAGAGTGCCTGGCGTGTGGGTAATGCTTAGTAAATGTTGGCTATTATTACTGTTATTATTAATGCTATTTATAACCACAACTCTTTTTTGTAAAATAAATAAATAAGTAGATTTGGGAATAATACTCCCCCAGGCTTCCACACTATTAGTATTCAACTTATTTAAATTTAATTTTTGCAAGGTCCTGTGTTTAATTTTTAAAAACCCAGTGAATTATTAGTATTTTAATGCCTGATGACACTTAATAAGTAATAACACTGGTGAGGGCTCAAACAGGGTGCCACTTCATGTGATATTCTACCTATGCTTTCTCAAGAAAGGGACAGGGACAAACAATGCCTACAGAAAGTTCCACACCGGGACCAAATGTTCTCTGTAATTTGAATTTCTTGCTTTGTGATTAGTGAGGTGACTAGCCTTGTATGTCCCTGAGTCTATGTATCTTATAAGGAGCATGCTCAGCTAATATTAATTTCCCTTAGACCTTATAGCATGTGTATTATGTGCTGTTCTGTTATAAGAATTTTAGAGATATTAATTCATTAATCCTTGTAAGTACCATGTAAGGCAGTAACTAGTTCATTTCCAGATGAAGAAACTGAGGCATAGAAAATGTGTTTGACTGAGGCACACATCGAGGCAATGCACAGCAGTTGGTGTGAGCGTGTGGTTTTACAACCCACTGTGCACTTTACCTCTTCAGGTGACAGGTAGGAAGGACCTGGACTAGGAAATGGTTTCCATTCTTCCTTAGATGTTAGGGGACAACAGTGACACAAATAAAGCAGGGGTATCTCACAGTAGATCTTGGGGGCAGGAAAGAGTGTCACACTGACAGCAATCTAATTTGTTATAATGCAGAGGAAGAATCAAAATGCCTCTGTGTACACATTTCATCTTCTGTGAGGCTTGTGGCATGTGTTCACAGAGTCTCTGGTTTTGAGCACAAAGCCTTTGACATGAATATGTACATACAAGCTCTTGGTGTCTGTAAGAATGCAAATCATAAAAGGTATACATGTAAAATATGGTGGAATAGTTTTACAATTTACTGTAGTATGTCTAGCAAAACCTCTACCTACAAAACAGGGTTTATCGCTGGCCTGGAATTTGCCAATTAAGGCTAGGCTGGATGACCCATGGGCCCCACGGAGCTGCCTGTCTCTGCCCTGCCAGCTCTGGGATTGCAAATGTACACCACCCTGCCAGGCTCTTTTATGTCAGTTCTAGGAATCAGCCTCAGGTCCTAAAACTTGCATAGTAAACATTTTACCAGCTAAGTATCTTCCCATCCCAGTGTGTATTCTTTCTTAAATAAGAGTTTCTGGAAGGTTCATTGTTGTATCAGTTATGAAAGGGCAATTCTTATTGAGGGCATGAAATACGGTCCTGTTTGCCAAACTTTACTCCAGCAGTAATACCATGCCTTCCATCCTCTGTCTGAGGCTTTGTATCCATCTCTCTGTCATTGGTGAGTTTGCCCTCAGTGGGAATAATATTGGGACACAGTTCCTCTTCCTCTGCCTTCTGTATCTCGCCATCTGAGGCTTGTCAGAGACAGCAAGAAACCCTGTCCAGGCCATGTCACTGACCTTGATACTATTTTGGGCTTTTCTGATGGTGACAGCTCTCAACCCTGTCAGACAGAGATGGTAGATGAGCCAAGTACCTAGGAAAACTGTTATCAAATTAAAACCCAAGCAGGATCCGATGTGAGCTCTGCCTATAAATAACTTATGAAAAGTGAAAAGATGTTTCTGTTAGCAAATTTAAAATAATCGTTAGAATCCTTCAACAGATTGCTGCTAATTAGATTGAGAATTAAACAGCTTTGTATGAGCGCAGAGTTAATTAATAGCTCATTACTTTTTTAATAAGCCAAATTCATTTGGAAATAGAAGAGAGACGGCAAAGTTCATCACGGATGAGACGTTAGATTGGGATTATTTCTCCTTCCCTTGATGAGAGAAGGAGTTTAATTAAAGCAGGGGACACATTTATATCACGAATAAGTTGTGTGCAATCTCTAGCACTTGGAGCTGGAGAAACCAGTGACTCTTGGTATCTACAGGGTTAATATACTCTGTGCTCACATCTGTTCAGCTCTTGGGTTCTTCAATTTACTGATCAAGCCAAAACTTTTTGAAGCTGGGAAGATTCATTCAAACTAGTAGACATTTATTGTAGTCCACACTGGTTTTATTTCCACCCCATTTTCATCCAGGTATCCTAGGGTCTCCCTTTGAAGGCAAGGCTCCGTTTCCCTGACTCCCTTGCTTCCCCAATTCTATCTTTCTACATAGTCTCGATTCTCATTATTTCTTTATCTGGTTTCCTGACCCTTCAATGCCCTTTATATTACAAAACATGAGGCAGATGGAAAGAGTGAAATGAATACCTTTAGGATTTTGAAGCCAAGTGCATTCTGGGTATCCTACAGGACACTCTCCATTCCATTCATTTGGAGCATCAAGGTGCCCCGTGTCTACAGTGTGCTCTCTTCCATCAGTTATTCTTGATATACTTCGGAGGTTGGGTAAATGAATTTGTCTTTCAGGGTGTGTGTGTTTGTGGAAGTATAGTTTCTACAAGTTTCCACAATTTTTATTTTTTTTTTGCCTATTTAACTCAATGGAAGCCATTCCTAGTCTTTGAGTTAAATAGATGTTGCCTAGCTATAAGCCACACAGATGTATGGAACTTCCAACACTGAGCCTAGGTTTTTGCTAATTCTGTTGCGTTTTTTTGCCTGCCAATTGGGGACTTCCCACTGGCAATGGGAAGGAAGTGGAAAGAAAATGCTTTTGTCTAGGGACTTGTTAAATATCTGTCTACTGAAAAGATGAAGTCTCTCTTATCACTGAACCAGGATATGCACATATGCTTTTCATTGCTATTCTGGTATGTATGTATATATGTATGTATGTATGTATGTATGTATGTATGTATATATGTATGTGTGTATGTATATTCATTAGTGTTCTGCCTGCATGTATGTCTGTGTGAGAATGTCAGATTCCATGGAATTGGAATTACAGACAGTTGTGAGTTGCCACGTGGGTGCTGGGAATTGAACCAAGGACTTTTGGAAGAACAGCCAATGCTCTTAATCTCTGAGCCATCTCTCCAGCCCCCAGGTTACCTTTTGATTGAACCTGTGGTTGACTGGTAAGCATGTCCATCTGATAACCACTAATCAATCCATTTCAAGAACTGTATAGATGTTGCAGAGAAGACCTGCTGGGCTCTGATGCAGTTTTTTGCTGTGGTATTGAGGCATCCCAAGGCTAATTAGAATAGCCTGTTTCTTAAAAGGTGATTGAGGCTCAGGGGGATCAAGGTACAAATCTCTTTTGAGAAATTTTCTTTTCTTTCCTTCCTAAATCAGGACATAGGCTCTCCAGCCCTTCTGTCCTTCACTAGATTATTAATTCACTTTTTAAAAGAGCTCTACTCTTTACACCAGACACTAATTTCCAGGAAAGAACCAAAATAAAAGGACATATACGTTCTCTAGAAGGTCTTTCCTGGACACTCTTACTACCAAAGGTAAGCATTTAGTCTTAACTTGGGAGCAAACTTTTAAAATTATCAACTAGTCTTATTTACTTTCCTGATCTTCCAAGAGCATCCCATTGTTCATGGGCTGAAGGTGAAATGTTTTACTCTTCTGTGTCACACCTTGCTTTTGTTCACACCCACGTGCTCCCGCTCTCCTGCTACCTGATTTAGCCCTTCTGGTGTCCCTGAAAACTTCTAGAACATTCCAAATTTGCTTTCAGTCCCAGAACCTTTGTATATGCTGGGCCTCTGTCTAAAGCGTTTCTCTAAATCTCATCTTCATTACAGGCCTTGTTCTTACTTGTGACTGCTGAAGTGAGTTTTTCTTCACTTGTCTAACTCAAACGGCCTTTCTCTTGGTCTCTTATATGCAATAGTTCCTATTTCCCCCTTATAGTCCCCTATATAACTCCTATATTCCCCTGTTTCCTCCTATATAAATTTCTCTGTAATTGTCTGGTTTTGTAGAAAGGGATTGTTTCTTGTCTTCTTCACAAGAACATTTTTCACAGAATGAAAGCAGGGACCACATCTGACCTGCCCAGATCCACATCCTCAGCCCCAGGTACGGTAGAAGGAAAGTAAGACCTAATGAAAAAGTAAACACAGACTGTGGATATCGCACTCAGCAGGACCAAAGGCCAGGGATGAAGTCAGAGCCTACAACTGTTGACTCAGGGCCAAGATGAAGCTGTGTGGCCTGAGCCTGGTGGATACCTGTGGTTCCTGATCCTTTGGTGCCCTCTTGACCCTATATCTAGCATGTTTGGAACAGTATCCTTTCCATCTGAGTCATTTACAAGAACCTTCGGTCCCACATTGCTGCAGATATTGAGAAGCATCCGACTACAGTCTCTCAGTCTATAGTCTTCTTCCCTTAAAATGAACTCTAGCCCTTTTCCTCATTTGTCTGGGTAGGATAGGCTACATGACTACATTCTGCTACTTGCTTTTTTCTCATGAATTTATTGAGCACTGGAGAGAAGAAAAACAGCTACGAAAGGAAAAAAGGGTGGGGGGTTTGGGTGAGGGTGTGCAGTCTCCAGTCCAGGTGTGGACATGGCGAGCAGCATGTATCCTTTCCTGGGATGTACGTAGATTGTTGCTGGAGGCAACACTGGGCCATCGCATTCCTTATAACTTTAAAATTGAGGCTTGGAGAGGACACGGCTCTTCACATCCTTTAAAAGGCATTTTTAGATTTCAGGACCTGGAGACTCTCTTTGATTGTCCAATGGGATGGCTCAGAGCAGTGATTTGAACACCCTGAAAAACTGTGGCTGCGGAGACATTTCCTATGTGTCTACAATTGTAGACCTCTATCACCTTCTCTGCATGCAGTTCCAGGGAGACTGGGGGCTTTGACTTTGAGAGGTTCCTGTAAACAGAGAAGGGAAGCTGAGATTTAGAAGCCCCTTGAGGGGACAGATTCCTTTCCTCCTTGGTCCTGATTCTCAAGTCTCCATGGGTTTATTTTGTTGCATGTCTATCTTCTATTGTCATCTATTGAATTATCTAAGATGGAGTGACTCTGGAGCATGCATTGTTGCCTCTCATGGTTTTGTGCACTCATTTGACTGAGTGGCACAGTTCCTTCTCAAGGTCTGTTATGAGACAGTGTCAGGGCATATTAGGATTGGAGGCATCTGAAGTCAAGTTATTGCTCTTTACGTCAGCAGTCCATGTTAGACATGAGCTTGGTGCTTAGCAGTGACAATCACCCAGATGGATGGAGGAGCATCAAGGCCACACTGCTAGGCAAGGCATGCTTAGGACCATCTTCTGTATTCTGACTCTGGGGAAGATGACAGTCTGAGGCTAGCTAGGACTACACAGTGAGGCCATGCCTCAGACAAATGTACACGAGTGATCGAGTGATCAGAAATCATATTGTGGAAGACCCTGTGGAGGAGGAGTCAGCCTTGTGGTCAGTTTCGTGGAGCTCACTATATATCTGGTTCCCATATTCTCACTGATGTTAATCTTGATGATTCTCTGTGTTGAGGATTTGCCCACCCTGAAATCATTTTAACATTTTAAAAATGTTACAGAGTCGAACACAGTTTGAGATGCGACTCTTTTAAACTGTGCGTGTGCACATATACACACACACACACACACACACACACACAAGAGTCACACCCAGTCAGACATGTACACACTTATTTCCTCTCATTCCCCCCTCTCTTTCCCTTTCTCTCTTACACACACACACACACACACACACACAACACACACACACGGAGTCAGAACCACACAATAAAACCCACAAATACACATAATCTCAGACACATGTACACACACATTCACTCTCTCTTCTCCCCCCTCACACACACACACACACACAGAGTCAGACCCACAATCAACCCACAAACACACATAATCTCAGACACATGTACACACACATTTCCTCTCCCTCCCCATCCTACTCACACAGCTATGGTTAAGGGTTTAAGTCCTTCAACCCCCAAAGTCACCATCCAGGTATTGAATTCTTGAGGCCCTCCTTCCCTTCCTGTGTTTGGGAAGCCCTCGTGTGTACACCTGCTTTAATTTTGGCTGCTGTAGCGTAATTATAGCTGCTGGATCGATCCTTTAGGCTGAGAACAAAGTGCCAGTTAACAGGGCTGGCTCCATGTGCCTATGAGACGTTAACCAGAGAGCACTGTTAAATAGGCTGCCGTTTTTCATCTTTCGTAACAACATTTATTCCAGCATTCCCTCCACCCCATGGAAGACAGTGCCTTGTGTTTTATACTTTTCTTTTCAGTGGAGCACGTGGAGTCTCGGGTTGTATTACCTCTTTAGTTTTCAGGGGGGATTAGGTAAGTAAGTTGGTAGATACATGTTTTTCTTCTGTCCCTTGCTGCCTTTTTCTCTCGGCAAACTTTTCTAAAGGTGATGAATAGCTGGCAAGATGAAATGTCCACCCTCTGCAGACTGGCTGTCTCCTGCACGCCTCCAGCTGCATATCAATCCAGGCTGTTTTCTCCCTTATTCAACACTGCTTGGAAGTTTCAGATACTTTGTTTGGAATCTTCATTTCTCTTGAAAATTCTTTGAAGAAATCAACATTCTGTTGTCCATTCCTTCCCCCCCACACATTGACTTGAAATAGAAATGCTTAAAGTATTAAATATAGTTATTATTCAGTTTAGACTTCTTTGTCCCCCATATGTTATGGCAGAATTCTGGGCGGGAAACCATTAACCTTCTACTTTGATTTTGAAAGTTTGCACAGCATTTGCCTTGGAAAGCATGAGCTGTAGAGGATCTTGGGATGCTCGGTCTAAACCCTGAGTTTTGCAGAGAGGTTCAGAGAGGGACAGTGGTTTTCTCAGAGTAGATCAGCAATTTGATGGCTTTCAGGCCAGAGCAGAGACTCTTAGGTATCTTGGTTATATTGCTGGTCTGGTCTGGTCTGGATTCTCGCTGGCTTGCCTAGACCCAATTGTCTACTCCCTTTCTCCCTATATCCTTGTGAAGGAAAGAGTTTGGGACACCGAAGAGTGAATGAG
Source organism: Mastomys natalensis (assembly GCA_021653895.1). Lineage (NCBI taxonomy): Eukaryota > Metazoa > Chordata > Mammalia > Rodentia > Muridae > Mastomys > Mastomys natalensis. The sequence continues at coordinate 1,687,918 of JAJTUV010000213.1, read as the reverse complement.
TCTGCAGCCTCCATGACACAAAAGGGAAACCCTGAAAGCTGACTCTGACTGAAATCCTGGTGAAAGTTCTGTGCCTTATTATTTGATACTTACCTTCCCCCACCCTTTGCAACCTAGGTGTGCATCTTTGGGTGTCGTCCATCTTTTTGTATGAGACAGCACCTCTCATTGGACTGGAACTTGCTGTTTTGGCTAGACTGGTTGACCAACCCAGCCAGCCATAGGGATCATCCTCCTGTCTCTGTCTCCCCAAGACTGGAGGTATATGTGTATGCCACCATGTCTGCTCTGGCTTCTTCTGTGGGTTCTGGGGATGGAAGTCAGTCCCTTATGCTTCGATAGCAAGCACTTTACCCACTGAGCCACCTCAGAGCTCAGCTCCTCTGTGTTTTGCAAGGACTGCAGCATGGAGAAATTGTTTTTTACAGGGATCTCCGAGGAAAGACAGAGAGAGAATGGAGTCAAGACTGAATGGTTGAGTTGGCACAGTCGTTGATCCTCTGGAGGGGGTCAGGAAGCAGATAAAGGAAAAGCTAAAAGCATTGGGTCTCGTCTGTAGAGACCAGTGTGTCTCAGAATTACCTGGGTTTGTGAGAGCTGAGGTGGAGGCTCGCATGCACAGGGTGTTACTGATCAGCACACTTGAGGTAGGCTGGGAATCTTCATTTCCAGCATCTCTATTACAACCCTGGTCTCTAGCCTCCTTTTGTGCAGCCTAGCTACATGGACACTCTGCTGGGTGTGTGGAAGGCTAGCTGCACAATTCTCACCATGCCTCATTTTTCTTCTTGGTAAGAGAGCCTAGGAAAGTAGCACCCAGTTGGATATTTTGACCTCAGAATGGTCAGATACTTGCAGACAATATCTCACATGAGACACTATTGCGGGATGATTTGAGGTAGGATGTAATTAAGTCCTCAGCAGCCACTGCACTCCTTATTGGGCATCTGCCAGGGTGTTTATCTGCTCAGTACTCACAGAAGCCCTGCAAGGTAGATGTTGTTATGTTACCCACGTTTGCAAGTGAGGGAAATGAATTCTGAGAAGTCTGCTTGGTGAGTTATGGAGCTGGGATTCGATACCGTCTGTCTGTCTGCTATGCTATGCTTTGTGACATGATGCAACTATTTAGAAGTCCATAGAGTCAAAATGTCCCCAGCATCAGTGACATGAGCAATAGTAAGTCTTGTATACAGTACTTATTCTTTGCTGCAGGCCATTTTGCATTTCTCCTGTATTAATGTCCTGAGAGGAAGGTAGACATTGTGTCTGTTTGTCAGGGCCCACAGGAGCTCAAAAGAGTTCCATTTGCTGTCTGATGTCATGCTCAGTAGTGCAATGCTGGGCTATGAACCCGAGTGGGGTCAGCTCAAAGCTGTGCTCCTGGACTGTTCTGTTTCATTGACTGGCTAGCTCACACATCTCCCAACACTGTCACCTGAGATTTCAGGTGATATTCTTGTGGTTGGTGGCACTGGAGACTTGGGAAACAATGACATTTTGTGGGGAGCAGAGATGAGTTCAATATGAGCATGATACATAATTCTCCTGACTGTATGTGTCATTTGGCTTATCCCAAAGGCACTAGAAAGTTCTGAAAACTCTTTCCCTTACTTTTGCAGGGTAACCATACCTATTAAAATTAATGAACAATTAACTAATAAATTAGCTAATATATGTGCTGGTATGTTGGTATGCTATTAGTTATTATGTGTTGGTATGTTGGTGGCATGAGTGTGCCAAGGCAAATGTGTAGAAGTTAGAAGATAACTCTATATATTTCTCTTCTTCTCTTTTTTTTTTTGAGTTTTCGAGACAGGGTTTCTCTGTGTAGCCCTGGCTGTCCTGGAACTCACTCTGTAGACCAGGCTGGCCTCGAACTCAGAAATCCGCCTGCCTCTGCCTCCCAAGTGCTGGGATTAAAGGCGTGCGCCACCACTGCCCGGAAAGTAGCTCTCTTCTACCATGTGTGTTCTGGGGGTCAAACCCGGGTTGTCACGATTGGCAGCAAGTACTTTTATCCCTGAGCCATCTCTCTGCCTCTAGTAGTGAATACTTTTGAGACAAGATTTGTATCATCATCCAGGAACTTTCTTGAAAGTATAGGTCCCTGTTGTCCATACAGTCTTGGGTTTTCCTCTGTCTAAGGCTGCTGTCTGGCTCTGTTAAATGTGTGTGAATAAGTGGGCAGTGTTGCAGTGGGCTCCAGAGGAGGAGGACTGTGGGGCTAGGGCTCTCCCTTTGTAGAGCTTGTGGGTCAATGACCATGGTGGAGACACCTGCTGAGGAGGTGTGGGACCTGCCAGCATTTGCAGGAGGACATGAGGATTTGGGAGACCAGTGGTTGGCTGGACTGTCTTGGGTAGGTGGTGTTAAGGGCTTGCCGGCCCAAGGGGTTGGTGTTCATTTTCAGTCTTTGCTTTCACTCGGTCCTGATGGAGCGTTCTTCCTCCAGCCTTATCTTCCAGTGGTCATGGTCTTCTTTTGTCTTCCTTCTGCTTCTAAATAACTTTCTTGTTTTCCTCTATGTTTCAACTTTCAGTTCCCATGGCCCTCAGCACACCACAAGAGAAGCGTTTAGGTGGGGATAGTTTACTCATGGGGCTCCCAAGTGAGGAAAGGCCTGTGGGGAATGGGTTAGTGGGCTTCTAAAAGGAGCAACAGCCTGCTGGGAATCTTGAGACAGACTGTCAAACACAGTCCATAATTGCCCATCAAGGGACAAGGAAGCTGGGGTACCCACCCCCAAAGTCATTTCTTAGTCTCTTTTGTCCTCATAGCAGCAAGATTCTGTCATACAAAGCAATGAAGGTCAGGAGCTTTCTGCAGACGCTGGCCTCTGAGGAGTTGCTGGGGGACAAGGTGGTCCCTGAGTGCTGGATATGGCGCTTGGCTCTCTCTCCTGTGACATGTCTGTCTGAATGTTGACATGAGAAAGCGTTTTGTTGGATTTATGAAAAACATACCATGTTTCTTAGTCCCAGTGTGAAAATTAGGTCAGCTGAATATTTTATTTCCCCAAATTAATTACACACATTTAAAAAATTGTCTGGAGTCTCATAAGTGTGTGTGTGTGTGTGTGTGTGTGTCTTCCAATGAAATGCTGATCTTCCAAATTTGAGAACAGTAAATACATAATTTTAAAAAAATATTTATTTTTATTTTCTGTGTATGAGTATGAATGTTTTGCCTTCCATGTATGTCTGGGTACCACATGTATGAAGAACTTGCAAAGGCCAGAAGAGGGGTCAGATGCTCTGGAACTGGAGTCAGACATGACTGAGCCACCATGTGGGTTCTGGGAGTTGAGCCCAGGTCCTCTGGAAAGCAGTGGGTGCTCTTAGCCACTAAGCCATCTCTGCAGCCATGATAGAGGTATAATCTTAAACACTCAGCCTATAACTTGATTTGTTTTCTGGAGGTTTTCCCCCTATGGCCATGGCAGTAACTGATGGTCAAGGGTAACTTCACCTTGTATCAGCTTGTGCTTTTTCCTTGTTGGATGTAACCATATTGTCTTGAACCTCAGCATCTGAGATGATAACCTACAAGACCTCATGAGATCCTAGGTCTACTCCAGTAGCAGACTCTTCCCTCCTCAGGTTAAACAAGCACAAAAACTAGAGGAGTTGGGACTCTTTAGTGACAAAGTTGGTGCTGAGACTTTCATGGTGGGTGGCATGTATTGTGGCTTGTGGTGGCACAGCTGCCTGGGAGTCACCTTCACTCCCAATAAGCTCACTGGATCACCAAGCTGGACATGGGCAGATTTTTTTTCTATAGCTGTCTTCCCTATCTGGGTGAATAAACCATTCATTACATCTTGTCAGGAGAAGTCTCACAACACGTTGGCAGCCATATTGAATAATCAGACAAAGAGTTGTAAATCTTTCCCTATGTCATTTGCTCCTCCTAACATCTCTATTTGTATGGACCACATAGGTCAGGAACTCAAGGTTTAGCCTGTCTTGGAACTTTTTGACAAAAATAACCTAATTTTATTTTTTTTTGGGGGGGGAGTGGTGGTGGGATTTATCACCTGCCCTGGGCTGAATAATTTACCACATTATTTTAATTTTAACATTAGAACCATACATTAGATTTTCCATTTTACAGTTCAAGGAGACAGGGCTAGAAAGACAGTACAGCTTTGCCCCCTGGAGTCCTATACAGTGAGGGGTGGGGCTTCTACCTGAAGCTACCTCCAGAGCCTCCAGGCCAAGGGCTCAGTTCTAATGCACTGCCGTGTACCCAGCATTGAAGCTGACCACCATTAGGAGGTACTGACTGGCTTTCATCGGACAGTGGCTACAGCACATGTCCCCTGGAACTAATTCCCAGAAAACCCCAGGCAGTCCACTTTTTACCCCACTGTTGGTGAGAAACTGAGGTTTAGAGAATCAGAGCTCTCTTATCTTTGTGTGTCATTCAGAGATGATGGACAGCTGACTGAATCATTTGCTTTGCCTGGGAATTTCAGGATTCTGTCTTTTAGCACCTTAACTAATGCAAACCTCATCCCAATACATACAGATGTACGTGAACACAAACACGATCACAGTCATATGCATGTACCACTTTCCTGTTAGCTCCCCACTCTGTTCCTTTGTGGCTGCCTAGACGGCTCTATTAGTGTTTTATATCATCTGTCCTTGTCTGGTTAGGTGTCCATCACTTCAGTTGCTCTGGCAAGGCCAGGTCTGGGATAAGAGTCCTGTTGGTCCTGGATTTTAGCACAGAGTATTCATTGAAAAAGATATTCTGTGGCTGGGATGTTTGGATGAGACTGGAAATGTGTATGGGCGCAGCTCCAGGCATGGGGGAGATGTCAGATTCTATTTCAAGGCTCACAGTTTTGAAGGAACTTAAGCTCACCCCATAGTAATTGCTCTTTTAATTTACAGACAGACCTGGGGGTTGCCTGTGTTTACCGTAGCTTCTACATTGACCCAGTGCAGTGAGTTTACATTCTAACTGCATTGATAAAACTGAAGGCAGTGTCCTTGCACATTGATGCATGTATATCTTCCTTCTTAGGTCAAAGCAACCTACACATATTGAATCTTGACTCTCACAGGCTTCCTGCATAGTCTGTGAGAGTTTTCAAGGCAAACATACCATGGTTCATGACCTTAGGTAACCCAGGCAGGCAGAAAAGTAGCCCCAAGACAGGAATAGGGCCCTGGGAGGACGAATGAAGTACTGAGGAAAGCATCTTCCATGCCAACTGTTGCCGTGGGGGATGATATAGGTGGGTGGAGGGCTGTGTGGGATGTGCCTGCAGGGCTGGCTGCAATGGATGTGAGTAATCAGAGAGATTTTTAGAAAGAAGCAGAGGCCCATGTGTGCCGGAGGAAGTTGAGAGTTGGGAAGTGCTAATATCAATGTGAAGATTGGGCGGTAGGGTTAAGATACTTTTTGAGTTACCTATGGATGTCCTGGGCAGAAAGGACTGTCTGCATAAAGCAGCATACATACCCACCTTCTTACAGGACCTGGGCATAGAGCAAGGAAGGAGTCCTTGAGAGAGTGGGCTAGTGTGTATTGGGACGTGCAACCCATCTCCCTGCTTGCTATATGTCCTTCATAAAACTCCATCCCACATTCCTTCCACTGTAGCACACAGGACATCATTACTGACTCATTACTATTTCAGGGCTGTCATTCAAAGATGGTGGTCCTGAGATGATTTCTTGAACAAGATTCCACACAAGGCAGGAAATCATTGTCCTTTTCCTCTGGACCTCTGTTCCTCTACTCATGATATTGTCACTATTATGATGGAGAAATGTCTAGATGTGTGAGTGACCAAGGAATGGCAAGCAAGCTGCCATACTGCCTTCTTGCAAGACAGATATGGTACAAATGTCTTGAGGTGATGCTGGGACCTTTTGCATGGCTTTGTAAATCCTGTCTATGTCTCCCTGTGTCGAGCCCTGTGAGCTACACTGTAGGGCTGAGTATCCCTGTGTAGCAGCTTGAATGGCAGGAGGGACATAATCAGCTCACACTTCAGACAGGCCACTGGGTAGGCAAGGCTCCCAGCATGAGACCTTTGTGGTTTCTGTGAGTCACAGATGCAGTTCCTGGTGGTCTAATGTATTTAACCAGCAGGCGGGGTACAGACTTAAAACATGGTCTCTGGGCTCAGCAGACATTCTAGGAGTATGTGTTTATGCTTAAGTGTATAGTTTGGTTTGGTTTGTCTTACAACGTAGAGTTAAATTCTAGTGTTATTCAGTCTGTCCTTTATCCCTGTGAGGGAAAGCACCATCTGGTATGGGAGATATATCACCTTTTTGTGACTTCTTTGAAGGTTTTGTCTCATTTGGGGAAAAGAGCTCTCAAAATAACCAAGTCATCTTTTATAAAGAGGGGACTGATGACCCAGGGAGAGCTATTTGCCATATGCTTGTTATTCTATAAACTGTTAAAAAAAACATTTGGTATACTCAAAATGACTCTCTAGGTATAGTTGCCTTCTTTGTATAGGTGGAGAAACTGAGGCAGAGGCGGGATGACACAGCCAATGGCTTTTAGGCACAGCCAGCAGTGTAGGTCAGCTTGCTCTGTATCCCGTGCTTTTGGACTCTTGACTGCACTTCATCTCTAAGACTTTGAGTTCACAAGGTCTTAACTGCAGGTTAAAGATTTGATTTTGATAACTACAAGTCTGTGGCAAAGTCACACATTTCAATATGCCCTTGGGTCTTTTGGGACTGGTATGGATCACTTAGATAGGTGGGCTGCCAGCTCTGTCCTTGCTGGAGTTATGGAGAGAATAAGATTCCTCACCTGGAGCCTGCAGCCATGTGGTCTGTGGTATCTGTGGGAACCTGGGCTGTCTTTGCACAGCCAGGGATGGTGCTTCATTTGGGTGTCTGTGCATATGTACACTGACTGGTTTTCTTGGAAGAAGAGACATTGAGGCTGTCAGAACCACACAGAAGACATTTAGGGTCATAGAGAGGCTCTGGGTTTTGTTGTAGGAGACACCCTCTCTTGCCCTTCCTCCTTAGGTGTCTCCTACACAATATGTGGGGGAAAGAATCTTCATGTCCCTTCAGGGACTCAGATTCTCAGAGTCAGGATCACATTTGCTATCAGGAAGGACCTGGCAGCCCAGGCTTGATTCTTGTCCATCACTGGCTATGTGACCTTGGACAGTTACTCCATCTCTTTATGCCCGACTTCTACTGTAAGTCAGAAGCTACAAGGAATTACCACAGGAATTGAAGGAGCAAACAATGTCTGGCAGAGAACAAATGCTTGTGTTAACTCTAATAATTAGCCCATTACTTTCCTGCACCATCATCGTTGTTTTAATTGTTACCACAGTTACCACTTTGGTGGTACTTATGGGTCAGGTATCCATGGTGACTCAATTTGATTGAACTTATGTTTTGAGTGAAGAAAGAGGCAGAAGAGGTTAGGTGACCTCCCTGAGGATGCATAGCCCTTAAGTGACTGAGCTGGAGTCTATCTGGTCCTGTGCTGTTCTGACTCCTTGTCTTCTACCCTTGCTGCTGTCCAAGGTACCACCTCCAGGCACTTAGTCTAAGCCATGTTCAACAAGTGGTTGCCCAGGCCCTTGTGCTGTAGACACACACATTTACGATGAGAGGTGGTGCCCAACAGTAGCTTAAATATACTGGTTTCTCCTGGCGCAGATGCCTCCCAGTGCTCAGGGCTTTGACTTTTTAATTTAATCTTCCCCAGACTCACTGAGAGCCTTTATTCTGAGAGTTTCCTGCCTGTATGCCAGGCCTCAGGGAGCTAGACAAACTCAAACCAGTGGATTTGTGCTGTCTTGGAAGGGGAGCCTGTGGCCTCTAGCCTCCCGCTTGCCTTCCTACAGAAGGGCTTTGATGAGCTGGCCCATCCCTCAGTACCCTGGATGGCAGCCTCTCCAGCCAGCTCCTGAGGCTGAGGGAGATTGCCTGAATTTCCTGGCACATTTGGAAGGCCGTGTTGATATTCTGGGCATGCATGCAGGACCTCTGCCATTGTGTGTGGGAAAAGCTCTAAGTAGGAACAGGGAAAAGGAAGGCCCTGTACTCCTCTGGAAAGCTCCTGAGAGGAAGGGACAACTCCTCCGGAGGCTTGACTCTAGGGTTTCCAGGAATGCAATGGAGTCTCCCTTTCAGGCTGTCTAATGACAGGGGTCTCCTGAGGAAGGAATTTGCAGTCCTGGGTCTGGGGGCAGGAGCATGAAGCAGAGAAGGTAGGGGTGGGGATATAGCTCTGTCAGTGAAGTGCTTGCTGTGCACACACGGGACCTGAGGTTGATACCCAGAACCCGGGTGGGAGGAGCAAACAAATCAAACTGGATGTAGTTGTGTGTACTTGTGACTCTAGTACCGAGACCCTATCTCAAAAAATTAGACAGAGGGTGGCTGAGGAAGATATCTAGTGTTGTCCTTTCTCTCTCACACTGTGCACATAGACATGCATGCACTCTCACTCCAACACACACTCACATGCACATGTGCACACACACATGCATACATGCACACACACAAAACACATGGCTTCCCTGTGGTAGGGGAAGCTATGAATAGGGATCATCTGTAGAATCTTGTGGATTTGAAGCATGAGGGAGGGAGAAGAGGAAGGAGAAGGGGAGGGAGTAGCAGTGAGCAACAGGGGCCAGCGGGCACACTGACTCCTATGCATCCATCCTCCAGTCTTCAATATCCAGCAGTGGTCCAGCTACAGGAGGCTGCAAGTCTTGTGTGGCTCACAATGACCAGTACTGAATTCTGTGCCTTATCTGGCCGACAAGGCTGGTGAGTCAGTTAAGCACCATGCTCTCGTGTTCTCAGCGGTGAGAGAGAGAAGCAATCATAGTGATTTACCTCTCAGTGCTGGTGGGAGAAATTGCTAATGGCAGGCAACAGGGTAAAAACACACAGTATCATTGGCCTGCAAACCGCTTGATCACAGGCCAGGACACACATGGCTTGGGAAGCTGGGCCCAGTTCTTGGTGTGAAGTGGGCCTGTCCTCCCAGAGCACAGCACACATGTGACCAGTATCTCCAAGGTTTCCAAGGGGTCTGTGGGGCTCATAATGGCTCCATTTCCAAAACACAGGGGTTGAAGGGCTCTGGGATTTTACATACCTGGAATCCTCTGATTGTAGCCTCTGTTCTGTCAGAAGACCAGACTTTTGTGTGTGCCTTATTTCCTTTGCCTGCCATGTCTTACGTGGAGCTCCTGATCACTCCTTGACACTAGCTCAAACATCTTCCTTTAGCTATCTTCCCTAATAATATTCTCTCTTCTCTACCAGTGCATGCTTCTTTCTGCCTTCCTTGCAGTGGGCACCCTTGTTTCATCTGTAGTCAGTCACTGGACAGCCATTTATTATGGACTTGGTACATGTAAGATGTAAGCTAGTTGCTGTAGGTGCAGCTTTGACCTAGACAGAAAAGCTACTTGCAGTGCCCGTGCTGACAGCAAATCCAATCCGACAGTACTTGCCTAAACAGGTGAATATACTCAAGGGATAATTTGGTAAAGTCTGTGTCAGAAAGAGACATGATAGCAAGGAGCTGTGGAATGGGGACATAATCTCTATGAGGGCATATTGGGAGAGTTTCCTGGAGGGAGAGCATTTAGACTGGATTTTGAAGAATGAGAAGAGATCTTGCAAAAAGCTCCAAGGATGGCATTCTAGGAAGCAGGGCCAGCAAGCAAGCACCAGAGTGCACAAGTGGGAGGGTGGGTCAGGATAAAGACATTTTTTGGACTTCTTTTTTCTGTTTCTCTAACATCCTCTAACTTTTCCTTTCTCATGCTCTTTTTGTTTTGTTTTATTCCCAACAAACCATTATCCTTAAAAGAGTAGATTTTTGAATACTTTCAGGTCTTTTCTTTGGAGATAGGGTCTCTTTACGTAGCCATGGCTAGCTTTGAACTTGTAGTTTTCCTGCTTCAGCCCCAGCATTGCTGGGATTACAGGCCTGTGTGCCCCCATGACCCACACACCTTTAGCTCTTGAGGTTGTAAAGCCGTTTCCATCTTGTGCTTGTGGCTGTTGCATGTGTGCATAGAACTCTGAATATGTAGAGTCAAAACAGTTTTTCCTTGACATTTCAAAATATGTCTGGTTGTCTTCTGGTAGTCAGCCTTGCTAATTAGCTCAGCACTTAAAGCGTCTGCTCCTTTATAGTTTCACTTTGTCTACACACTGTGTCTCTGATTACACATACACTCACACACACACACACACACACACACACACACACACACACACACACAGAGTAAATACTCCTGGGAGACTTTAGAATGTCCCACCCCCCCATCCCCTGTGTGTGTGTGTGTTGTGTGTGCAACATACACCATTGCTGGTGTGCATGTGTGTGCACACAAGTATGTGTACATATGAAGGCCAGAGGATGGTATAAGGTGCCTTCCTCTATCCTACTTCTCCATATTCCCTCAGGACAGAGTCTCTCACTGAACCTGGGTCCAGTTGTTTGAGCAGGTCGGCTGACCAGTGTTTCCTTAGAATCCGCATGTCTCTACCACGCAACAGTGATGTTACAGGCGCATGCAGCTCTGCCTGGATTTTGTGTGCATGCTAGAGATTCCATTCATGTTCTCATGCTTGCGCTCTTCCTCACCAAGCCATGGCCCCAATGCCAGGGTGTTTCTTTATGGCACTTTTCACTTACCCACTGTGATATTTAATCTAGTTGATTTGATCTTCTTTCTTAAGTTCTGTGAAATGGACGGTCCATGTTTTCATAATTATTATCCTTGATTTGATCCATTACCCATCAGCTCTCAGTTGGTGGGTGTTTACCTTGTGGGCTTGTTCTCTGTATGTCTCTCTTTTACTCTACCTTTTATTCACAGAATTTTTTGGTTTTATTCTGAGAGCTTTTCTTAATGTTTTCTTCTGGCTTTATATAGATTTCTTTTTTCCTTTTGTCTTAATTTCCATAAACTTATTTCTTTTCGTTCTTTGCTTTTAAAAAACAGATTTCTCAACATGTATTTTAGAGTTAAAGTAGAAAAATCTCAAAAATTTCTCATTTTATGGAGTCCTCTGGTTTGTGCACATGCTTCTCTGTGTGTAAGATAGCATTTGGAAATTGATTCTTCTCTTCCACCCTTACCTGGGATCTAGCAATCAAATTCAGATACTGGGTATTCATGACCATTGTGCAGACCTGTATCTTAGTGTTTTGGTGGTTTTCTGAATTATTTGAGATGTGATAAATATTAATGATTTTATTTGCTTAGAAAATAAGGATGAATATCCACCATAATTGTAGGCGAGGTCACTGATACACTTTCCTAGCCTTTCATGTCTCGCCATTTGTGTTGTGTGCATCCAAATGAAGGTGGTTTGCTTGTGTGCATTTTGTTTTGTATGATTATATTGTTATGCCTTTTATTTCTACTATAATTTTGTGGAGGACTTTTGCCAGACACCCCAAGCATCACAGATGTAATAAATTGTAGTAATAAATGTGTCCACAGGGCATTAAAATTTCCAACAAACTACTCTTGTTCTGTATGCATTGTCCTTTTTGATGTCCTCGAAGCTGGTAGGGAGGAATGTCTGACAAGTCTTGTCAGTTTCTGAGTTCTCCCTTACCCTAGAGTCAGTACCATGGGCTTACTTCTTCTAACATTGATTTTTATCCCACAGTGGTTGAATGAATTCACTTGATTCGTCTTAGGAAGCTAGGGTGGGGGCAGAGGAGCAGACAGTTGATAGGTTTTGTGTGTCATGGGTAGGTCAGTTGGTTCGCAGGTTGCACTTGGACATTGTAGGACTGGTGTTGGAAGTTGTACTGTGTTAAGCTGGGGAGGGACATTTTGGGGGAGGGGTGATCTTCTCCACTCTTAATCTTAGGAATCATCTTGAAAGATTACTTAGTGTCCTTTGGAGCTCACATGTGTCATTTCTGCCTAGGAAGTGGATTTTCTAGTCTTGGAGAAGTAGCCCTGGTAGGCCAACACTTAGTCCTGGTGGGCTCTGTAAAAGTTGATCTGAATGACCCCTCCTCTTGCTTCATGGTGGAAGCCTCTCTCTTCTCCTTCCAGCCCTGACATCCCTTCTCTGTGTGCCCTGGGTCTGTGGTCCGTGCTTCCCCACCTGCTGTCTGTGTTTTACAAGCTCCCAGTGGCATTATGACACTGTCTTATTGTACTTATTTACTGTGATATCAATGGGCTTGGAGTAGGACAGGGAGGGGGAGGGAGGTGACCGCATGTCTTCAGCTGGACCTCATAAACCATTCATTGGGATCATGATTTAAAACCTGTGATTTATGTTGGCAATGCCTGATCGCCTGATTCTTCATTTCCTCCTCCCTGCTCCCCTCCTTCCCTCTCTAAACCTCTCCTTCCTCTCTGCCTCCATTCCTCCTTCTCATCTTCCCTCCTTCCTTCTCTCTCTCCCTCCCTCCCTTCCTATCTTCCTCCCTCCCTCTCTCCCTCCTTCCTTTCTTCTTTCCTTCCTTCCTTCTTTCCTTTCTTCCTTCGTTCCTTCTCTTCTTCTCATTTTAATCCTTGATTATTACTTTGAGTTTCATTGTCCGAAGTGGAATAAAGTTAGATGTAACGATAAAGAGAACAACTTATATTCGCACCACAGCACTGGCTGCCTGGTGGTTTTGAGCCAATTCCTTCAAATCCCTGAGCAACTCATTATTAACTGGGGATGATAATATTCTTTCGTCAGAGGGTTGGGTGCATGGATTAAAATTAATAAAGGGAATACACATTTCCATGACATTTGACCCTTAAATATGCTTTATGTTCATAATAGCTGATATTATTGTTATTATCCATTATGTAAGCCTTGTGGCAGGGTGAGATTATTACTGCTATTGTATGCATGAGAAAGATTTAGAAAATTGTTGTTTTCTTATTCCTTTCTTCCCACTCCCCAGCCACTAGCAACAGGCTAAGAGATGGGGCTGTTCTAGAATCAGAAGAAGAGGTTTTTGTTGTTGTGTGTTGTTTGTTTGTTTTGTTTTTTCCAAGTACAGTGGTAGTCTGCATATAATCTAAGATTGCCAGATAACCTGGAATCTCAGATGGTACCCCCTCCAATACACAGAGGTGTGTGTGTGTGTGTGTGTGTGTGTATACACATATACATGTATATATGCATACACACACACACACACACACACACACATACACACACATATACACACATATCTCATACCTGAAGTTTAAGTCATTTGGATGCTGCCATCAGTAATACCAATATTGAAGTTGAATAATTTCAGTGCTGTAGTAGAATAAAAGCATCTTTGAAGTATGATCTATTTAATCCTGAAATTCTCTATTTAGTATTTTCTTCTGACCATGAGAAACAGATACTTTGGAAAGTAGAATTGTGAGCATTGGACTTTTGTGAGGTGGGTTCCAGACTTTATTATTCAGAGTTGACAACTTTGAAAAGGAAGATGTTTTACATGGCCTTCTGCCCCACTGACATCAATCTATGTATGCAGACCAGGAAAGAGGAGCCTCGTGGGTATGCCTGTGGAGTGGGCTAGGCAGAGTGAGTGGCTGGCTTGAACACACTGCTCTTCAAACTCTATTGGAGTAGCCCTTCTGGGGTAGTATATCCAAAGTTAAAGAGCCAAAGTAGAAATTTAACTCAAGACTATCAGCTCTCAGACTGTATTTCTAACTTGTGTTAAAGCTGATACTCCTAACTTGATATAGAATAGCCATACAGAGGATCTGAGCAAATGCCCTGGATTAGAACAGCTTGGATGAGAGGCTCTCTAACATGTATGGTTAGCTGAGCTCTCTACTGCTTTACTGCAGACCAAGCTGCTCTGTCTCAAGAAGCAAAAGGACCTCAGGCAACACTGAACAAGAATCTGAGCAGTGCTGTGTCCTTGTAGATTGGATTTCTAACGTCCTTCTAGAGCATGACATATACCTCTCATTGCTGGGTCAGTAAAACAGCTGCCTTGGTCAGAGCACTTTTGAAAGTCTTCATCCTTGGAAATCCATCTACAGTTAAATTGTACCATAGGGCACAAAATCACCTTAGTTGTGGTATTTATTTATTTATTTATTTATTTATTTATTTATTTGGAGAACTTTGTTCAGTGGGATATAGTATTTCAAACCCCATTGAAATACTATTGAAAAATTGCATTTTCCAAGTTGACCATTGATCATGATGTGGCTCAGATGAATAAAGCTTCATTTTGTGTCCCTACTAAGACCCTTCCCTGTGCTTGGCCAGAGTCCCATGGGCCATGTACTCGTGAGTTAGAGATTCATTCATTGCAAAGATTGATCATCCCTCTACAGATAGAGATTTGTCCTGTCTTTAATATAGGAAGCTATCAGGTGGTTCAAAGGACCCAACAAAGGAACCTCACAAATGGTAAATGATGAAAAGGAGTCTGCTGTGAGCCGACCAGGACCCACTGGGATGTCCAAGCTCTGTGTTGGTTAAAAGATAAAGCTAACGAAACAACGTAGATGACTTTAAAAGACTAAGAAAAGTGAAAGAAGCCCACTCCAAAGCATCATTATGTCTAATTCCATGACATCATACAGGAAGCAAAAAATCATAGGGATGGAAATTGCAAGAGGGAAGAAGTGGAGTCCACTAATAAAAGAGTATGGGGGAATTTGGAAGAGCACTAGAAATATTCCATAACTGGATAGTAGTGGCTATCAGTTGACCTTGGTCAAGATGTCTAGAACTGTATGCCTGTTCAGGGTGGATTTGTCTGTATTCACTAAACCTGAAATACACCAAATATAAAACCAGTGACATTCATGAATGACATATCTTCTGTGCCCAGTGCTGGTGGCATTTACCTCAATTTTCTACTGGGAGAGCCATTCTTTCTGCTTAGAACAGTAGGATTAGTGAGCTCTAAGCTTGTGGGGTTTTATTGAATTATTTTGTATAGATGTGACAACCCAGAGTCATAGTCCTTATTCACTAATTTAAAGTGTTTCCAGGCATTTCCGAATCCTCAAAGGAAGATTATGTTCAGAATGGTTTAAGGTTGAATGTGCTTTATTAATTTTGGGGTCTTTTGGAAATTAGTAATTCACGCTTGGTGGCATGGATAACTCATTATTACTGCAAATTATTCATCAGGCCATAAAACATAGTCCCCTCTAGTCAAAGATTTTGCTTTGGCTCCTGATGTTTAAGACATTTTTGAAATAATTCAGCAAGGTACAGCCTTTAGCATGAAACAGTGGCTTTGATGTACAGCTAAGCACCTCTTTTGTAAAATGTGACGGGTCTAGGGAGGCCTAGGGAGGTGTAGGGGTTTACAACTGCAGCACTCTTTGCAGTGCAGGATACAGGGAACTTGGCTTGGGATATGCTAGCTTCTTGTTTTAGATGAATTGGGTTAGGAAACATGGTTGGTTATATTTGCATTTGGCCTTGTGTTTGCCTAAGGTATTCATTACAACCCAGTGTCTGTCCTTTGTGTGGAGTCTAGTAGGAGAAAGATATCTAATGGTGACCTTGAAAGACTAGCAGAGTGGGAAGCATTTGAAGGGAGCCTGAGACAGACAGAGAAGGCTCTTCCCTTGGTCTGGTCTTTCTGTCCTTGCTCAGGGCCTTTGTGTAAATCCTGACATGTAGGCACTTCATCCAACTGATACCCCAAATTCCAGAGCAGCCTTTCCTCCTGGAGGCCTCTTTCTCCTCTTACATAGATAACAGAAAACCCACAAGCTGCTACACCCTCTATTGAGTTTCTGTTAGCTAAGGTTCCCAGGTGCTTGTGCTTTGGGCACATCGTTTAGTCTTAGATTATAAACTCAGGAAGCACACCAAGGTACTGGTGCTCAGTTACACGTGCATGGATATGCCTCAATGAGAGATTCCCAGTACATGCGCTGAGTAGTGGTTTTAACATACATGGGTAGACAGGCTTTGCCATTGCCAACCAAACAGAACTAACTAAATCCTGCATATTGGTGTGAGAGCCAAATGCAGAGTAGAGAAAGCCTGGACCAGCATAGGAGGCTTGTGAAGGGAGGAGGTTCTTGAACTGCTTCTGTGGATGGTGACAACGGCTGTGCTTCCAGGCCCCCACCTATGTTGAAAGAGCTCTGGAAGCTGTGTACTTCTTCCCTGGAGCCTAATTAATAACATCAGCTACCACACGAGTCCAACTGGAGGCTGAAGGGAAACTTTACGTAATTGTCACTATGGGGAAATATTAAGGTGGATAAAATAAGCTTTGTATTAGCTGCAAAATACCTTATGTTATCTTGTTAAGTTATTCAAGTTAATTTACCTCTGTTATAAAAGTAAGCACCAGTTGCTTGTCTAAGAGGAAGATACAGAAAAGGAGAAAGAAAGGAGCCACATAATCCTGTTACCCAGGGGCAGCCATATTTTTCATTTTGATATCCTTCCAAATATTTTGCTCTTTCCCCTTTTTAAGACCACAGAGTATGTGCATATGTTCCATATACTTATCTATTTGTCTGGTTTTTAAATTATAGAAATAATTTAAAATAATAACTGCATTCATTAGGATTAATATAATACTGAGAGTGAATGATGTCACAAGCATTGGCAGCGTTGTAAAGACACTGGGACCATATGCACACATGCCTGGTGAGTATGTGCCATTTATACCCACTTTAAAAGAGTAGTCTGGCAGTTCCTTGGAGAAGTTAAATATCAGCGTGCCAGAGTACTAGACTGTGGTACTCTCAGGGAGTTTTCTATTACAAAGCAGCACCTGCGTCCATTGCTAGACTTGGGCTTTTGTCTGCTGAGAATTGGATAAGCCAGAGTGCCATGCACCCACCACCTGGCCCAGTGATGATCCACGTAACAATTTGGCAATGACTCACCATGAGCTAAGAATTTCCTGCATATGAAATGTTCAGAAATGTCCAAACTGACACAGAAAGTAAATAATCCTAGTGTTGCAGTGGGGACTGGAAGCTGACTGCAAATTGAGTATAAGGGTAGTAATGCCTTTTGGGAGTGAAGGACGTATTAAGAAATTATACTGTGGTGATGGTGTCAGCTGGACACTCTCTTAGCCTAATAATCACCCACTTGCTCATTTAAAATAGAAGATATATCAGCTATAATTTAGTAAAGTTACCAAAATAAGTGGTCATATAAATACTCATCTTTATTTTTTTATTTCATTTTATTTCGTTTCTTAAAAGTAATAAGAGGTAGTTTATTCTGGAGGCATTTTGACTTAGGTTACCCAGAATGCTGTGTTCCAACATGGAAGCAGTTTCATGAAGTTTTAAAGCTTTACAGAACAAAGAAAGTCACAAAGAAAGGCAAGTTTAAAATATATGAGAGAGGCAGTTCCAGAGCCAAGTGGGGTCACCTGTTCTATAGGCCCAAGATGCTATCTGATGACAGTCTTTGCTTTTGGGTTGTTGGAAGCTAGTGGTCTGCTAAGTTAATAGATTCCCAATTTTTTAAAAATCTATTAGTCATAGGATGTTAGTTTTGCTACAGAGGTAGGCAAGGAATGGCTGTTCTGGAGGGCTAGAACTAGCCCAAGAGGAGCTGATTACCCTCTGGACTTGCAACATCCCTGTCTCCCCACAGTAGTACAGTTCTAGCCAGTCAGGCAGTCTCTGAAGACTCAGCTTATTTATAAAGACTAACACTTACTTACTTACTGACGGTGTCATACATGTCTATAATGTATCTTGCTCACGTATACCACTAACTGCTCCCACATAGCCCCCCAATATGTCCCCTGCCCTTCTTTGTGACCTCTCCATTTTTTTCATAACCAACTGAGTCCTGTAGCTGCTGCCTGCTGGAATTTGACTGATCTAATTGGCTTGATCTCGTGCAGGTAATCACAGAGGTAGCAAGTTCACGAGCAGGTGGCCATCTCGTGTCCAGAAGGCAGCATTTCACAGCACCCTGTCCTGCTTCCTGATCTCGCAGGCTTTCTATGCCTTCTTCTGAGGCGTTACCAGGACCTTGGGGATGCTGATATTGATGCCCCATGTAGGCCCAAGCACTCAACAGTTACTTATTCTTAGTACTTGGAGTAGTTGTGGGTCTCTGCATTAACTATTTTCCAAGATAGAAAGTAACTTCTATGGCCAGAGTTGATGGCACTACTGATCCATGTGAATAGTCACTTTGATGTTCCGTCTAATTAGCAAAATAACAGTAGTGGGTTCTCTCCCCTCCAGGGTATGTGAGTCATGGGCTTTGGCCAGGTTTACAGTATCAGCTGTGAACTCCCTCCTGTGGAGAAATAGTATTCCAAATCCAAAATGGACAGTACCAAACAACAACAACAATAACAACAACAAGCCTGATAATGAGTGATAAGGGAAACTCTTGTTCTAATCAGGGTGTTAAGCAAGGCATGGTGTGCTGGCCACTTCTTCTGTTCAGGCTCCTGGAGATGTCAGGGTGGGTCATAACTGGAACTTAATTTCTAGTCAGTGCCAACGTGTAAGCTCAAGTCTATGCACGGAATCATAGCACAAAGAAAAAAGCTTGTGTATTGTATCTTAGTATTGGGGTCACATAACTATGAACAATTTTCTACCATTAAGTGAAAAAAATAGGTATTAGTTTTGGACTTAATTAGGAGTAACCATGAAAATTATAATTCACAATTTATATCTTTCAAAAGTGCAAAATGAAAAAATAAAATATTTTCTCTACTTAGTAAGAGAAGAAAAGCAAAAAGAGAAATGCATAATAAGCAGGGAACATAAAATAAGACAAATAAATGAAATCTATGATATCAGTGATTACAAGATGAGAGGGTTAATCTCACTGATTAAGACACAGGTACTTTTGATTGGCTTACCGAAAGATTCAGCCAATCTTCTCATTGATTTTCTGAGAGGCACATACATGCAAGAATAGAACAAGGTTGAAAATAAAGGGCTAAAAGTGGCATTCTAGGAAAATAACTACAATAATACAAGTCTAGCAATTTCAATATCAGATGGAGGTAAAGTTGAAGCAAAGAGGCAAAGCAATGGTTTATTCTGGAAATGCCCCAATTGCCTGGTGTTCCAAGAAGATATAATAGTCATAAGAAAATACAACCAATACAGTGCAAGCTACATCAAGGCATAATTGCAAGAATTACAGTAATAAATAGACGATTTATCATTTCAGGTAGAGATTTCAATAAGCCCTTCTTGGAAACCTAACAAGCAGACAAAGTAGAACAAAAAGGCTTGGATGAGCTGGCTGGGTGTCTCTGGGTGAGGACCCTTGCCTCCACATATAATGACTTCAGTTTGATCTCAGGGCTTCACATGGTAGAAGGAGATAGCCAAGTGTCTCTGACTTCTACATGCTCACTGTAGCATGTACCCCACCTCTCATGCAAAATAAATAGATATTAAAGAGGCGTTCAGTAACATGGTCAATAGTTCTATATACATCTAGTTATTTTTGAGAATACATGGAGAATTTTTTAAAAGAAGGATTATTTATTTGTGAGGCTAGAAAGTCAGTGTCTGATTTCTACAAATTGATCCCATTCAGACTATATTCTTTAACTCAATTGAAATGAGAACTATTAGCCAGGTATGGTGATGACGTTCTGGCATTCTAGCCTTTAAGAGACAGAGGGAGGACGATGAGGAGTTCATGGTCACCATGCTGGTTTGTCAGCTTGACACAAGCTAGGTCATCTGGAAAGAGAAACCTCGATGGAGAGAATGTTTTCATCAGATTGGCCCATGGGAAAAGACTGTTGGAGTTGTTCTTGGTTAATGATTGATGTGGAAGGGCCCAGCCGATAGTGGGCAGATCCTTCTAGGAGGTGTAAGAAAACAGGCTGAGGAAGCCAAGAGGAGCAAGCCAGTAAGCAGCACCCCTCTATGGCCTCTGTTTCAGTTCCTGCCTCCAGGTCCTGCTTTGAGTTCCTTTCCTGACTTTCTATCATGTGATCTGTAAGATAAAATAAAGCATTTTCTTTCCAAAAAAATGGATTTTTAGAGGCATCCTCTTATTAGATTGTTAAGATTAAGAATAGGCACAATTTCTCATACTATATATAGAGATGCTTTTGGGTTAGGTACTAAAATAAATATATAGAAGTTTATATGGATCTAAAGGAAAGGGCAAACTGTCTTATTTGCACATAATATAATTTAAGGGGAAAATTATCAGGCCAACTTTTAGCACCAATAAGTTCAACAAGTGTGTCAGATGATATAGATCTATGAAATCAGTAGTTTCCCTCTGTTTTATAGTAATAAATTGCTAAAATACATTAGATGTTATTCACAATATCAACGTTATGATGTCTATAAGGTTTAACTTAACCAAAAATTACATGATATTTACCTAAAGAAATGTTGAACTCCATGAAGGAAGGTCTATAGAAGTGGAGAGTTATACCATGTTTATGGATAGGAAAAAAGTCAATAATGTAATGATATCTGTAATGGTTTGTATATGGTTGGCCCGGGGAGTGGCATTATTAGGAGGTGTGGCTTTGTTGGAGTGTGTGTATCACTGTGGGTGTGGCCTTTAAGACCCTCATCCTAGGTGCCTAGAAGCCAATATTCTGCTAGCAGCCTTCAGATGACGATATAGAACTCTCAGCTCTGCCTGCACCATGCCTGCCTAGATGCTGCCTTGGCCCATCTTGATGATAGTGGACTGAACCTCTGAACCTATAAACCAGCCCCAGTTAAATGTTGTCCTTTATAAGACTTGCCTTGGTCATGTAAAACCCTAACTAAGACAATATCATTCATCAAAAATTAATGTACAATTTTAATATAGGGACATTAACATCAGAAAAGTTCATAATTATATTGGTCAAGAAGATTCTAACAATTGTATGCAGGAAAGATACCCACTAACAACTACTTAAGTAAAGAAATAGTACAGATAAACCCTGGAGATTTACCCTACTCCCAGCACGAGTGTGACATTATAAGAATTGGAGGGAGGCAGGCAAAAACAACAAAATACAACTTAGTGTGATTGGCTCCAGATTAGTGGCAAAGGACAGTGTGTGTTGTGTGTATGTATGTGTGTGTGTGTGTTTGTGTGTGTATGTATGTATGTATGTATGTGTGTGTATGTGTTGTATGTGTGTAGTATGTATGTTGTGTGTATATGTGTATGTGTGTGTGTATGTGTGTATGTGTGTGTATGTATATATGTGTGAATGTGTGTGTATGTATGTGTGTGGCAGAGACATAGACAGAGATAGAACAGACATAGAGAGCCTGAGAGACACAGAGAGGAATTAACAAGCAGAAAAGGGAAGGAGAGAGAAAAGAGATAGAGATAGAAGATAGTTATAGGAGGAGGACAAGTCAGAGGGTGAGGGAGGAAGGAAGGGGGAGTGGAGAGAGACTGTGAGAAAGTACAGATGGTGGCTGTGCTTAGGAAGGGACTCTTAATTTCTAAGGGCAGTCTGTGTTCAAATGTACAAAATAACACCTTGTGAGAAACGCCCGGAACAGCACTGCAGAGCATCGAGTCCCATGTGGGGGAAGTGGTGTGGCGTGTGTATTTGTGTGTCTGGTGCTAGCAGCAGGATGGCAAGAGAGCAGCCAGCCAGAAGAGCAGCTTTCCTTAGATCACTTGCAAGTGGAGTTTATCTCCTGGCGGTTGGCTCTGCCTTTTCCCTGCCACTCAAACTTTATTGGGAAATGGATTCTCTTGCCAGAAGAGTGTGATTAATACTGCAACTGGCTGTGGGCTTAACAACAGATTGATGGTTATATTTTTAAAGGGGCTGCCTGCTCATGGTTTACACTGCCGTGGTCTGCAGTGTTTATCATTCCTAAGTGGGAAAGGTTTGTTTGAATTAGATATTTTGTGCCATTCCACATGGCGTTTGTTGTTTGCCAGCCCTGCCTGCCACCTTGCATTTGTTATTTGATTTAAGACAGTGAGTGTGTGTGAAAACAGGAACCCCTGTTCCAAATTCGTGTGTTTTGCAATGCCTGCAGGCAATACAGCAAACACTGCTGAATGCAGTTATCTGACTACTGAAGACAGGAAAGAAGCAGCAGCTTGTCCTGTCATCCAGGCCTGGTCTGACAGGTCACCAACATCTAGGCCTGATTCCTCATCTTTATAGATCCCGAGACTCATGTAGTTCAGACCTCAGAGAGGGTCAGTGTCAAGAAGATTGGCCATGTTCCCTGACCATGCTCCTAAGCAGTGTTGCCCAAACCAGTTGCTGGGCTTCTTAATTCCTAATAACAAATATAAAAGCTGGGAAGACGAAAACGATGGTTTATTCCTTCAGTTGTTCAATGAAGATTTATTAAACTTTTACTGTGTGCCAGACACTATGCAGTGCAGTAGACACAGTCTCTGCTATTGTGAGGCTTATAGACAAGTTAGAAACAGAGACATAAAATACACGACACACACACACACACACACACACACACACACACACATCACACACGGAAAATCACAGTGGTCTGGAGAGTCTGGAAGAACAACATGCTGGGAACATGCAGTGGGAAAGGAAGGGGAAGGGGAAGGGTGAACGGAAGGTGAAATGGAGGAAGGAAGGGAAGTGGTAGGAGGACAAGAGCGAGGAGAAGAGAGAGTGAGGGAATGAGGAGATGGAGGAGGAGGAGATAAGAGAGGAGGAAGAGCAGGAGGGGGAGGGGAACGGTAAGGGGCTAAGGGTAAAGGAAGGGAAGGGAAGGAAGGTTTCCTGAAGAGTGATACTTTATCTGAGGTAAAGTGGGTGGGCATTCATAGGTCAAATGGTGGGACTGTGATGGGAGGTGGGTATAGCAAAGAATCCCCTGCTTGCATGCTGCCACCTTTATAGTTGCTTAGTTACAACCCAAGAGGATGAGAATAGTCATGGGATGTGAACTCACAGAAAGGTGCTGGTATCCTTCATTATCCTCCATTCTCTATATGTAGGATGTTGGGACAGTACTGAACAGTGATGTAGGGATTGGTCTGGGCTCCTCCTACACTGGACTTCCAATTTCTTCCTGTGCTCTGGAGCCTCTCAAGCTGAGGTCACAGGTTCAGTAAAGGGCTCTTAGTTTTTGTGGTGATAACGATGGCTGAAGCCACAGTGCCTGGTAGGCATTTTCATCCATACCTTTATACTCTAGGTCACCCCAGCTCCTCATAAGGACAGCGGTGTATGTGTGTGCTTGATTTGACTATTTCTGCCTGAGTTCACCTTTGTATGTCATTACTTGAACTATGCATCCTATTTGCAGTTGTCAAATAGATGACATAAGACCTGCCTCACTGCTGTTGCAAAGACTGGAACCTCCTGTGCACATGAAGCCTTAGGCATGGCCTTAGTCAAAGTGTATTTTGTTATGATGATCTGGGCTTGTTTTGATCTTATACTTCACTACCAGAGTGTGCGTATTCACCAAGCCTTGCTGACTTTTGCTATGACTTGAGTGGAGTTATAGCCTAAAGAGTGTCAAGGCCAGAGCAGTCTAGCCGTCACAGCCATGCATCTCATCCTTTGGCTATGTAGATCCAGCCTGTGCTTTCCATGTCGGAGTGAGCACAATACCACCTGTTGTTCGAGACTCTGCTCTGGAGACACTCTGGGTGATCTGTCTCATTGGGAGGCTGCCTGGAAGTTTAGCTGAGGTGTAAAAAGGACTTGGATGAAGACCAAAGCTCTGGGAGGAGAAGAGGCAAGAAATGAGGCTTGTGTAGAGGCCGGGTGCTTTCTTATTTGTAGGAAGTGTTCAGCAGCCTTGATTTTGGGGACCAGTTGAATGGTGTGGTACCAGGATGCAGTAAAGGCAGGAAGATACAGAATCGTGGTGGCTGATGCTGTAAATATCTCTTTGTTTCTGACTTTAGGTACCTCCGGAATTCTGTCCTTCAGAATGTGCCCTTTTCAGTCTTTTTGTGAGATCTTTTTTTTTCCTTTGAAGAATTTATAATACTCATAAGAATTTTTTTCTTGTGCAATCAAGGGCCACATACTCATAATAGGAGGTTAGCTTCAGATAACATAAAAATAAAAAGCACATTCATTAGTGTTAACCTTTTCTGAGAGCCTTCGGCTTGCCTTTAAAATGAAGATAAAGAGATCAAATTCTATTAAACATATAAATATCCCACTAATCAACACTATCAAATATGACCATTTTATTTTTGTCTCACAGAATCTGAATCATAGAATTTAATGCTAGACTCCAGGAACCGTAACACTGAACTCTTGAGATCATTAAGAAATAGGACGGCAAATGGATTCTCAGGTAGGGGAGAGAGAGTCCCCAGAAGTGTGTGTTCCAGCTAACCTGTCCTACTAAACCTGTCTCAAACATGGTGGACGGAGAAGACCAAGATCTGAGTTGCCCTCTGATTCAATGTGTATTATGTGTGTACCCGTATGAACACACATGAACACAGGTACACTTGTATATAGCATATACATACATACATACATACATACATCATACATACATACATACAAAGATAAAATGATCCGTGGTATACATATACATTTTGAATAAGTTACGTTTTAATAAACCTCTGGTTAGAGGCTCTTTAACTCTGTAAAACAGTTTCTGGAGTTCTGGGGAATGATAAAGAGGTTTCAACCCCTTCCTTGAGACCTGGAAACTGGTATTTCTTGTTTTAAAAGGAAACACAAAGACCCTATTGACATTTTATGTAAAGGCTTACAGAATACTGATTGTGTGCACACCTGTTCTATTAGCAGTTTAGTCTCTGCATATTTATTTTTCTACACTCTGCAATGTGCTTTCCATTTCAGATCTTGGTTATTAGTTCTTCCCTTGGTCCACACAGATTTATGATGTGACTGTTGGTTTAATCAAAAGAATGGCCCAGATAGGGGGTATTTGTTCTCTGCTCGCGTCTAATTGAAGGACTTCATGTTAACTAAGAATGATGCCCAGTTGGGCAACACATTTCACTTGGGAGGTTGCTAGAGTGTCTCATGCAGGAGTCACATCTCCATTCTGGAGATGCAACAGCCTGTGGGGTAGAAGCCGATGAAAGCTTAAGAGCATAGCCTGCTTGCATAATGAATCGCAGTAGGAACTGTGACCTACCACACTGCTTTGGCAGTGTATGCTGCCTGCAGCCTTCTGCTGAGCTCCAGACTTCTGGGTCTGGGTCTCTGCTGGAAAGAACTCTTTAGATAGATGAAAAAAAGATAGAAAAAGACTGTAGGCACTTGAAACCATGCAATCCCATAGTACCTTCTTTAAAAAAAAAATGTGTGTTTTTCAGCTTAGGGACTTTTGTACTTTGGTGAGAAATCCCAAGAGGGAGCTAGTTCTTACAACTTTCTTTTAATTAGGCAGTGGTCTTAGGATGCTGATACATCTTCACTGTTTGGTGCTAAAAAAACAAAACAATGGGAAAAAAAAAACAGGACAATGGCTGGGAGGAAAACAAAACACTGCTCATTAGGGGCTGGGAGTTTATTTTCTGGATCCATGCATGCGTCTCCCCAGAGGCCTCATGCTGGGGATGAGGCCATGAAAATGCTCTGGGGAGGGCAGTGTGGGATGTGTGCTTCCAAAGTTGGAGTCAGGACATCAGCTTATTCTCTCTGGAAGCTTTAGTTGTGTAGAGAGGATCTTGTGAGTGAGGGTACTTTCCTCCTAAGTGTGGGGATTTCGTGAGGGAGAAAGCTGCTCTTCTGTTTTCTAGTGGCTTTGCCAGGCTCATACTTGATTTAAGGATCACACTTAGCCACTTGCTGATACAGATTCTGGGCACTGAAAGGCCCAGTTAGGAACAGCTCAGTTGGTAGAGGACCCGCTAGTGTACAGAAAGCCATGGGCTTGAGTCTCAGCACCACATACACTGAGAAGAGTGGCTTATGCCTGTAATCTCATCACTTTAGAGGTGAGGGCAGGAGAATCAGAGTTCAAGGTCATCTTCAACTACACTGAATTCAAGTCCATCCTGAAGCTATAGCACACTGTGTCAAAGTGTCAAATAATAAATAACAAAGTAAATCTTGTCCAGCATCCTTACTTTAGATTCTAGAAAGTTCCGAAAAAGACTTCAGCAATGTCCTCTGGGAATTGAGAGAGTGGACTGACATTAGGATGGGACCATGGTTCTGTGACTAAATAGCTGCATCCCGTTGAATGTGTGTGTGGCGCAAAGCCCATGGATCTCTGCCAAGAATTGCGTGGATAATAAATATTCGTATAATACTGCCTTCCTGCAGAGTACAGTCAAATGATGGACATAGACAGGCTCAGAAACTGGCTTCATTTCCCTCCTTTGAAGATTTATCTTGTTAGAGAGCCAAACTTTAAGAAAACCTTCTTTTGTACCAGGAATGAACATATGGCCATTAGCAAAGGTTACACAATTTTGCTTCGTTGAGCTTTTATTTAGCAATGCAATATCGAGTAATAAATGTGCTGGCAGGTTTTATTAAAAGGCTTACTTAAGTCAATTATAGCTCTATCTATTATGAAGTTGCTCAACGTTTTCCTGTTATCTATATTCTTGAAGAACACTTTCCACAGTTTTGCCATTAATTACTACTCCTTTGTAAAATTATAAAACCACAGAAACACTATGTTTGAGCATTAGTGCTGGATACATTTATATGTTTGTACACTGGCACTGGATACATTTGTATGTTTGTACATCGGTACTATATATATCTGTGTGCTTGTACATTAGTGCTGGACACATTTATATGTTTGTACATTAGCACTGGATATATTTATATGTTTATACACTGGTGCTGTATACATTTATATGTTTGTATACTGGTATTGTATACACTCATATGTTTGTACATTAGTACTGGATACATTTATATGTTTGTACACCCGTACTGTATACATTTGTATGTTTTTACACTGCCACTGTATACATTTAGAATAATAAGCTATCCTCCAGTTTTTTCAATGCAGAAGGATCTAGAAGACACCCTCACCTAGACAGCACAATACGGAACAGACACATGGTAACAGTTTTGAAAATATGGGAACATGTTACACTAAGGTGAGATAAATGTCTATCAAACATGACCTACCTTACTTATATCATGTTTTCAATATTGAAAAATATTGAAATAAAAGCCATGGTCTCTCAGTACCTGCTTTCATTTTCTATTTTATTTTATTTTGTGTGTCTCTCTTGGTGTCTACAATGTAATTTGACAACTATTAGTTCAGGAAGTAAGCACCTGCTATGTGCTTTGGTCCTTTCTGAGGACCTGAAGGGAACCTGAAAGGGACATTAGTTGGCAGC
Source organism: Mastomys natalensis (assembly GCA_021653895.1). Taxonomy (NCBI): domain Eukaryota; kingdom Metazoa; phylum Chordata; class Mammalia; order Rodentia; family Muridae; genus Mastomys; species Mastomys natalensis. The sequence goes on along the minus strand of JAJTUV010000213.1, from coordinate 1,660,715 downwards.
CAAAGTACCCACTGGAAGCCTTTTTGAACACCTAGAAGGTTCCAGAAATACCTTTGGACTTTCTCAGATCTGCTTCTGCTTGCTCCCATGGTGAGGGACTGCACCTGGGCCATTTTTCTGTGTGCTTGGTGGAAACTTAAAAGGATGTGGGCTTAAGAAATTGCAAATTCCAGAATGAAGTACTAATGAAGTTCCCGGACACAAATCACTTCACACACTCCACTTAGAGGATTTGTTTAATTGACTGAGGAAATAGTTTGAAGGGGAAGGGAGCATTTCTTTTCATTAGTGTTCAAATGAAGTGCAAATTATAGAACTCGGGCTCCATATTTCCTAAAGATAGAAACTCTGGAGAAGGGGAGAAAAATTAGGAACGGAACTCAGTTTAAAATCAGAAACAAATGCAGTTTGGGTAGAAAAGTTTGGGCAATTTTCTACATGGGTAATTTGAGAGCAACTAGCTAATGGGGGTTGAAAATGAGTCCCCCCTCTAGTGCCTTGGGTTTGCAGCCCAGTTTTATTTTGCGTTTGTTTTTATTTCACATTCAGCTTGATTCTTTAATTAAAAAAAAAAAAAAAAACCACCACCAACAACAAAAACATAGTGTCTGGGCAGAGACGACAAGGCAAGTATTTGAACCAAGTGTCAGGCCTGAGGTGTTAAGTGACTAAAGATGGTGCCTGCAATTACAGGGGCTGGCATAAAATTACAAGCCTTATTACTCTGCCAGCTTCTTGGCTTAGCAAGGCTATCAGATGGCTCAGTAACCAGTTTCTTCTGCGTATTTCCTCCTCTCACAATTAAAGCCAGTGTATAGCCATAACATATACCATGCCATTATATTAATTTGTTGCAAGGATTGTTTCTTAGGCTCTTCATGGGGTGAATTTCACCTCTGAGTCTATCCAACAGACAGGGTTGATTCTTTTTAGTCCAACTCAAGCCTCAGTGACTGCCAGCTCTGTACACAGAGATGAGGAAGGCTATTGTCAATCCCAAGGGCCCCATCATCTTAATAGCTGTGCTGTGTGCCTGGACTGATCCACATAGGCCAGGTCAGGATGCCAGATATAGTTAGGAAGCAAATGTTGTGGCTAGGTGTGTGGAGTGGTCCTCACCTGTGCTCTAGGCACGTGAGAATCAGAGGCAGGCGGATCTCTGTGAGTTCAAATCCAATATGGTTTACAAAGAGAGTTTCAGGCTAACCAGGCATGAGAGGGTGAGAGTTGGCCTTGCCCCTTGCCAGCTGGTGTTAGTGTGAGGGGAACGGGGTGGGGAGTGTGAATGACCGACTCAGCTACAACCCAGGCCAAGATTCAGGGCTTTGAGTTGGCCCATCCTAACATCTACCTCATCTATGGACTGCTGGAGCACATGAAAGGGCTGGTCCTGCAGATCCGAAGCTGCAGAATCTCCATGACACAGGTCAACAACAGGATATCCAAGAGGAGTCCCAGTGAGGATCCAGGATTGATAGCATAGCAGAAGCCAGAGGCTTCAAACCAGGCCAATGACTCATTGCAATGAACATTTGCAAATATAAGTGTGTGGACAAAAGGGTGTACGCAGGGCATGCGACACACCACTGCTTCCACGATGAGATGGTTTTTTTTTTTTTTGTTTATTTTTTTATTTTTGTTTTTTATTTTCTTTTGGGGGGGTACAAAAATGGAGTATGGATACAAAGGGATGTGGAGATGATTGGGATTGGGGTGCATGACATAAAACTCACAAAGAATCAATAAAAAGTCAAAAAATGCTAAAATATAAGGAAATGTAATAGAGATAATGGTGACCATTTATATGGGGTAGTAGCTCTTGGGTCAGGTTGGAAAAGATAAGAATTTCAAGAAGCACTGTGGGGAAAGCATAGAATCCTTTTAAAGATTTTATGTTTTTTCTTCCTATGATGAGACAGGCTCAAGCTGGCATTGGCCTTAACATCCTACATGCTGGATTATACCTGTGCAGTAGCACACATGGCTAAGAACAGTCGCGCATGCGCGAGTGTGTGTGTGTATGTGTGTGTATGTGTGTTTTCTCTTCATGGGTCTAATTCTGTGGGAGCAGAACCTGAGGTGAAGGTCCAGATGGAAAGACTTCCACTAAAGTTGCATTGTGCGTTTTTTTTTTGTTGTTGTTTGTTTTTAACTCCAAATTCCATCATGTACAGGAGAGTTGTTTGGAGGCCTGACTTGAACACATATTACTGCACACCCCTCAGAATTTGTGGTCTAGCAAGTCTGGACTTGCACTTGAGATTTACATACCTCAGAAACTCCCAAGTGAAATAGATGCCTTTGGTATGGGGATCCTCCCCGATCCACCACTCTCGTGTACATCTCCAGCCTGCAGCTGTGGGCATGATGTCACGTTACAGTGTCAGAAGGTTGGACTTGCCTGTAAGGAGAGAACTGGAGAAAGATGCAGGGCAGGGTAGATGGTAAGTAAAGGCTCAGCTTTGGCTCTGTCTTGCTATACTCTGAGCCCATGGTGGACCTGTACCATGAACCACACTGGGTCCAACTTTGGTCCCATCTCCCTCCCCCATCTTGGCTAGTGGTGTGTTGTAGAGATGTTCTGAAGGAGGAGGCAGGAGAACTCTTAGTGGTTGGGAACAGTCACTTCCTAGACAAGATATTTTAGGCAGTTGAGAAGCATTGCTGTGCTTCTTAAGGTTGGAGGCACAGTCTGACATAGAAACACGTTTCACCAAGAGATGGCTGTGGACACATGTCTTTAAGTGTGATTCTGCTCTTAAGCTGTTTGTTTGTCTTTGAGGGGGACCATAGGAGATTCTAAAGCCCTTCTATGAGAACATATTCTGGGGCTGGTAGATTGCGAGTTAGCTCGAAGAGCTTGTCGTGCTGGAGACTGCAATGAGCCTGGTTCTCCAAAACATTTTTTCCCTGGCAAAAATAGGATACTTTTCCAATTGATATTGTATAAATCACAGGAAGGCTGCCCAAAGCCTCCTAAACTGGAGTAACCATTATGCAAGCTGTCATACATGACTAACCCATTATTATGGCCTCCAAGAAGCTAAGGGACTCCCACCTCATTTCTGGGGGAGCCCATTTCACACCTGAATAACTCTTATTTTAAAAAGTCAGCCTGATACTCATTACAAACTTGCCTTTGCTAAAAGACATTCTGCCGTCTCTCGTGAAGCACTGCCCTCCTCCCCAGCAGAGCCCTTTCCCTGTCATACCAGAAATAATTCTCCCTCCTCCATGGTGCTTACCTCTTTAGTTAATATTATAAAGGATAGATCAAGGGTGAATAAATATAATATGGTTATATTATTTATTACAGCCCCTTTTGAATTCCCACTTACGGTCATAATGACAGGTAAAATTCATTCTGTTTCCAAGGAATCAATTTGCTATTATCCTCCAAATGTCATCGTTCTCAAATTAATGCGGGGGACTTGTTGCTACAAATAGACACGGTTACTGCTCTGTCCAGTAGGTAGCTAAGGATGCCAGAAGGCTAGGGGTGATGTATCATCATGCCTTGACAATGAAATGCACTGTCTGGGTTGATATTCACTGGAGGCTTGGTATGCACGGATGTGCCAGGGTCAGGAATGTCCATCAGGCATGTTCAAGGAAGGCAGTGAGGCATCAGGAGCTGTGGTGGGGTCTCAGCCTGTCGAGACGGCCACCTGTTCTGACTTTCTGTACTTGGGGATTAGTGTCAGGGGAAAGCAGGGCTCACATTTCTGGAGTCTTACTTCTGTGTGTTCTGATTGGCATCAGTATTTTATCCATGTATGTGGCTTCATGATGGATGGCCTCACTTATCCAGAAGCCTCAGCTCTTCAGAACAAGAGGAAAACCAGGCAGCAGAGGTCAAGCTCTCTGCCATCCTGCACACCCAGGGGCCTTTCATCCCCTCCCTCCTTTTCTTTCTGTTGCTCTTAACCAACCTCCAGACTCCTCCCCCGATACCTCTTCTTCCTCCTTTTCCTCTCCTCTCTCTCTTCCTCCTCCTCTTCCTCCTCTTCTTCCTCCTCCTCTTCCTTCTCCCCCCTCATCTTCCTCCTCCCCCTCATCTTCCTCTTCCTCCTCCTCCTGCCTCTCTCCTCTATTTTCTTCTCTTCTTTCTCTACCTCCCACTTTGTGTTTTTGTAGATTTGGTCTTCCTCCTTCTCCTCTTGCTCTCTTCCTTCTCCTCCCACTCCTGATGCTGCTTTTCCTCAGTCTCCTCCTTCATGTCTTTTCAGGTTTTTCTGTCACTCATACCTTTCTGTGGCTCTTCTCTCCTGGTTTCCCCTGCTCCGTCTTATACCTTTGGTATTATTTCTAGCTTTCCTTTATCTCTGTGCCATGTAATGACAGGGATTCTCTAATATTATCCCCAGTTCTTCCTCTCCAACTGTGACAACACCATCTCCCTCAGGACAGTGGCTGTGCCTCTGTCTCTGCATTTCTGTGTGACAGTGACAACTACTAATATTTTCCTGTGTTGTCCCACAGGCACACAAACTCAGCACATCCCAGACTGGCCTGACTTCCCTCCCAGATTTCTAATTTCTGTTCATGGTCTTGCCTTTTTTTCCCTTGGTACCAAGAGTCATAGAGGACCACCTTGTTGATAGTGTTACTCAAGCTAGCTAGTCTTAGAGCATGCCATTTTTCCTTCTTAAATTCACAGAGATGACTGGCTTTTTTTTTTTTTTTTTAAAGAAAAAGCTTTATTCTTTGAGTTATAGAAATTTTATTGCAGTGACATTCACATAAGATAAAATAACCATTTCAGACAAGCAATGTAGTGGCATCTCGTACATTTCCAATGTGTGTAGCTGCCATCTCCTATCCCCTTCTAAAACCCTTGCATTACACCACAAGGGAACCATGTGCTCCTTAAGCAGTCACTCTCTACTCTCTTCACCCAGGCTGGTTTTACCTATTGCGGAGGTTTCACACAAATAGAATAATACACCTGTGACCTTTTGTGTCTGGCTTCTTTCACTTAGCTTAAGGCTTTCAAGGTCCATTTGTGGCCAGAATGTATCAATGCTGCATTTATTTTTATGGCTGAATAGTATTCCATTGCATGCATAGATCACAATTTGTCTGTTCATCCGTTGATGGACACTTGGGCTGTTTTCACGTTTTCGCTATTGTGCCTAGTTCTGCTGTGATTGTATGTGTACGTACATTTGTTCAAAGGGAGTCTGGCTCTTTATTGCTGTGGGACAGAACTCAGCAAACATTCCTGTATAGGGTCAAAGAATAAATATTTTAGACTCTGTATGTCATTGAATACCTGCAAGAATGACTGAGTAGAGTGGTGTCACTGTAGCCCAGAGAAGTCATCGGAAATGAGTGAGCAACTGGCATGTCTTTTGCTACATTCCAACAAAGCAACAGAAAGAGGCAATAGGTCTGAGCTAGTTCTCCAGCCTCACCGATATCGGATGAAGAAAAAGTGCCACCACTGCACTCCTTGATCTCTGAGTCTCTGCCTGATCCCACACTTCCCTAACCTTCGCACTCTGCATCTGTCACACAATCCAAATGGAACAGAGTCGAGGTGGCTTTAGGTGTGGAAAGATAGAAAGGGGTCAGCACTGGGAGAGGAGGTGCAAGCGATGATGGACTACAGAAGGATGCTTAGCCAGAAGTGACCCTGGGGAGGCAACTCTGGCCTCAGCTGCAAAGGCTGGGAAGCAGGTAAGGGAATTCCAGTGTTTACCTTTGGGTGTATGTGGGCTTCCAGGGTTCCCCAGGGTGAGAGCCAACTTAGGGACATTCCTAGCAGTGATGGAGAGCGCGCCTGTTCATACACTTCTGGAGTTCTTGGGCTCATCTCACTCTAAGGGACATAAAGAGACAAGTTCACTCTCTGGAACATACTTTTTCAACGAGTAGTAACTCACAGAGCTCGCTCGAGGAGGAGACAGAAAGGCCTCTGGGGACAAATAAAAAGAGTTTATGGATGCAAATGGAGTGAGTCTTTTTTGCATAAGCAGGGAGCCATCTGGGTGACAGGGACAGTGGTGGGGACTTGAATGTCTTTGTCCTTGTGTTTCATACAGGACCTATACATGTTCAGCTTTCGTCTGAGGGATGTCCCTCTGAGACTGTAAATAACTTTGTTATCAAGGCCCAAACTTTTGTAGATATAGAAGATGCACAGAGGAGACACAGGGGTCTGGGTGTGGCAGTCAAGGAGAAGTGCTTCAGCCCTGGCTCTCCTGCCGGCTAGATGTGGGACTTGCAAATTAATTTATCTCTCTGGACCTCTGTGATTACCCATCTTTAAAGTGAAGGGTCACCGGCCATGAGTTCTTGGGATCTGCATGAATCCATCAGACCACACAACCTGCGTCCTGGCTGCAAGCCTTTTCCTGGTCTACGTTGTCCATGTCTCTCTCCTTTCAGATGTCTTAGTTTTGACTTGTACAGTCTGCCCTTCATAGCCACAGATGGCAGATGGTCATATCCTGATTCAGTTGCTTAGGGAACGTTTCTCCTACATAGACTGCTGGGAGATTTTATTTTCCCACTAATAGATCTTTGGATCTGGTCCTTATAGGCCAGTTAACTGCTTTATGGGGGACATCTTTATTCTTCCACATTATATGTAGTCACCAAAATCCATTTCATGCTTCTTTTAAATTTATTATTATTATTGTTGTTATTGTGTATTATTATTAGTGAGTGTATGTCTCTGTTTAGGCATCTAGATGTAGGTGTGTGCTTGCCACACTATATACATGGATGCCAGGGGCAACTTTTGGGAGTTTTTTTTTCTTCCCATTAAACTGTGGTCATCAAAGTTTGTGTGGCTTGTGTGGCAAGAACTTTGACCACTGGATCATTTCCTGCTCCCCTTTAAGCCCCCATAAGAGTATTTCCCTTGACTCTCTTGTTGTCAGACATAGAGTATACGGAGTTCTAGCCAGTGCAATGTGGGTGGAAGTTAAATGAATACATGACTATTAGGCTTGGACCATAAATTCATCAGTTTGGACCATAAATTCTGGCATTATCCTTTTCATTTTCTTCATTTGTCTGTGGAAGACTCTGAAGTCGTAGGTTTGGGTGGAACTGGAGCTGTGATTATGCAGTGAGTTATCATCATCAACCTAAGGAAACATCCATTGTCTGAAGCCATCAGAACATGGCGAGTACTTGAAGACTCACTCATCCTGACTAGTGTGTCTGCTGTGTACTTAGGGTGGAGATGCAGGAGGGAAGAGGGAGATGGGCCCTTCCCTTTGGAGCTACTTCCAACCTGCAACACAGCTCTTCAGGAGCTTTTCAGGAGGAGAGGAGGTTTCAGTTCTGGACCAAAGAGCCACCTTCAGCCATGGGGACAAATCTGGAAGTAGCTCTGTTTTCTCAGCCAAAGGCTAGTTTTTTCCTGCCTATTGAAACCTGACAGTTCCCATTAGCTTTTTCTTTGGGACACCCTGGCAAACCCACACTAAGAGCCTCCTGATTGGCAGTGGAAGGTGACTGAAGCATTCCCAGAGGTGGCCTGGGACACAGGCTTCTTGTTTGGCACCAGCCAGCTCTTGTCAGCTCTCAGTTTCGAGAAGACTTATTTGAACTTGATATGTATTGGGAGGAGGGGGTGGAGGCATCCATAGAGAGTTCAGAGCTTGATACAGTAACTCTTAGGCTGGCTTGTGATAAGATTTGATTTAAAAAAAATTGAGTAAATAAGCTAGATTGAATTGTTTTTATTTCTTTTCTTCATCCAGTGGAGCTTTATAGGGGATGACTACATAAAGGAGTGCATTGGTGAAGTCACTATAATGCTTTGTGCATGCATGTGTTGGCCAAAGTAAAACCTTGGGTATCTTTTTTTAAAGAATTATTTATTTTATGTATATTAGTACATTGTAGCTGTCTCCAGACATACCAGAAAAGGGCATCAGATCCCATTACAGATGGTAGTGAGCTACCATGTAGTTGCTGGGAATTGAACTCAGGACCTCTGGAAGAGCAGTCAGTGTTCTTAACCACTGAGCAATCTTTTCATGCTTTAGGAGTTACCTACATTGTTTTCTGAGATGGTCTCTGAATAGCTTGAGTTTCACCAATGGTAAGGCTGGTTTCATGGTGTGCCTCTGAGATCTTTCTGTGCCTGCCTCCTTAGTGCTGGGAATGAAAGCAGGTACCATTATGCCTGGATTCTTATGTGGGTCCTGAGGATCAAACTCAGGTCCCTATCTTGGCCATCTCCCTAGCCACAACAGGTTAACCCTGTAACAAATGACTGCAATATTTTGTGAATATAGTGGAAATTGGTTTCCTTCATCATATCCAGTGTGGATTGGAGCTGTGGTAAAGCCATCTTGTGGTTCTGCCATTCTTCTGGTCTGTGGAATTCAAGTGGTGCTTAGGAAAAGAGAGGGTGGAAGAGAGTCAGATGTTTATGTTAAGTGTAACACAATGTAAAGAAGATTGCCATTATGCAATCTTCTTATGTATCTGGGATTCTGAGAAACAGCCTGCTGGGTGTCCAGAAGATGAGTTAACAGAAATAGAACTGGATGGGTAGGAGTAGGTAACAGTCCCCTATTGAAGAAATGATGTTCATGACTAAATATAAAAGTAAGCAAATCAATGAACAGAATCACTGCACTATAAGCAAAGTTTGTTTCCAGAGCAATGCTGCTGAGATTTTGAGCTAACGGTGTTCCCTGAGACTTCTGAACTCCAGATAAGTCCACTGCTTTTATCGGGATCCAGGATCATGCCAAGTGCCTGAGAACTTCCAGGACTTCCTGATAGATGGAGGGACTGTGCTTCAGCAGCCCCAGGTAATCAGCTCTGCCTCTTTTCTTTGGCACCTCCTATACGTCTTTAGGAGCCTGTCCATTTCCTAGCTCTCATTATGGAATAATAGCACTGAAACATTTCTGTGAAAGAGAGAGTTCATGACATCGAATTGATCCATCCTCAGGTTCAGAACACACTGGGATGAAACCAGGGTGGCATTTAGCAAGGGGAGTTGGCTCTCTCTTGGAGTAAATATGGGACAAGGTTGTTCCCAGATGGAGGATGGTTTGAGGCAATTACTGACAGGTGGGCTGATGAGTCTTTGTCACTTCTTGCTCTTTGCTTCTTGGACCTTTTCATCCATTTCAGATCTCAGGCATCGCCATTTTTCAATCTTCTGAAACTTCACACCGAATCTCAATTCTAGGGAGAGTCTAGAAGCTAGAATTCACCTTTGCTCTTCTCAGGGGAAATTATTTGTAAGCCTAAACAGAAACGAACAGTTTTCTGCAAAGCAATTTTCTGAATGTGGAAGGTAGTAACCAAAGCGAGAAGAACTCACTGGTTTTAGTCTTCCAAAATCACCTAAACTAGATTGCTAAACCTTTGAAATTTGCCCTGCTGACCGATGTCTCAGCACTAGAGAAAGACACTCTCAGGAAAAAACTAACACAAAGGTATTAGCAAGCCTGCAGTTCCTTTTCCCACTCTTAATGACCTTATTAGAGAAATTGCACCCTAGGTAACAATATACATAAAATTCCCATGGAGTTACGTAGACTGAAAATCTGATTCTTTAGGAAGGAAATGGTAACTGTCAGCAATGCTCAGGTTTGTATTAAATCTAAGATTTCATGAGTCATATTCTTATGCAAACATGAATCCTCTAATCTACATACATTTGACATTCATTTTGGGTCATCTCTTCTAGCATAATATTAAAATGTTTGCAGGCCACAGTGCAGTATGTATGGGTTTTCAGAAAGCTTCTGGTGAGGCACCTTTAGTGGTGCCCAGTGTCCCAGCAATGTAAGGGAGAGAACTGAATCTGTTATTCAGATAATTACTTCTCATTATTATTAATCAGCAGCAGTGATAGAAGCTGCTATTTATTGTAGGTCTGCTCCTTTTCCAGGTGTGTGGTGTGTATCATCTCCAGGCCTAAGAAGAGCCTGAGAAGGCTTAGATGTGTTCATGGGCCTACCTGAGGCTACCTAGTCAGAAAGAGACACAGCAAGACTCCAAGCTAGTATGTTGACTCAAGGAATTTTTTTTTTTTTTTGCTTTTACATCAAAATCTCAACTTTAGTCATATTTAGGATATGGCATTTTTTAAGTATACAGTTTTGAGTTCTGACTGAAGTGCATATCCATGTCACTAGGCCTGATACAATTACAGAATACAGTTCTGTCACCTATTCCCTCAGGTCTTTTGGAAGTCCTTTCTCCCTAGGCAACCGGTGACCTGATTTTTGCACTATAGAGTAGGTTTACCCTCTCTAGACCTTCTTGGGAATAGAATTATAATTTGTAGTAATATATATTTAACAATTTTAATTTATTCTTTGATAATTTCATATATGAACATAATGTCGTTAGATCATAGTTACCCCCTTGTTTCTCCTAACTTCCTTCTTAATGGTTCCATTCTCTTCCCAACTTCACATCATAGTCAATATCCCCCTTCTGGTCCCCTCTACCCTCTTTCCCTCCTCCTCCTTCTCCTTTTTCTCTTCCTCCTCCTTCTCCTCCTCCTCCTGCTCATTCAGGCCTCTCCCTCCCACTGTGTCCAGTTAGAATCCTCATATGAGCATGGACATAAGGCACCATCTCAGAGGCATGTTTAACTAACCATAGCTAGCTACATCATGGGAAATAATTCACTCTTCCTCCCCGAGTGGCCATTAACTCCCAGTAGCTCTTCAGTTAGTGTGGGACCTCACAAACCTCTTCTCTTTCCATGGTGGAGTTCTGACTGGCTTGATCTTATGTAGGTCTTGTGCTTGGTAACCACAGTGGCTATGAGTTCTTTAGTGCTATGACCCTATTGTGCCCAAGAGATACTATTTCACAGAAATCCTCCTTTGCCTCTGCCTCTTACAATCCTTCTGCCTCCTCTTCTCCATGTTCCCTGAGTCTTTGGAGTTGGGGGATAGGGTCAGACATGATATAGATGCCCCATTTATGGCTGAGGAGTCATAGTTATTCTCTGCATATTGGCCGTTTGTGAGTCTCTATATTAATAGCCGGCCACATGCTGCATAAAGAGGTTTTCTGGTGAGGTGTGAGCTGGTGAGGTGTGAGCTGATGAGGTGTGAGCTGATGAGGTGTGAGCTGGTGAGGTGTGAGCTGATGAGGTGTGAGCTGCCACAGTAACGTTTTTGAGCATCACTCCGATTGCTGTTTCAGTTATTCTTCCACAACTCAGAGGTTCAAAATTTTTAAGTGTGTTATTTTTATTTTCTGTTTTATGGTTGTGAGCCATCGTGTGGGTGCTGGGAATGAACTTGAGTACTCTATAAGTGCAACACATGCTCTTGATCACTGAGTCTCTAGTTATTCAACCCCGCCCCCACCCCAGGGTCAAGTTTTAAAGTGAGCCTCTGTGTTGTGGATTTAGAGAAGAGTGGTCCTGCCTGAACATGCAGCTCCTTTATAATTGGGTATGGGGTACAGGAGTGGAATCTGAAGAGACTGGCCTTGAACTTTTGTTAATTTTTTTTTTTTTGAGATGGGAATAAAACCACATTTCCTTGTGGACTTATTGTGAAGTTGGATGGAGAGCTGGCTCAGTGGGTAGGAGTGCTTGCTGTACGTGTAGCAGCCGAGGACTTGAATTTGCATCTTCAACACCCTTGTTAAAAGATGGGCATGAGTATGGGTGTGGAGAGAGAGAGAGAGAGAGAGAGAGAGAGAGAGAGAGAGAGAGAGAGAGAGAGAGGAAGGTGGGGAACAGAGACCAGCAAATTCTAGAGCCCACTCACCAGTCATCCTGGCAGAAACAAAGAGTAGCCAGAGAACTGTTTGAGGCACATATTAGAAGGGATCAGGTATTTTAGCCAAAGTCAGAGCTGTTCTCCAGAACAGTGGAGGAGTGATGCCCAGGACCATTCACAGATGAAGTAAGTAGCTTCTGGGATTGCATGCTCAGGGCACAAGGCTGGGGTAAGATGCAGGACAGTTTCAAATGAAGAGCCATTGGCACCCACAGGACTTCCTGCTGTCTTCGCACTATGGGGTCAGTTTCCTGCAACCTGCAGCCCATGCTCCGGTGTTCCTCAGCCACCCAAGGTGCACTCCAGTGATCCGCAGTGCAGCTCTGGCACCACACGCTTTGCCCATTTTCCTTAGTCTTGGTGCATCATGTTTACACTGGATAATGCTGTGTTGAAAACTACAGCCCCTTCTCAAAGATGCAAGGAGCTGCCAGCCAGTCTGATAATTGGAATGTCTTGAGATGTGGAGCAAATTCCCATTTGCTTGTTTCTGGTTTATGTCTCACTGGTGATTGTTTTGTTGTTTTGCTTGAAGTATTTGTTACTTAGTGGCTGGGATTTTCAGGTAACAATGCCATTTTGGAGCAATGAGGGACATTTTGGAGGCCTGGGTCTGCGAAGTGTGGCCAGGAGGAAACTGGAATCCACTTGCTCTATACAGCTCTCCAGTCTGGGCAGATTTTTCTCCTGTCAGTTCTCCCTGCCCCCTTCCCCCACCATCCCCCCCGCTTCTCCCACTGTACTGGCTGGTTTTGTGTGTCAACTTGACACAAGCTGGAGTTATCATAGAGAAAGGAGCCTTCCTTGAGGAAATGCCTCCATGAGATCCAGCTCTAAGGAATTTTCTCAATTAGTGATCAAGGGTGGGAGGGCCATTGTGGGTGGTGCTGTCCCTGGGCTGGTAGTCTTGGGTTCTATAAGAAAGCAATCTGAGCAAGGCACGGGAAGCAAGCCAGTATGTAACATCCCTCCATGGCCTCTGCATCAGCTCCTGCCTCCAGGTTCCTGCCCTGTGTGAGTTCCTGTCCTGACTTCCTTTGGTGATGAACAGCAATGTGGAAGTGTAAGCTGAATAAACACGTTCTTCCCCAACTTGCTTCTTGGTCATGATGTTTTGTGCAGGAATAGAAACCCTGACTAAGACACCCACTGTCCTGGGACTCCTCTTTCCTTCTCTCTCCCATTCTGCTCTCTCCTCTTCACCTTTTCCCTCTTTCTTTTGTCCCTGTTTCTTTCTCGCCATATCATGATCTCTTTCTCATCACTGTCTCTGTCCCTTCTCATCTCTCTTAGGTACCCATTCTTTAAACCTGTCTTACATTTTTACCCATTCAAAGATAAAGTAAGTACCAGATATCGACAGCACTTGAGTCTCATGGAGGAAAGCCACAGGGTCTCTAGAAGATCTGCTGGCTTTGCCCTGTTGTTGATTTTTCCCTGCTGTGTACAAGGGCAGGGCAGGGAAGTCCCTATGGAGCTTTGCACTGTCTGTGAAGCATGGATGAAGGGCTCTTTCTGTCTCACACATTTGTACAATCAACACATATTTTCTGGATATTTTATGTACTAGGCACTGAGGCATTGAGCAGAGAGAACCAACCAATCGAATAGGGTCTTTGATATCTGCTTCCTTAAACTCTGAAATGCAGGCAGACTCATGTCTAATTATTTGAGATCTCTTTAGTAGCCCCTAAACTCTTCCTAGGTGTCACACAGAGGTTACCCAGTCGGTAGACAGCAGGCATGTTTGTTTGCTGTCTCCTTCCTAGATGGTCTAGCATTTTGCTAGTGCAGTTTAAAAAATGGCAATGCTTTGCTCTGAAATAGTTTTTAAGTGCAAAGGAGGTTGCAGAGCCCTTGCAGAGAGTCCTCTGAACCTTTTGCTTGGTTCCCCTAAAGACAGAATCCTGCATACTTAGAATTCATTGTCAGAATTAGGAAATTGATGTGTAAGTATGAGACCGCTTTTATTAAACCCCTCCCTTCCCTACTTTTTCCTCTCCTCCCTTCTTTCCTTCTCTCCCTCCTCCACTCTTTCATCCCTTTACCTTCCCTGATTCCTCTCTCCTCCCCTCCTCCTACTTTCCTTTCTCTCTCCTTTTCCTTCTCTCCTCTTTCTTCCCTCCCTCTCCCTTTTCCCTCTTTTTCCTCTTCCCTGCCCCCTCTTCCCTCCGTTTCTCTCCCTAGTTCTAGGAAGTTTAATTATGTTTATACATTTAGATAATTTCCTTCAACAGTCAAACAGGGACAGAGCTGACCCACCCCATCAGGAAGTTGTCTGGGTTAGTGTTTAACAACCACACAGGTCCTTGTCTCTAACCCCTGGGCAGCTGCTGATCTGTTCCCTATAACCGTAATTATGTCATTTCAAGAACGTTATGTAAATGGAATCAGACAGTCTGCAGCCCTTGGAGATTGGCCTTGTTCCCTCTGTGCAATGCCCTGGCGGCTCAACAAAGTTCTCACTTGTATCAATACTCCGTTTCGCTCTCACTTTTAAGATAAAAGGATGCCAGAATAGGACACTTGAGCGAGAAATTCTTTTGTGAAACACTCATTTTGTTTTCAAAGTTAACCTTTGCAGGAAAACATCTTTCCCCACTAGGGACCTAGAGCAATTAATCTGAGTTTGATATGCAAGTTTGCAAATTGGTAGATGATTGTTATTTTTATTTGATTTGTAGATGTTTTCCTAGTGTTTAACAACTGCCCCCTCCCCCAAATTGGACTCTCAATTTTACTTTGGGTTCAACATATAGGAGAATCTTCCTTCACCTGTAAAATTGTCCTTTGTATTAGTTAAGTTAGTGCCAGGGGCTGGAATGGACGGGCCTCTCAAATAGAAACTTTTCACCTTGTTTAAACAGCAGAGTGTGTGACCATGCCTGGTCTTTGAAAGGCTTTGCTTTATAAGGTGACTTGGAGACAAAGGTCCAGATCTTTTAGGATCTTGAATCTTCATGCAGCATCACATGGGGAAGAGTGGGGGTGGGGGAGGTGCACTGGATTTGCAGTTCACAGGGATCATATGTAGAAGGCTATCAATCTCTTACCTCCATTTCAGTTTCATTGGCTAGTCCTCCTAAGGCATGGGGAAGGAAGGATATACTTCTTTGTGGGTGACCACACCCTCCAGTTGAGTCCCATACAATGGAAGAAGGAAACCACAGTGCTTTGGTGGATGGCTATGTTGGGCTCCAGTGCCATCAAAGTCCCCACTTCAATTTAACAGTTTTGAGGGCAGCGTAATGGGTACCATCCAGGACTTTACATTCTTGATTTGGACCTCCCTGTGGTAGCGAGATTAACTGTTGCCCCTCAAAATGGTCTCAGCTCATTCCTGCTTGCTCTCTTCTCTACATTAGCGAACAAATTAGATTTCAGCATTGAACGCTGTGCTAAGTTTCCTGATCTTGGACAAATGGAAATTTCTTTCTGAGATCTTGGCTGAAGGTGGGTTCCATAAATCTGGGCTAGCCTGTTAATCCAACCCCACACTTACTGTTATCCATTCATTTTGAACCTGGAAACTAATGAAAACACAAGCAGCCCGAGACCACACCACACAGCCGCTGTCAGGTCCAGGAGGTCTTTGACAGTTTAGTCCTGAGAGCACTAAATTCAGCTCCTGATAAATAATTTACTTTGAGAACTGGGAAGCTAGCCTCACTGTCTTGCCTAGCTTGCTGCTTGAGGAATATATACACCATTCTGGTCATGCTAGAGAGAAGAGAAAAAGAAAATTTATCTTCCTCGCTCCCTGGCTACCTATCTTTCATGTCTTTACAACCATTTCAAGAGAGCCATGGATTTCTGTTTGCTGGTGCAATGAATACCTCATTTCCAGTTTGCCTTTCCTCTTGCCCAGTCTGTAATCACTTGTAGCTCGGCCTGTCAGAGTCCCCGGGAAGACTTCATACCGGCTCACCATGTGCTGATTGATGTTGGGTTTACATAGGGTGAAAGGGGAGGAGGAGATAGAACTCAATGTCTGCTTACCACTTCCCCTGCCCCTTAATTGACAGGACCTGGCGGAGGCCACACCAGCCTTGTGAGTTTCCAAGTCAGGTTTCATTTTGGGTTGTACGTATCACTTCTTTTTGTGTTTCGGCGGTTGCTTTCGTTTCTGCGGTTGCCTTTCTACATGCCTGGGGGACAGAATAGCTCAGCTATGCGTTCAGTTCGCTGTTGTGGAGGGTTTTCAGGGGTCGGTGCAACTCTGATGCTCATTAAGATTACCGAGCCTCATCATTTTTAATGTTAGGGCCCAAGGTAATAGTTAATGAGGCTGAAAAGTATATTAATAAAATCGCTTGTAGTAATTAGCAAGAAATTATAATGGTAGGGTGATGGGCCGATTTTAGAAATCAGTTAGGAGTGATCAAGACCAATCTTGGATGTCACTACTTATTATTTTTTGCTTTCAATCATCATGAACTACACCTTTGCATTTTTATCTCTGAAAATAAAGCCTTTGATTGAGCTCATGCATATTGCTAGCACCTCAATCTCTTTTGTTCCTGTCCAAGGAGCATAGAGACTTGGAACTAGATGGGCCTCTCGAATAATTCACAAACCGGCATGCTGCCCCCTAGAGGCAAGTGGCTTCCTAGCTGAGAGAGAAGCTGTGTGACCCCACAGAGTCACCTAGGCTTCTGATAAGAAGAGACCTAGGAAGCAACATTAGTGGGACTCACCAACTAAGAAGGGGGACATAATAGCAGATGCCTGCAAGTTCACAGATTTGGGAGACCAGAGACTGGAGTTTTAAAACTTTTGGAACACACCCCCCACCCCCACTCCCCACCCCTACAGTTTAATTGTACTATCCACTCTTTTCTACCAGCCTCTGTTTTGTGTCACAAATATGTTTGGATATAAAGCTTCTAAGTTGTCCAAGGCTAAAGCCAGGACTTCCCATACCTGGCTAGGCCTTCAGCTGGAGCTTCTTGGAGTTTTCTTTGCCATTGCTACTGTTAGTAACTCAATAGTCGTCTTCTTATTTAATTATTATTAATGTGTGCCTGTGAGTGTCAGCACAAGTGTACCCCAGCATAGGCATACCCCAGTGCACACAAGGAGGTCAGAGGACAACTTTTGAGAGTCAGCTCTCTTCTTCCACCGTGAGTTCTGAGGACTGAACTCAGGTCATTGACGATGGCTTGGGTGGCAAACATGTTCATCCCCTGAGCCATCTCACTGGCCCACCCATTTATTTTTGTTATTATTATTATTATTATTTTTGTGCCTGCTCAGATTGGAGGAGTATCTGAAAAAAAGTCTAAAGAAGATCAAAGCTTTAGATCTTCAGACAGAATTGTTGTTGGTTCATCAAATAGTGATGGACTCACTGAAATGTACTTATTACATTTCTCTCCTATTTCCCATCCCTTTCTCCATCTTATTTACTGAGAATTTTTGATATTCAAGACAGGCTTGTGTGCAAGTTCCTAAGGATATGCAGTGAAAAAAATGTAGTTCCTATCTTCCAGAAGCAGCCACTGAACTGCTTGACATAGGAATCTCCCAGATAGCTTCAGCTGCCAACAAGATGCAACTGAAAATCTAATGACATCTCAACTGGGATTGCCTCAATCAGATTAGACTGCAGGCACATCTCTGGGAATTTTCTTCATTGCTACCTGATGTAGGAGGGCCTAACCCACTCTGTACTGTCCCTACATATGTAGGCCTAGGCTGCATAAGAGCTAGCTAAGCAATCCAGAGAGCAAGCCAATAAACAACCTCCTCTCTGTGGTTTCTACTTTAGTTTCTGCCTCCAGACTCCTGCCTCGAGTTCCAGCCCTGACATCCCTCTGTGATGGACTGGTCCCTAACAGTAATATGAAATAAATCCTTTCTTTGCGGGTTGCTTTTGGCCATGATGCTTATAACAGTAACAGAAAAGCAGACCAGGATGCTGAATGGAGAATGGAAGGTTTGAATTATCTGAAAGATGGAAGGCAAGGGTAGGCGTTCCAGACATTAGCAGAAGTCTTCAGAAGCATGCTGGACCTGAGGAGCTTTGCAAAGTTTTATGATACTGCATTGCTAAGCATCTTTAGTGGGATGGGGATGGTGGGTTAGTGTGTGTGTGTGTGTGTTGTGTGTGTGTGTGTGTGTGTGTGTTTTATATGTGTGTGCAAGCACAATACAAGAGTGTTACTTTTATCTTGATAGTGGAGCACCTATCCAGGGTTTTAGTCAGGTTGGCTAGATTTGTTTGTAGAAAAAACCACTACCGTAGCTGGTGCTTTTCAAGGAAGAGCCCAGTGGCAAGGGCCTGAGGAGGAGGGTGCGGCCATGCTCCCAGTCTGATCACTGGCACCCAGGAGCTACAACCTTGGATAGAATGAAATTGAGTATGTGCTGTTTGTACTTGTTCAAAGTGGCCTCTAGGATTGAGGATAGCTCTCTTTACCTCAGACTCAAGCATGTTTATTCCAAGTGTCCTTCAAAACTGGGTCAGGCTGCCCCTGTGGCCCTGTAACAGAGAGGTGGGGTTGGGGGAAGAGACTAGCAAATGGCAGTATTAAAAACATTGTATCCTTGAGTACAGCTAGAGAGAAAGAATGCTTCTTGACAGAGGCCACTGCTGTTAATCACATTATATAAAAATGCCTGTGGTAAGAAGAGGAGATAGACACCCCATCCATGGAGAAGCTGTGCTGACAGGAAATGGCTCAGTTCAGAATCCCAGTTCCACTTTTCTGGCAGGATTTTCCCAGCCTGTAAGTGTCCTGTTTAATAATGATAGCTATCTGCTCCTGGATATTTGTCCCGTTTCTTTTGCTGGCTCCCTGCTTAATCAACTTATGCATTTACAACCAAAAGGATGGCATTGCTTGATCGCTCTCCATATGGAGCAGAGAGTAGTAGAGAAGAGGGAGAAGGAATCTTGGAAGAGAAGTTGGGTCAAAGGCAATAGATAGAAACGGAACCATGTGACATGCAGGCTTGGTGGTGAGCGGTGTTTCCAAAGTTCATCCACGTTGCAACACGCATTGGCACTAGCTCACCCCATTTCACTCTAAATTGTGTTCTACTTAAGGTGCACAATGTGTATGCTCAGACCAAGCATCCTTTGTCTGACAAGAAGTGTTCCGAGTCTCTTACACTTGGGATTAGGCTTTATGGGTTGATCATCCCTAATCTGAAAACCTGAAACCTAGAATGCTCTCTGCTCTTCAGACTCGGGTTGATCAATTGATGCCACATTTTGCTTGCTTTTGTCATCCGCTGATGGACACATGGGAGATTTCCATATTTGGCTATTGTGAATAGCATTTTTATGATTACATCATGTACAAGTTTTTGTTTGGACACCTGTGCTCAATTCTCTGAGAGTGTAGATTTAGGACTCCATGTGTTGGGTCATCTGGTATTTCTATGTTGAATGTAATGAGGAGCTACCAGAATTGACAAACTATAGAAACAAAAGTATATCAGTGATCGCTCAGGTTTGGGGGAAATTGAGGGCTTTGGAGGGTGATAGCCAGAGGGTATAAGATTTCTCTTTGTAATGAAAATATGCTAAAATTAACTGTGGTAAAGGTTGTGCAAATTTGAGTATACTGCAAAACATTGGAATATACCTTTTATTAAGTTTAATAAATATTTTTGAGACAGGGTATTACTGTGTAGTGCAAGCTACAAATTCATGATCCTCCTGCCTCAGTCTCTGAAGAGCTGGTATTACAGGTGTCTGCTGCTGTACCCAGCTACACTGTACTGTTTAAATTGATGAATTGTATTGTTTATAAATTACATATGGCATATCCATTTTTTTTTTTTTTTTTTACAATGAGAAAGCAAATGGCCTTATTTTATTTGAAGGTTTTTTTTTTTAGGGCATTAACTTGTAGATCCAAATGTAAATATACTGCTAGAGCTCAAAATTATGTATTTTTTTTCTACTTGACTATTGAGAAAACAACAAGGAGAGCTCAGGGCAAGGATGGTTTTATCTCTGCTGTGTTCCCAGACCCTTGCAAGGCACATGAAGCAAGCTGACTCTCCCTACATCTGTGATAAATGAACAATCTGCCCTCAGTGTTCTGGGAACTGCTTTATAGCTCATAATAAAGGTTTGTTTTGGAGAATAGCCATGATGCTGAGTTTCAGATTTAGTGGCATTTTTGTGTTCATTTGGGCTGTATTTTGAGTCATTACCCTTCCTGGGAGGCTGTTTCATTACAAGCTAATTGTCATGAAGCCAAAGGCTTTGACCTTTTCTGTGGAAGGGAGGATAGACTGCCAATGACTGGGCAATCTTCAGGTACATTGAGGATCACATGTTAGGGGCCTGAGACTCCTCTATTACCTGTACTACATTCAGACCAACTTTTATTATTTTGTTTCCAACATCACATTAATCCAACTATCAAACATAGTTTCCAGAATTTTTTATTCATTTATATTGATCCTCTAAAGTATAAAAGCAAAATTACTATGAAATGTTGAGCTTTAAGAAAAAGTTTGCTGTATTTTTAAGTAGAAATATTTTTAATATTCCCTTATAGGCATATAGTTCCAACTGGTAAAAGGTACTATTAAGGAAATAGAAATATTTTGTCTGCCATTATCTGTCTATCTATCTATCTATCTATCTATCTATCTATCTATCTATCTATCTAATTCTATTTGTCTATTATCTGTCTCTACTATATGTATGCATGTATGTATATATATTTCCATCCAATTTGTGTACCATTTATTTCTTGTTATCTCTCTCTCTCTCTCTCTCTCTCTCTCTCTCTCTCTCTCTCTCTCTCTCCCTATCTCTGTATCTTCATCATCACCTATCCACTTATTTAAGTTTTCCCTGCAACATGGTTAGGACTTAATGAACCAGCCCCACTAGGAGCTGGATGTAACTCCTCTTTGTTTGCCTACGTGCATAACTTTGGAGATTAGTCTCTATAAAACAGTTTTGAGCTCATTGACTCATTTTTCCCATTAGATCAGCTTCTGCAGCCTGGGTCTTGAGTATCTCCCTAAATTCCATGCATTGAAAGACTGTCCTGAGCTCAAAGTGGGGCCAAGAAAAGAAAGTTAGGGCTCTGGAAATGTGCCCTGGAAGGGGATGTTGGGACTCTAATCCCTTCCTCCTTGTCTCTCTCTGATTTGTAGGTACCCTAGGAGCAGTCTCTACTGTCATGTGTTCTTTTCTTAATGTACTATCTTATCACAGGTCCCTAAACAACAGGCCCAGACTGACCATAGAGTCAAACTTTGCAAACTATGAACCCAAATAAACTTTCCTTCTTTTAAGTTGATTGCTTAGGACATGGTTTCTGTAATGGAAAATTGAATAACACAGTAGCCTTATGTGGCAATCATAAAAGATTGGGCTGACTGGACTGTCTGACATAAGCTATGCACAATGGTTAGATAAGGCTGATAGCTCAACAATAACTCAGCAAGGGTTAGCAATCATTCTTATCTGCAGCCACTGGCTCAGGAAGCTTCCTTGACTGATCTAAAATTACACAGAAAGTACAAACTAGCTTTCATTTAGTTGGGTTAACAGGCTACATGCTGCTACCTAAAGCATCCTTAGATAGCAAAGAAGACTCTTGTTGCCCCCAAGAGACTGAAGCTTCCTTTTCAGAGTGATTTCTCCAGGAAATACTTGAACAGAAATACAAAGAGGGTGAGAACTGAGAGCCTCAGGACAGTGGCGTCACTTGGTGTTTGAGCTCAGACCCAGTCTGCTCTTGTCAGTGTGTTTGGCCCTGGTAGTAGTGGTCAGACTTGTGTGGAACCTGATAACCTCATGCCCTAGGTTTACCTATGTCTTGGGTATTTGAATACCTGATAACAACGAGGCTGCAAATTTTATGCCATGGTTTATGGTCCCAGTCTCAACTTCCAGCTACCTGGGGAATACATTGAAATTCTATATTAAGTGATGGGCTTGTGTTTTGAACTTTCAGGTATTTCTGTCTAGCCATGTGCTAATTTTTTATTGCACTTCCACAGATTCTATAGATACGGATACAGATTCTTCATTCTTTGTTGAATATTAATTTTTCTGACAGAAGACTGACAGGGTATCTTGACCCTTAGGAATTTCATGTTAAGTTTTCCCTAGCCATCTGCCTTGCTCCCATGAGCTGGTGGATACTGAGAGGTGAGTGGTTTTCTTTTCCCATGGTTTTGGGCTGAGAGCGGAATGGCCGCCTCCAGTAGGATCCTTAACTTGTTGCATTGTTTTGTTTGCCCATCAATTGTCAGTGTTGACAGCGTAGTCTGATTGTGCTATAGGAGTCAGGCCAAGTGGGTCACAGGGGCAAGTACAGATTAGATGTGCTACCTTGCTGGAGGGTGGCTGGCCAATGCTACACAAGGACCTTAACAAAAATCTCCTGCAGAGAGACTGTGGTTGGTTAGAGCCTCTGTTCTCATGGTGACTCCACACACTTTGTCAGCCCCGTTTGCCTCTCAGTTGTGGAACAGGTAGAAAACACATGAAAGTTCATCAACACCAGAAAAATAAAAATCCCAGGAAACTTTTGGAAAATAGTGACCAGTATTCTTAGATTCCTCCTTGGAAAGCACCAGCCCTGGTCTTTCCTGTCTGTGTACATCTCTCAGATGTCCGCTGTCTCCTCTGACAGACACTACTTGGGATCAAGCTTTTATCCTCTCCTGGTGTTCTGATGCTGAGTGAGTGCCTTTCTAGATGGTTCTTAACACCCAAAATTCAAACAGTGAATGCATGGCCTTTTCAGGGCTGTGTTAAGACTCCGCACCTTCCATCTGATGGCTACATCCCCTTCTGTCCACCATGGGCTATTGCAGTCTGCTGAATGGGTCTCCCCAGTGGATTAACTTCCACTAGATTCTTGAGTCAAGGAACCATCATTGGCATCAGCCTTTTCTGTATATTTGTTTTCTAGGCATGGCCTATTCTTACATGTTTCCCCACTCCACATTCTTCCTTCTGTTTTAAACTTCCTTTCTCTCTTCTTCTACTCTACCTAGCCTACTCCTGTGAGAGGGCGGCCATCTTCCTTGAGCACATCCTCCTACATGAGCTTGCTCTCTGCTTCCAGGCAGAGTCTGAGATTCTCTTCTATACTTGGAGGTCTTCTTTCTTATTTTTTTTAAATGATTAGTGCCCTTGATTTTGTGTTTTACTTACAATCCATATAAGACCCTTGTGGGAAAGACTCTTTCTTGTGCATATTTATACTCTGAGACAAGGAGTCAGTCTGTCATAGCGGTGATGAGGTAGATGCGGTTCAAACTCCACATTGCTTTTTGTGACTTCAGGTGATTTTTGTTTTGGTGTTTCTCAGGCTGGATTTCACATAAAAAAAAATAGCACAACATCTATTTATTACCTAGACTTAAAGTGGGGTCCACCTAAGTACCTCTTGCACAGTAGTAGCTAACAGAGTGGGATGCATAAATGTCATCTGTTGGCATTGTGACTGCCATTCATCTGCGGGGTATAGAACATGCTAGAAACCCAAATTCTTGACTAATAGAATAACTGGATGGATATGTAACATCAATCATTTTGTTGAGTTCCCATTTTCTCTGAAACGGAGTTAATAAAACATTAATTTTCTCATATCTCCTTCCCCAGCCCTCAAAAGTGAATGTCTCTCAGACCTTAGAAAACACATTGCTTGCTCAAGCGACTCAGGAGCATTTGGAAGAAAGCCACTTTGCCCAATAAGCTAATAGCTAAAGTCAGGATTCACCTCCCTGCTGGTTGACTGACACCCCATTTCCACCTCTTAAAAGAACTAAATGGCCTATATTTCTTTTTTAAATTAAAGCAAATGAAAATGAATTTCACCACTCCCCTGGAGATGACTGGAGACACACTGGGATGTCAAATAAAAAAGTTGGGAACTGCTGAGCTCAAGCACAACAGGGTGGGTTCCTGGGAAAGATGAAACACGAGAAGCACCCAGCGTGGAAGAGGAGCATGGAGGGAGAATCAGGGGAGACAGATTCTGCCTTATAGAGATGGAGGAGACTGGAGGGGAAGGCTGTATGGGAAAACGACTACAGAACAAATGATCTTTAACTTCAGTAAGAAAAAAAAAAAAAAAAGCAAAGATACCCCCAAGATGCATTGAATAATTACCCAAGTTATTCCTGGCCACCCTAGGCATGCTTCCTCACCATGAAAATATATTGAAAGCAGAAAGGATATGATTGGAGCTTGGAGGTGTCTCAGTTCTCTGACTTTGCTAACGAGATTTGAGCCCATTATTCCTGCCTCACCGTGAGCCTTCTCAGTAGCAGAACCTCCATTCCTGAGGGACTGTGACTGAGTTCATCTGAGTTTAACAAGTGTGTATTGAAACCCAGGATGTGTCTGGAGCCAAGACTGGAACTGTGCTGCATGCAAGATGCAGATGACTAGGTCTTTAGTCCAGAGGAATTCCTGGCGAGATGAGGGGAAAGACTGGAGAGTTGTTTGTCCATGTGTCTGCCCCTAGCTTCTACCTCAGTGCAGGAGGCATGTCATCTTAGGTCAAAGAAAACTTCTCAGTAGCCTTTTGGGGCTTTGGCTGGTACTGATATAGCAATACCACTAGTGGGGGCTTCTGAGTACTTGGGTCTGCTTCTTGCCACCTCTGAGTCTTTCTTGCCAACTACAGTAATTATCCCAAATTATACAACAGAACAAGACACCCTTTTCACTCTCTGCAGTTGATGGCTTTCGCTTGCACCTGGAAGAAAATAAACACAATCTAAATTCATTAGCATTGCTTTGTGTGGTCCTGACCCTGCCTACCGTTTTTTTTTTTTTTTTTCTCTCTTTGTAATCAGATTTCACCATCCCCCAACCCTGCAGCCTTCTAAGGAAACACATTGCTTAGTCACAGAATCTGAACTTGCCTCCCACCTCTTCCTTCCCTCTGTCTTTGTCATCTATAATTGCTATTTGTAATTATTATTTGTTTCCTTACTCTTCTTCTTGTTCTTCAGCTCAGTCCTGAGCTCACAAGGGCAGAGTGCGTTTCTTTCTGATTCTCTGCTTTGAGCCCACCATGCTGAAGTTGCTCAATAAACAATTGAGGTGAGGTACTGTGGTACTTTATCTACCCTTTAGCTGGATCAGGACCAAATAGTTCCCAGGAAAAGGCAAACTACTCGAAATATTCTTTGGATGTTCATGTTTGTGTCGAGGAGGAGGACTCTGTCTCCAGCGGGTGCTGCTATTTTGAATGACAGTGAGACCTTAGGATATGGGATGTGGCTAGAGGCAGTCAATCACTGGGGTGTGTGACTTTGAAGGATATCTGGGGACTCTTGTTTCTTCCTCTGTTTACTTCCTTATTAGAGTACCTGACCATGACGAGGTGGGCAATTTCCTTCTTCCGTATCCTCCTCCTACCACCATTCTGCCTTGTTGTCGGCTGATAGCAGTGAAGCAAGCCAGTTATGGAATAATCTCCCTGAAACCATGAGCCAGAATAACTTTTGCCTCTCTTAAGGTTAAATTGCCGCCCCCTGCCTATCTGTCATAGTGGCAAAGAGCCTGACTAACACAAAGTATTAGGAAAGGGACAGTTCTAAATCAAGTGTCTAGACCATGTCTCCTGGCCAATTGTTTCAGGGCTGCCTCATTTTAAAAAGAAGTAATCTTTAAGGATTCTCCCTCCAGGATGTCAAAATTCACTGAGTGTAAGAGCTCAGAGACATAGCATTCTGTTGATTGACAGCTCTTTGGCCCTAGCCTGCCCCAGAAATGTTTTCTTGAAGAGACAGTCCTGCCTGCCTGCCTGTCTCGAGGTGATGTTTTCAGGCTTAATTAGAGGCTGTTACCCCTTCTTAAGTAGTCATACACCAGACAGGCCAAATAACCTTAGCATCATCGAGTGCAGGGGTAGGAGACTGGAATAACAATTTGATTTCAAGTACTTAAAAGCCAAAGGCCTCTACATCACAATTGCTCACTTCCTTACTTTAACAAGTTAAATGAGTTCTATATGAATTTTTAAATTTGTTCAATAACATTTTATTGAGTCTCCACATTGCTCACTATGCTGGCCCTGAAGCTGTGGTAGGCACTGTGGAAAAAGACTCCCTGCTACTGAGAGCAATTGTGAGGATGCTGCTTGGAGCCTTTCACTCACCTTCCTGTGTTTAATCCCTGTAGCAGCTCCTGGAAGCTGGAGATGGAGACAGAGTATCAACAGGGAGCTGCACTGGCCACAAAGACTTGAATCTAGGCCTGTAACGAGGGTTTGATTCGTGGAGCCTGCTTCAGAGGAAGCTATTCCATATTGAATAAATGAGCAACTGTACAGTTCACTCTGCTTTGTCTGTTTCTTTTTTTTTCTGAAGACTGTAGCTATCCCTAGTTAGTCTTCATGGCAGACAATGTCCTCTCCAACCTGCAGGGCTAACCTGGCATTGAAGCATTCAGGTGGCCTCCCTGGACAACAGGTTCCTAATGAGACTGTTACTTGAGTTTTAGGGCAAAAGCTCTGGATTAAGGTACCCTAACCAACTGGCTAGGGTTTGGTCCCCCATCCCAATGTGTCAATCAAAGAAATGAGTCATGGTGAAAGCCAAGAAAGGAAATCCAGTCAATGTAGTATATTGGGAAGAGGACCAGCTAAAGTGGGCCAGTGACTCCAAGCCCATCTTGGGTATTAACCTGATCGTGGACTTAAATAAAGAAGAGTTGGACCAAGGGCAAGACGTATGTGTAACTGAGTGGTCTTGGTCATGCTGTGGTCATTTCTGCTTCTGAAAAGTAGTTTCATGGGCTTCTTCCTTCTTAAGATGACATGCTAATCTCTTGACTTCATTTGAATGGTTGTTCTCTGCATCCCTGTCCCCCTCATTCTCCTATTTGATCTTACCGTGTAACCCAGACTGACCCCCCTGTCCCCAATTGTTTCTAACCAAGGCTGTCCCTGAGCTGCCTCTACCTCCTAAGGACATGAGTTTGTTGGGGAGCAGTCCAGATTCAAACTGTAACTCCATGGGAAGAAATGCACTTGCTAGGATCATGAATTTGGTAGACACGGAAGCTTGGTGTGAGTCTGGCCACGTATCAGTTACACTTTTGATTTTAAGTCTTACCAGTTTCGATTGTTTCACTTGAAAAAGAAGAGTCCACGCTGTAACCACCCTGAGTAGTTATTCCTTAAGACTGAGTAGGAGAGTTTTGACAAATTACTTACCCGGTGCCTACTGCTCTGTTACACAATGGAGCATCAGCTAAGCCTTAGTTGGGACTTGCTTTTGGTATTTGGTACTTTGTTTCATAACTGAGACAAAGTACTTGACCGAAGCAACAGAAAGGAGGAAGGATTTATTTTGGCTCATGGTATGATAGAATGATGGGATGTGGTACATCACAGTGGGGGCAGGGAATGACGTAGAGTTTGTGGCAGTAGAGCCTGTGGCTGAGACTCCTCCCATCCCAGGGGACCAGGGAGCAGACAGCTGGGGTCAGAAGCAAGGGTGGTCTGTAACTTTGAAAGATTGTCCCGTTTTGACTCACAGCTTCCAACTTGGCCCTACTTCCTTAAATAGTTTACAACTTCCCAAACAGTACCACAGACACATGAGCCCCAGACACATGGTCCCCAGACACATGAGCCCGTGGGGGACATTGCATACTTAAACCCCAGCACTGTTTTTCTCTCTTTCCTCTCTCATGACCTTCCTCATGTTCTTCATGGGTTTCTCTGGACATAGAGCCCTTTGATTTTTTTTTTTTCTGCCTTTGGTACTGAAATGAATCAGCCCATCATATTGGCTTAGTCAGTACATCTCATCAGGAAGAGAAGTGTCCATTACTGGCCTCAGACTCCTGACAGGATTGGTGGGTTGCAGTTAGTATTGATGACTGGTAGCAGAGCTGGCTGTTAAAAAGGTCTCTTATCATTGATGACTATGGACCTGGAGGTCAAGGGACCACTGGATTTTTTCAACCCTAACTTATTATTGTCTTTAATCCAGCTATTGTTCCAATGGTCACAGGGAGGAGCTACTTGGGGCCACTACCCAGGAAACCTGGGCACAGGATAGTAAGCACTGAACTTCATGACCTCATATAGATGGTTGTGTGGTTGGAGTAGAGACAGGATAAAAGGAGAATCAGGGACAGAAACCTTTATTATGAAGATCTGACAGGCTGGAAGCAGAATCTTGAGGGAGGAAGGGGACAGCTTAGAATACAGGAGCAAGTGATACTGGAAACACAGGGGGTTAGGTAGATGAGGATGGGTATATGGGGAGAGCAGTGAGGTAGCAGGTGGATGTAGGGGTGGAAGATACTTTTTCACCCTTTTGGCCCAAGGCAACTCTCCTTATGAGGTCTTTCTGTGCTTGACTGAGAAGACAGACAGATTTAACAGCAACTGCAGGTTATCAGACCTCTGTGTGAGAAGGATTCTAAGGTCACCTGGGGGAATGCTTCCTGAGGCAGAGATTTGTGGGATTGGAGTATTACTGCAGTCAAGGCTGTTCTTCTGTGTCTCCTGCATCTAGTACATCCAAGATCTGTTGTTCCCAGGAGTCCGTTTTTCATTTCTAGGGCAGAGCTGACTGTTGGCTCTGGGAAGGACAAGCTTGCCTTTGGACAATGATGTACAGTATCCAAGTATATTGCCTGGTTAGTAAATTATCCACAGACCACTGAAGGATGGGACGCTTTAAATTTGCAGCCCGTGAACTTTGTGGAGCGTCTACAGCCCTGAATCTGCAAAGGGAATCAGCCCCGAATAAGCAAGAAATGGGCCTACTATGTGCCAGAGCCATGACACTGAAGGTCTTAAAGAATGTTTGTACTTGACAAGAGATAGGGACTACCTTTTATGAACACCTACTGTGTGCCAGGCCTTTAGCACACTGTGGTAATCCTTACCACAGTTCTATGGGAAAACTTTAATAAAAGTAGGAAGACTGAGGCCCAGGAAGGTACAGGGAATTGATGCAGGACAGACACTTGTATGTGACCGCTTAGATCTGATACAGGCATGACTGACTGCATAAATCTTTTGTTTCTATTGAGTGACAAGCATTTAGACAAAGGGCCAGGTGGTAAACATTTCAGACTTGAGGGATATTAAGTTTTTGTTACCTGTATTCAGCTTGGCTGCTTTAGCACCCAAGTAGCCATTGATACTACATAAACAAGTGAGTTTAGTTACTGTTCAATAAAACTTTATGTAGTAAAACAAATACCGGGCCAGACTGGAGCTGTGGGCCAGTTTGCCAAGCTTTGTTTTAGAGAGTCTGGCCGGATAGTGGATGCTAGGCTGGCCCCGATCACCGTGGACAGCTGGATTTACTCTCACTGTAAATGGTTCTCAGCAGAAATAAATCTGCACAGTGACCTAAGCGGAGAGATCAGTGGCCTGTGCCAGCCATCCCTCCAGCCTGTCAGAGCCCGATGCTGCCTTTGTGGACACAGTGTAGACTTGTCTGTGGTCCACACACGAGAACTATGATGTAGGTAAAATTAAACGAAGGAGGACTAGGAACAACACACTCTCTGCTCTGTCATCCCCTTCATAAAAATTTCCATTCTGAAACTAATCATCATATGTAAGAAAATTAGTGGGCGTCTGTGCACAAATGCATGTATGTATGTGGTATGTGTGTGCCTGTGCTTGTGTGTGAATGAATGTGCTGTGTGTGTGTGTTTGAAGGAATGTGTGCATGCATATGAATGTATGTGTAGTGTAGTGTGTGTGCACCTGTGTGTGCCTGAGCTTATGTGTGAATGAACGTGTGGTGTGTGTACGTGTTTGTGTGAATGAATGTGTGTTACATGTGTGTGCACCTGTGTACGTGTGCCTGTGCTTGTGTGTGAATGGATGTGGTGTGTGTGAAAGAATATGTGCATGCATGTTAATGCATGTGTAGTATGTGTATGTGCACCTGTGTGTGTGTGCCTGTGCTTATGTGTGAATGAATGTGTGGCGTGTGTATGTGTGTGTTTGCATGTGTCTGTGAATGAATGTGTGTTACATGTGTGTGCACCTGTATATGTGTGTCTGTGCTTGTGTGTGAATGGATGTGGGGTGTGTGTGTGTGTGTGTGTGTGTGAATGTATGGTATGTGCATGTGTGTGTGTGAGGAGGACATGCTCACCTGTAATCCAAAGTCTGATGATGTCAGTTGTCTTCCTCAGTTTTTCTCCATCACCTCGAATGCACTGATGTGTCTGTGCTGTCTGCCCAGGAGGCTCCAGGGATCCACCTGTCTCTCTGTCTCCCCAGTGCTGGGGCCATAGATATGTGTCACCTAGCTTTCTATGTGGCTGTTGATGAACTGAGCTTGGCTCCTTACTTGTTCATGGCAAACTTTTTATCAACTGAGCCACCTCCTTGGTCCCTGTTTTTTCTATTTCCAATAATACATTTCCCTGCATTTTGGAGTCTTTCTGTTTATCCAGCGATAACTCTCTTGGCTTACTGCTAGAGCTAGTACAGGCTTTCACATCAGAAAAGATTGTTCCTCTATTAGTATAAAATTTTAAATTTCCCAATAATTCTCACACATGTATTTTTCCAGAAAAATATTTAGCATAATTCAGCCAAGTGGTGTGCTCCTTCAGAATCCTGTCTGGACTTTGATTAGCTCTGCCTTGGACTTGTAGATTACTTTAGAGCCCACATGCATTTTTAGACTATTCAGTCATGTAAATAAGTTGCACTTCATTTTGAGACAGGGTTTCATGTAGTCCAGGCTGGCTTTGAACTTACTCCTTAACTGGGGATGACCTTGAACTTCTGACCTGATGGTGTCCACAGTGCTGCCATACCTGGATTTTGTAGTGCTGGGGATTGAACCCAGAGCTCCATGTCTTGCTGAGCAAGCATTCCACCGCTTTCAGTATATCCCTGTCTTAGTACAAGACCATATATTTGCCCTTTGCTCACACCTCTTGTGTTACATCTCGGCAAATTTGAATGTCTTCTCTTAGACTTTGCACACTTCATGTTTATTTCTGACTCATTTTTGTTTCTTTTGTATGTGGATTAACCATTTCTAGTATGTTTTCTAGTCGACTCTTGCTGATTTAAAACTGTGTGCTTTGAAGTACTTGCAGTGCACATGTGGATGAGTTTGGGTTTCCAGCATCCATGCAGAAAGGGCGACACAGGGTAGTATGCACCTGCAATCCCAGCACTGGGGAGTTGGAGACAGAGGAATCCCTGGGGCTTGCTAGTCAGCCATTCTAGCCAAACTGGTGAGCTCCAGATTCAATGAGAGATCCTGCCTAAAGAATAGGGACGGTAAGTGATTGGGGAGGCCACCTGATGTTGGCCTCTAGATTCAAATGCACACATACACATTGACTCATACCTGCATACACATGTATGCACATATGCAATACACACACATGCATGCTTATACACACCTCATACCTGCATACACATGTATGCATATACACAATACACACACGTACATGCCTACACACACACAAACACACACACACACACACACACACACAAATGTAACACCAGACACATTTTAAACATCCATTTTATATTTTATATCTGGATCCAGCACTAAGATTCTTTTATTAATCATACTGTTGGATATTAAAATAAATGATTAACATCCTCTGCAAATGGCAACTTGCTTTTTCCTTTAAAAAAAAAAAAGTTACAGTACTTTGGTTTTTATTATTTTGCTTCTTTTAGAAATTCCAGGTAAGGTTAAGTAATAGTGATAATAGCAGATAATTTTTTCTGATTCAATTACAGTGCTTCTTGAATTACATTAATTTATAATGGCTATTTCTTTAGTATACACAATGTATACCATGTAGTGAGCTGGTGTTCCAATTACTTTTATTGTTATTTATTTTTTTAATTATGGGAATAAATGTTGAGATCATCATGTAGTTTTACCCCCAATGACATATTTTATTTTTACAGATGTGTAAGTAAATTTTCAAATATTAAGCCATCATTGTAATTAACTTAAATTGGCTTTTTATTTCTTTAATACAGTAGTTCATTTGATTTACTGGCATTGGGCACAGCTCCTCAATCCGTTATCAGAACCATGTTTCTGATGTGGGCTCCATTTGAATCTTGGGAAGGTTCTGTGATGAATACATTGTGTGTATTATGTAATAACCATACAGGAGTCTGGAAACATCCCTCCTTCATTAAATATGCTAGCATCTATGCAGATACACAAATGCAAAATAAAACCAGGCATAGACATCATGAACAGGCTCAAATTGGGATGGCCACAGAGACTTATGTCAGGGTTCCCAGTTACTAGATTTTAGTGGTGGGCTCCCTCACAGAGGCCCTTAAAACAAGGGGTCATGTGGTGCTGACTGATTCAGAACTGTGCCCAGGAGAAGTGGACCACTGACCAGAAGAAGTCCAGGAGGATACAAGTTCAAGACCCGTCCCAGGGAGTGACTCTAGCTTACTTGCATGAACAATGACGGTGTCTCTTCATAGCTGCCTACTCTAGATGAGGGAGCTGGAATATTCATACCACAGCCCCTGAGCAGTGGATGTGCCCAGCAGTAGTGAGGGCTGCTTGGGGAGGAGGGGTTATACTGATAGTAGGGCCACTCCCACCATGTGAGTTATGGAAAGAGCAGATCCCAGAACATTTGGGTGTTCAGAATCTGGATAAGAGCTTGTTTTTGATTTTACTCTGAAACTCTCCAAATGAAGACATAGTGTTGCTTTCTTCTGTTCCCTGCTATTTGGTAGCTGACTTTTGCCAGTAGCTTGAAATGTCAGGACACCCTTTCTCTTTTATTT
The DNA here is from genome assembly GCA_021653895.1 of Mastomys natalensis. NCBI lineage: Eukaryota > Metazoa > Chordata > Mammalia > Rodentia > Muridae > Mastomys > Mastomys natalensis. The sequence continues at coordinate 1,628,230 of JAJTUV010000213.1, read as the reverse complement.
TATTGGTTGGGGGAGTGGTTCAGAGCACCTCAGAATTGATTTTATGTATACTTGTAAAACAAACAAACAAACCAAAAAACAAAATACAGACTAAGCTTGCTTTTCATTGAGGCATGGTATATTTCTTACAGTCTTTCATAAAATTTGAGTAACACATAAGAGATGAGTTACTTATTTTTTTCTCCTTTCTAGTGATTCAAAAGAAAGATATTACTTAATTAGTGGCTGCTTTAATAGTTCCTGGTCCACAATAGATGCTCAAACTCTTACTGAATGGAAGGATGAACGGGTGTGCTATTTCATCGCTCCAGTTTTGTGAAATTGATTTTTTTCTTTGCAAGAGGGTTATTCCTATGGTTTTATTTTAAAGAATCATCTACCACATTTATCTGTTCTACTTTGATTTAAAATTTCTAATTAATTAAGTACTTCCTGAACTTTATTCATTTTCTTCTGCTTTTCATATATTTTCTAGCATCTATTTTTAAAGATTTATTTGAAGTTTGTCACCATGTGACTATGGGCACATGAGTGCAGGTATCCATGGAAGCCAGCAGAGGCATAAGATCCCATGGGGCTGGAGCTATAGGGGGTTCTGCGCTGTCTTTCAATTCCTTTATATATGTTATAAACCTACAGGTTGATTAGTAAGTTCTTTTACTTTTCCTTTGGCTTAAGAAAAACTCAATATATCTTCAGCTTCAGTTGCATTTCTAAAGTCTGAAATGGTAGTTTTTTCCATTTTTCTAATTATTCTATAATTTATTTATTTCCTCTTCAGTGCACCAAGCCAGTGTATTGTTTTCTAGTTCTTGGGTGGTGTGAGTTTTAAAACATCGACCTTTCATAAGCATTGTCAAATTTATTACATTGTGATCATAGACTATGACCTGTATGATTTAATTAAGAGGATTTGTTTTTGTTTAGTTCTTATAAAGTCTAAAAAAAAAAAATAAGGTTATTTTTTTTCCTTTCCTCTCTGGCTTTTACCCCATACCTCATACAGTTTAATGAGAGACTTGAGAACTTGGCTATCTCTCCAGTATTCAGTAGAATATTTAATTATTTCATGGGTCAGATCCTTCTTGGAGTGTGACCCTATAAAAATAACGTGTGATCCATATGACCAGCTCAGGCAATTTGATAACACAGATTAGAACATTAAATGTAGTGTGCAGCCTTTGACTCTATTGACTCCAAAGGAATCATCCCATAAGGAACTGTTCTTACGAGCCTCTTTCATCTATCCCCTTAGGTTTGGACTGCTCACAGGCAGGGACAGTGTCTGGTACCGACAGTAGTAGCCATTACTTGTGTAGACTGCTAGTTTAGAGGTAGATCTATTGCATATTTACCAGGACGGACCCTTTCATCTTCCATACAGGAACATAGATATTAAATCTTGGCATTATGGTCATGGAGTGAGAATGAGTTTCAATATAGGTGGTCTTCTGGACATTTCCACAACTGGGCTGCTTCCTGCAGTCACTGTGGAAAAGAGACTTGACAGGGATAGTAATTAACCTTGTACAAGGTTAAACTGATCTGAGCTGCTTTGCATTTGATCACCCGACTCCAACAGCTCGGGCACACCTAAAGTCGGTTCAGCTCTCAGCTGTTATCTTTGATCATCTGGTGTTTGAACACAACCCTGTCTCTTATTTCCACCAAAGATCTTGGAGCTTACAACATTGAGAAGCAAAAACGAGGGTGAATTGAGTAAACCCATTGTCCTCTAGAACAGAGGCCAGAAAAGTATGTCCTGGTAGGCAAACACAGCGCTGCAGCATGTCCAGATTGCCAACATTTTTTTTTTATAAATAAAGTTTTATTAAATACTGCCACACTCATGTTTTTGCTCCATGTCTTCATCTTGTGCTAGAAAGGCAACATTGAGTAGTTTCTGGGGAAGCCACAGGGTCACACATTTTGCAATATTTATTCTCTTATCCTCTATGGAAACGGCTTGTGATTCCTGATGTAGAAACACAGAATCCAGGCAGAAAGATAACTCAGACCTTGCTGTTCTGTGCTAGCCAGGAGAGCCATGTGTTCTTAGTAAAGTAAGTTCCTTTCCTGGGTAGTTTTTAGGCCTTACATGTTCTTGATGATCCTGTCAGCTCACAGGTTTGTTTGAGAACTGACGGCAGTGATCTGCACTTCTGGGATCCAGTACACTCTACCTAAGAGATTTTGAGGAGTGGGTTGGTGTTAGACACACCGAGGACAAGCTGGAAGGGCAGCAACCAAGAAGACAGGTGGGGAGGAAGGATCATAAATACGTACAGATGAGCTGTGGGTCTATAGAGCAGAGGTGGGGGAAACATGGGTGAGCTTGCCAACATGAGAGGGGAACATGGGTGTCTTGGTCTCTCACACTCCTCTAAATATTTACAGCATCTAATGTCTTCATTCAACTATTTGGGATTTCAGCTGTAGGGGTTCTGTCTCCTTTGGGTCTCTGAACCTGAGGCAGTTTCTAAAGTTTTCGTTTAACTTAAGATCTTTTTTTAATTAGGGAAGATATAACATCTAAGCTTATATAATCTCATCTTCTGGAAAACCCTTTGCCCTTGGAGGATGATATGGGTAGGGGTGGGTGTGGGGCTTCTGCCATTTTCTTTGGCAGCCATACCAGGCCTTTCTGTGCTCCCAGCCTGCCTCGGGGCCCCTCAGGACACACCTAGAAAGTACTGTCATGGCAATCCTGAGCGGGGCTCAGTTCCTAGTTTGCCATCCCCATCTCTTCAATGTGTGTCTGATGGGCTGCTTTTCTACCCACTTCCCCAGCTGCTGTATGGACCAAGCTGCATGCTGAAGGTCTGTATACACTTGCCCTGAGATGATGTCGTCATATGACTGTTTACTGGGGGAACATTTACTGTCACCCATGTTTGCTAGAAACACGGGTTTCTTTTAAAATGGGGACACATCTCATTTTTGGTTTGCTCAGATTCTCTTTGTCTAGTTGTTTGGCTGGAGCAATTGAAATGCTGGTTGAGCCTCAGTCTCCCCTTCTGTAAAAAGGGCAGATGTACTCTTTTCAACATTGTAGACATGGATGTGAAGACAGCATAGGGAGAGGCCACAGGTGGTCAGATGTGAAGGCTCCTGGGCCAGCTGTTTCTGATTTCAACCCTGGCTGCATCATGTGCTATATGACCATGACACTGCTTAATCTGTGCTTCGTTGTTTTCTGTAGCCTTTGATGCCCTGGCCCCTTCTTGATAGTGCCTAACTCCATTTTCTTTTCTTATATGTACTTCAGCTGTTGGACTCCTTGTAAGTTTGGGGGATAAAATTGCCTTATTAATCATTCCTTTGTAAATACTACTGTGAAACAAGGGGATATTGCATCCACTCATCTTTTCATTATTATGGTAATAACTTTCAATTTATAACTAATTAATGTTGCTCCTTTCTAACCTGGCCTTCATTACAGGCAGCCAGTGAGGAACCCAGAAGTTGATGCACAGCAAGCTGGAGCCCCGCTGCTGCCTGCCCTGAGGGATAAGCTCGCCAAGGCTTTCATTTTTAGATTACAGGTGGTGAGAGACTTCTTCCCATCTGCCTGTGTCTGGGGCTCAGGGGTGGTTGTCCATCTCCTGCCACGGGACTGGCTGGTGTGATTGAGTCTGTGGAGAGAGGAGGAAGCAGCTGGCAGGAGATAATCAGAGACTACACCTTGGGAAGAACAGGAGATGCCCAGAGATATTCTAAAAACAAATACTCAAAGGAGCATAGCTACTGTCTTGAGAATGATGCTCACAGGACCTGGGTTTGTTCTTTTGAGTCCCCAGGGAGAGATCCAGGAGAAATGGGCAGGAGTCTGAAGGAGGCAGCAGATTTGGATCCAGTGTAAGGGTTGCGCTTGTTACTTTGACAGTCACAGCTGCTGGAGTAGAGCAGTCCTGCTAGGGAGGTCTCAGTTGCTACTCTCTCCTCCCTTCGAGATACATTTAAGTTCCTTCAGGTTTAAACCCCTGTGGCTTGGTGCCCTTTATAGATAGAAAGTCATTCAGTAGAACTTCTAGGTCCCCTGAAATTCTGTATTGCACATTGTGTCTTTCCATTGTGGAGAAACTGGCTAGAACTGGTGCTAGACATTTAGCATAGCTACGATGCGATGTCAGGAAGTGTTATTATACAGGCCAATAGCATCATCCTATTGCAGGCTGATGTAGACCAGTGAACTGAGAAGACTTGGCAAACAGAGGGAGGGCTGGGTGGAGATGCCTTAATGACATGCACAGATTCTCTTTGATCTCAGGCATGATGCAGAAAGTTCCAACCCCCTCCTCCTCCACCAGGGGCTGAGATAAGAGACTCCAGTTCCCCTGTGGACTTTTCTGGAATGAGAGTCATTAGCTTTCCTCTGTTTACGAAGTGAACATAAACACATACAAAAATGGTTTCCTTTCTCCCTTCTGGATTAATTATACATATTTACTTCTCTTGGATTAATTAGGTTTATTTGCTACTTTCTTTTTCTCAATAAAAAGATTTGGGACAGTGGGTGATGAGCACAGAGAAAGTGGGCATTGTTGAAGCTTTGATACCCTTCCCAGGATCCCAAAACATCCCTTCGCACCCTGCCCAATAGAATTGGCTACAGTGATTGAGACAGTCCCCATCGGATCTACGCAACGGGCAGTCACTGTAGCCACCGAGCTCACGTGATCATTGAGCACTTGCCAGTGCCATGGAGAGGGTTGACTTTTTAGCTTTATTTCATTTTGCACTTTCAGAGAGAAAGAAGAAAGTTTTAGTTCAACCAAACCATTTCCAAGCACAATAGAGAATAATAACATTGGGGGTAGAGCGTCTGAGAGGGCTTGGCACATAGCCAGTGCTCATACTGGGTGCCTGGGGGGTAACCGGCCCATTTTGGGCCATTGTGCCATAGCTCTCAAGTCACATCCTGTCAGGTTTTCACCAAGTTTGTCCCTGAGATAATCTTACCCGTGGTCAGTGGCTGGCATTGACTTGCCTGTTCAGAGGCTAAGGCAGCTTGAGCAGACCTTCAGAACCCAGAGGTATAATTTTCTGAGAACACATGAATAATCACGGGGAATCTTTTCCTCCAAGGAGAAAAGGGAGTCTTTTGGTTGGACCATTCTGCAATGGGGTTCCAGTACTGGGATATTCAGGCCTTTTCAAGATACAGAGGAATGTGTGAAGGGGAGACTATTTGTTTTTCTTCTGATGGCTCTGGCAAAATGTCTGAAAGAAGGAACTTAAAAAGATTTATTGTCCCACAGTTTCAGGGGATTTCAGCCTATTGAGGGAGGCATGGAAGCAAGAGCAGCTCTGTCCATGTTGTGTATGAGGTGGCTGGTCACACATCGTGACTTGTATGGAACTAGAGAGAATTAGCTCAGAATCAGGGCTAGATGTCACTTTCCAAAGTTCACCCCCACTTCTGTCAGGCAGGCTCTGCCTTCTGAAAGCCTCGTGACCTTCTCAAACATCACCACTTAGCAACCAAGTGTTCAAACACAGGGCGGGTGTGTGTGTGGGCGGAGGAGAGGGGTCATTTCACATTCAGACCATACCAGACACTACTGAGGTCAAGGTCATTTTGCTTCTTCGGTCACATGGGCAGATAATGGACCTTAGTGCAGCATCCATTTTCTCATCTACAGCTGTAGAACCTAGGCCAATGGATTGTGTGAGCGGATTAGTTATCATCTGGGAGGTTGTGACAAAATGCCTTAGATTGGACATTTATAAACAATGAACACTTAGTGTTCACAGCTCTGGAAGCCGAGAAGCCCAAAATGAAGGCTCGCACAGATTCGGTGTCTGGTGAGGAGGCTGCTGTCTGCTTCAAAGACAGCACTGCTTGACTGTGACCTCCGGCGGCGGGAGGATTAGGGAGTGTACCTGAGTTTGTTGGGAGTGGAGCCCTTGTACCTCATGTGTACTAGATCACACTGGTTATTGACCCTTACATACAACCTTTCTTCTTTTCCCTTTTGGGGACACTGGAATTTTCACTGTAGCAAAGAGGATCAAATAATGGTTAAGTTCTTTAGCACACAGTGGTAAAGTAAATATTGCAGTAAATATTCATCAAGCGCTGTACACTGCTGCCCCTGTTGCAAGTGTGTGTTGAGCAACTATTGTCACCTCTTTCTCAGATTCACATTCCTGCTCAGGACCTGGCCACTCGTTCTCTGCCAGTGAGAGTATTTGCTGCCCTGGGTCTGCTGAGTCCTGCTCCAGTACCGACTCCTCGTTTGAAAGGAAGTACCTTGCTCATGACTGTTGCTAGGGTCCACTGTATCAATACCTGGTTGATACGGTGGTATAGTGTCTGATGCCTTTATCTCGGTTCAGTAGTCTTGAGGGGACATCCTTGGTGTAGAGCTTCCGGGATGATGAGTGTGAATGTCACCATGAATGTGTCATAGTTTGAATTCTTCCTTCCTCCCACTCTGCTTCCTTCGCTCTTCACGGGTGATACGTCCAAGAACATTCTCCTCCTCTGAGCTGTTTTCCAGGGAGCCCAGTCTAGACTGTAGTATATGCTTTTTCCATTTCTGCAAGTGTAGTCATATTTTACCTAGAGTGAAGCCATCCTTTGAACCACATCTCCCATTCTAACCACTGCCCTGGCAAGGAGAGACCCTCACTCCTCTCCACAGAAGCCACCGTTTCCTCTTCATAACCACTGAGTTAAGAAAATCTCTTGGGTATGACTTTTCAGGCTCTTTCCAAATAACCCCTATGGAACTTTCTGGAATAATTCTATCATTGTCTGTATCCTAAGCTTTATATCATTGCTGAATAGGGCTATGCTCATGCTTTTGATTATGCTTGTGCATGTATGTGCGTTTATTCATTTCTGTGCTGTGTGTGTGTGTGTGTGTGTGTGTGTGTGTGTGTATGTATGTGTGTATGTCTTGTATGTGTATAAGTAACAGTCTTGCTGTGTACCCTATGCTGGCTTCTTGTGTTAGTCTCCTGAGTGTTGAGATTACAAGCATTTATTACCACACCTGACAGATTTTTTTGTCTTTCTTCTTTTAAACCCAGATATCTTTTCTCCCCTTTTAACAACTGGAATGCCCATTCTTTTCTTTATGCTGAATGATCCACACCCCCAACCATGGTATTCTTTTCAAATCCAGCTCTCATGTTAATCTTATTTATTTATGGAATTTTGTAACGGATTCGCAACTCTTAAAGAGTCAGTCCATCCTCTGAGTAGAGGAAGTAGAGAGTTTGTCTTCCCCCAAGCTCCTGGTCCTGCTTATACCAGAACTTGCTACAGGGTATCAAAGTGAATCCAAGCCACACAGCTGTCCTTTTAGCATGCGTTTCTCTGATTTGTATCCCCAGTCATCTTACTGGCTGTCACATAGTAAATACTCAGCTCTCAAAAGGTTCTTAATCCTTAATAGTAGGTTCATGATAAATATTAGAGGAAGAGGAAAAAGACAAAAGGGTAAATTGCTTTAGTAGGATATATTAGATTACATATCACTAATAAACGATCTTCATTAAATAAGCTCACACGTCTCAGTAAGTTTCCACAGAACCTCATGTTCCAACTATGCATTACACGCACCACAGGGTGGCTGTGGCTTTATTCTGGGCAGCTGTCAATCTAGTACTCAGACCTTGCCATGGCACGCAGGAGCTGGGTCTCCAGGGATCTCCTCTGGAAATGACAATGGGTCTGTTCAATGGTCTAAAACAAGTCACATAGCCACTGCTAAGCTTGGAGTGTTAGGTCATACTCTTCTCATGAGGAAGGCTGTCAGAACCCATGAGACCAGAGCTTCTACTTTTTCAATAAGGAGCACACGATCTTCTTCCATGAACTAGCTTAAATCGAAAGGTCAAATATGTTGTTAGTAGTCTTGGAGGGGTATAAGCCCTTATAATCACAGTGCTTTGAGAAATAAAACAATACCATAAACTTAAAGGTGATGGATGAATGGCCTCATTCCCTGGTTTTCAGGAAACTTGACCATTTAAGGAGGCGCACCCCTAGCCACCTACACTGGGTTTCAATACTGCTGTTCCTCACTATGGTGCAGAGTCTGTGGTGCTGATCCTAGTGATAAAAACCAAAGCATTTCCAACCATGACAGCCCTATGGCCTGTACGCATGACTTCACTGTATCTCACAAGCAGTCAGTAGACCATGGAGACACTTGATGGACGGCTTACTTCTTGCAATTTCTGGGCCTGTAATTGTTTGGAGCTGTCAGGGCCAGACATCATGACTACTATACCATCATGGCTGTGAAAAATGCTCTTTGAAAGACTTGTTCCAGTCAGTCACTAGATGGAATACATCATGGGGGTGGGGACAGAGAATCTGGGTGGCAAGACAGATCTTGTGATTTGGAGATGTTATGCAAAACTTGAGACACTGTGTGGCTACTGAGAAGATACTGTCAGAGTCATGTCTTTGTAATCCTTCCCAGTCCTGACCTGAAGGTGGACAGCTTCCTTTATGTGTGTGTGTGTGTGTGTGTGTGTGTGTGTGTGTGTGTGTGAGAAAGAGAGAGAGAGAGAGAGAGAGAGAGAGAGAGAGAGAGAGAGAGAGAGAGAGGACTGAGAAGTCTGATCCCATATGTGCTGGACAGTTTTATGTCAGACTTGACACAAGCTAAAGTCTTTGAAGGGGGAGCAGTTAAGAAAATGCCTCTGTAAGATGGGCTGCAAACAAACCTATAGGGCATTTTCTTAATCAGTGATTGATGAGGGAGGGCCCAGCCCATTGTGGGTGGTACCACTCCTGGGTTAGTGGTCCTGGGTTCTATAAGAAAGCAGGCTGAGGAAGTCATGAGGAGTAAGCCAGTAAGCAGCACTCCTCCATGGCCTCTGCATCAGCTCCTGCCTCCAGGTTCCTGCCCAGCTTGAGTTCCTCTTCTGACTTCCTTTGATGATGAACAGTGATGTGGAAGTATAAGCCCTTTCCTCCCCAGGTTGCTTTTTGGTCATGGTGTTTCATTCTAGTGCTAGTAGCCCTGACTAGGATTCCATGACATCCTGACCTATGTCACCCCAGCCTCATGGCCTCCAGGCCATCATCTGGAGCTTCTCTTATTCGATCTTCTGCCTCTTTCTTGTTCTGTCTTGCTCGTGGTCATTAACTTTGCCTCTCAGCTCACTTCTCTTCCTGTTCCCACATTAGGAACTTGCTCCTCCTTAGGCACTGGGATCAGAACTGAGTCTCTTGTTATTAGTTTCTCTGATCTATCCTGGACTGTAGGCTGTAGAGTGCTCAGGACAAAGGAAGGAAATCATGGTGTCTCTCTTGGTGCTGTACCTCTGCTCATTGGTACCCTTGGGGAAGATTTGTGACCCCAGATTGTCTCCTCTGAAATAGCAGGGCCCTGGAGACTAATTTTAATATACTAATCTCATTCTAAAATTGGGTCACTGGTACAGCAAAATTCTTGCAAAATTAGGGTAACATGGAGTAAATACAGTATAAGACACTGGGGGCTTCTAGATCCAAGTTGAATGAAAGGGAAACTTTTACCTATGACATTTCAGGGAAGTTAGAGGCAGGGAAGGGACCATGTTTGTTAACAAGGAAATGTTACTGTGAACCAACTTCAAAGGACAAAGCAAGAGCAAAGGTAAACTCTTAGAAGGGATGCTCAGGTCTTGCAGAGTGGGAGGGGCCTGGTATTCACCATGGGTTGGCGATAGCAGCTCATAACTCAGAACAGAATTGAGGTTAGTGTAAATTGTCAACAAAAGTGTGTCACGTAGTCCTCTACAAGGGAACAGAGTTTCAGAATTTCTCTTAGGACTTTTTTTTTGCTATGAAGAGACACTGTGACCATGGCAAGTCTTATAAAGGAAGACATTTAATTGGGGTTGGCTTACAGTTCAGGATTTAGTCCATTATTGTCATGGCAAGAAACATAATAGCATGCAGGAATACATGGTGCTGAAGAGGTAGCTGAGAGCTCTACATCTGGACCCACAGGCAGCAGTCAAGGAAAGTCACAGTAGCCTGATTGGAGCATCTGAGACCTCAAGGTCTTCCCCCAGTGACATACTTCCTCCAACAAGACCACACCTCCTATGAGCTTATGGTGGCCATTCTCTTTCAAATCACCACAGATTCCAGGATAGGCCACTGTCACTGACCAGAGGAGGGAGGACACTAGTGAGAAGAAACAGAAAAAACAACTTTCTATTTATGAAACTGCTCTATTTCAGAGCATGTTTGTTGATGTTTCTAAGTTATAAAATATCTTTTTTTATTACTAAGAATCGAACTCACTTGGGGAAAGAGGTGGTTATTCCATGAGTCTCAGGCCAACTGGACAGTGTGTGCCTTCACTGAGGGTCATCTTCCTTCTAAGTCCTCTGGTCCAAACTCCCATCTGTTCCTGAAACTCCTTCACCCATATGCAGCCAGTCTTCTACCCGATGCCAAGACACCTGGGCTTTGTATTCAAAGGAAAAGACAGACTCAGACCTATTGAATGGCTATAATAATTCTTTGGCTTTCTCCCTCCCTCCCTCCCTCCCTCCTTCCCTCCCTCCCTCCCTCCCTCCCTCCCTCCCTCCCTCCCTCCCTCCCTCCCTTCTTCCTTCCTTTCCTCTCTCCTCTCTCCCTCCCTCCTCTCCCTCTCTCCCTCCCTCTTTCCCTCTCTCCCTCCCTGCCTCCCTCTCTCTCTCTTTCACCCTCCCACCCTCCTACTCTGCCTTCTTTCCTTCCTTCCTTCCTTCCTTCCTTCCTTCCTTCCTTCCTTCCTTCCTTCCTTCCTTTTTTCCTTTCTTCCTTCCAAAGTCTCTTGTAGCCCAGGCTGCCTTTGACCTTTCTGTGTAGCCAGCTGAGGATAACCTTTAACTCCTAATCCTCCTACCTCTGTGCCCTGGGTACTGAGATTATAAGCCCTGGTCACTGTGCTTTAGTTTTCAACAAACACCTTTGATACAGCCCACTCCATTTTTTTTTTATTGACAGTATGTTATTCTGTTTCCTTTGTTTGGTGATGTTTGATCAGTACTAACTGTAGCATGGTGAGAATACGTCTAGTGTATCTATCTCTCTTAGCAATGTCATGATGGATAACCCCATGTCTCTGTTTTTGTATTTCTGCAGAACACATTGCTAAAAAGAGACTGAATGTTTCAAGAAGAACGTGCATTTAGAATTGTAATAAATATCAGCACATTTCTCTGTTGAGCCACTTTCATTTTAATTTTTAAGTTCTTGTGCTCTTGAAGAAAATAATGGGTATTTAGATTTGCAAGCCTATATCTTGGATATATGCTGTCTTAGTTTTTAATGTAAAATTATGAGGTTTGTTCTCACAGTTTTTGTTAATTTGTCTTGAATAGGAACTTTTCTGTAATTTTCTTCCAGTCTTTTGTCTATATTTTCTCTTAGCCTGCTTTAGTGTTTGTTGATTGATAGGTAGTCTTTACATTTTAAGGACCTCATTCATATTTTGTCATACACATTGCACATTTTAACCATTTGTCTTTTAATATTATTGATGGCATCTTTAGTAATACAAGAACTCAATTTTGTTTTGTGAAATCAACTTTTGCCTGCATGAATTTTTGTGCCATATTCTGAGTGGTTCCCCATCTTTCAGACTGTGAGACATTTTCCTATGCTCGCTGTTAGAGGTGTTATTTTTTTCTTTTCACATTTAATTACTCAATCTGTTTGTAGCTGGTTCTGAGTGTGGTGTAACTTATGGGCCTTACCTAGTTGTTCCTGAATCATTTCACCACTGTGAAGGTTTCTTTCCAAAGAAGGATGAGCGTGGAGCCACTGGCTTGTCTTTATCTCTTACTTCCCAGGGTATGTGAGAATTATTTCACTCTTTACATTTTAAAATGACAGAAGAACTCAGGCAGCTTCTTTAGACCCACTGGTGTCTTAGATGTTTCATAGGTGAATCAGGCTATAAGACTATGGGCAGATCTTCCAACTCTTCTTTTCCTTCATTGGAAGCAAGTGTGTAGAGGCCAGAGGTTGTCACTGGCATTTTCCTTTATTGATCTTCATCTACTGAGACAGGGTGTCTCATTGAATCCAGAACTTGCCTTTTCGGCTAGAATGGCTGGCCAGTAAGTTCCTAGGACCTGTCCATCTCTGTTCCCAGTGCTGGGGTTATGGATTCTTGTTGCTCCATGTGACCCTCTTACATTGGTTCTGGGAATCTGAACCCACGTCCTCATCCTTAATCAGCAAGCACTTTACCCACTGAGCCATCTCTCTGCCCTCTTTTGCTTTTGGTGTGTGTGTGTGGTGTTGTAGACATTTTGTCAACCTTTCTGATTTTTGGTCTATTTTTCAGGCGTGTTCTCCTAATCGTTTGTCCACAGTAATTTTCTGGCAGCTGTGTCATGGGATTTGCTATCTAGAGGGGGCTGGTGCAATAGTAGTCCCATTTATTGGTGAGTAAACCTAGCACTGGGAAGGGATACCACTTGCCAGAGGTGCTTACATGTGACAGAGCCTAGAGTCCGAACCAGGAACTCGGACTGTGCAGTTCACACTCATTTCTTCATGGTTGGAGGTTGGCTACCCCATAGCCTGTGTCATAGAGACAAGCCAGAGTGCTCGCTGAGTACATCTACATGTCCCATAGGATACCAAGTTCCTTTGTGACAGTGTGAGAGCTGGCCAGTCAGAGGTAAGGTCTGCAGGCTATAGAAGAGGATTCTGTGGTCACAGTGGAGATTGTAAGGGATTCAGTGAAGCACATGTACCATGGAAGCCTGAGCTTAAAGTATACAAAGAGGTCCTTTCCCTTTAAGATATTGTACGTCCTCCAATTTATAGGAAAATGCTTATCTGGACCTCCCAATCCACATCTCTTATACTATTTGACATGCAAAGTGTCATATTCAAAAGCAAATTAGTCTGAAATGAATCCTCTTTTACCCCTTTTTTTTTATATTCAAAAATCCAGATTTAGAATTTAGGTTCATTAATATGCACAAACACTTCTCGATTAAACCTGTTTTAATTTCTCTGTGTGCTTTGTAAACAGGGATTACAAAGATGTTTGAATTTTCATGGCAGATTTTGGAGTAGTGTATACATTTGGGCCATTATCACATAATAAATAAATATCCCTCTCTCCCACCCCCGAATCAGGAGTCAGTGATGTCATCCTCAGAATGTTGATTTTTCCTCTTCTCATCTGGTTCTATAAATATGTGGCTTTGGTCTCAGAAAGCACTTCTCTGAATCTGGCTGAAATACAGCCTCCTGTCCCTGGGTCCTTGCTTGGTGCGTGTGCATGCTTCAGCATTAGTGTGTGGGATTGAAGCCTCCACTTGGCTTTGTGAAACTGAACTTGGAAAAACACCCCGTTTATTAAATCTTGCACTAAATGCTGACAGTTGTAGGCATTAGTTCTTCATGGTGTCTGCCAAGTGAGCTGGAAGAGCAGGCTTATCTTGTTATATGCAGATCACACAGTGACAGATTCACGGAGCATGGTTCCAGCCATCAGAGCGAATGGCCAAGACTCATGTCAAAGAAGTGCCATGGGGAAGCACAGCCCTCCGGGGAGCTCAGTTTCCAAACATGGAAAAAGATGCACTTTTCCCATGATGCACCATGGCACTGGCTTTTAAATTGTTATCTATGCATGGGGATTCTTGAGAGAAACAAGTGTGTCTAGTTGTAGGAGAGAACAATGATACACGGGGTGCTTCACATTGTCGTGTGTTAAAAAATAACTTCTGCAGTCACCTTCTTTAATCCTCACAACAACCCCTTGAGATGTTTTGTCATTTTCTTGCCTGTGCCATAGATAAGGACAAGAAGTATTGGGAACTTACCAATGGTTGCAAGGCTCCAATCTAGTTTTGTCTGTTCTGATTTCATTTTCCCATCTTATCTCTTGCTCAGCTCTACTGTATTCCCAAAGCTAGGAAAGCATGCATGCTCAGCAATGTTTGTTAAGTGACTGAGTGAATGAACCCTGAGTGGAATCAGCTGACTCCCCTCCCTTTCTTATGATACCTGTGCCCTGTGTGGCCATGAGTTTCTGGTTCAAGTTCTATAGGTACCACAAAGGTGTCTAGCTAGGTGCCCCCTTCCCAGACGTGTCTCCCTCCCTGATTCTACCTTAGTTCTTTTATTTTCTCTTTTAGCTTGTTTGCTTTTACTTTCCCAATGGCAGGCTCAAAGTTTGAGCTGTCTCACTGTTTGACTTATCTCTTGGGTCTAGCACAGCCTCTGGGCATATTGAAAGTGATCAGTTTTGTTTTCTTGTACTAGCTCATTAACAGTTGCTAATGGTGAGTCACATAAACCCATTCCACCAGAGATCGTTTCAAAGGGCTCTTCACTTTGAAGGAAAAATGCAGCCCCAATTCATCAGTCATGTAGGTGTCCCCACTGGCTGGGGCACATCCTCCTGACCATGTCCCACCTCAGTGTGGGAGGTAACATCTCTGAGTGGGGAAAAATGGAGATTTCAGGGATCAAGGATGATTGTACTCTTTTATGTGTAAGACAGTTACTCCGGTGCGTGGACTTGCATTCAGATCGTCTGTAGTATCCCATGCCCTGGGAGTGAGTAAGGGAAATATGGAGAAGTCTGCTTTGATGGCAGTAGTGGGAGGAAAGGCTACACTGCCTGATGCTGAGCCTCATGGGAGGACTCCTGAAGATGACTCATTGAAGGCAGTGTTCTGGGATGAGCTCTGAGGAAAGTAGGGGCAGGGAGGGGCAGAAAGTGAAGCAAGAGACAGCTGGAGACAGTGACCTCCAACTTGACCCTGAAATCCCTGGGGTATGAATTCCAGAACAGAGCTGCTTCTTCCTAAAAGTAAGAAGCCTTTTGCCCTCAGAGTCACCGAACCATTAGCTCTTGGCTATCTCCATGGAAAAGGGTTTGTGGGAGCTAACCTTCCAAGTGGTTGCTGCTTTGGGCTGACTGAGGACAGTTCTCTGGTTCTGGTGGCCACTCTGAGCCCCAGCATCCATATCTAGGGTGGAACACAGCAGACCAGTACAGAGATCAGGCATCTCTAGAGTCCCTTCCAGCATCACATCTACCTCTATGGTTTTGGATAAGTCTGCTGAGTAGTGCTTCCTCTTCCTCCCCCCTCCTCCTCTCTTCTTCTCTTCCTCCTCTCCCTCTTCTTTCTCTTCTGCCTCCTCCTCCCCTCCTTCTCCTTTTTTTTTCTTCTTCGACAAAATGTATATAATAATATTGACACTTTACCTTTCAAATTTTATTTATTTTTATTTTATATGTGTGGAATATTTTATATTTGCTTGTGTGTATGTCTACATACATGTGTGCAGCGCCACACATGGAGGCCAGAAGAGGACATGCCAGCTTTTGGAACTGGAGTTAGAGGGAGTTGTGAACCACCATGTTGGGTGCTAGAATTCAAATTCAGATTCTCCCCAAGAGCAGCCAGAGCTCTTGACTGCTGACACATCTCTGTAGCCCCTACTCATTTTTAAGTGTTCCAAAAGTGGCATTAGGGACAATCACACTGTTGTGAGTCCATCTGCAACACCCATTTACTGATCATTTTTCTTGTCTTAAAACTAAATCTCTCCACCCAATGAAAATTCTAATTCCCAGTTCCTTCTGCACCAACTACTATTCTCTATCAATTTGATGTTCTAGACATCTCATCAAAATGGAACTTTATGCCATTTGTCCTTTTGTAACTGCTTCCTTCTCTTCTTAATGTCTTCAGGATATATCATGTTATAGCCTACATGGAAATTCTCTTCCTTGTGTGTAAGTTTATTTTTGCTTATTGAGCCATCAGTGGACATTTAGATTGCTTCCAACTTGGGCTATTATGAATAACACTATCCACAGGGATATACAAATACCCATCGCTGTCTCTTGTTTTATACTGAGGTGCAGAGGAGTCTTGGGTTTCACTATGGAAGATTCTGGGTCATCCGAGCATCCTTATTGGAAGCAATAACTTCACGTTGGTACCACTGTGTAACTCAGTGGTTTCAGCAGAGGTGGGAGGTGCTTTGCATTTCATGAAGGAAGACTACTGGTTAGGGGATCATCGTCTTTGGGAAGTATTTATAGAAATTGAGTTGAATTTAAATTTGCATTTAAAATACTTAAAGGGAAGAAAATTTTGGTCTTTGAGGTTGCAAAAGCACTATCTACCCTTCTGCTTCAGCAGACTCGTTGCTTAGGGCATTTTCTAGGTGACTGTGCTTTCCTATCCAGTCTATGTCACTCTCTGTAGCCTGCCTGATGCTTTGTAGTGTGAGCAAGACTGTCGTTGGGTTGGTCAGCTGATTCTGAATAAATGAGTTGGTAAGTCAATGAATGAGTATAGGGGGAGACAGAGGTCTTATACCTTGGGCTTGAGCCAATATAATGCAGCTTACTGATTTGGCTTCAAGAATAAGTAAAGGACATTTCCTTAAGGAAGAAGGGGAAGGGAGCCATGCTTCCTCAGTTTCTCAGTTCTGGGGAGAAGGTACCTCAAGGTGTCAGGACAGCAAATTTGTTTCTTGTCTCTCTGCCTTGATACACAAGGACAATAGAAATGCAATTCTTACCTCCTCTCTCAGGGGACTTGTGAAGCTGCTTGGAATGGAATATTCTGAGCTCTTTAATCTCCTAGGAAGAAAGGAGTTTTATGAGGATAATAATATTCCGTCCTTGGTCCATCAGCACCTGCACAGTGCCCATGGCTAGTGGGGGCATTGATTTTGAAGAGTGTGTTTTGCTGTTGTCCTTTTTTATTTACCTGACAAGTGTTGCTTTGTGCAGATCTGTGTTCCTAGCTGGGGCAAGGTATTTATAAACAAAGTTCCCTGACACCGGCATGACTGGGGTGATAGTGACAGTGGTTGATAGCAATATTGGCAGCCAAAATGCATCACTACTATTAAGTTGGAGATTCTATACTCAGTGCTTTTTTTTTTCCTCCAGCTCTCATGACATTGTAAGGCTGGTGCTATCAATGAGTCAACTGTAAAGACAGGGGGACATTGAGGTCCAGAGGAGTCACATGATTGGAGATAAGTTATTTAGTTGGTAAAAAGCAGAGTTTGTCAGAAATGATTGCCCTGTGGCACATGAGGATAATATTCTCGCTAATAAAAACAAAAGTTGAGTTCTAATCTACTATGAGAGAAAGGCGTAGATTTCCAGTGGAGGGTGTTTAAGAAAGAGCTTTAGTGAAGGGCCTTTGGTGAAGAGCTTAGTGAGCTGACTTCGAAGGGTTCAAGGACTGTGGATGATGGGAAGATGTTGAGCTGTGTGCTGCTGTATCAGTTCAGGATTCATATGTAACTGGGTATAGTCAAGGGCAAATGAGGAGTCACAAACGATGGCACATGCAGAAAGAAAAGGTGGGACTAAATAATGGAGAATGCAAGTGCTATTTTTCTGCCACCACCAATGGCCAAAGGGCACATTTGGAAAATAGTGACTGGAATTAAAGAGCTAAACCTATAGGCAGAAGGTATGAGAGTGACTCTTTGTAAAGGAAAAGAATCCAATACTTTCCCTCCAGTTCTCTGTTATCAAAGGAACAAATCATTTCTGAAAAGAGACCCATCAGTCACCAGTTGGTAACAACAGATGACAGAATGTGGATTCCTGGCTTTGGAATGTGCATTCCCCAGAGCCCGGGATTGGGTCAGATATGATTGAAGACTCTCTCAGAGGAATGAGAGAGTATCATGGCTTCCCGGAGGCAGATAGAGGGTTTGGCTGGGCACTAAAGGTCTGATTGATGGATGGGACAGAGGGATTACCAAGGAACATTCTCAGTAGCGTGCACAAAGAGCCTGAAGTCAAATTATCAGCATAGTAGTTTCCTTCGGAAAGCTCTCTGGAATGTTCTTTTTTGTGCCTCCACCTTTGCCCCTGGTACTTGATGGAGACCTTTCTTAATACTTGGCTCATTGATACATTTTTCCAATTTCTGACTCCAGTGAGCATCTCTGGCTTCTCCTTCAGGGTCTGTAGATTGGAGTAGGGCCCACCTTAGTCTAGTTTGACCTTATTTTCACTTAGATAACAACATCTGCAAAATCCTTTCCAAATAAGACAGCATTCTAAGGTTCTAGGTGGTGAACTGTTTTCCTTCTGGGATGCTTTCTGATTTAGTTCGTACTATATAAGCAAGATCCTGAGGAAAATGTATGGGTACAAGGTCTTATAGATGGTTTGGAGGATTCATTCAGCAGAGAGAACTCAGCTGGGTGAGTGTGAGTAAGGGGCTCTTGCTTGAGAGCCTGCTGGAGACCTAACCTCTGGGTTCTGGATATACATGATTATGAGCTTCACACCCTGAGGAATCTGGAGTCTGTGGTAGAGAGTGACTGACACTGAAGGCTGAAATAATGGTAGGGGTGTTGGGGCAGGGGAGCTAGTGATAACGTAGGTCAGTTGGAAAGAGCTCATGACTGAGGTGACTATGGTCTGAGTTAGGGTGGGGTGGTTGTTCTGGGAATGAGGAGGAGGGGACATTTTTAAAATTTTTATTTATTTTATTTTATGTGTATGAGTATTTGGCTTGCATGCATGTATGTGTACCATGTGCATGTCTGATGCCCACAGAGGTCAGGAGACAGTGTTGGATTCCCTGGATGCAGAGCTATAGACAGTTGTGAATGCCCTGTGAGTGCTGGGAACCAAACCTTGATCCTCTGTGAGAACAGGAAATGCTTTTAACTGCTTATCTCTTCAGCCCAGATGAATGTATTTTAAGAGAAAGACAGCAGACCTGGTGAGAGATGGGTTGTGGCAAGAAGGGACAATGAACTTTTGAACTTGGGTGAATCTAATGCTAAAAAGGGAAGCAAAACATTTATGGAGAACAACAGTTTTTCCTTGGACATGATGAGCTAGGGCTGCTTCTGGGAAGGCAAACTGCAGACATCTATCAGCCTGCTGGAAACATGGTTCTGTAGCTTGCTGGCTCCTTCTTGTGCTGTCCAGGAAATCTGACGTGAAGGGTACTGAAATGTGAGGAGCCCCTGCTGTTTTGAGGGGGAGTGTGTGTCATGTTCTCACGAATTTGTGTAAATGTAGCCATAGTCATAGACTCCTTGTGATAGGCATGTGTCAAGATCACACCAGAAGCCAACATGGCAGGAGGATCTATCTGGAAAACAAACCTGCGGATGTCTCAGAGTACACTGTCCTATGATGTACCCTCAGGGAGTGACCTTCACTGATCTCATGGTAGAATGCTGCTCATCAGCTTCCTGACAAGTTCTCTCAAGACCTGGAACATGTCTTAGATTATATTCAGTTCAACTTCTCTGATCTTTCTACAGTATGAAGAACATACTTGCATGCCTGGACACACACACACACATGTGCACACATGTGCACACACACATGTGCATACACACACACACACACATGAGTGCACACTCACAATCTCCCCCCTCACTGTGAAGAATATATCAATGTCCTCTCTCATGTTTGTAATTTGTACCTGACACTTCTCTTTCTTGGAACCTCTTCTTTGCTTCCATTTCCCTAGTCTTCGACTCATTCAATGCCAAATGATCTATAACACTCCATGTGTCTATTCATAAGCCATTCCCCCAAACCTGTAGCTTCTCTAATACTGTAACATCCATATACCCCTATGTCTCCTAGAAAGCTGACCATGTGATAGGAATTAAGGAGCCAATCACTTCCCAATACTGCATGGGAAGGAGATGAAGAAAGAGAAATGGATGGCTACATGGTACATGCATGAGAAGCCAGCTACAGAACTGTACTTCTAGCAGGGGAGGTGTAACAATGCCTTTCTATCCTTCCTCACAGGCTTCCAACAACAAACCAACTTAGGCTTCTACCAGAGTTTGTCCTGGGGAACCAATGAGTTTTTGGTCTTACTTCCAGATCATGAGTGGCCCTAAAGTAGCTGCACTGTTTGTGGCCAGCATGGATGACACATGGATGGCAGGTCCTCAGTGGCTGCATAGATGGAGACTCCTTTAGTTAAACTTCCCCAGTGAGGGGCTCTCTGTAGGTGTCAACACAGGCAGTGAACCACAAAGAGGCAAGACTTGAACAAACATCCTTTTACTCCAGGTAGACATCAGTGACAGAGCAGAGAAGAGACTCCACTTAAATCTGTCTTGGTGAATCTACTAGTGTTATGGGAACACAGGTGACTAAAGGATACCTCTTACCACGGAGAGGCTCAACTAAAGCTGGTTTGTCTCCTCTTCACCAGCAATCATTTACTGCTTAAATAGCTTGGAAAAAGGACTTGTGAATCTTGACACTATGAACATTTTAGTCCTTTTAGGATTCAGGAGGCTCATTGTCTTATGAGCAGTCCTTGAGGAGAGAACATTTGAACACAGAGGAATTAATATTGCTATTATGGTTAAGGAAAGAAACAAATTGGACTTTAATTTGGCCAAAGCCTCAGAGCTCAGCAGCGTAGATGATACCTGAAGTACCAGCTTTCGTGCTGAGTACTTCTTTGAGCTGAGACAACCACGTTTTTGAAATGGGGTCATAGTCTGGTTCCTTCTATATTTGAGATAGGAAGTTTGGTCATGACCGGGAAATTGATAGGTGATATGCCCATGATACAAGCACTGTGGATGATCTCTGGGTAGTGGGTTTTGGTTTTAAGTGGTCCCTGCTGTCTACAGAAATCTGTCTAGACATTTTCCTAACACGGATCCAATCAGACAGTTCTGTGGTATTCAGTTGGATAAGCAAACGTCTTAACGAGAAATATTAGTGTTTCTAGACCTTTATCTTCATCATAACATTTGCTATAGTGGCTTTAATTTACATATCAAAGTCACTGAAAGTAAAATGATAAATAACTCATGAAGGCAAAAATGGCGAAAGATAGTAGAATAATAAAATCTGATGCTGCTTGCATTTAAATCCAGAAGTCAGGATTTCTTTCCGGAGAACCATTGAAATCAAATTCATGTTTCTAAGGTAAAAATCAGAATCAACAAAATTTGTACTTTCCGAGATCTTACTGCTCCCTTGAAATCCTTCACCTTACCAAAGGAAAGAGCAGAACTGTGTGGCTAACAGACAGCTCTCCTATCTTCTCTGCTGGGTACTTTATTTTTTAATTAAATGACGATGATGTTACAGAGCTAGTCTAACCTCTTGATTGGCTTGGCCATCCCTGGAGCTCTCATCCAAGTTCTCTCCCCTTTTTCTTGACTCCTCTTTCTCCCGTTTTTGATTTCAGATTGCGAGGATTGTTCCGGTAAGATTTACCCGAAGTCCGATTCATGCTGTTTTTGCTGGTAGCCTTGAATTAGAATGAGATACTATTCTGGTGACCTCTCGGAAGCTTCATACTTCCTGTGGTCTAGCGAGACTTCTTCTTCGTAGAATCCAAATGACACCACCAGCCCCTGCCTCACAGCTTTTCTCGGGAGATAAGTTTAAATCAGCTTATCGTAGCCGCTTATGCGCTGAGGTGCTAGACATCTCAGCAAGCCTGTGTCTCTGCTGCAGGGACCCATGGGCTACTGCAAATCTGTGACCTACAGAAACCACATAACTTCAGTTCCTCTTGAAAGAAATGACAACAGGTGACTTCACGCACCCGATTTTGCACTCATGAAGAGAGACAAAGACGGTTTAATAAATGCTTTCCATAGCCTTTCATAGTATGGCCTGCTAAAGGGACCGAATGGGGCTTGCTGGCGCGGTCACCTTCAAGGGGAAGTTGAATGGGAAACAGAAGCAAAGATGTAGAGAGGGAAGAACCAGCCCAGCAGACAGGGCAGAATGTTAGACAGAGGTCCCTGGGATCGTGAGTTGAGGCACCCCTATTGATGATTTTACCTCAGTTTTTGGGAATCAGAATAAATTATCATATGCTATTACTCTGCAGGATGATATGATCTCATTTTGACTAAAGCAATCTTCCTTGATTAGGTTCAGCCACTGCTTCATTTCCAAATGTATTGGGAAATAAAAGTTTCCTTTCCCTGAGACATAAAAGCTTATGCTCACGGGGAATAGTAATCTGATTTTTTCCTTTAACTTTTAAAAATGGTGTGTATTCTGTATTTCCATTTTATAACGGTATCTTTTTATCAATGTAAAAAATTAGAAAAAATATATTATTGGAAAATGTAGGAAATGTATAGAAAAAAAATCATGACTCCTATTCTTAGAGTATTTCTATTTTGCATATGGAATTTAATTGCCATTTTAATAAATTGGGGTCTAAGTATGCATTAAGTTCCTAGCCTTCCTTTAAAAATTGACCACATTATCATATACATTTTTATTTGACCATTCCATTCTAGTTATTAACTTGTTTAAATGTCTCCCTCTGATTGTGCATAAAGGTCATTTGTCACTTTTGCTATTGGAAGAATGTTACAATGATAAGTTTAGGAAATGAATCTTTGCAATTTTCTGAGATTAATTTTGTAGGCCAGAGTCCTATATATAAAGAAAAAATGACTAAGAATATTTCTTTAATTATGTTTTATGATTCCTGTTGCACATACAAAAAAATGACTATGAATATTTCTTTAATGATGTTTTATGGTTCCTCTTGCACTGGTTCACACTTTTATCCATTTGTGAGTTTTTTTTTCTTTTTATTGAACAACATTTATATGCTCTTGGCGAGGCTGGATCAGAGTTAGATAGCAACAGGCACTTAGTACACAGGGCTTACTCTCTGAGCAAGCACTGCAGAGGAGGATAGAGAGAGTGGACAAGTAAACAAATGATTACTATAGAGATGTCAGCCCATCTCTCATTGCCGAACTTTTTGCTGTATTTAGATTCAGGGACTGGGTAAATCACTGCTTTCAGTTGTGTACCCACCAGGGATGCCACCACCAGGGATGCCACCACGGGGATCACCAAGGTCCAGTGCACACTTCCAAGGTGGTGATGACACAGGTGATGTTGCTTGAACTAATGGGTCACAAAGCAAAAATCACAGCCGTGGGAAAAGGCTGGTAGAAAGGGGTGGGGGTGGTAGGGACAAGAAGGAGATAAGAGAGGGTGTTGGAGAGAGTAATCAAAACATTTTATCCAACAAGACATCTTAAAAATGGGCGGGGGGTGGGGCTTATAGCCAGTTCCTTTCCTTATTGCAACGAGTCCTACAGAAGACAAGCAACAAATACTAATATCTAAGAGGGCCAGTTAGTGGAGCTGCACTGAGGGAGAGATTGTGAAGCTGAGATTTTTAAGGATGAAAAACTTGTTCTGCGCAGAATGAGGAAAAGAACATTCCAGATAGAGAAGAACACCAAGAGGTGTGCAGGGTCACTGAGGGGTGAGACAGAGCTTGGATTGTTCTAGGAACTGTGAGTGTACAAGGAATAGGAAGAGTGAACAGGAACTGGGCATCATCATCATGCACAACTGTGTGGGAGGTGTGTGTGTGTGTGCATGTGTGTGCATGTGTGCAGTGGTGTACTGTGCCTGTGCGCATGTGTGTGTGCCTGCGTGTGTGCATGTGTGGTGTGCTCATGTACATGTAGAGGCTAAAT
The DNA here is from genome assembly GCA_021653895.1 of Mastomys natalensis. Lineage (NCBI taxonomy): Eukaryota > Metazoa > Chordata > Mammalia > Rodentia > Muridae > Mastomys > Mastomys natalensis. The sequence goes on along the minus strand of JAJTUV010000213.1, from coordinate 1,604,772 downwards.
ATTAACCTTAGGGATGGTTCCTCAGGAATCATCTACTTGTTTTCTGAGACAAGGACTCTTGTTTGGTCCACAACTCACGGGACTTAACTAGTCTGGCGGGCCATCGGCCTCTGGGATCCATCTAGCTCTTATTCCCTAGCACTGGGATTACAGGGTCATGGCGCTATGTCTGGCTTTTGGATAAATTCTGGGGACTGAACTCAGGTCCTGTTGCTTGCATGGCCGACACTTTACTGACAGTTATATCCCCAGCTCAGGGAGCTGGCCTTTCTTTGAGGTGAGTGCAAGAAGAATCCAATGGAGAACCAGGATTTAAATCTCATGCTGAAGAAGGGCAGCCCAGTGGTGGTGTGAGATAAGGCAATATAATTATCAGGAGCTCATAAGCATCGAAGTCTCTATGAACAGTCACCATGTGCTTGGGTGTTGGTTAAAGACCATTGACATTAGCTGCCACTTGGGCAGCACTGATGTTTACCTGTCAAAGCCTTGAGGGATTATTTATATCCTAATTATTTATATATATATGACCAAATTCTCATAGAAATTATTTAATACATCATTATTTAAAGTATATTAGGCATATATTACCTTTAAAGTATTCCAGCTTTAGATCTGAAGGAATGTGAACTAAATAGACAAAGTAACATTATATTCTATCAAGAGGATAAGAGCAATACATATATAACATGCAAACAAGTAATAAGCTATCATGTGTTTCTTGACATGGTTATATCAAACTTACATTGACTGACCTTTACATTGTCTTCACTATTTTAAGTAATACAGGAAGGAAGCTCTAGCTGTCTAGGTCTCATGGATCTATTCTGAGAGAAAGGATGCCTTTCCAAGAATCGATTCCCAAATCAAACTCAGCATAGTTGGGTACCAGATGAAACACTCATCACAGATGGATGCACTGTCTTTATTAACCCAGGATATTATCCTGCTCTAAATCTTGGTCTGGCTGCTGCTTGAATATGTGTTTGTTGGCATTGCTTTGTTTACTTGGGCATTACATAATCTCTATTGGTTAAGAACTCACTTTTTGTCTGCTGCTGCTGCTGCTGCTGCAATAGCAAAATCTAGAACAGTGCCTGGAGATTGGAGCTCATTGTCCATTTGCTTCTTATTAAAAGCATCCATGTTTTACTAACCATTTCTTTCAAGACTTGGTTAGTACCATGGATGGCCAGAGTGATTGGCTTTTCTGGACATGTATTGATAGTTCATTATTTTTTATAATCACCTTTTGTTTGAAACTCCAAGCATATTTTCTTTGTAGTTTTTCATTACATCCTGTTCATGATTAACATTTTCTTTTGCATTGCAGATTCTTTAAAAACTTGTTTAAAATATTTCAGTCATTTTTATGATTTCTGGCTTGGGATTGTATTCATAAAAGTCTTCCTTAGCTAAATATATTTACCCATAGTTTTCTCGTATCTTAATAAATTTAGCAATAAACTGTTGTCACACACTCAGAATGAGCTCTGCTTCCTTTCTGTTCATGATTTATTTAACAGTCTGGGATTCCTGTCTGTTCGAAGTTTCAGTTTGAAATTTTGTGTGTGTGTGTATGTGCGCGCACGTGTGCACATGTGTGTGTGCACATGTGGTGTGGCTATGAGCTAAGGCACAGGTAAGGAGGGTAAGAAGGACAGTCTCAGATGTTGGTCCTTGCCTTCTACCTTGTTGGAGACAGGCTGTCTTGTTGTTCATGGCAAGCCAGATGAACTGTGAGCTTCTGGGCATCTACCTGCTGTTTTCCTGCCTCCCTCAATGTGGGAGCCTGCTCTGGTATTAGAGATGTGTGCTAACAGCTATGTATGTCTGCTGGGAATCTGAAGTAAGGATCACACCGCTGGCTATCTTCCCAACCCTCAGTTTGGGATTTTGAATCTATTATAAGGAAAATACTTTTATATTTTCTTAAAGGGATTTTGTAGTTTTCAATTTTTTCTGGATCTAAAACTGTTTGCCTATGAATACCCTGGGGAGTTTCTGAAAACTAAGTTGATGATTGAGTAGGTCCAGGTTAGTGTTGGACAGTTAGTCTTCTATATATGTGTATGTATATGGGGACAGGGAGGGTGAGTGGATGGGTAGATGTTGATGTGGTGGTGGAAGTTCTGGAGTCCACCCAGGGTCTTTTGTACACTGACAAGTGTTCTAACATCAAACTTTCATTCCAGTCCTAAGTGTTAGCCTTTCCAATGAGCCATCAGCTAGGGCTCCATTGCTGGCATATATGGAGCGCCTCTTTTGAGAGGCGTGAGTGTGCATGACACACTGTGTATATTGTCTTATTCAAGTTCTCAGATGATTGGCAGATGAGGTCTTTCCCAGTGACTGTATCCTTGCATATTTTTCCTGTATCTCATTCCCGTGTTTGCTTGTGTCTTTGTTTTTCTCTTTGATTAGATTAATTCATGGCTTATCTACTTTATTGTCTTCTCAAAGAACCAGCCTTTGGATTTATTTATTAATTCTGATGTTTCTGTGCTCTTTAATGAGATGATTTCCTCTTTGATTTTTACTTTGCCTTCTGTTCTGCCTCACTCTCCTTTGCATTTTCTCCTACGTTTACACGCTAATTTCTTGACTCTTATTTTAGTTCTCTCTCAGTGACTCAAAAGCATTTAAGGCTCTAAAATTTAGGTTGGGTGTGCATTGGCCCATCTCCATGTATTTGATGTGTGTTTCTCTCAGTATTGTAGTTCTCTAAAATTCTGTAATTGCTATTTTTTTTTTTTGACCCGAGAACTATTTCCAAGCTGCTGGAATAATTATTCTGTTCTACTTTTGAAATTAATTTCTGGTTTCTTATAGTGGGAGAGGAGGCTGTAATCTATATTACTAATTTCCTTTTTTAGAAATTTAATGGGATTTTCTTGGTGGTTGCATATTGGCTGATTATATAACTGTTTAGTGGGCATTTGTAACGGCACTCATTTATTTATTTGCAGTATGTAAAGCATGAATAAAGCTTTCACATTGGTTTTTAATAATATTAATCACATTCTCTAATTCTTATTATAATAGTGAGCAATCCTCGCTATTATTTCTTTCATCCCTGTATCTTGAATTTACAATAGATTCAATCACATCCTTTCTATTCTTTGTTTTCTTCAGCTAGAGTATCACTATATAACCCAGGTTTGACTCAAGTCTTTGTTCTGCCTCTACTTCCCAAGTCCTAGAACCACAGACAGACACTATCACACTTAGTTTTGCAACAGTTTCTTTACAATAACGATGCTGTGTAATTCTGACTATGAATATTTTGATATTTATATTTTTTTTCTTGATTGTGCCATTTGTCAATTTGAAAGTAACCTTATTAAAAATACAACTTAATGTTCTTGTGTTTACAGAATCCCATTTATTAACCCAGAGACTCATTTCTGCCTTCGTATTATGTGATTTTTTTTTTTAGTTTGGATTTTGTCTTTATCTGTCTTTCATCTCTGTGCGCGCGCATGTTTGGTTGTGGAGAGAGATGAGCATGCACTTAGATGAGCATGCTCATGCGAGCCAGAGTTTGATGTTGTATCTCTTCTTTAGCGACTCTCCATCTGAATTTTTGAGAGAACATCTCTCACTGAACCTGGAGCTCACCAGTTCAGCTGGTTTGGCTGGCCAGCAATCCCTAGAAATCCCTTGGTTTTTACCTTGTAACCCTAGGATTACAGATGCACATTGCCACAAACTGCTGGTGTGTGTGTGTGTGTGTGTGTGTGTGTGTGTGTGTGTACACGGTTTACAGGGGTTTGAACTTGGGCCCTCATGCTTCAGTGAATATTTTGCTGACTGCGCCATCCCCTCAGCCTTGTTTTGAATCTTGGAGTTGGAGTTCAGACCCTCTTCTTGGTAAACATGTACATATTTTTTTTTTTTTTATCAGTTTGGAGTTCATTTTGAAATTCTTCTCCTGTTGAATTTATTGTATCTATGTGTGATGATGTATCTGCATTTGACGGGATTCAGAACACTCAGGATTGGGATTGCCAGGGAAGTGTAACTGAGTTAGAAGATCCACTCTGAGTATGAATGGTACCAGCAACAGGCTGGGCTACTGAATGTAATAAAAAGGGGGAAAAATGATGATTTTGGCTATCTTCCTCTATCGATTTCCACTTTACTACTTTTGAACCAGGCTCTCCCATCCAATTTGGAGCTCATCCTTTCCCAGGCTGGTTGGTCAGTGAAGCACCAGGATCGTCCTGTCTCCACCTGAAGCAGTGGAGTGATGGATACTCAAGCAATCCACTCCTGGCTTATTATGGAGGTGCTGGGATCTGAGTTCAGGTCCTCAAGTTCCTGTGCAGCTTGTGCAGTGAGCCCTCCCTCACTGAGCCTCGGAGCCTTCCTGAGAACTTCCTATGTAAGTCCATCAATAATCAGGCTTCCTTGAAGACCATGGGCATTTTCTTTTGAGATATCACTGATTAGAGTCTCTACCTTGATTTCTTAATTCCTTTCTGAAGGACAGGCTATACATTGCAAACCCCTGATTGATTGATTTTTGCCTCTAACATTACCAAGTTGTTTTTATCCAGCGACCAAACACTTCCAAATTCCTCGAGAATTCCAGGCTTGCATTCCTCCTCTACTGTTGGCTTTGCTCCGCATGCATTCTGGAAGGATTCATTTCTTTCGCTCGCTTTCTTCCTTCTGTCATTCCACTTTCTCATCATACTACAGATTTTGATTTAACATTTTCTGACTTTCTAGTTTCTTTGAGAGTTCAGATGGTTGCTGTCACACGCGTCCCTTCCTCCTTTTCTGGAGTTCGTCTTCGTGAAACCTACAATCTCAGAAATGCAAACCTACAATCCATTTTTAAACATTGTGGTTTTTTGTTTTTGTTGTTTGTTTTTACTTTTATGTTTTTTTTTCCCCAGAAATGTTATATGAGCATCATTTGTGCATTTTTAAGCTTGCTTTTTAAAAATTGCCTTTTTAACTCATTGTAAAGTGGAACTTTGTATTTTAGATCTGTTACTTATTGTAAGCTCCTGTGGTTGATTTTTCTTTGATAATGCATCTTGCTTCCTTGGTGCCATCAAATCTCCTATAAAACCAGAGATGAGGGCCAGCTTTGAGGTTTGCCTTCAGTTTTGAGTTTTCTATCCTTTTGAGAGGCTGGGGAAGAAGAAAGAGTTGGCTCATTGACACTACAGAGTTCTGTGTTAGTAGACTCTACAATATTTCCTATTCTCTGTCTGTCTCTGTATGTGTATGTCTCCTCTCTCTCTCTCTCTCCTCTCTCTGTCTCTCTCTCTCTCTCCCCCCCCCCGCAATCATTTCATCCAGTCTTAAAAGCCGGTGATGTGAGTATATACCATGATTCAGGATGAGATAAAGGATCCAAATTGTTCCCCCCTCCCCAATCCACTCTGTCTCAAAAACCTATCATATGGGTAAGTAATCCTCTTTTTTTTTTTTTTTTTTTCACAAAATAAGACAAAACCCACCGAGACATATATGGCTTCTATTAGGAATGCCAGGAGGATTTTTAGTCCCTTTCTGACTCCAATTTGGTATTGTTTTCAGAATAGCCAGTTCCATCCCAAAAGTAAAAGATTCTGATTGTATAAATTTCTGAAAGTGATTTTAAAATACCCAGAGATGGATGCAAAAGCCCATTATCATCTCACCACACGGAAATAACAGATGTTTACCTTCTGACACTGGTGTGTGTGTTGTGTGTGTGTGTGTGTGTGGTGATGTGTGTGTATTAATATAATGTGGATAATATACATGCAGTTGGGAAATTTTATTTGCTTTGCTTAGCAACATACCTTAGCAAATTTCCTGTGTCTAAATCTTCTTATTACTTTTCATTATCAGTTTTAATACCTTTCTTCCTCTGTGCTTACCTATGTTTCTCAGATGCCTACAAAGAAATATTATTTATAATTACTGAACAAAAGGCCAAGCTAGGGGACAAACAGGATGCATCAAGCTGTACACTTAAAATAAATGGAGCATCTGGTTATCATGGGGAATTGTGACGAAGCAGTGGGTGGTACTAGCATGCTTCTGCACATTTATACCCTCACATGGACACATGTGTGCCTGTCTCTGACAGCAGCAGACAGGGTACAGCAGGTGTCAAGAATCTACACTCATCTGGGTGGTGGTGGCACATGCCTTTAATCCAGCACTGGGGAGGCAGAGGCAAGTGGATCTCTGTGAGTTGGAGGCCATCCTGGTCTACAGAACAAGTTCCAGGACAGCCAGGACTACATAGAAAAACCCTGTCTCATAAAACAAACAAGCAAACAAAATCCATTCCCAGTGTGTGATAGGATGGGGGCATTAGATTACCACTCTCCTTATCTCAACTATAAAGCAGGAGGTGTCACATCTTCCCCTACATGTCTTCCGAAGGAACTTGATTCCTAAAAGACTAGTGCAATTGCTTACCAAATGACAAATTCCATGTACCGCATAGTGATAATGAGGGATAATGAGGGTGACGGAAGTCCATTCTACTAAGTCTATAAGCACCAATCCTGCAGAAGCCAGGATGGCCAAACCACTGCAGGAGCCCCACCCTCGGCAGGAGCCCCACCCCCTGCAGCAGCCCCGCCCCCGCAGGAGCCCTGCCCCCCGCAGGAGCATCGCCCTTGCAGAAGAGACTTGTTAGGCAAGTTTCATTTTTTTCTTTAATCAATGATCTTCTGGGTGACAGTGCATGCCTCCTCTCATCACTCTGATATGATTAATTCATTCATCATGTTAGACTGATTTAATTATTTATTATGTCGTTTTGTTTATTTAATTTGCATATCAATGGCCAGGGTGCAGCATAGCCCTGCTTCCTGCAGAATCATATTAAGAAACCTGATGCAGGTTCTAGGCGTGGGGGTTGGGGAAACTTTCTCTGTAATTGAATACTTAGGTGCCTACAGGCAACAGCTAAAAGGTTTTTCCAACCTGATGGGCATCCAGCTCATTCTTTTTTTTTTTTTTTTTTTTTTTTGGTTTTTCGAGACAGGTTCTCTGTCCTGGCTGTCCTGGAACTCACTCGTAGACCAGGCTGGCCTTGAACTCAGAAAATCCGTCTGCCTCTGCTCCCAAGTGCTGGATTAAAGGTGCGCACCATCGGCCCGGCCCCATCCAGCTCATTCTGATATTCCAGGAAGGACAGTGGAGCTGTAAATTTATGTGTTTCCTCTATTCTCTGGTCAGTGTTGGCTATTTTACCTTCCCACAGAGAGGGAAGCTGTTCCCTTGAGACACAACTATCTCAAACTTGTGGTCCTTGATTTCAAGGAGAAACAACCTCAGTCGTTGTTGTCTGGCTCCTTGTCTCTGGATTCTCTGTGTTAAATACACAGACTCTAGTAAGAGGGGGCCCCAAAGAGACATTGTTCGTATTTCCATCTCCAGATCCCTAGTTTGGGGCAGTAGGAGGAAGGTAATATGTTTTTTTTCCTTACCTACTTGGCCATCAGCATCTTACGAAGTGGACTGAAGATCTAGGGCTGAGCCTGGACCCGATGAGTCATTAGTGTGCCTTTGGTGAACCACTGAGAGTAACTCCCATCTCCCAGACATTTTTATTATCATTTTGTGGTCTCTCTCTGTGTTCCTACTATGGTCATAACAGGCCACCTAGACACTTGGTAAATCAAGACGTTAGCTGTGGATGTTGCTCATGTGTGTGTCTTTTGGGTAGCACTTGGTAGAAAGCTTGCTTCTGCCCTGCAGTATGTCCTGGGACAGTTGGGGAGTAAGGAATGCCTTGCTAGCCTGTCTACCAAGTAAACACTGTAGCTCAGCTGTCCTGGGGGCTGAAGGATAGCAGTGTTTTCTCCTCTTGAGCTGCCCAAGCTTCTTCACAGCATGGAATCATTGGGAATGTGCTACCTGGTCGTCGTAGCCTTGCTTTGGAAGTTACACACCACACCCATTCCGTATGTGTGTGTTCACAGTGTAAGCTAGGGCTAAGGGAAGGTAAATGAAAGCTTGCATATAGTGATGGGGTAGTGCCAGAGTAGGGGAGCAGAAGAGCATGAGGGCGGGAGATACTGCCGCTGTCATCTTTGGAAAATGCAGTCTGCTTCAGCTTATCAGAGCTCGAATGCCTTCCCCTTCTTTTATAGATGAGAGATGGAGACCTAGGGAGTATGAATGTTATTGCTGTGAAGAGACACCATGACCAAGGCAACTCTTATAAAGTCAAACATTTAATTGGGGCTGGCTTCCAGTTTCAGAGGTTCAGTCCATTATCATCATTGTGGGAAGTATGGCACCATGCAGGCAGACTTGGTGCTAGAGGAGCCAAGAGTTCTACATCTTGATCTTAAGGCAGCCAGGAGGAGACTCTTCTACAGGCAGCCAAGAGAAGGGTCTGGGTTTTACTGGCTAGACTTGAGCCCTCAAGCCTATGTGACCTCAAAGCTCTACCTCCATGTGACATACTTTCTCTAACAAGACTATACCTCCTCCAATAAGGCCACACCTCCTAATAGTGCCACTCCCCATGGGCCAAGCATATTCAAACCACCACAGTGAGTAGTAACACCTGTATGGTCATAAGCTGAGGGGAGTGCTTGAGTTGAACTTGGCTCCTGGAATCTGGCTCTGGAGAACATGCCATGGGCCATGGGTTATCATCACAGCAAATGCTTATGGAGCTATTTATTACTCTCTGGTATCACTGGGTAGTGTCTATTTATGAAGCTATTGCTGTACTGTCTACTAAGCACTATGAAGCTATTACCTCACCTAAACTCTTTAACAAAATTTAAGATGAATACTTTTGTGACACCAAGACAGATAGTTGTTTAAGGGCTTTGCTCAGGGTCACATAGGCAAGGGTTAAAGGTGAGATTCAGAGTCAGCCTCAGAGACGATGTGCACAGCACTACACTGTTCATGTTCTTCATTAACCATGTTAGTTGGTTGTAATGGCTACTCAGGGGTTCCCATTCTTTTGCACCAAAACCACGGATTCTTTCCTCATAGTTATCCTCCCAGTATCCCATGTTGTCTGTGTACTCTTAGGGATACTAGAGTTGTTAAAACAATAGCAAGAAGAGCTTAGATATGAAAAGGAATCCCAACCTTGTGGCCCATGAAGAAGAATGATATTCTCCTTATAACACTGGCCTTAGTCTCTATTTCTTCTACAGCTTTCCTGGCCAGCTTCCTCCTTTTTTCATTTCTTCTTCTTCTTCTTCTTTCTTCTTCTTCTTCTTCTTCTTCTTCTTCTTTCTTCTTCTTCTTCTTCTTCTTCTTCTGAATGTGGATGTGTCACAGTTCAAGGACAACTTGCAAAAGTTGGTCCTTTCTTTCTGCCATGTAGGTTCCTGGGATTAATCTCAGGTTGTCAGGCTTGGTTGTAAGTACTCTTCCTCAGTGAGCCACCTTCTGACCCATCTCATTTTTTATTCCAGAAGGATTTAACACATGCCACTCATGCCTTTTCTACTTAGTTGCTGTACCCTATTAGCTGTGGTACCTGTGCAGAGAGAGCCTAGCTGTTTTAACCTATAACATGTGGGGACCTCATTGGGCTACTGGAAGGAGTTAAAGATTGAACATGAAGAATCGAGGGTAGAACTTAGTGATGAAGCATGTGTTTAGCATATGCAAGGTCCTCAAGTTCAAGTCCCAGCACCCACATGAGAAAAGTATATATGCCTGAATGCAGACATAGTGACATTCATCCCATAGTTGCTGGGTTCCCACATTCCTTCTTTCTGCTAGCTCTACCTGATAATTCCTGAAACTTGGAAGTTATCTCTGCCCTTCCCATGTTCAGCCATGGGCAGAGGCAGGCTGTGTTAAGTAGGAGGTAGCAAGTTAGACTGGAAGCAGAGCAAGTGAGAGAAGAAAACCATGGGGCTCTTGATTGAGGCATTGGGTTTCTGCTCTGGATTGGGGATATGATCCTCTCCTGGAGTGTGGGATCAAATATTCCTTGCCAGGCATCCTGGAGAGATCAGAAGTTTGTCCTCACCACTGGGCACTGACCTGTCCCAGTCTCTCAAACCCAGGGGAATGGCCAAAGGGCTCTTGAAACCCAATGTTCCAGAGGAGTCAGGGACTGGGGATGATCTAAGTTCTTAAGAGAGTTACCACAAGGCTGAGCCAGCTCATCTTACAGGTTTGTGAGGCAGAAACAAACCTGGAACCAGGCTCTTCTGAATGCCCTGTACCTATTCCCCCCTCTTTCCTCTAATTCTTTCAACAGATGCCCTGACTTAAAATAGAATCACTGGTTTTATTTCTGTTTTAAACCATTTATCTATTAACCTTGAGTAATGTCACAAGAGAGACTACATACTTGAACCTCTCAGCTTAGCGACTTCCAAACTCTCCATCAATAGAAACTATGAGATAATAAGTAATCCATTATTTTAAGCCACTAGGATCTGGGGTAATTTGTTATGTAGCAGTGGATAACTATTACAATATAAAATTCTCATTGTTCATTGCCCTTTATGAGCTCTGGTCTCTAACCACTTCAGTGTGTGCTCCCGCATTTCCATTTATCCTTTAAGGATCCATCTTAAGAGATTGTTGAATATTGTAAAAGTACTATTTGTTATCACAATGAAGAATTGTGTGTAGGGGGGCTATATGTCTGTATGGACACAGGTGTGTGCACACCAATGTGTGCATGTGAAAGCCAGAGGAGGATGTCAGTATCCTGCTCTATTGATGGCTGTCTGCCTTATATCTTAAGCTTAGGCCTTCACTGAACCTGGAGTTAGGCTAGCAGCCAGCAAGCCTTGATAAACCTCCTGTATCCACATTCTGTAATGTGGGGTGTTATAGGCATGGCCATGGGTCATAGGTGCTGGAGTTTGAACTCAAGTCCTCATCCTTGCATAACAAACATCCTTGCCTACTTCCTAGACCCTGAAGAACCTTTCTTTCAGATTTTTTACTTTAACATTTTATACTTGTAGACCAGAAAGATGGCTCAATTAGTAAAGTGCTTGCCATGCAAACATGATGACCTGAGTTGAGACCCCCAACATTCACTTAAAAAAAATCCAATGTGTGGGCACAGGAGAGCTGGCTCAGTGGTTAAGAGCACTTGCTGCTCCTCCAGAGGACCTGGGTTCGATTTCCAGCACCAACACTACTGTTTATAACCATTGTAACCTCAGTACCAGGGGAGTCAATGCTCTCTTCTGGACTCCAAGGGTACCAGGCATGTGAGTGGTACAGACATACATGCAGGCAAAATAAACCACACACATTTAAAATGTGGTGGCATCCACTTAAAACCCAGTACTGGGATGCTGGAACTCACTGGCCATTAGTTTAGCTGGGTCAGTGAGCTAGCTCGAGGTTTAGGAGAAACCCTGTCTCAAAAAACAAGGTGGCTAGCCCCGGATGAATGACACCCAAGGTTGCCCCTTGCCTCCATAGATACATACACATATGTATGTATACATATATATATATATATATATAATATTGACAACAGGCATATACACAACATGCATAAGTACACATATATGCCTTTTTAGCTTATTTTAAAATTAAATTTAAAGAGCTGGAAAGATGGCTTGATGATTAAAATTGATTTTGCAGAAGACTCATACTCAATTCTCAGCATCATATCAGGCAGCTTACAACACCCTGTAATTCTAGTTCTAGGCAATCTGACCAACCTCTGCTCTCACAAACACCTTCACTCACATACACACACCCACATACAGACACCTGCCACACCCTGCGCACAAACACACTTAATTTAAAAATAAATCTTTAAAATGAAATTTGCCATTCTTGGCATGTCCAGGCTAGCATCACATTTTATGAACACATTAAGAGTTTTCCCTAAAGAAAAAAAATGATTGCTTCCATTTGACAGACTCTACTGTCCTTCTAATCCAGATGGCCCAAATGGTAACCAGATCTTGGAAGGACAGCTCTTCCCCTATCACATAACCTGAAGCCTGAATGAGTGGCTATGACTTCTCCAGCAATCCCAGGCCAAGGATTAACAAACTGCACTTCATCTGGATCCATAGAGGTCTCTGATATGCACCCTAGTGAGCTTCTCAGACATCTCTACTGGTTTACTTAAGAGGCTGGGGTATGGCTACTCTAGCAGGTTTGGAGCATAGTTATGTGACCTGCCTCAAGCAGGTCATGTCTTTAAAATTTCATGCTTTCACTTAAAAATTCATGTGGATTTTTAATTCTGCTTATAAATATATTCATGTTGGGTTTTAGCATCATATTTGTTAGTCAGGCTAGTCTTAGTTATATCTTAATAAGAAAGAAACCCCCAACTCTTAGTGGCTTGTTGGATTGGGAAATGTGCATAGCTGTGTTGTCCCTTCAAGATCTGAGGCATCCTGAGTGATGCAAAATTGTATTGTCTTAAATTCCAATATGTCTCAGTATGGTGTTTCTTAATTTGGTGCTTACTTTGAAGGAAGGACGTAACAATCCTAACAGCTTAATCACGTGCACTTGTGCTGTTTGATTAAGTCACACATTTGCATGTGTGCTTTGTGGCTCCATCAGTTGGTGACTTTGGAATACTTTGTGACACTGACATCTGTTCTCCGAAATTCACAAGGGTGTATGAGGGAGAGAATGTACAAGGCATTCTAGAAAGTTTCCTGATAAGGCTTGTAAATGGTAATGCAACTCATTGAAAGCCAAGCCACAAGGTCCTGACAGATCTGCAAGAGAGGTTTAGAGACCAAGTCTTGTATGCTTAGGAAGAGGCCAGTGAAATGGGATTTGATATGTACATAGTCTCAGATGCTTGTTATCATGCTCCAAGAAGTAGAATCAGGTTTTCTCCTATCTTATTACTTAGTGGGTAGTGCCCACTTGCCTTGAGTGGTACTCTTGCCTTGAGCCTGTAATGGAGGATTGTAGTTGACTCTGTAATGGTAAGAAAGCTGGTTCTCAGGCAAAACCTCAGGTCGAGGGATTGAGATATCAACCCAGCCACAAAACTTCTAACCTACAGGTTGTCATACCTGCATGATGTGCTTAGACCAGAGCCTAGCGCAGTCATCAGAGAGACTTCATGTAGCAACTGATGGGAGCAGATGCAGAGACCCAAGGCCAAATATTAAGCAGAGCTTGGGGAGCCCTGTGGAGAAGAGAAGGTAAGATTGGAAGAGCCAAAGAGATCAAGGACACCACAAGAACAGGGCCCACAGAATCAGCTGACTGGGACTCAAGTGGGCTCAGAGATCAAGGAGCCTGTATGGGCCAGATCCAGGTTCTCTGCATATATGTTATGGTAGTGTAGCTTGGTGCTCTTCTGTGATTCCTGAAAATGGGAGCAGAGACTGTCCCTGACTCTTTTGTCTGCCTTTGGGATCCTTTTGCTCCTACTGGGTTGTCTTGTCCGGCCTTGATGTGGGACTATATGTCTGGCCTTACTGTAGTTTGTGGTGTGCTATTTGGTTGATGTCCCTGGAAGGTCTGCTCTTTTCTGAGGGGAGGTGAAGTGGGTAGTGGCTTCAGGGGAAAGAGGAGGTGAAGGAGAGAATTGGGGGGGAGGGAGAGAAACTACAGTCAGGATGTAATATATTTAGGAAAAATAAATAAAAAAGAAAAAATAAAGCTGGTTCCATGCCTGGAGGGTCTCCTTTGTCACTGTGTGTCACATAAATGGCTTCTTTTATTGTGTGACAAAGTGGCATCAGGGTAATCACTAAGCTGAGAGGTTCTGAATTCTCCTAGCAGTGGCGTCTGGTGATGAGAGGCTCCTTTATGTGTAGAGGGAGATTGTTCAATGTACAGAAACATTTAATACTTTGATTCTGATCTCACCCCCACCCCCTTCTCTAAGACCTCATCTTTAATGCTCCACTAGAACCCTGCCCTGGACTTTTCTTTGAAGGTCAGCTGCAGCAGGGAACAGCAGTCTGCAGCCTGGAACCTTGCTGGACAATCTGTGCCTTCAATTACTAAATTCTATGTCTCACAAACGCTGTAGTTATATATTTTAACATAATCTCAAGGGAATTTGTGCAACCTAGGTTATACTGAGTTTCTATTTAGAAAACAAAGAAAGAGAAATGCGCTCCCTATTGGTCCTCCATGAATACAGAATTGTGGGGATAAAAGGCTTGCTGGCTCTGTCTGTAAATGTAACTTGGAATAAGCATAAGAGGTAATTAATAGGTAGATATAGTTTGAATCTGGGTTTAGAGCCATCATCTGGGTCTTCTAAGACCCACTAAGTGGAAGATACTTCTGCCAGTCTTATGGTGAGACACACATTTTTAACAAAGAAACATACTGATAACTTTTTCATGTGTGTGTGACGTGTTTGCATGTATGCAGCCTCCATGCGTGCGCATGCTTATGGAGTCTTGAGGTGCATGATGGAAATCATCTTTGGTCATTCTCATACCTATTTCAGTGAGGTAGCATCTCTCACTCAATCTCAGTGATTGGTGACACTGTAGTCTTCCTAGTGACCCTGCTCTGTGGTCTCCTTTCTCTACATTCGGAGGCTGTAATTATAGTTGGGCTGCCATACATATCGAGCATTTCTGTGGGTTCTGAGGATCTGAACTCCCAGCCTCACGCTTTAACCATCTTTCCCGACAGCTATACACGGTACACATAAGGCGAAGCTCATCAGCTTAACCATATTAAGTGGCTATAACCATGTTTACAGTATTGTGCAGCCATCACCACTGTACATTTCCAGAACGTTCTCATCGCCCTCGAAGAAACGGTAGGCACAAAACGATACTTCTTCATTTCCCACCTGCCAGCCCCTGTCAACTCCTACTCCGTGCTCTGACTCCATGACCCCGCCTACTTTAGCCACTTGGTGTAAGCTGAGTCAGATGTAATGCTCTTTTGGAGCGAGGCCCTGCTTGCTGTGTTTTGTCTGACTGCTTTTGCACCACGCTGCAGAGGTGAGTAGCTGCGATCCACGCTGAATGTCCCAGGGACCTGAAAACATTTGCGATTAATGCTACCCAGAACAAAGTTTGCAGACTCCCGAGTGCGATTGGAGGTGGCTGGCCTCTATGATTATTTCATTAGTGTGGGAGAGGAACCTCATTTCCAGACTGTCATGGATAGACTTGCGCAGCATAAATGTAACCACGACCTTTAACTCTATCTGCTCAAATTCCCAGTGTTTCCAGCTTCCCGCAGTTTTATAGCTAAAAGCGTGAAAATCATTTGGGGACTATAGTTAACATATATTTCAAAATAGCTAAAAGAGAATTTTAAATGTCTCCCTTCCTCCCCACCCCCAAAGAGAGAAATATTTGAGGTGAGAGGTGTGCTAGTTAATAGGAATTGAAAACTTCTCCAACTCTGCATGCCTTGAAACTGCATTGATAAGCCCATACGTCCATAATATGGAGAAATAGTTGTCCATTAGAAATAAAACAAAAAAGCTTGGGGTCAGCAAGATGGCTCAGAGGGCAAGATGCTCACCACCGAGCCCGATGACCTGAGCTTGACCCCCAGACTCCACATGGTAGAAAGGAAGAACTGATTCCTGACGAGCCTCTGTCGTTCACTTGCTCACTGTGGCACACAGGTGCACACGTGCACAATAAATAATAAATAATAAATATAAATAAATAATGCAACTTTTTAAATTTAAAAAAATAAAAGAGCAAGGAGCAAGAATATGAGACATTCTGTCCTGGCTTGTTCATTTTCCTTTTTCTATAATAGAAACATTTAAAAAAATAATGACTTATTATAGAATTATCTATAGGGAATTTTATATAACATGTTTTCATCTTTTTCATTTGCCGCTCCCCCCTCAACTCCTTCCAAACCAACCCTGTACTTCCTGTCTGTGTTTTAGAGGAGCCTGTCTCACAGCAGGTGTCCCAGTCACTGGCTCCTATAGTCTTTCTGTCCACTGCTCTGCAGTGTTCCTGAGCTTTAAGTGTACAGGTTTCATTGTGAAAGTATTAACTGGGAAAGGTACCCCGCGCTTACTTGGTCTCTACATTTTGACCAATTGTAATGATCTCCATTTGCTGCAAAAAGAAAGAAGACCGCTCTTCTTTAAGGAGAGGTGACAGCTACATGTATTTGTGGGTAAAAGCAGGGAGTAAGTATTATGAATGATGGTGATAAATATGGGTCTATTTGCATTCTTCTACATGCAGACATCAGTTAGACCAGAATTACTTGTTTGAAGATGCTCTCCCTTTTTCCATTGTATGGTTTTGACTGTTTTGTCCATAGGTACATGGTTTATTTTTAGGTCTTCGATTCGATTTCATTGATCAGCCTGTCTGTTTTTATGCCAGTTTTATGCAGTTGTTATTACTATTGCTCTGTAGTGCAGTTTAAAATCAGAGATAGTGATACTGCCAGAAGTTCTTTTATTGTATAGGATTGCTTCAGCTAGCTTGAATTTTTTTTTTTTTGTTGTTGTTGTTGTTTTTCCATATGATGTTGAGAATTGCTCTTTCGAGGTCTGTAAAGAATTATGTTGGAATTTTGATGGGAATTGAATTGAATCTGTAGATTGCTTTCAGTAAGATGGCCATTTTTACTATATTAATTCTACTGATCCATGAGCATGGGAGATCTATCCATTTTCTGATATCCTTTAGTTCAAGATGACAGTGGTTTAGGAAAGTGGTAATAAGTTGTATGTTCTTCTCTAGGGCCCATGACATCACCAGCCATGGGGAGTTGGCTAGATTTACCTTGGAAAGCATGAATGCCCTCCTACTGAGTATGCCTTACTTCTAATTAGGTCACTGATGGTTACCCCTGGATATGAGTGCCATTATTGTATCTTTCAGATGTCTTGCTTTGCTGGCCAGTGTTGCTCTTCATTCGCCTTATAGCTGGACAGGACTATTGACTGCCTTTCTCTTTTGGCAGTTTGTATGCCCCTTTCAAAAACTATGAGGAGGACTGGCCATCAGTGAGGAGGCTTCCAGGTCAAATTTGGATTGATTCCTCCAAATTCTGTGTTCAAAGTGTATGGTGTCTTCAACAGTAGGGTCTTACCTTCATTTTTGGAAGGCACCAAGGGCAATGGCAAGAGCCTGTATTGTCCGGGGAGGGGTCTCTTGGACTCCCCTGAACAACAACTGGAAAGGATTTTTCTCATACTTACCACTGAGGATGATGTTGGATAGTCTATAGTTTTGAGGGGAAGCATTGTTTCCCTAGTTTTTGAATGTACCTTCAATTAAAATATATGTATGTATATGCATAGATTTATGTATGTTATATGTAATTTTAAGTAGGAATAAAATGATACAACTTCTTACGGCTTTTCAAAACACCCTTAGTGCTATTTATCCTCTCTCCTTCCTTCTCCCTCTGTGGTGCCATTATCCCTGCTCCCAGGGAAGTCTCCCCAAACCTGTTTCTTCTGTTTCCCCTTTATGGTAACTGTGTCTTCCTCTTTCCCTCCAGACTCCTTCTGGTCAGTACTAATCTCGCCACAAATTTTTTTTCCCTAATTATGAAATGATACTGGGTGAATCAGCCAACCTTTCTAGCTCCCTTTTCATTAGTTTAAGCAATGAGTTTGTTTTTCCTACTTAGATTTTGACCTTTCTTTGTTTTATGATCTTATCTCTTCCATGAAGAAAAATAAGACTCTGCCTTAGAGTTCTAAAGCCACAGCAGCCCCTGCCCTCAAACTCATTTCTTAGTTTACTGTTTGCTTCAAAATACAAGTCATGTGATCATGATTTCTTACCTTCCAAGACCCTTCACTTTTACTGTCCCAATGAGCACACTGTGTGATGAGAGATGATGTCATGCATGTGCAGAGATACCTGTCATGTGACAAACAAACATTTTCATAAATATCTGCATTATAATGGTACTAGGTATCAGAGTTTGGCAACATGTCTCTAAAAATCCAGATAGTCAATACCTGCATAACAGATATGAACATACATGTGCATATGTGTGAATATGTATGTGTGTGTGATGGATGTTCATGTTTACATGTCTGTGTTTCTGTGTGATGTTGTTGTGTGTTCCCACGTGTCTTAGGGCTTTCACTGCTGTGAAGACACACCATGACCAAGGCAGCTCTTATAAAGGACATTTACTTGGGGTTGACTTATTGTCTTTGAGGTTCAGTCCATTATCATCATGGTGGGAAGCATGGCAGTATCCAGGCAGGCATGGTGCTGGAGGAGCTGAGAGTTCTCGTCTTGTTCCGATGGCAAACAGGAGAAGACTGATTTCCAGACAGCTAGGAGGAGGGTCTCAAAGCCCACCCCCCACAGTGACACACATACTCTGGTAAGGTCACACCTCCTAATAGTGCCACTCCCTGGGCCAACCATATTCAAACCACCATATATGTTTGCATGTTCTTGTGTGTGTGCATGCAGAGGCAAGGCAGGACTTTGGCTGTCTTCCTCCTTTGCTCTCTGAGTTACTACCTTGAAACCAGGTCTCTCACTGAAACGGAAACTCTCTTTTGTTTGCAAGGCTGGATTTCTGTTAAGTGCTTTGAATCTTTCAATTCCCTATGTTTGGACCAGAGGCACACATAGCCAAGTCTGTTTTTTCACAAGGGTGCTGGGAATCCATATGAATATATATTCATATCTTGGAGGGTAAGTGCTCTTAACCATTAGTCACCTGGCTACTTCTGTTTGTTTTAAAGACCATGTCTACTCTCTAGTAAATACTGGCCTTAAACTATGGGCAATCCCCGTGCTTCAGCCTTCCTTGTACTAAGATGATAGGCAGAAACCATCAACAGCTTACTTCCAATGTATCTTTATTCCAATTAAAAACTTAATTGGCCATTTCTTTCCTCTTACTCTTATGCCTATGTTTATATGTTATTATTTTTTAATCTCTCTTGCAAACCAGATGGCTTCATGGGGTTTAGTAGATAACCCACACATGATGTCACCATATTTAGGCACATTCTCCTTGTTCCTACAATAACCAGTAACCCATGTGTGGAAGCCGGAGCACCAAGTGTGACCTGCTCTGCATTCTTCCTTCTGTCTCTCCACCTTCTGGGCAATACTGCCCACTTTATATAATTCAGCAGCTCCTTAGTATTGCGTGTTATTGTAGGAAGCCTGAAGGACAACATGCCTGTGGTGTGACCTTCTGCAAACAGATTTCTCTATGTTCCTTTTGTCCTCTTTCAAATTCTTCGTGAATTCAAGTATATATCCAAATTCTAGTTTTAGTTACCATTTTTTTCCCATTTGAAATCGTATAGGAATATAAATGGAAAACAAGGGGAAATTGTAAAATGCAGGCATGTTCTCCTTCCTCTTGGCAGAGGAAGGGGGAGCGTTGGGAAATAGGACCAAGTATTTGTGAATGGACTTCTTGGTAAGAACTGGAGTTGATGGATGGGGACAGATGGGGAGGCATTTTTCTGTAATTAAAATGTCTTTTTATTTTTTTTTTTAAAAAGAGCGGCACATTCTCTAGTTCTCTAGTTCTAGCTAGAGGGCCTTCTTCAGTTTCATAAAGAGAGCCCACCTCCTAGCTTGCCAGCCCTGTCTCAGAAAGATTGTGATCGCATGCATCAAGGTGGGTCCCAAGTACCCTGACAAACTGCTGAGCTATAACCCTGAGTCTCCCCAGCCACGGCAGTGGCGGATCCTTATCTCCCATCTGTGAGCATTTCTCAGTCCTTATTTCGTGAGGAATCATGCTCCTGCATGGAAGTTGGCAGAATTCTTATAATTGTGCTGGCATCCACTTGTAAAATATTTATGGGTTAAATATAATATGAAAAGGTCTTTATTACACCATAGAATTGAAAATTCAAGTCTTCCTTTCTTCTCCAGCACAACCCCTGGTATATAGACCTCTGTTTTTCTAGTTTGTAAAATGGGTATAGTAGTATCTGTCTTATGGTATCTTCTTGTTCATTAAGTAATTCATTTAAGCAATGGTTCTTGATTATTTCCTGTGTGCCATACACTATATGATGTATTTGTGAGACCTAACAAATGATATATGCCAAATTGATATTGCAAGGATTAGGGATAAAATATGGAATGTGTCTTAGATGTAATAAACTGGTACTTCGTAATATAGGAAATGCGCTGCTATCCAATGATCAAGGTGCTCATGGATGTTAAGGTGTCCCATGTCACAGGCAAGGACTACTGTCTTTGTTCCTGTCACATCCTTTTAGCTTTTTCCTCAGGGGTTTGATGTGGTATTCATCTAAGTTACAAATGACTGTCAGATCATGTATTTGAACAGGTCTCCTGTTCCTGTGCCCTGTCTCACCCAGTTAATTTCCTGGGAAAACACACAACCACAAATTTGTCAGTTCCAAGAAAGGGAAACATATTTCTTCACCACCTTACCCAAGACCTTGTGTTTAGAAGAGCAACCTCATGGAACCCATACCTTTAAAAATTATTGGTTAAGACATGTCTCTCTGATTCTCATGTCTCTCTATCTTGGAGCTCACCATGTAGCCTGAGCTAGCCTTGAATCCATGAAGCTCCTTCCTCACACTCATAGGTGCTAGGATGATAGATGTATGTTACTATGTCTTGACCCGCATCTCTTCACCAGATGACACTGCTTTAATTAAGATCAAGACACATGGAGACCTTACCATTGAAATCATTGAAAAGACAAGGTAGGTGGGAAGGGGTTTTATAGCTTGGGACCAGCGAAGCTATCCAACCTTCATTATTTCATTAATATATACAAAAGACCTTATGTTCATGTTCTGGGGACACAGAGACAAGTGGGATCCACAGTCTGCTGGAGCAATCCCCTTGTTGGCCTTAGAAATCTTACCTCCTTAGTTTTAAGGACTTCCTCCCATGTGGCTCCAGATGGCTGCTAGTAAACTGTGGGGTTGGGCAGATGTTGAGATTTGTCATTTCCAGTAGTAGGTCATAATGATGTCATAGCTTCTACCTGGAATTTTTCTGAGTGGAATCCCTCCCTTTAGAGGAACCCAGTAGCCCCAGCATTAGCAATCTTCTAAAGAGACCCATGTGACCTCCAGACAATAGCCATGGGTGTGAGTTCTCACTGGCCTGTGGCTAGAGGGCATAGACAATTAAGCATTCTTTCCCACTTGCAAAAGGTCCACCCTGAGAACACGGGGTACAGCTTCATCCATTTTCCACCATGACAATAAACGTTTTAAGACCCAGACTACCTCTCATCATTGTGGTCGACCATGGGGGACCGTAGAGAAAGCCTTCAACTACCAAGCCACTGTCTAATCTCCCACGGAGGACCTCTCTGCGTTCTAGCCATGGAGCCCAAGCCAAGACCCAGCCAAGCGAGTCGCCTACAGTCGCCTTGACCAAGAGTCTTATCTACCCTGCAGGGCACCTCTGGAGCTTCTCCCCCTCTCCTCTCCAGCCCATACGCTGCAGCCTCTCAGCGGCACCTGGGAGCCCGAGGGCTGAGACCAGCCAGTCTCTGGCCAGCCGCCTTGGCCTGGGGACCCCCAACACAAGAGCTCCTGGAGTGGAGCCCAGCAGCTTCCCACACCCCGAAGTCTGCCCTAGCGCTGTGTGGAGTGAGCACAGTCGAATTCCCGCACTTCTGCCCTCTGAGCCGTGGCTCCAGCCCCCTGGGGCAGCAGACACACAGGAACCACATCTTAGCCCAACAGGACCCACGCCTGCATGCGCCACAGCCCCACAAGTGTTAGCTGTGCAAGCACGTGGACCCCAGCACCCATGTAAAAAGCTAGGTATGATAGTGCATGCCTGTGAACTCCCTGGGCCTGTATCCCACCTACTGGCACTTGTAGGGGAGCTTCTCTTTGAGAAGGCAATCTGGATGCAGTTCCCCCTTTCTTCCTGTGGCCTTTGGAAGGCAGAGCACACACACAATGAAATGTTAATTGGCAAAGGTTCAGAATATGGCATTAATGCCAAGTACTGGTTAGTATTGTGCTAATGCGCAGTCGTTCTTCCTTTTGCTCAGCTCATGAAATGACTGACTCAGAGAGGTGAATGAATCTTCTTCCTGCGAGCCTGGCCTTACTCTGTGATCACGCTCGCCTGACTTCTCTTCATTCTCACCTTTAAAGGCATCCGTGGTTCACAGGGGGTAAATTTACTGTGACCTATTTCTCACCTCCATCGTTCACTTGATTGTGCCCAGACTGACTATGGGGCTGTCCCTTGCGCAAGGAAACACACTTGCCTCATGACTTTTGAACTGGCTAGCCTTCCTATGTTACAGAAGCCTTTGTACCTTACTTCTGCCATCTGTAGACTCCCTCACACCTTCCAAATCTCCCCATATGCCATGTTCTGACTCCTCTACGTAAGATGATGACATCATCTTTCCTTGCTCTTCCTCTGCCTTCGTTATGCTTCCCACAGTAGTCACAAAATTTATTCAATTTAACTTTTAAAAATCACATTTTTGGGGGAGGTTGGTGGTTGATGTCTGTCACCACAAACTAGCAGCCTCCAAGAGAAGTACAATTTTAGCCCTGTGCAGTCCACTCTGATCTCATTTCCTGGTATACTGTCTGGCGTAGGTTATGTGACCCATCAGACATGGAATGAATGAGACTCCAGGCTCCCATGCAACAGGCGTGGGTCCTGTTGGGCTTCCTTTCCCTTGAACAGCAGTTCAAGGCTCTGACCCTCAATCTCTCTTGCCTTCCGCTGTCTCAAGGTTCTCTCCATTTGCCCTTCACATCTGTGTTGCTTTTGACAAAATCTCAAATGTTCGATTTTACCAATAAAGACTTGTGAACCAGATGCTGGGTGAAAGCCTATTAACTAAGAGAGGCAGATGAAAGCACCCAGCTGACCTTCCTCCTCAGCTAAAATCCCCAAAGGAAAGCTCTCCTTCTCCTCACCATCTCAAACACTCAAACTGAACGTCCCTCTCTTCTACTTCCTTTCTCTCTATCCATCCCCTGACCTCCTCTTATTCTCTATGTCTTTTTATTTCTTATGTTCACTCTGTCAACTTGTTGCTTGCTTTGCCTCTTGACCTATGGTTGACTTTGTTTAATACTGTTAACAATAAACAGAAAGTTCTTAGATTAAAGACCATATGCTAGGGCTGAGCCACACCACAACTAGAAACAGTTTTTTTTTTTTTTTTTTCCAGTAAACAGCATAATCTTGGGGTTCATGGTAGGTCAAATATCCTTCCTTTCTGAAATCAGCTGATCCCTCAGTCAACTCTTTTTGCCGACAGGATGTTCACTGCCTTACCTCCTGCCTCTAAGACTCCCTACTGGGTACTCCAATCTTTTGACCCTGTTACATGACATTGTATCTATACAGTTCACTGAAGACTGGACTTGTAATCAAGTGACAAAACAGTATCTCATAATGTTTTATGTTAGCATAAGTTTTATTTGAGTCATAGTTATATGATGTCTTGGTCACATGCACATGAGCCACACGTGGACCATGGGCTTAGGCTGGAGATGCCTGTGTCCATCTTGTCATTTTTGCCATCATCATTCACTGTCTTCCTTTGCCATCGCAGGGATTCATTCCTATGGGCAACTCTTGGGTCTTGAGTCTTTCTTTACTCTATGCTTCTGTTAGTTCTTTTCTTGTGACTTCTAAGAAATCACGATGCAAGCAGTTTAATGAAGGAAGGGTTTGTCTACTCATGGCATAGGGCAGCAAGAGCACGAGGCGGCTGATTCACTTGCATCTAAATCAAATCAGAGGGCTTATTCTTGTGCCATGCCACTTCTTTGTATACATCCTAGACCCTAGCCCATGGCGTCCTGCGACCTTAATAAATCAATTCAAGAATGCTGAGATTTGTCTCCTAGCCATGTAGTTGTCAAGCTGATTGTTTAGCCATACAATTTTAGCATGGGCTTGCCTTGGCTTTGGTTTAGGACAACTGGACATAGTGTCTGGTAATTACTGTATTTTTCTCCCTACCTGTACTATTGGTTAAGTTAAGTACTTCCTGAAGCCATTACTTCTCCCTAAATGACGGTGAGATACCTCTGAAAAGTTATCATGAGGAATCAGGAATGACATGTGTGAGGGTACATGCAGGTGCTCGGGAAGTATGAGGGGCTGTGGGGGATTGACTCCTGGAGGAGTGGATCAGTCATGTTAATTAAAGATATGTATTTCATGTTGAAGGGAGATTGTTTTTTTCCCATTAGAATAATGAGCACACTCTTATCTTTATTGAAATCCTTCTGCAGAAAGAGGCGAGCTGTATCTGTGTCAGAGATAATGCTGGCTTTTTATAAGCCTCTGTATGGTAGACAATAGCAGGGTCTTTTAACTGATGTGCTTAGGATTTTTCGGTCTGTCCCTTTATAAGGTCTGTCAATTCCAGTCTTGCCTTGGCTTTCAGGTGACTTTCATGACACTTGGGAAGTCACTTATTTGTGAATTATGGAGGGTATGTGTCTGTACATATACATATATACTCTTGCATAGATGGACATGCACAGTATACCTAGGGAGCTGTTTGCTTATGCACACATAGATAAATGTGTATTAGTAAATATGTATGAATTCAGTATTGTGGAATATGTGCGTGTCCATTTACATGCATATGAAAATAGTACAGTCTTGTGAGTGAACCCTATGGGTATAGTAGATTTTCCTAGCCAGTTCTAGCCCTGGAGACTAAGAGCTAAATGGAGTTGGCTGGTGGAGGTGAAGGAACAAAGGAAACACTGAGGTCCATGAGAACGACTGTGTAGTTGCTGTTGTGCCACAAGAAATGCTACCTGTATTAAGCAGGGCAGATGGCAAATTAGGGTGCCAGAAGCAAAACAAGAAATGGATCATAGACAGGTCCTCAGGTGGGATGGTAGTGGCTGTCAGCATCAGCTCCAATAGGCTTGGAGTTGCTATCTTGTTCTAGATGGTATGGGCACAGGCTCTGGCCACCTACTCTGAAGGATTTGCTCTCCCTGGGAGGGGAGTGTGATACGAGTATTCCAAGATCTCAGGAAGAGGCATGGACCCAGCAAACAGCTCCTGTGTTGATGTTCTTAGAGGTATATGTCCCTGTGACAGGGTACTTGGCTTGGGAACAGAGAAGATCACCTGCTGTTATCTGAACTCCCACTGTAGCTATGACCTTGGGAAAAATGCTCAGCTCCCAGGACTAATGAGGGGATTAAATAGCATGATGATATAGATGAAGTATTGAGAAACTTAACTTTGGAGGGCCGAGAGACAGTCAGGCAATACAGGGTCTTCCTTCTCTGCCCAGCTGCATGGTCATTTCTCCATCTCAGAGTTAACAAGATCCTAGTGGGCAACAGAGAGGCATAAATGAGACATAAAGGGATGTGCTTAGCAACCGTGGGGATTAAACAGTTCAACAGTGTACACAAAGGACAAAGGACATGAGAGTTTAAAATAAACAAGGGCAGAAGAAACAGAGCTTGAGATGAGAGACAAAAGAGCCAGCTTGGAGTCTCCCACAAGCAAAGCCAAGCTGTGTGCTGACCCTGACTGGCGTGCCATCTTGGACAGGTCACCTTATCTCTTCAGGGTGTGAGGGAAGTGATGATTATACCTACTTTGTATGTCATGGGATGTTAGGACCTCTTCATGGTAGGGACAGTGATGACAATCCAGAAGTTTCCCAGGAGGCAGGTGTGAGAGAGGTGGGAAGGATGACTTGCTGCCCTTGAGAAAGCCCAGTGGAGGGGTTGTGGGTGGAGCGGTCCGGGGTGTGACCAATCTTTTGACTTCCTCTCATACTACTTTTCCCCCTGAGCTCTCTCTACACAGGCCACCTCTCACTCCTCAGAGGCTCTTGCTGCCTCAGAGCCCATGGCCAATTCTCTTTGCTTGAGACTTTTTCAGTGTTTTGAATGATGGGTTCCTTCGCCCTCTTGGGTCTAGTTTCAAATTTCATCTTCCTCCTTGAGACCTTCCCTGTCCATCCTGGCCAAGTGCACACTCATGGTCCCTAGGTCAGCTACCCAAGGCCAAACTCTGTTCTTCTTTTCTTACCTCATGATATAATTAATTACTTTCTTGTTGTCATCCCCACTGTGATCTACACACACCACATGGAGCTCCATGAGGATTGTCAAGAGCCTTGTAATCTCTGCTGTCTCCATCTCTTTAGCCCAGCGCTGGCTGCGCAGTGATGCCGAGTGATTACAGATATCTACTGATCTGAGAGGGACGTCTCTGATTCCGTATATATAAGAAAGTAATTTGATATTTTAAAGACTGAGTTCCCTCCCCCAGAGGTGTGTGAGTTCAGACAGCAGCCCCATATATTGCTGATGCTGTAGACAGCTGCTATATCTATCTTCAGCAGAAGTTAGGCTCTTAATGACACATAGATTTTTTCCCTGTGCCTCTAACTCTGGTCTCTTGAGGTAGAGGTGGCTAGGAGTAGAAGCAGCTGCAGTGCGATGCCCTGTCTGATTGGCTTGGTGACTCAGTTGCTAATACTCAACTGTCCATAACCAAAATCCATCCTAAGAAATGGGTCAGGTGAACAGGGCATGAATTTCTGATCCGATGCCAGATACTTTTTGCCTTGCTGAGAACTATTCCACAACTTAGTGGCTTAAATGACTGGCTTTTTACTTCCCTTATGCCTGGATGTGCTCTGCCGAGGTCTTATTTAGAAGCTTTTGGGCTCTGTTATGTCTGAGAGGCCTTTCATGTATGTTGTTTGGTAGGTTGTCACCTCGGAAGCTTTGGTTCTTCTTTGAGTGGACTCTTATCCTGCAGCTGAGTAGCCATGTTCATGCTTCCTGATGTTTTCCACTTCTGAGTATAGCCGGAAGAAATTCTCCATGCCCATGCTCTCCATGCTCTCCATGCTCTCTCTCTCTCTCTCTCTCTCTCTCTCTCTCTCTCTGCTTCCATCCTCCCCTCCTTCTCTCTTCCTCTGTCCTTCCTTTCTTTCCTTTCTCCTCCTCCCCATCTCTCCCTTCCTTCTTCCCTCCCTCTCCCTCCCTCTTCTCTGTCTCTCTGTCTCTTCAAAGTTTCATTCATCCTAGGCTGGGGTCAGATGCAGGATTTCCTACATGCTAAATAAGTACTCTACCAGCTGACCTACATGAAGCTTACATTTCAGGGAGATCTTACCCAAGTCCCCAGAGAAGGGACATTTCTATTTTATTCTATATCTATAGATAGCTATATCTAGTCTATATTCATTGGGGTTCTCTAAAGGAATAAACGTGATAGAATGAAAAACTTATCTATATTTATGTATTTATATGCATACACATACATATAAACACACACACACCATTTATATAAATCTTATATTTTATATTATTAATTAAATTAAATATTAATTTATATAAATATTATATTATATAATATTTATTTATATATTTATTATTTATATAATATTTATATAAATGGTGTGTGTATATATAATATTTTATAAAATGGTGTGTGTGTGTGTGTATGTGTGTGTGATTTATTAAGAATGGCCTACATATTTTGATCTGATCAGTCCAACAGTGGCTGTTACCCAGTGGAAAGGCCAAGGTCTGTAGTTGTTTAGTTTATGAGATTCTATGTCTCAGCTGGTCTTCAGTCTATGCTGGAACCTCTAAGAAGTGGATTCTAAGACTGGTGAAGGATTGCCTCAGCAGCAGGATAAACAACCTTCCCAGCCTGAGTGAGGGCAAGCAGAATAAAGCCAAGCTTCCTTCTTCCATTTCTTTTATGCAGGCTACCACCGGAAGGTGTGGCCCAGGTTTAGGATGGGTCTTCCCACCTCAAATGGTGGAATAGAGAAATTCCTCACAGATGAGCAGTTGTTTGGGTTTTAATTGATTCCAGATGTGATCAAATTAACAGCAAACATTAGCCATCACAGAGCAGGCAATTGTCATACATTTTAAATGGGCAGAGCAAAAATTTGCATTTATAAGTTTTCTAAATTAAAGTTCTCTGAGAACGTGGAGAGCACAGCAGTCAGGAAGAAGTTTGTATGAAGTTTCATTAAGTTGAGTAGAACATCTTATTCAGAACAGTGGAACCCAGGACCTACCTGATGCGCCAACACACACTTCCTCTGTGAGCCAATACCAATGCACGCTTCTGCTGTGATCTCTAGTGGCTTCCTGCAGATCTGGCTGCGTTTGGGAGAGAAGAGGTTGTCACTCACCATTTAGCAGTAGCTTCTAGAAAGTCTGTCCTATTAGGATAACACAATATTTAACAGGTCTATGGGTCTTATAAAACTGCAGATGCAGCATATAGTTAAAAATGGATCCTAAAATATGCTGTGGAATTCTGAGTCTGCTATGTCAGGACTGAGAGGGCCCAAGAGTCCAAGTTTGTCTAGTCCCTTGGTTGAGGAAGGGAGAACTAAGGTCTTGTCCAAGGTCACACAGACTGGGTTGGATGTGAGGCTCTACCCTGGACTCCCAACTCCTGGTTCCAGTGCCGAGTTCTTCCCATCCCATCTCCAAGGCTTCAAGCAGTGGCTTCTCCTGTTTTCCTTTCTTTTCCCTTCCATTCCTTTCTTTTTTAGAGGCTCTCTGGCAGCTACTGCTCTAAGGCAGAAAATGTATTCATTTAAATGACTTCATTTGGAAATAGAAACTTGAATAATGATGTTACCATTTATAATTGCTCTGATTAACCACACCGCCGTTTTGCAGTTTAGAATAAAAAAAAAAATGCCTCATTTCCTTTGTGATGTGAATTTTAATTGCTTTCTCTCAGGAAGACCCCTTCAGGCAGAATTGCATGCTTTTCAGTTTCCAGAGCATCAGAAAGACCCTTCTGACCAGACCTGTGTGCTCGGATTTGAGGCTGGGCATGGCCATAGCTGGATGTTCATGAAATACCAGATGGTTGGAGATTCTGGGAGAGATGCTATTGACTCTTACAGTCACTCACCTTTCAACCTACATGTGATACTCCCCAGGGGAATCATAGCGCCTGGGGTCCCACAAAGCCCAGACTAGAGACCTGGGATAAGGGGATTTGGAACTTTTCTAAGGGTGTTTAAGGCTCCTTGTAGATGTCATTCTTAAGATTACAAGCAGGGCAAGATCATCCATAATTCATCTGCCAGTGAACCCGTTTGTGTCTTCTCATGTGGATTTCCCTTTTCTTTTCTTTTTAATCTTTAAGACATTTCAGTTATTGTTTGACATTTCACCCATACAAAATCAGAACCAGCCCAATGCAGTGAGGAAAGACAAAGGTTTAAGAAAATATAGGTGAATATTTATTTGATCTTGGGTGGAAGCAAGAGATTTCTGACTAGAAAAGCCAGGAAATAAATTACAAGGTTGTAGGGTGATGGATTTAGTGACACAGAAGTCAGAAATATTTGTAAGTAAAAGTGCAGTCACACAAAAGTTAAAAAGAGAGCGACCCCAGGAAAATATTTATAACATAGAAGATTCACAATAGTTAGCCGTTTTTAGTACATAAAGAACAGTAATAAATAGTCAAGAGACTAGTGTGGAGAAAAGTGTGAACAGACAACTCGTGTGAGAAAGATTGCCAGTCAGTAAAAATCTGAGGAATAAAAACCAACTGTCCAGATTTACAACTGAAATGTAAATTTAAAAAGACAAAAGGGGCCTGGAGAGATGGCTCAGCCTATAAAGTGCCTGCTTTCAAAGCACAAAGACCTGAGTTCAATCCCCAGAACCTGTGATCAAAACAGCTGATCATCTTACCTTGCATTTAGTATCCTGATGTTGGGGAAGTAGAGTTAGGTCCCAGGGGCTCTCTGGCTAGTCAGTGTAGCCAAATGGGGGAGCTCCAGGCAAAAAAAAAATGATAGCACCTGAGGTTGTCTTCTGGCCTCCATGTGCTTGTGCATCTGCACATGTATGTGAATCAACACACATATGAACCTACATATAGATATAAATACATTGACACACAGACACAGGCAGACACACACAGGCACACATAGGGAGTGGGGAGAGACTCATTTTCTCCATTTACAGTGTTAATAATAGCTTAAACAGTGATATGGTTGGGACTGAGGTGATGTGGCTGTCAGCGTGCAAGCTCCTGCAATGCTTCTGGAGTGCAGTTCCATAGTTATGTACTCTTAACGACAGGGCACATCCAAGGGGTGTGTGACAAGGCTGGTCACTGTGGACACAGCCCACTGCTCAAGCCATGTAGTCAATATAGGTCAGTGACTTCTGTGGGTCTTCTTGATGCAACCAGGAGAAATAGTTAGGAGGACTGGTGTGACTCTGCTGGGGGTATGTGTCCTGCTATTTCCCAAAGTATTATATTACATCATGTTATATTAATATAGTCCACTACTGTGTTTCTATGATCAATTGCAATATTATATATAACTGTGCATATCCTGCTGTCATGTGACTGGTACCAAAATCTACACCACACACGAGGATACTGCATTATGCCTCAGTGTAACAGGTGTTCACGTTGTACCCATGGGATATTTTCAGTTGCAGTGTAAGCTTTTGGAGTATGTTGTTAACTGGAATGTCGCATGACCATCTGGTTTTAGAAATGAAAGTGTACATATACACTGACCCTTTAATTCCATCCCCAGAAATTGATTACTTTTAGAAAATAATTAGTGATACTTATGCAAGGTAATGTAAAATTGTTTTATAATATTATTTAGGGTAGAAAAATGAGGGAAACAAATTAAAATGTCTAGAAATAAAGAATGCCAAAAGTCGTTATAATGGTTTCAGTTTGTGGATGTAAAATGAAAGGATCAGGTCCAGTAATATTGAATGTGACCTTACAGAAAGAAAAGTCACACTCTGCTTAGTTGAAAAATGAACAGGCCCTGTGGTGCAGGCCTATAATTCCACCAGTTTGAGAAACCAGAGAAAGATGATCATGAGTTCAAGCCCTGCCTGGACAACTTAGTGAGACCTGTTTCGATTTATAAAAGTAAAAGTTGGCTAAGAACAGAGCTCGTTATAGTGTATGTACTTTTCTAGGTTCACTTCCATAGAGCGTGCGCACACACACACAAATGCACACACACATACAAGACACCCCCCCCACACACATGCTTAGTGAACTCTGTTTTAGATCCAATATTTCTGTTTTTCTTGTGAGGAAACATAAACATATATAAGTTAATAGACGAAAAGAAAGCTAAGACTTCTGTTCCCCAAATGGTAGACTATGTATAGTTTCTGCTAAGCGGGAACTTGTAACCCATTTTGTATATTTGCTACAGTGAATACTTTACAGTTAGGGAGTCTAATAAGTGATAAATCAGAACAAATGTTAGTGAAAGGTGGAGGAGTAAGCTCGGGCTAGATGCATCTGCGTGGAAAGAACCCAAGCCTTCCTAGGCTGGATCATTGCCCTTGTTGACACTTTTGAATCTATTTTTGAAATGCTTGCAAGTACAGGTTCTTGTGAGATTGTTCCGAGGGTGAATTTGGAGCTCAAGACAAAAGTGGGATTGAAAAATCTCAGTAAGTGATGCTAGGATCTTCTGTTCCCCCCTTAGTCTTGTGTAGAACGATGAATTTGGATCTGCTGATCTTAACTGGTCTTCAAAGTTTCTTCTGCAATTTTGTCTTTGTTCTGTGTGACCACAGCCTGTTGTTGGACTCTCCCAAAAATGAAGCCTCTCAGGCTGGCTGCCAAGGCTAAATCAGGTGCTATGATGAAATATTTAAATGGGTATATTTATATTACATCATATATAACCTGCTCAAATGCTACATATAGATACTTCTTTTCTGTCTCTTCTTTGTAACCATTGTGACAGAGTGTTCTAAAATTTCATAAAATTCCCAGAGGCAGCAAAGTTATAATCAAACAGTTATGTGTATACCTTGTTAGTGGACATACGACTTATGTATCTTTTGTTAGGAAGGCTAGCAAAATACACTTGCTGCCAAGTCTGACAACCTGAGTTCAGTCCCTGGGACCTACAAGGTGGAATGATTCTATCTTTTAACTATCACAGGAATGGATGCATGTGTGTGGTTACATGCACACATACATATATCATACATAATGATACATATATACAATAAATAAATACGTTGAATTTTCAGTAAATTTTGAAAGCATCTCCATGTATTTTCACTCAGCAATCTCATTGAGAAAATAGTATTCTAAGAGATAAAGCAGATGTGTGTCATAGTTTCTAAACAGTGAGTTCTAGCTTTTTCCTTTCCAGGGTTTGTGAGGAGAGGGGATAATGCAGAAACTTAGCGGCTTGTGTTCATGAAACCCTTGGATTTAGAACCTCTTTGGCAAGGGACCCATCCTGGTCTATCCAGAGGATGGCAGTGTGATGGGTTCCACATCACTGATACAGTTCTCTGTCTTTGTTGTCTAGATGAAAGCATCTAGAGGACTTCATTCATATCCTAAACTTGGATTTGCATCCTAATATTGACAGAAAACTGCCATGTGAACCTGACTAATATGTGCTCCTTCTTTGTGCATACATTTTTTCATCTGTAAAATGGGTCTGCGAACACTTCCCTTGCAAGGGTTTGCATGTGGGGAGATGAGAATACTTGATCAGACTGAATGTCCATGTCTGTTCTTATGCCCTTCCCTTTTCCCCCCAGTGAATTGGAATGATAGTTCTAGATGCTTGTGTATCCTTATGTACTGATTCTTTTGGGATATCTAGGAAACAGTCAGGCTGCCAGAGTCCCCATTCAACTGTAACTTCCAGAAATAGTACTGGCTGAAACTTTTATTATCCATTCTTGGAATCAGGCATGGACATAGGGTTGTTGGCAATTCTCCATCATTTCTTCAAGTGTCATTAATTTTAAGAGGGTAGTTTAAGATACGCTCTTTGTTATTATTTTATATTTTGTATTTATATATGTACAAGTATGTATATGTGTGGTGTATGTGCTCTTTTGTGTGTTTAAGTATATGAGCAGATGTCTTTTCCTTACTCCCTTGAGGCAAGGTGATAGTTGAGTTTGAAACAGTTTCCCACTGATCATTGAGTTTATGACAGGATAGCCACTGATTTTTGAGTTTGAGACAAGGTCTCCCACTGATTGTGAAGCTATGCTGGCAACCATCAAACCCTAGCGATCCTTCTGTCTCCATAGCTCATAGCCCTGGAATTGCAGGTTTGTTCACAGCCATGCCCAGCTTTTTATGTGGATGCTAGGATCTTACCTCCAATCTTCCTGCTAGTAAGCATGCTTACCCATAGGATCATATCCTAGATCCCCAAGATAGAATCTTTTATGGAAAATGTTTTCACATATCAAATTTCTAAGTTTTAGATATAAGAAAAAAGTAACAGTATATTTTATGATTGCCCAAACATTCCCATTAGTTGTGTTTTCATGTGCTTTTTAAGGCTGTTTGCTTTAACACAACTGATACCATGCTATGTGAATGGCCATACATTCTGATTTTTTCATTAATAACCATATAGTATAATAGTCACTCATTCATGTTTTTAAAACTTTTTATACTTTTATATATATATGTATGTATATTTGTATAAATATATGATTCATATTCAACTTAGTAGATAGCTGATTCACAATTCTTCATTTTGATTATTTTCAAATCCATAAAAACAGTGCTGTTTTTCATATCTGATAGTTTTGTTTCTTGTTCTGGTGTCAGTATTAGTTATTTTACAAATTATTTTCTTCTTCAGGTTCTCTAAATATTAAGCTAAGGACTGCAGAATTATATCCTGGTTCAATGTCTGAAATGATGTATGGTTAAATATTTAATACACGCTAGTTATTTTTTAAATGTTCTATTGCCCATAATTTTCATCAAGAATCAAAGTGGCACAGTGATCCAATGAAAAAATCGTGATACAAAAGAACGTAGACTGTGCCTCCCTGACTCGGAGTGACTGCTGATGGCAAATTGGAAATGACCTTTGCAAATGACACATGGAATCTGTTTATATGGGTGTGTGTGTGTGTGTCTGTGTGTGTGTGTGTGTGTGTGTGTGTGTGTGTGTAAGATGTGCATGTGTGTGAGCAGGGACCAAAGGACACCGAGCATCTTGCTTGGTATATAATAGCTTTTGTTTTAATTTTGTTGAGGATTGGGATCATTGGTGGGATAAAAAGAAGGCATGTTCCTTTGAGGAGATAAAGAAAGGGATTTTTCTCTTCCCTGCCTCTAGTCTTAGTGGAACTTGTACCAATTTTCTGGAGTCGGTCACCCAGCACATGCAATTGCTTTTAGCAGGAAGGATCTTATTTCAGAAGCCTGTGAAGAGGAAAAGGAAGTCTCGGAACTGAGGGAGAGAGTGTTGAATGACAGAGGCTGACAGGAGCTCTGCTTGTGTGTGTGGTGTGGAAAAGTCGGAAGAGGGCCGTGTGTGTGCTGGAATGCAATGCGTGGCCAGAGAGAATCTGGGCTACAAGAAGAGGAGAATGGAGAGACAATGACAAACTTGCCCCAAATTCTCACTTACTGGGATGGGCCCCTAGGTTTGGCTGTGATATGACTTAGCTGTAGTTATGGAGATGGTATGGATGGTGTTTGTGAATGGAAGATGCCACCAGGAGAGGCAGTGACTTCATTGTGAGCAGGCCTGTTTTTGAGTGCTTCCTCAGCCATCTTAGTCTAGTGTCCTGCTGCTGTGGTAAAATAACTGACAATAACAAAATAAGGGAGAAAGGACTTATTTGGCTCAGTTTCAGGGCAGCAGGAACTTGAAGCAGCTAGTCACACTCTAGCCATAGTCAAGATCAGAGAGCAATAAATTAATGTTCCCATCTAGCTCAACACTCCTTTTCATTTGTTCCGGGGGCCAGCCCATGAAATATCGATACCCATATTCAGAGTGTCTCTTTCTACCTTGGTTAATGTGATGTAAGAGAATTCCTCAAACGCAAGCCTACAGGTCAACTTAACTTAAACAATTCATTCTTGAGACTTCTATCCCATATGATTCTATGTGACGCAACATTAACAAAATTAACCATCATGTCTTATGATATAGAACCTGTTTATCCAAGATCAGAAGAGACAGCACTCAAAGACATACTGACAGCAGTTTAGACGTTTTCCTGCCTTCTGTTTACATACCTTAGCTCTCTCTCTAATATCTGAGAGAAGTGAGACCCTGGTGCTGAAATCATCATAGCAGTTAGCATCTTGTTTTCATAACTGTCATATGATGTAGCTCATTACTTGGAAATTGTCCACCATTTCTAGAATCCCAGTAAATAATTGCAAAGAGAATTTATTCATTTCTACCTGAGGTAGGTGTGTGAGCCTGTTTGGCTTTTCCCTATTCTATGTTGTGTGAAATTCCAAGCATGTATCTACTCTTTGAGTCTTCAGTCACGTTTTCCTTGGCAAAGTAAAGATACTTATGTATATTTAATTAGTTTGAAGCACATATGAGGAGCAGCTGCCATACACCATGTACCATTTCATTCTAAGGGATGTTAGAAACAGAATAATCTCCTCGTCCCATAAAGGAACACATAAACAAACGAAAGTGGCTCTGCAAGACAATTTCTTTTTGTAAAAATAGGGTGTGCCAGAATCCATACCATACTTGCAAACATGCTTGGCCAACATGGCCTCTGTCTTCCTGAAGTATGAGGTGACTATGTCTCACCCTATTGGTGGGAACTCAACTTCA
Organism: Mastomys natalensis; assembly: GCA_021653895.1. Lineage (NCBI taxonomy): Eukaryota > Metazoa > Chordata > Mammalia > Rodentia > Muridae > Mastomys > Mastomys natalensis. The sequence goes on along the minus strand of JAJTUV010000213.1, from coordinate 1,569,306 downwards.
TCAGGTGATGTGATTGGCTAATTGGTGCAAAGGGGAAATTTAAGTAAATATGAACTCTTGCCAGGCTATCTTTGATAGAAATAAAACAAAGACAAACACCAACAGGTTTCTCACCATGGAGGGGTTGCATTTGGGGCTAGGGTATGAGCTCGCTGTGTAAACAGGCTTACTATTTGGGGAAGACAGTGGTAATACACTAGAGATCAAGTGCAGAGAAGCCTGGGTAGAAAATGACGGGGAATACTGAAAAGAATGATAAAAAGGGAGATGAAGACAGTGATAAAAAGCTGTGATGGTTCCTCTGAGGAGGTGACATTTGAGCTGACATTTGAGGCCCAAATGTCAAGAGTGAAGTTGCCACACGAAGACTTGGGCAGAGTCTCAGGCTCCTGTTCTTGTGTTTCTGTCTCCTTCCTGAGACTCAGAATCTCTTCAGCCAGTACCACATCAAAATGGCACACAGTCAGCCTGTTGTTGAATCAGATACCTAAGTGTGAGATCCACATCTACCTCTCCCTGTACACCATATTCCCAGCTAGAAGGCCAGAAGGCCAGAAGGCCAGAAGGCCAGAAGGCCAGAAGGCCAGAAGGCCAGAAGGCATCCCTTCATCCATCTCTGCTCCCACTTCTGGGTACCCTCAGCATGGCTGCATGGTCTCCTGATTAGTTTTCCTATCTCTGGGTCTTTTCTTTCTTTTCCCACATCCCATAATTATTCTTCCTTTAGCAGTTGAATTGTGCTGATCAATATGGTAACTGCCAGCCACATGTGACTGTTAAAAAGGAAAGTAATTAGAGGGTCCAATTAAACATTCAGTTTCTCCTTCACACTTGCCATGTTTCCAGTGGTCAACTCAACAGCCATGTGGCCGGTAACTACTATGCTTGACAGTATATCCACGGGACATGGCATCGATGCAGGAAACTTATTTGGAAATCCAGAATCAGAGCAATGCAATACCAGTCTCTCTCTCTCTCTCTCTCTCTCTCTCTCTCTCTCTCTCTCTCTCTCTCTCTCTTTCTCTCTCTCTCTTGTTTCAAAGCTTCCTTGGACTAAACTCCAAAAGCTCAGTCCTCACAGTCTGCTTCTTAATAGTTCAGACCAGATCACCCTCTTCCCTTCTTTGACCATAAGTTTGTCACCGGATCCCATGTTCTAGTTCTAGAACACGGGAGATTTCGTACTCCTTGGGGGCTTTTACAAGAATTTATACTGTGGGTTGCCTTTCTACAAAATGTCCATCTTTCTCCAGTACATCACCTTTGTGTTGAGTAGTCATTAATAGCAGCTGCCATTTTGATCTCAAAATACACATGGCAGCTTTCTGATATTAGTTTCTAAAAAGTAAAAGCTTTGTCTGCCATTTAATGCTGTGACCTTGGTGCCTAGAAATGTGTCTGACCTATAGTTAGGTCAGTTACTCTTTATTTTAAGAATGAACTAATCAACATAAGAAAGCAGAACTGGGGAGACTTCTTTGCCTGAACTTAAGAAAAGGCCTTTTTCTTGGCATGAGCATCCTTCTTAACTGAGTCCCATAGTGGCTGGATCAATTCCAGGCAGGAAGAATAGCAAATATGAAGGCTGGGATGTGTTTCATGTTTCTGGGGGAAGAACAAAGAAACAAACAACAGAAGCCATGACTAGAGTGTTTAAAACACATTTTATGAAGGAGACCTTTTAAAGAATAACGTGTGTGTGTGTGTGTGTATTAAGAGAGGTGGGCAGGACACAAATCACATGAGCCCAAGAAAGCCACAAAAAGGAAATTATATTTTATTCTAAGTTCAGTAGGGAACCATGGGAGGTTTTTTACAGGGGGTGGGGGGAGAAATGTCGCATTTATGATTTATTCACTCTTATAGTTTTATTTCCTTGCCTTTATGTGTAAGTCTGTTTTTAACGTTTTTTTTTTATCTCAGGTGGAGGACTTGGGAATAGTTTTAGCATTGAGACTGCCTTTCCCAAGGGACAGTACTGCTTTCCTAGACAATATTCTTAGAGTGAGCAATTAGGCACACTGCGACTCTTTGAATAGCCTTCTGATATGCACCTTTGCTAAGTTTGAAGGTTAAAATCCTGGGCTTCCTCCAGAAGGTGACAGGGGCACACACTAAAACTAATTAGCAAAAATTCAAAGTGGTGGATTGCAGCCATTTGTTAGGGTTTTGAAATGCAAACAAAAAAAATCCTTGCCTAGTTCTTCCTTGGGTTGGGGGGCAAGGTGGGGGCGCACCTCTGGGACTCCTGCTTGGTCTTAAAGTTCCTCTGTCTGAGATCACATGGCCTCCACGTGGAGACAAATATGAGCACGGCGAAGGTCTGTAGCTTCGGGGAAATGTATCCAAATTTGCCAAAACATTCCTCAGTTCTCAGCTGCTGTTCAGGAAACAGAGGTACCTTCGGATATGTTGTTGCTGGCTGGAAACAACTACAACATAAACTTTATTTTAAAAATATATATCTATGGCAAGAAGGGCCTCCATTTTAGATATTGAAATGCGAAACAAGTCTATCTCTCTGTTATCTATCGATGCATCGATCTTTATCTTTCTGTGATAAATTACTTGTGATCTATCTGTGCTGGTCTAACTGAATGCCCCCACCCCCACCCCAGTTGGTAGAACTGGTTGGAAGGATTAGGAGGGGTGGCTTTGTTGAAGCAGGTGCATTACTGTGGCCAGGCTTTGAAGTTTGCACCATTCCCAGTACACTCTACACTCTGCCTCCTCCTTGATGATCAGGTGTGTGCCCTCAGCTTTTCCTTGATGCTCTGAGACTGTCAGCTCAGTTAAACACTTTCCTTTATTACTCTCCATCTTGTTTTTTTGAGACAGGATCTCAGTGAATTGGCTAAACTGGCTGACCAGTAAGCTGCTGGGATCCTCTTGTGTCTGACTTTTAGTGTTGGATTTCATAATATGTGCCACTGTATTCAATTTGGCAATCCAAATTCAGGCCTTCATGCGCCACCCCTAAGCCCTGTTATGTATGTATGTATGTATGTATGTATGCATGCATGTCTGTATGTATGCATATATGTATGCATGTATGTATCTATCCATCCATCTTCTATCTTCTTTCTTCTGACTATCATTTTTCCATTTGTATCTTTTTTTGTCACCTAGCTGTTGATGAAATATCATGGTTTGCATAAATGTATCTAAAGGACTATATGACAAGGACTTGATTTCATATCCATGGCACTGTGGGGGAGGAGGGTAGAACCTTTAAGATGTGGGCCTCCAACCCAAGCATGGATCCTGGTCACTTATGGGAAGTAGGTCCTTGATTCTGCCTGGTGCTGTGGATACACTCTGAATGCAGGTTTTAACTGCATGATTTAGTTTATTAATGCATTTTAATTTCATTTTTTTGTCCTATGAGCCGAGGATGATCTTGCCTCTCGGCTGTGTGAGACAATGTGTGTGTACTTACTGCTCAAGAATCAATAAGATTGTGTTGCTGAGCTTGAAGCATGGGATAGAGATCCGCCGGAAGGGACACATGGAAGAAAACTCAGTGTGTGACTATGTCAGCTCAGGAGCAATCTCTTTTCTGCTACTTTGGAGCTGTGCAGTCTCAGGGGATTCTTGCATTTAGGAGGCATTCAGGAGGATGGCGAGGTTAGCCTGCCTGACACCCTATATCAGAAAAAAATTTAAATAAATATTTTTAAAGACAGCATGGATATAAATATAGTCTTTACAGCAAATAAATTCTTATCAAACTTTTAAAAGAAATCTTTGATTTCTAAGCCCTTGGGGATTTGAAGTTCTTAGAATGGGGATAGACATATGCATCTGACTCCTGGGATGGCCTCATGGCTTGGATGAAGCCATGGCTAGATCTCTGACCACACCTACAGCTCCTGGTGGAGTGCTCAGGCCTAACCCAATACAATTTGCAAATGTGCTTTCAAATCATCCCAATGGAGTGGAGCTGAGTGGAGCGCTCCCAGAGCCTGCTGGTGTTGGCTGGACTCTTGAGCTTGCAGCCAGGACTCCTGGATTCTGAGGTTCTCGTCCCACAGCCCTGTGGACCTGGCTGTCCCATTATCTGGCTCCCATCTCAGCCACACACTATGTTTTGGCTGGCTTTTAGTTGTTCCAGCAGACAAGGAAGGAACTAAATCAGAAGGCTGCCTTCCCATCCCACCCCTAGGTGGAATCATCCTTTCTGCTCATCTTTTGTATTTTTTCATGGCTGTAAAATAAGGAGAAAATTGAGAACAATAGCAACAACCAAAAGAGCATTTTCCTCAAGGCGAGCATATGTGTGACACTCCATTAACACTAAGTGACATCTTCTTCCATCTCGCAGGAATCAACACAATATTCATGTTAACCAGTCATCGATGGAGCCACAAGCGGATGATGTCTTGTCACTTTCCATCCTATCAAGTCACTTTCGGGCAAGTGACGTGTGTCTGTGAGGTTCCACTTGGACAAAGTCAGATGTTTTCAGCATCTCAGTCATTTCCCAAGCGCTCAATGGATCTTCTGCAGCTCAGAGCAGAGGCCAGGAAGGACCCACAGAAGCAGAACCCAAGCGCCTGGCTCATAAGGCTTTCAATGGACACAAAGGGTGGGGACTTGAGGCACTGGGAGGGCCCCATCTGGGGACTGGCCTCTACATCCCTGGCTAGATCTCTGCAGTGTTCATATGCTCTCTGAGCCTTGACTTACTTCCTTGTACACAGATGTAACAGTGACTTGTATGTGACTAGGATGCTTTAGAGAATGAAGGATTGGTACAATCAAAAGCCATGTATTGATATATTGGCTCGGCTAGGGAGTTCCAGAAAATGCAGGCTTGTCTTGTGCCTTTCCCTTTGTTCAGCCTTTGAGTTACCACAATGGGGCTCATTTGTGTAACTCAAGGACGTGTCCACTTGTGAGTTCATTTGGAATATTGCTTGTGTTCACTCCCACATTCATGTCTCCATTCATCTCTTCTTCCATCCTTCTATCTGTCCATCTATCTCTCCCTTGGAGCCCGGAATGATAGCTCTGAGATCAGACTTGGGATACAAAGGCAAAGCAGACAAGGATCGACATTGCCCCAGAGGAGCTCCTGGAGAAAGGGACAAGACCACAGCTGGGAATTGTCAGTCAAGAGTGGGCTGCATACAATGGGGAACCTGAGAGGAAAGGGCACAGTTCCTTCAGGGCTGTCCATAGCAGCAGATGTAGGAGCTAACGGAGCTCCTGGAGGACGCCATAACACTAGAACAGCAAGCCGAACGTGGGAGGGAGCAAGCCAAGAAACAGCATGTGGCAGCCTTGATGGTCAAAGGGTGAATACATGGTCAGCCCTAGCTAGGGTAGGGGTCCTGAAGGGGCATTTGTCTTGGCTGATAAAGTATACAAAGAACAGACTGGGGCCAGGTGTCCAGCATCTATGAGCACAGTCTGAGAATTGGGTTCTGTCTTAATACCCGTGATTGGCTTGTCATCTACTGATGGAAGGTTTTAGGCAGGAGTTTGTGAGCCTTGGTTTGAGGTTTTAAAGTTCTTCATGACATCTGCCAGGGACTGGGCTTGGATGAGGTAAGACTGGAGGTCATAAGGTCCATGAGGAGTTTAAATGACAACCTAGAAAGGAAGCTCTTCAAATGCCATAGAGGTGTTCAGGGGCCTGGGGATTAGATCCCCAGGATTGGCCTTAACAAATCACTACAGATTTAGTGACTTAAAACAGTGTAAGTTGTTCCCTCACAGATCTGGAGGTCAAAGTCTGAAGTTAAGGTGTCAGGGTGTCCCTGAAGGCTCTAGGAGACATCTGTTCCTTGTCCTCCCAGGTTCCAGTGATTGTCAGCTCTGTTCACGCCTTGTGGGTCTTGAACGTCACATGGCATTTTTGTGTCCAGGTACCTGCGCCTTCTCTTGTGTTTCTCACCCCACGCCCCAGAGGGACATGAACCAAGACAAGCTAATCTTAAAACCTTTAAGTTAGCTATATCTGCAAAACTCCAGTTTCCAAGTAAAGTCAGATTGGCAGTTTCAAGAAATCAGAAGGAGACATAGCTTTAAGGGGCCATCTGTGGCTCTACCACAGGAGTAGGCAGCTCCAGCTCTCAATGTGTTTCTAAGAAGTTGGAGAGGGAAGGCTAGCCCTCAGTACCAATGCCACTGGAGATCCAAGGGGAACATGGCCTGCTGAAGTGTGCTGTGACCTCCCTAGAGTGTGAAATATTTAAAAATCAATCCATGCTAGGCCAGCAGTGCACTGGCGGGCAGGCCGACGTGTTCTCATCTTTGCAGAGTCTCTGGCCTTTTGGGGTGCACTTCTTGCAGTCCCATGCTTTGCCACCGTACCTTTCTCTCTGGAACCCAGTTGAGTCGCTGCATGAAGGAAAATACCACAAACTTAGTTCAGAATCAGCAGGTAACTCAATCACTGGGTGCAGCAACTAGCATCCTCACTTTGTAAGCTATTCTAAATATAACTCCTCCAGTGGTGAATCCTGGTGGATTCACCATCTAAACTGGGGGGCCTCTTGTTAGTTACATTCTGTACTCCAAGCTTTCCCTATCCAAAAGCAAGACACCTTTTTTTGCCTCTCCTCTTCCCCTCTCCAACCCAGAATTTCGCCTATTCCTCACCCAGTGATTGGTCCCCTGAAATCTTTATTCATTAGGGGAAGGTTCTGCCACACCTCCCCACAGGTCCTTTTGCTTCTCTAAGAAGAAGGTGTTGCAAAACCACATAAAATGGAAGTGAAATCAAGGGAAATATTTAAGGAGGTTCGAAAGATGGTTACTTGTAGAGAATCCAATTTTCTGACGGTGTCACAGGTATACTATGATAGTCTCTTAAGCAAAATATATTCTGGGAAAGTGATTCTTCAGTCTTTCCACCTTGCCCCTGCTTTATGAACAAATGCCATGAGCTGCAGTTTTGGTTGCTTTTGTCTTTCTCTTTGGTTTTCACACAGCTGCTTTTAGTTATATTAATAGAGAGCTCTATTTTTATGTGGTAATATTTTTATGTGGTAATATTATTCTGTGTTGACTCCGGAGTCCACACTGGTTCTTTCATTTGGTCAGAGTTCAGGGAGCACCTGGTCAAAGTGGGTGGCGCCTTCTCCAGCAGACACAGGGATACCATAAACAGAGCCCATGCTCTGTGAGTAGGAACCTACAATGATTGTGATGATTAGATAAATAACCAGGGGTCAGAGGGAGCAGAGAAGGCGAACATTCCCAGGAAAGAACAGGTAGATACAACCAGTGAGAATGAGAAGTGTTAACTGGCTCCACTGGGTAGGAACCATACTTGCTGGAATCTGCCATTCTCATGCTAAACTAGAGAAGGAAAAACAAACAAACAAACAAACAAACAAACAAACAAACAAAAAACGTGCCCAATTGTCGTAGTTTCTTTTCCTGTCGCTATGATAAAATACTCTGACAAAACGAAACTTAAGGGAGAAAGGCTTTATTTTAGCTCACAGTTCAAAGTATAGTCCATGATGGAGGGAACGCCAAGGTAGCAGGTACTTGAAGCAGGCTGGTCACCTCACAGTCACAATCAGAAAACAGAGAAGCGTGAGGGCAAGTGAGCGTTCATCTCGATTTCCCCTTTTATAAGACCCAGTATCCCTGATCAGGGATGAGTTCCCCTCACAGTAGACAGGTCTTCATAATGAAGACATCCTCCATAGGCATGCCGAGAGGCACCTCCTATGTGGCTATAGATCTTGTCAGGTTGAAAATTAACATTACCCATCTCAGATACCCAGTACTGGTGGTGGGAATGGGAACTGTATTTACTCCAGGAGCACAGTTTTCTATAAATAGTTTGAAACCATTCCCCCAAGTAAATTTGTATATCCATAGGTCCCTGCCTTATTGTGGTCTCCCCAAACTACATTCTCCCTCATACTGTTGGATATTCCCATCTTGATGATTGACACATAAAATTAGAATGCTTTTTGTGATGGAGTCTTACTATGTAGCCCTGGCTAGCCTAGAACTCACTATGTAGACCAGGTTGGCCTTGAATTTGTGGTGAATCTTTGACTTCTGCCTTCAAAATTCTGGGATTGTAAGTACATACCATCACCTTCATTTTATTGGTTCATTGATTGTAGTATGCTAGGTCCTACTGTATTTGCCTACTTTACTGAGAGAGAGATTTAAAGAGCCAGGGGCTACAAAGGACATCTGGGAAACAGTGTTTCCTGGATACAAGGCACATATAAGCTCAGAGCAGCTGAGACCACGCATACACACTTGCACACACACACCACACACACACACACACACACACACACACACGACATCCTGTCTTAGTTAGGGTTTCCATTGTTGTGAAGAGTCACCATGACCAAGGCAACTCTTATAAAGGACAACATTTACTTGGGGCTACCTTACAGGTTCAGAGGTTCAGTCCATTATCATCACGGCAGGAAGCATGGCAGCATGCAGACAACCACGGTGCTGGAGAAGGAGCTGAGTGTTCTATATCTTGTTCCAAAGGCAGACAGGAAAAGATCTCCTTCCAGACAGCTAGGAGGAAGCTCTCTCAAATCCCACCCCCAAAGTGACACATTTCCTTCAACAAGGCCACACTTCCTAATAGTTCCACTTCCTGGGCCAAGCATATTCAAACCATGACACAGGCACAAGGTCAAACCAGCCAAGATCCTACTGTAGACTGTGAATGTTGGGGGTGGGAGGGGAGGAGAGTCCATTTTCATCAGGGATTCAAACTCTGTCTGGGTTATCCATGCTCCAGAAGATATCTCTACACCCACTTTCATATCTTCCTAAAGTGTGTGTGGGGGAGGGGGAACATAATCATACCATCGCAAATCAAGTACCGTCTACCACATAGCTATCCTGTTGTTGGAAGCAGTTGCATATACACAGTGCTAAGTGACTCAGTGTGCTTGTAAAAGGAGCACATAAAGCTGGAGGGGAGGAGTCAGGGCAGGCATAGTGGAGGATCTGGAAGGAAGGATGCAGTGGATTTGATCAAGTTGCATTATTAACATGTATGAAATTCTCAAGCAAGAAAAAAGAGCGCACCCCATAAAAAACCATTATGTTTGTGTAAAACCGTAGTATCATTTACTTTATCTATCTTTATTATGTACATATGTGTATTTATATTATATTTATTTTTTAATTAATTTTATGTTTTCATTTATTTTTTTAATTTTACGTTTTTATTTATTTTATTTTTATTACATTTTTATTCAATGATACATTTTATTCAATAATACATTTTATTCAATTCAATGTGAATGAATCTTGGGTCATATATGCTAGACAAGAGCTCTACTGCTGAACTATATCTCATGTTTTGAGACAGATTTTCATAGCTAGCCCAGGCTAGCCTTGAATTCACTATTCTGACTCTGCCTCCTGATGTTGAGATTACAGGATTACACCAGCATGCCTTGCTTCAAATTTGTCTTAAAATAAAAATAATAAAAACTCAAAACTTATGGCTTACTAATTTTTGTATGATTTTTTTATTATGATTTTATTCTTGAAACTGTTTCCATCTATAGCATAGCTATGCTATACTTGATTTCCGGTGTTTGACTATGGTGATTTTTCCATGAAAGTGATATGCATCCAGTAAAGGCTACACTTTCTGCTTTGAATTTTGATATTTTCCTGGCTATCAATACGCAACCCTGAGATACCCTCTGAGGATGGTGGGCTTCTGCAGTGCACAAGGGTTCATGTGAGCCATGCTGTCCTGAGGATAAGCACCTGATATGCCACATCGGCTGTGCAGCCGAGTGAGGGGCCTGTGTAGATTAGGCATGTTCAAAGAATTTCCAGCTTACTCGTCTCATGTGGATTCGAGTCCAGAGGACACCTTCAGGGACTCCCATGTACATTCACTTTATACAAAGACTTGGACTCAGGATTTGTGGATAACGGTAGACATAGAGAGACATCTTTAAGAGAATGCTTCCCAGTGTTGGCCAGAAAGCTGGGGAAGGCCAGAAGCTCAACGGCCTTGAGCTACCAGAGTCCTTAATGAGTCATTTATATAGCACCTATCTTCTTCCTCGTTTGAAGATCCAGACCATTTCCCTTTCTCGTAGTCCTGGTGGGGAAGCTTGCCCAGTCTTTCTGGCAACTGGCTTCTTTCGTATACTAATCTTGAGTCTCTCTCTACCTCACTCTGCTGAATGTTATAACAGTCTCATTTTAAGAGCGATAACCTTACTGTAAGTGGGAGAGTCTCTGATTCACGGAATCCCGTTGTGCATTTCTTTCTTCTTAGTTCTACTTTCAGAGGTACGGTGCAACAGGTATTAGTGGGCTACTCAAAGCACCAGTTGCATCTTACTGTTCCCTGGAACAGTAAGGGCTATGGTCAGACGATCACAGGAACTCCTCTGTCAGTAAAGAGGTGTCTATTTGCATTCTTGGTGTGTGCTTCTTTAAGGTGTGAATTTGTGTGTGCAGTTGGAATTTCAGACCTGCAGCCTCTACACTTGTTGATTCAGCTACCCTGAGATGGAAGATAATTTCAACAAACAGCACAGCCGACTGAACAATCCAGACTCCTTTCTCTTACCATTATCCCCTAACCAATACAGTCTGACGTGGTTTGCATAACATTTGCATTGTATGAGACTTTTTTTTCTAGAGTTGATTTAAAGCAGGAGGAGGTATAAATTAATGAATTCCTAAATATCCTTATATTTCTGAAATAAAATGTATGTGCTCATGTTCTACTTTTTAATATATGGTATGACTTGATTCTTAGCCTTTCCTGCATGACTGTGAGTGGCTATGTGCATAAGTGTAATACCTATGGAAGCCAGAAGAGGACATTGCATCCCCTGGAGGTGGAGTTACAGGAATTTGAGTCCCCTGATATGGATGCTGGAAATGGTCCCAGGTCCTCTAGAAGAGTAGTGTTTGCTCTTCACTCCTGAGCCATCTTTCTAGCCCAATACAAATCTTTGTAAATAAATAACATTGGAGTTGCATTTCCCCTCACAATTTAGCAGAGAGCAAATGTTTATTTTTTTGTTCTTATAATTGGACAATACAAGTTATCTAACTACTTAAAATTCTCTGTTAAGCTTTATGTATATATGACCTTCTTACTGTCATAGAAATACATACACAAGAGCTGAGTGTGAGGGCATTCAGGAGGACGCTGAGTTTAAAGCCAGCCTGGGTTACAGCATAAGAACTTGTCTCAAAATTAAAACAAGAGGCAAAATACGTTTAAACCCTCAAAGTACGGAGAAGGAAATTCTTACCAAGGATTTGATATAAATCAGTTATTGGTTGCATCAGGCATGGCTTTTCTTGTTTACATTTTCCCTTTATCTGTCATGCAGTAGGCAGTAGAGAGGGGTGTTAGATCCTAGCACTGTGGTTGATGTTCTGGATTTCCTTAGGCTCCAACTCTTTGCTTTGCCTATCTTAGAGCAGCAGTGCTGTTTGCTGTAGAAAAGATCCTGATAGGTAAGGTTTCTTTGTGAATTTTACCTTTTATCAATGTGAGATGGCTTTCGCTACACTGCTCTTTGGATTCCACCTTGATATTGGATACTGGCAGACCTGCATTTTTTTTTTTCTGAACATTTTTTCTTTTCAACATGTTCATTCTTTCAAACTTAACCCATTTGTAACCTAATTGCAAAAGATTGAATCTTACAGAAAATATTTGGATACACTCAAATCTTGATTTAATTTCTGGTCTGTGTCCTTCACTAGGGAAGGAACTTGAGGGACTTATGTGGAAGAGTCTGTTCTGTTCTGACTGATAGCCACCTTTTAACTTTCTCCTTTCTATTTTGTGCTTTTTTTTTGTTTTGTTTTAAATTTGTCTTCATACTCATTTTCCTTCTGGTTCAGAGGTGGCCACTATAGCCTTTTGGGGGACAACTGGTTGGCACTGGCTGTCACCATCTTAATGATTGCAATACTAATGAGAGGAGCAATTCCCAGCAATAACTGTAGCCAAAGCTGAAAAGAGTACCACATGGGCCTTATAAAAATCTTTCTAACCAGGTATAGTATTGCGTGCTTATAATCTTAGTACACAGGGGGAAGAGGCAGGAGGATTGTGAGTTCAAGGCCAGCCTGGGCTACTTGGGAAGATCCAAATGAAAAAGAAACAATCAAAAAAGAAACAACCAGCCAAACAAAACCTCCAAATGATTGTTCTGCCACTCCTTGTTTTCTTTTCTTTTCTTTTTTTTTTTGGTTTTTCGAGACAGGTTTCTCTGTGTAGCCCTGGCTGTCCTGGAACTCACTCTGTAGACCAGGCTGGCCTCGAACTCAGAAATCCACCTGCCTCTGCCTCCCAAGTGCTGGGATTAAAGGCGTGTGCCACCACCGCCCGGCATCACTCCTTGTTTTCTGATGATTCATATTGGAAACCTGCTTTTCACTTTGCTCTTGGGTCCATTTAGTGGCCTTGGGACATTTAATTTCAGCTTTCCCTACAACTTGTTTCTAATTGTTATCCATTTCCCAAGTACATTACTTACAGTGTTTTAAGGTAATCTTTCTTTCCTAGATTTTGATGGTATAGTTGGGAATTTTTATACACATTTCCAATTAATCATTATTAATTGATGTTATAAGTCTAGATATCATTTTTAAAGAACCACTGGTTGCATTTACAGTCTGTTTACAACCGTCTGTTAATCAGTTTAAAGAAAACTCCATGCTTAGCTCACGGAGCTCCCGCTTTCCCAGTTCTCGAAACTATAACCACACTTTATGTCTCAAAAATGACTCCACTTGGCATTTCTTTCGGTGCTTGACAGAGGGAGAGATGCAGGGTTGCTTTGCATCTGTAAATATTTCTCGGCATCTTCCAAACACGAGCAGAAATGCTTTAAAGCTTGGAGATAATTAATCACTAACCCTTGCAGTCTGATGATGTTGAGGAGAAGTCGGAGGCAAGTCATTTACCCAGATAAATATCTTGTTTTTCTTCTCTGAGTCTTGGAAGAAATGTGATGCAGACTATTAGGAACTCCATATAGTTTATTTAAAAAAACTCTCCCAATTTTTAAAAAAAGGATTTATCTTTGTCCATATGCCAATTTGTTGTTTCTGATTTTTTCAGTCTGATCATCCTGTTATCCTGGGCTTTCTCTCCTACTGGTACCTGCAGTAATATGTTTTCATAATCAGCCAAGGCTTTGTGGATTTTCCTTTTGCACGTATTTATGTACATAGTAATGAGATTCATAAAGACAAGTGTATCATGGACTTGGCCATTATCCCCCACCTCCTCTCTCCCTCCCATGACTCCCATTCCTTCCCTTAGATAGTCTTTGCTATTATCTAGTACATTTTTATTATAAGACAGGATCGACGACACACCTAGCCAGACCGCATAAGCGATTCACCGAGTCATAAGTAGTTTTATGACTCTATATCTATAAGGGTTTGCAAATGAAAAAAAAAAAAGATGTATTTGTCTCTCCGAGATTGATTTATTTCACTTAACACTATGGTCTCCAGTTCCAGCCATATTCCTGCAAATGACATAATTTGTCCTTCTTTATGGCTGAATACAACTCCGTTGTGTAGATGGATCACATTATCTTTGCTTCTGTTCTCCGACAGAAGGCTGGTTCTCTACCTTGGCTGTTGTGAGTAGTTCAGTAATGAGCATGGATGTACAGCATCTCTGTTGTGTTGATTTAGAGACTTCCGGTATACACCTAAAGATACAGCTGGAGCATCTGGGAGTGCTACCTTTAGCTCTTCTGAAGAACCCCCATATTGGTTTCCATGATGGTGGAACGGATTTCCATTCTCTCCCATCAGTGTGTAAATGTTCTTCTGCTCTCTGCACACCTTCAGCCTTGGTTGTTCCTTATGTTTTAATTGGATGAGATAGAATCCAATGGTATTTTTATCTGCATTTTCCTGGATGGCTAAAGTTGCTGAACAGTTTTTCATATTTAATTTTGACCGTTCTTACTCCATCTTTTAAGAACTGTTTATTCACTTAGTTTGCCAATGGATTGATTATCCTATTTGGTTTCCTTGCAGTTTTTAAAGTTATTTGTGTATTCTGGATATAAGACTCTGTAGTGTTAGTGTTCAAGATTAGGAACTCAGCTAAGCACAGAAAAGTATCACGCTGTAACTAGGCATGAGATAGTAATTTGGAATTCTACTGTGTCTTTTCCTTTTAATAAAGTATCCATGTTAGTTTCTTTTGCTGTCGGAACAAAGAATAACAATTTCAGTGGCCCAACTGGGCACCAATTAATTATTTTGTTGCATCAGAGGGTTCAACAGCCCTGAGCTTCTTGTGGAATCTTTCAAGGAGCATCTTTTTCTTCCTCCTTCTCCAGCTCCCAGAGGGTCCCTGCATATGGGACACATAGCATCACATCCTTCCCATCTCTGCTTCCATCAGCCCCGTCTTTTACACATAGGAAACCTTGTGATGATATTGGGGTCATCAATATCCAGGAATATCTCCTTGTCTCAAGACCATCCATCATCACAGTTGCATATTCTCCTCTGTCATGTAGGGTGGTGTGTTCTCAGGTCTAGAGATACAGATTTGAGCATGTCTGTTGATCCTTATTCATGAGTACAGTGTCTACCCTAGAACATTCAAGGTCTCCTCATCTGCACTCTACCTACAAGAGCCAGTAGATTTGGTCCTTCCTCCTTCCCTACTTCTGTCCCAAAGACACAAATTTACTGGGTTTGCTTCTTCCTCTATGAAGCACCTATTGTGCGGATGGATGTCATTAGCTGTCTTTTATTCTGAGACAGTCATTCCTCTTTCTTGCTGAATGTACCTATGCTTTTCCTTCAACAGACTTACCTCCATATCCAATTAGCATCTGGTTGCATACAGTAATTAAAATAGTACACTAAGCAATAGTAAGTACCAACTAGGTAGCTTGACTTTGATGGGTAGATAAAATATGATTATATCTTCCTAGATAATCAACATCCCTGAGTGATCTCCCTCACCACCTTCTTTATTTTATTTCTGGGAAATTTTGTTCACCAATCATTGCTTCCATAGTCTGTGATTCTGCCCTGAATGAATTTTTAAAATGTTAAAGTTTTCTTTTTGATTACTGAATACCAAACATTTTTCTTTAATTGCCTATCTTTGAGTCTTTCTTAGCTTTTAAAACCAGATCTTGTTTTATCTGTTTATCTGTTTTTTAAAAAGAAGCTCCTTTTTCATGGAAACCAAGTTTCCTTGAATTTCTGCAGAACACAAAGCAGATCGTTTGAAATTTAATGGCACTTCATGTAGGAAATCATTTTCTTAGAAAAGTAAATTTCTCTTTGTTCTTTTTTGTAGTTTAAAAGTATATCATCCTAGGCCTTGTATTTGATAAACTTTTTGGTTTTTATGATTTATAAATGGAGATGGCTCTATCTGTCCTTGTGTGTTCTCTGTCAAGTAAATGGATTATTTGGGTGCTTTTTATCCTCTGCTCTGGTGGGGGTTTTGACATCTTGTGTCATAGGTACAGCTGCAGCTTATTCAGCAAAGCAGGATCTGAGTATGTGCAGTGTGTTCCAGGGTGTGAGTGTGTGCAGTGTGTTCCAGGGTGTGAGTGTGTGCAGTATGTTTTAGGCTGTGAGTGTGTGCAGTGTGTTTTAGGCTGTGAGTCCCCCAAACTAAGAGGTGTGCTCATAATACTATCCATGGACTATATCCACGTGAATTAGTTCTCTTGTCAGAGGAGGGGCTCAAGGGAATAGGTTTGGTCCTTCTATCCCCTGTCCAGCATGTAAGGATGCAACAGGAAGATACCACATTGGAAGATGAGAACAAACTCTTTCTAGACATGGAATTGTTCAGTGCCTTGATCTTGGACTTGTAAGATTCAGACCTTACAGTAGTATGTAAAACATTGTGAATTATGCTGCTCCTCATGCAGCTTCAAATGACTGGGACTCAAACTATGATTTATTTGTTAGGCTCTGTATAGTTATGGGGGATGACCCCTAATCTCATTCTCTAACCCTACACTGGCTACTTCCCCAACTGTGCTCTCCAAATACTAGCTGTTTGAATCTGATTATTTCTGTTCTAGTAGTCAGGTGTCCTGGGGAGGCATTTTGCTTGGGCATGTGCTGCTGGCCCATCATGACTAATGGAGACCTCCTGTTCTCTCTGTTGTTGTCTTCTTCTTCCTCTTTCTCTTCCTCTTCTTCTAGTTATTGTTACTGTTCTTCTCCTCCTCCTTCTCCTTCTTCCTGTTCTTCTCTTTCTTCTCCTCCTCCTCCTCTTTCTCTTCCTCCTCTCTGTCTCTCTGTCTGTCTCTGTCTCTCTCTCCTTACTTCTCCCTGGTCCCTAGCTGTGACCCCCGTCCTGGTAGCTCTCGACCTCTCTTTATCCACCTTCACCCATAGTAATTGGATGTTGCCAGTTTTATTTAATCAATAGTGTTAAATAGGGAGTATGTTTATATAGCATCAATTGGTGTATGTGAGGATCTGCTTTTTGGGGGGCAACCAGATCTTGGGGGCCAGTATTTAGCATTTGAATACATAGCAGCAGCAGATAACCTCCAACAGTAATATATTTTATATTATTTATAAATTATTCAAGGTGCTTTGTTATTTCATTAGGTAGTGTGGTAGTTTGAAAGAAAATGGCCCCCACAGACGATAGGGAGTGGCAGTATGAGTAGGTGTGGCTTTATTGGAGGAAGTGTGTCTCAGTCTCTTCCTGCTGCCTGTGGATCTAGATGTAGAACTCTCAGCTCCTTCTCCAGCACCATGTTTGCCAACATGCTACCATGCTTCTCACTGTGACAATAATAGACTAAGCCCCCAATTAAATGCTTTCCTTTATAATAGTCGCTGTCCCTCCTATATAATAGAGGTGTCCCTTGTGTTTCTTCACAGCAATAGAAAGCCCAACTAAGACAGGTAATGGATCAATCTCATAAATTATCCAGTGTAAAGTACAGATGGGAAATGTAAGTGATTGAAGTTGTGTAAGTTAAGTTCAAATATGGGTACTTGGAGAGTATTCAGGAGCTGGGGACTAAGCCTTCTTAGCATCGTTAGCAGTGTGTACTGGTACTTCTAGATGAATCCTGGTCTATACAAAGCAATGCAAGCCTTTCTGTCGTGTCTCTGTGATGCATATAATTGGAAGGAGGACAGATTTATTTTGGCTCCTGGTTTCAGAGGTTCAGTGAATGGATACTTGGGCAGAATGTCATGCTGATTATAAGCATGTGGCAGAGGATAGCTGTTGATGTCACAGCACAGAAAGGAACAAAGAGTAAGGCATGAGAAGTTAGGGATAATATGTCCTCAAGGGACCAATTCCTGGTGGTACCTTCCTTTAGCCAGATCTTACCTCCCAAATATTCCTCCCTAAATAGCACTGCCCACTATGGGCCAAATATTTGTGAGGGACACAGATCTAAAACATAACAGTCAGTGAAGGGAGACCTTCCCCTGAGAAGGAATTGGCTCTCAGGAGAGGAAATTTATCAATTTCCAGCCACTGGAGGACAGAGCTTGCCTGGTGGCCTGGGGGTGGGGCTGGGAGGTGATAATATATTCTCATGTGCTGGCAACACTCTGTTCTGTGTGCATTGCTCCTCGGCGTAATCATTAATAAAAGTCCTTTTCTATCTCCAGAGTGTCCCAGTGTGGATGATTCATTGTGTGTTCCTTAGTAAAGGGGTGGGAGGAGGTGCCAGCTGCGGGGTGGAGGCAAGACAAATGTTTGAGCACAGTGTTCTGTGGTGTTAGGAGGTTACTCAGCTGCTGTCTGCAGGAGAGCTGGCTGAGGTTGGACCAGACACGTTTTATGTATTCATTTTCTCTTCTTCCTCTTGCTCCTCTCTCCACCTCTTCACTCACCCTACCCTCTCACGATTCTCATTTGGATGCCATCTCAAAGGATGCCGTGGAATTTGTATGTGAGACCCGGAGCCTGCCTTCAGCTCTTAATTCTTCTCTTCTTTTTGGCCCCTTGTTTGACTGAATGCAATAACTGAGGTGTCATTTAAGAGACTGTGATGTACAGATCATAAGTCTTAGGCCAAAAATATAAAATATCAATTGATTAAAGAGTAATTAATGAAAACCTAATTAAAGCCGACGTTCTGTGCATGGCACTCCTGGAATCCTGGGACAGTCTCAATTGCTAACTTTCCTCTGAGATTTCTGTGTATAATTGAGAGGTATTAGGCTCTAATGGATGGGATTAATATGAAATTTAATTAATGAAAAGGAAATTAAATCTGAGTTTTGTTTAAAGAAATTTCCAGAGATGGATAAGTCACAGCGGAACAGTAGGTGCTAGGGGTTCGTTAATGAAAATCTTTACAAGTGACAGGATGTCATTATCGAAATGACACCTCCTTTTTCATGGCCTCCTTCATCCTGCGTCATTTGTCTCCATTAGGCAGTATGTGATGCCAACTCAGGTTGTGAGAAATTAGGGGGAGTGTTAGATGGAGAGAGTCAGAAGTTTGCCTTCATTCATGAACAGAGAAATGATGTTCTGCTATCCTCAGGTTCCCAGGATGGGAAAGAATAATCAAAGATTGGTCTTCTTAAAAAGAAATTGAGTGTGAAGTCAACATAGAGTATTATATTAAAAACAAATTTACTTTTCCCATAGTTTTATAAGAAATCAACTTCATTTTCTTTGCAGGGACCCTGAACTTACAAAGGTTGATGGGCAGGTAGTGTCTACAAGGCTTCTGATGATGTTGGCTCACTGGCTACATGATCCCATGGACCACAAACTTGACCTCTCACAGGTTTATTGTTCTGTTTTATTGATCTGTAGTTAATCACTTCTGGGTTTCATTTCTTCCCATGAAGCGAGTTGGGGAGTTTAGGCATGTTTGTTTAGGGAGCTCATGATGCCATTCTAGGTGTTTCTGAAATTCATTGTTGGGAGGAGACCTTATGAGAAATATGCGCATTTCCATAGCTAATCTCTCCATGAGGCTGTGTCTTGAGCACTGGGATGTAGACAGTCACTAAAATAATCACTGTTAAGTGTTTGGTCCATGATCTTGGGCATGGGCATTTGGAGGGTCTTGGAGTTAGGTGATGAGACAAACATTACTCTAAGACAAACAACGTTTTCATGAGTGGTTTAAGTATAGGCACCTTGGCTATACTAAGTAGATACAAAGTCAAATGCCTCTGGCCTCAGAATGAAAGACCAGTACATTGGACTCACAGAGGTAGGTATCCTTGCCATAGTTTATCATTTTGCCCTTAGCTCTGTGTTCAAAGTATAACCTTAGCAACAAACATCTGTTTTGGCCATTTCTTGGGGAAGAAGACAAGTATTTGCAGTTTTCATTGCATCTGCCATAGCAGGAGCTACAGTCTGGTGTGAAAGTGTGAGTATATACTGTTTGGAAACGTGCCATCTGTGATCCATTTTCCTTCCTTCCTTAGGTTGCTTCTCTTCTTACACTTTCTATGCCCCTCACAATAAAGCCAGAAAGAATGTTCTACCTTGGTCTCATGGCCTTGTCTCCCAGGCTACCACTGTGGTTGTGGGTTGGTAATTACAGGTATCTTCTTTTAGGAAGCCCCAGTGTCAGTATTTAGCATATAAGATGATAACAACCAGTTCTTTCATCACAGAAGACCTTTTAATTTATACACGAGAAGAGAAATTGCTATTAGAAAGTGGTATTAGTTGAATATTGGGTATTTCAGGCTTCTGGGCTAAAATCTCAATAATCAGTGAGTGAATACCATGTATGTTCTTTTGTGATTGGGTTACTTCACTCAGGATATATTTTCTAGTTCCATCCATTTATATAAGAATTTATCAAATTCATTGTTTTTAATAGCTGAGTAATATTCCATTGTATAAATGTACCACATTTTTTGTATCCATTCCTTGTTGAAGGGCATCTGGGTTCTTTCCAGTTTTGGCTATTATAAATAAAGCTGCTATGAACATAGTGGAGCATATGTCTTGTTATGTGTTAGAGCATCTTCTGGATATATACCCAGGAGTGGTATAGCTGGGTCCTCAGGTAGTGATATGTCCAATTTTCTGAGGAACCCCAGACTGATTTCCATAGTGGTTGCACCATCTTGCAATCCCACCAACAATGGAGGAGTGTTCCTCTTTCTCCACATCCTCACAGACCACATAAAGCTCATGAAGAATGATGACCAAATAGGGGAGCCTTCAGTCCTTCTTAGAAGGAGTAACAAAATACTCAAGGGTGCAAATATGGAGACACAGTGCAGGACAGAAACTGAAGGAGGGACCGTCTACAGACCATTCCACCTGGATAGCCATCCTATGTGCAGTCACCAAAGGTAGAGGTTGATGTGGATGTCAGGATGTACATGCTGACAGGAGCCTGATATAGCTGTCTCCTTAGAGGTCTGCAAGAGTCTGACATACTCAGAGGCAGATGCTCACAGCTAACCATTAAACTGAGCATGGGGTTCCCAATGGAGAAGATAGAGTGAAGGCTGAAGGAGTTGAGAGGATTCGAGACACCATGAGGAAAGCAACAATCCCAACCAACCAGAGCCCCCAGGGTCTAAACCACCAGCCTGGGAGTGCTTAGGGAGGGACCCATGGCTCCAGCTATATATGCAAGGGAGCTATATATAAGTGGGAGAAGAGATCCTTGGTCCCATGAAGGCTGGACGTCGTGGGGGGGGGGATACTCGAGGGTGGGGAGGTGAAGTACAGGGGAGGGTGGGTGGGGGTACACCAACGTGGAGGCAGGAGGAGGGGGGAAGGGATAGTGAGTTCCTGGGAGGGAGGGGGGGAAATGGGGTAAGGAGAAAACATCTGAAATGTAAAAAAAAATTTCCAATAAAAAATTTCCAATAATAAAAAAAAAAGAAAGTGGTATTAGCATCAGCATCATAATCACTGTTATGCATTTGGTACATGATGTTGGGCAGTTTGGAATATCCTGGGTATGGAGTTAGATGATACAGACAAAATTATTCTAAAAGTCTACTTTCATATCTTGTTTCCAAGACATTCATGATAGCAAAGAGCCAATATCAGAGACAGATGTGGGAAACCCTCCCACTGCAAGCTTTGAAGGAAGAGCCTCTCAGGGTTTACCTTGTTTAATTCCCTCTAAGTTTGTGAATGTGAACTATGAAGACCATTCCTGTCATTATGCTCTGTAGGGCTGTGGTCAGGATTAACCATGTTAATGCAGCAGAGTGCTTGAAATAGTGTCTGGTACACAGTAAGGGTTCAGTAAATGGCAATGATCATCGTCAATATGACTGAGAGGACAGCCGGGCCCAGGATTCCCTAAGAAGGGATTAGAGTTCTCAGTGACTCTTATATGCACATTGTCCATAATTGCCTTTCTCCTCTTCTCCATCCTCACCCTTTTCTCCCTCCTGCTTCCCCTGCTTCCATTCTTTCCCTCTATCATTTCCTTCTCCTTCAATCCACCTTACCTTGTTATTTTGTTTTAGAACTATAGTTCTCAGTATTTCTCCTTGAGCAAAGCTTCTCCAGATAGAAATGTCTCATGCAAATTAAAGCATGGGACCTAGATTCAGTCAGCCAGACTCAGAGAGCAGTAACAGCCCCTCTATTGCATGTGTACCCCTACTTGTTCTTACCCTCAGGCTTCTACAGATGGCCAAGGACTTAAATACCTGTCTGGTCGTACATCTTCCACACACCTTACACTGCTGCCACTGTGGACAACATGTGCCCCTCACCATTCTGAAATTTGAAGTCCAATAGGCAAACTTGCATGTTGCCTAGTAGTTTAATCATAGAAGACACTGAGGACAATACTATTGATGTGAAGGCAATCACATCAACACTGCTCCTTTCTCAGCCTGGATCAAGAAAGTCATCTAGGATTGCTCACCTGAATTTTCTGTCAGCTTTTCTTTTGATATCTACCCATGAAGCAATGCCTTCATCATGATTTTACTTCTCAGTAATTTCTGGTAAGGAAGAAGGTTCTGATTAGATTCAATGAATTTCTGGCCAGGTTGCAAGGTCTGCTGGGAAACTAGTACTTTGGAATATAAGCTAAGCATTGTTCCCTTATGAATTCAGTCCATTTAGTTTAGTCCCACTGAGACTAAAGTGCTGAGATACCATGGATTCAAGCATGTGTAATCATGAGTGCCTCTGCCTAGGTGAGGGTACCACAGTCAAGGGGTTTTGTGGGAAAGAG
The DNA here is from genome assembly GCA_021653895.1 of Mastomys natalensis. NCBI lineage: Eukaryota > Metazoa > Chordata > Mammalia > Rodentia > Muridae > Mastomys > Mastomys natalensis. The sequence goes on along the minus strand of JAJTUV010000213.1, from coordinate 1,547,158 downwards.
TTTTGGAGAGGTCACTGAGCCTCTGTAGCATCTCTCAGATCCATTTGTCTCCCAAGGTATGGTATTTCCATCCGTGGAGGTCATTGTGAGTTAGGGGTGATAGTTTTCCTCTTGGAGAGGGGAATGAAATTGTCTGGTCACAGTTCTCCTGGTTTCAGATATATGAGCACAGAGAGATCGTTCATCCATTCCAAGATGATTTACAAGCAAACACGGACAGAGCAAAATACCGTTTGCTAACTGCTGCTGTTAGTAGCCTTGTGCTCATTTTAAAGGTAAGAAAGAGAGTCTTGGAGAAGTTTGAGTCCCAGGTAACATGGCTAGAAGAGCTGGTTGCAAAGTATCTATGCTACACTACCTCCTCAGCATGGTCACAGGATTATGAATAGATCACTCTTTTTAGGTATTTAGTGAAGTAGCTTGAGCATGCTGGATACTTTGTGTTGATAATTAGACCCAAGTGTTGATTTGAACACTGCTCACTATATCCTGGCTACTTTTCCAACATATTATATTAATACCCTTGCCATCTTTATATATCCAGAGAAGGTATTATGTCCCCATTTTGCAGATAAGGAGCTGAAGGACATAGAAGTTATAGGTTGCCCAGGGAGATGGGATTCAGCAGCTGAACAGAGTTCCAGACCAGACAGAGCAGTTGTTCCACCATCCCTAGTTTTGACCTTTATTCTATTCTATGTAGAATTCTGACCAGAAACTTCTGTTCTTGTTATTGTGCTTTGTGGCAACACAGGGAAGAGATGGTTCTGATAGAAAAGGATGCGTGTTGAATTTCTTGATACATGTAGCCTTGTCCAAGGTGAGATGAGTCAGGCCCAGGATTGGCTGTGGTTTTCCTGGGAAGAGTGAGTGGCATGAGAGATGGGCTCAGCCATCATCTGAAGTAGGCTTGGGATGGGTTGGGCAAATCCTTTGGAAAGTCATGAGTGTTTTGTGGCTTTTCTTCTGATCTCCTTACACTTCTGTGACCTCAATTGCACCCAGTGCTAGTTATGGTCCATGGTTCAGGATTGGAAGCAGGTATTATATATGTCTCCTGAAATGGAAGTTTGATATTAAAAGTATTTTCTTGGCTAGGTCATGTGTCTGACTTTTTATTCTTGCACCATTTTATATTTTCCCCAGGGCAACTATGGAGGCAGCTGGGGAAACAGAGACACATACAGCCAGGAATCGGTTGAACTAGAATTTACACTCTGGGATGAATGACTCAACCAGGCATTGATCCCTGATGGCCCTTTTGGATCTACCTTTGTCTCATTCTTTTCACTGCTGCTATCCTAGACCTGGTCCATGGACAGATGGTGTACTCACCCTACATTCATTCATGTTTGTGAAGTCTGTTCCTAGTCCAGAGGTACTGAAATCTTAGCTCCTTGAGGATGGGACTTCAACTATCATAGCGTTCCTCGTTGTCCAACATCATGCCTGACACATTTCATGTACTTAAGAACAACAGGAATGGATAGGCAGCTAGTTCATATTCTGGTGGGTAAATCGCCTATCATCTACTCATCTACTATTCTTTATCACTGTCTTCCATTTTCCATCTATCAATGTACCCACCTATCCATCGATACATTCATTTATCTGCTAGTCAGTCTTCCTTCTCCATCTGCCCATGTATCACCAATAATTAATTCTAATACATTTATCTGTTCATTCATGTACTCCCCTACCTATCCATGCACCTACCCATTTATTTATCCACACAGTCATGCATCTATTCATTATGCATTCATCCCTTTATTCATGAATTCATCAACCTCCATCCAGTTGTTAACACATATATAATTCACAACCATCTATCCATGCATCCATCCATCCATCCATCCTTCCATCCATTCATCTTTCATTCCCTCATCTATTCAACCAGTCATTTTTCAGAGCAGGAAAAAGGCAAATAACATCTGGCGTCCCCAGGTCAGATTCAAGTAAGTACTATGAAAGTGATCTTACTTGAAAGAAGTACAGCATTATATCTCATTTTAAGAGTGGATCAAGATAGAAGCAGATACTTCATGAGTTAACAAGTATCTTACATTTTGAACCTGCATCTAAATATTAAGATGCAACTTGGCTCTTTTCTCATTTTCTCTGCAGATGATCAGGAATGCCCTGAGTGATTCATATACAACTCTTTGTCTGTTAGAAAGCTACTTGCACTTTGGGGTACAAACCAGAGTTTATAGGCATATCAGTATCGACAAGCTTGGGGACTGCCTAAAGTGGAGGCAGTACCGAATTACTGAGTAGATTTTTATAGTGTTCAGCTAAGAGATGCTGGGTCTTTCCCAGCATCTGCCACCGCAGGGCCACTCTGGGACACAGGAAATCCCAGCTCTACCACTAAGACTGGTATTTGATACTACTCAGCCCATGACAGAATGCAGGGGATTCCATGTTGCTCCTTTAAACTCCTGCCTGTGGTCATAGCTAACAAAATAGCTAGGGTAGAAGGGAGGTGATTACCAGTGCATGAGCTTCATAAATATGAGATGAGACGGCTGGGGTGGAAATGAAAGTTGAGATGCTCAAAAATAAAGCGTGAAAGAGCCCTGGCCCCGTCTAAGAACAGGATTGATCTTTGTACGCTGGCAGAATGTACAATTTCCCTTCGCTTACTACAGAGTCTCTGTTTCTATAGAAACCACCAATTTTATAACAGATTGGCTCTGTGAGAAGGCACTGTGAGTTCAGTTTGAAGCCAAGTGCCGTCAGGGCAAGGCGCTCCCAACCCCGAGGAGGGGGCTTTCTTCTGTGCACACTAACTAGCTCTCCTGGGGATGGTTAATGATCACCAGGCTTGGAACCTGTCAGGATTATTACAATAACACTTGCTGGGCTGCTTTCCTTCCATGGACCCCTGAAACCACTGGCAGGTCTAGAGTTCATGGAGTGCTCTCACGGAGGTCAGAATTAGATTCATTTGTTCATCAGATACACGCTGATATCTTAGCATCAAACACTATGCAAAGCCCTGGAGGTTGGAATAGAGAAATGGAGGAAGACAGGCAGATGGGTAGCTTCATTTCAGCTGATGGAGAGCTATCTCTGTTCATGGCCACTTTGGAGAGATGGTTCTGTGTTTAGTGGAGATCACGAATAGTTTAGTAAAGATAGGCAATAACAAAGTGGTTCAGGTACCTTTTGTGCCTAACAAATGACCCAAACCTACTTGGTACGTGGACATGGTGTCATATGCCTATAATCCCAGTATTCAGGATGGTGAGTCAGGAACACTAGCCTAGCCCAGGCTGTAATTGAGATTATGTATCAAAACAAGAAGCAAAAGAAAACAGAAAGCTAATGACAGAGACCAACAATGCTTTTAGGTGTTTGCAGGAGTGAGACCTTGAAGTCGACAGGCATGGTGGCAAGACACCTCACTGTGCTATGGTTGGGGATTTGGCTGGCGTGGATCAAAGGCAAAAATGACTGGCATAATTAATAAACTCACAAAGCTAAAACCTTGTTTTTTTCCTATGCCATGCTGGAGGGAATGCGTTCAAGAACAACCCTTCTATTCAGCTGACAGCACGAGGTTGGGAGCCTTAGAACATCTGGAGACTAAGTGGAATTAAACTTCCTTACATCATGGCTTCCTTAGAAAAATCTAACTTCTTCCATGGCAATGGATGCTCTGAGGCTCATGATCTGGCTTTCAGAATTCTGGACCATCATGGCCACTATATTTTAAGGGAAAGAACTAATGACTAAGGAATGCCAGAGTGGGTGTAGGGAGAGAAGATGGGTGGGTGTTACTATTAAGAAATGGTGTACTGTGGGAAAATCTGGGGGGCAGTGGGGGAGTCCCAGACCCACGTGGCAGCGGCCCGGGACCTGCGGGGTGGAGGCTGCCTGGAGGCCTCCAGGCAGCCTGTCTCTCCTACCGAGGAAGGTCCAGGTTCCAGTGGCTGGAGGCTTTGGTGGGGCAGGCCCAGCAGGCCCCAATGATATGAGGAAGTCCTTGGTTCCAAAAGGGTTTATTGTCATGGCGGATGGTGGATGGATCTGGATGTACCCCCTGAAACTCAGGGCAGGCCTGAGTTAAGTAGGGAGGGAGAAAGGGGAGGTTCTGAGGAGGAATGGTTAATTGGCTCTGCCCTCTGACCTTCATTAGTATGTAAATCTCTAGGGCCTTGAGGCCTGTAGTCACACCCTCTACCTGTGCACTTTGGGAGGGGCTGTAATGGCCTACGTGACTGAACAATGTAGGTCCTATGGAGATTGGACTGCTTGTCAGGACCCTGGTTCTGGGGACGTGGCCGAACTCCTGCTGCTTCTCCCTTGGAGTCTCGGGGTTCTAGGCCCATGCCCAGCCAAGAACCAGGATACCTCTATGCAGTCCCACAGTGTATATGGCCACAAGGGAAGGGATTGATGACTTAATGACTTTGGAGAGTTTCCCTATTGAGACATGCAGATCCTTTTCGGTATCAGGGTGTGATTGGAGTGGAGGAAACTGAAATAGAGGAGCATTGTAATAAAATTGTCATTAGGGGACTGGTCTACAATCTGGGGTTAGGACAACATGGGTGATACCTGTGCTATGGAGAGTAGGTCATCTCATCAGGCCAGATATGAGTTCAGAGATACAGTCCCAGCAATGTGTCTGGACGGTAAATAAAAACATTCATGCCTAAGTGGATGTGTGGTAGGATGTGTTGACTCAGGCCTAGTGATATAGCCATTAGTTCCCTTTTGGAGGTGACTGATTATTTAGGACACACTTGAAAATATCACAGACAAGATATTGGGTTATTTAACTGAAATCCATTGAGTCCTTCAAGCATAACCGAATTCCAGGGCCCACAGGAAATACTGATCTTTGGATCTCTCTCTTCTCTACTCATTTTTCACTTTTGAGAGCTGGCTGAACCCCACACCCCCAGGAATTCTTTGATGAACAAATGCCCTTTCCTTGGAGCTCAGTGGGGAAAGGGGGGCTCTTCTCTTCAGCCAGGCAAATCCTGGACCAGACTTGTTTTGGCATAATTTGGATCACTTGAAGATCCCTGAACCAGTCTCTAGGTTGAGGGCATGAGGTGGGGGTGAGAGGGAGCTCTGATTGGCCAGCCTTCAGTTACTACTGTTTATCCTTTAATCAAATCACCTACCCAGTCCAGGGGGGTGAGATCTTTTGAACGAGCAGCTTTGGGTTACTGTCACACACAGCACAGGTTGGGGTAAATTTTCCTGAAGATGTTCCAGGTGTTCTTGGAGACGAATGATCCATGGAATGATATAGAGAAGGACAGACAGACTTCCTGTCAAGGTGGATCTCTATGCATAAACAGATCATAGAGGCGAGCTAGGAAAAACATTGTTGAATTAGAAAAGGAAGAGATGTGGGTAGATCTCAGAGAGCTGCTGATGGATGTACAGGGAAAGGAGACACGAGAGGCGTGTGCTGAGCTAATGGTGAGCATGGTTACAGCTACTGGAAAGTAAAGAGAAGCAGAGGTTGGATTTGGCCACTGCACACTGTACAAGTGTGTAGAAATGATACACGGAGCCCCGCGGATACATCGAACTAATGTGAGAATAAAAATAAATAAAGATATTGAAGTGGAGTTCTTGAGGAAGAAAACCAGCAGTCAGAGGAAAGATGTACTTCTGGAGAGAGAACTCACCAGGCATGATCACACATGCATCCAATCTCAGCTCTCACTTGGGAGGTGGAGGCAGAAGGATCAGAAGTTTGAGGTCCTCTTCAGCTAGATGGCAAGTTAGAAGCCAGCCTGGAAGACATCAGAGTTCTCACAAAGAAAAGCAAACCGGGGGAGGGGCTGTCAGCACTGGAAGTGTCTTTTAGAAGTAAAGCAAGGTTCACTCGTTTGCTCTCCATGTTCATGTTCAACCAGTATTCTGAGCACCTACTATGTGCCCTGGGCCATGTGCTAGGGATATGAGTGAGCAACACAGGGTCAGTCTCCCTGAATTCTTGGTTCTGAATCCAAGACAAAGATGAAGGTGGTAATTAGAGTCACTGCCATACGATTGTAGTGGGAAAAGGTTTTGGAAGTTGGGGTGCTCTTGTGCACCCTGTGAGGAGTGGGAGGATGGTGAGGTGGTGAGAATGGTATTTGGATTTTGCCTTTGCCACAAGCTCTGTTGTCTAAGAGGGAGAAGCAGCCAGGGATGGAGGCAAAGGGAGGGAGCTGATTTTATTTTATTTTTCAGTTTTAAAAATAAGAGTGCAGCCTACTCTTTCTATGTACATGTTTTTCTGTGCCCTCATGTATTGTGATATTCTGTCTCGTCTGCTCCCCAAGAAGAGACATGGCTAGTCTTCTCTGCCTGAAGGAGGCACAGGCTGGTGCTTGCAGGGAGAGAAGCTATATTAGAACTTTCTCTGCCTGTAGGAGAGCAGGAAGGAGCCCAATCTCTCTTTAGGGTCTCAGATTCCAGGGCCAGGGGAATCTGGGTAGCATAAAAAACACAGCCAGATGCAAGGAGACTGCATTTTAACAAGCTTAAGTCTCCCTGCTAAACAAAACAAATAACCCAACCTTCCAGTGGTTGCTATGCATTTCTTCTTCCCTGGTGTGCCAGCTCCTTGTGAATGGCAGGCTGGGTGGAAGGCAGGTAGTGTGGGGGTGGGGGCTGGGGTAATGTAGATAATCGGCCCCTGGATAATTTAGAGTTGATTGTAATTAACCTAATTTCAGAAGTGAGGCTCAAGATCCCATACCTTCAGCTCTCAAGCAATTCCAGTCAGAAACTTCTCACCTGCTACCCACCTCATCTGAGCCTATCAGAGGTTTGAAGCTAGGGCTCATTGATTTTGCTCCCCAGGTGACCTTTGGCAAAGCCTGGAGACATTTTTGATTGTTATGATAAGGGAGAGGGACTGGTGGCATCTGGTAGATGGGATCAGAGGTGCTATTTAACAGTCTGCCAAGCAAAGGGCAAAGTCCAGGATGTGCAGTGACCCTTTGACATGTCATGGCTGGGGAGATGGCATGAAGACCTGACTTGACCCTCAGAACCCATGTGATAATGACAAGAGTTGGGACTGGAAAGATGACCTATTAGTTAAGAGTGCTCATCCAGAGGACCGGAGTTAGTTACTAGCACCCATGTTATGTGGCTAACAGACAACTGTAATTCCAGTCTCCAGGAATCCAATGACAACCTCTTCTGGATTCTGTGGACGGTATTTCACTTACAGGCAAATGCAGATGTATATATATATATCGACACACACATACATGTAAAAAGAAAGGGTCTCTGGGTCTTGCTGGCCACCTAGTCTAGCTAAATCAGTGACTTCCAGGTTCAGTAAGAGCCATTGTCCCAAACTGTAAGGCAGAACTATAGAGGAAAACACTATGCACATGAATTGCCAGTGCGCGGCGCATGCGCGCGCGCACACACACACACACACACACACACACACACACACACACACACACACACACAGATGAACACACAGACTAATATAGGTAAAAAGCAGGGAAGGGGGAACCCCACAGCAGCAGTATGAAGAAAGCTGAGACACACTCTGTGAACAAATCCTGCTCTTTGAAGAATTATGATGTTGGACAAAGGAAGATGGGGAGATTTGAGGCTACATCTGTATTGTCTCTGTATACATGGGAACAAAATGAACAGTATATTCCCTCTGAAAGGTGGTAAGCATTCAGACAGAGCCAGGTTTTTGACAGAGCATCCTTGGTTGTATTGATATTTATATCTCAGAGCTCTTGACTAGAGAGCTGATAACATTCGAGCCCTCTGTCAGGCCTGTATCACCCTTGGCTGATGCCTCAGAGAGGTCAGACCACAGTCTGTTCTACCTCAGTCTAAAATATGGTACCATTTAAATTCTTGAAGGTGCTTGGCTTTGGGGACTTCTAAGCTGGTTTTCTTCAGCAAAAATACACAGGCCCTTTAATATTAACATCTTTCCTTTCTCTGTGAGTGCTAGCCTCTAAGAGCCTGGAGAGTTAGGCACTATTTACTAATGAGTCTGATGTAAATGAGGGCTGGTCATTGACTGTGTGCTTACCCACATGGCTCACTGGCTGAGAAGTATCCAATGAACTGCCAACTCCTACAGGCAAACAAGTTTTACACCAAATAGAATTTAGAGTCCTCCATCTTTAAGTAGATTGGGTAGGTTGTCCAGTCTGTCATCAGCCCACTCCAGCTTGGCATCTGTAAATGGCAAGTGGCCTAAACCAAGATGGACACAGTGATCCCAGCTGCAAGGTGGAAGCTCTTACAGATGTGCCCAACCAGCAGCCCACTTAACATCATGCATCATAGAATAGCTATGAATGTGGCCCCACACATCTGTAGATGATGTTGCTATGTTCCAAAGTCAAAAAGGTGGATTCCTGTGTTACAGCTTCATGATATCATGATTAGTAGAGAGAAGCAGACTCAGGAGCACACACAGAGTAGGACTCTACAGGATATAGGAAATATCCAGAATTGCCAGGTCTGGGCACTGGATGATAGATGGGTGGTGGTATGGGCTATCATGGGAGCTGGGGACAGTAAGTGTGGACAGTTACTGTAGGGTCTTCCCAGGAGGTAACGAACTTTGGAACTCCACAGAAGTGGTGGCTATACAACTTTGCAAATGTGTAAAGTACCATTAGATTGCTCTCTTAACAAAAATGGTTATTTTATGTTGTGTGAATGTCGCCATGCAAGGCAAACTCCCCTTTAGACAGAACAGTTTAGCTGGCCTGTCTCCAGGTTACCAGACCTAGCCTGGAGCCTTTGGCATGCAGAGAGGCCACTCTCTGGGAAGCAAGAATGTGGCTGCCTGGTGGGACATCCCTACCCTGCTGGGCCCTGGAATCAGGGAGCATGGCTGGAGCTTCATCTCTGGCCTGTTTCACTGGAAGTGGGAAATGGAGCTTCCCATTACTTCATGGGAAATTAGTCCCTGGGGAGACAGCAAATCCTCAGCAAATGCTCCATTTTCTTGGAAGGGGACATCCGGTGAGATATTCAGTAGAGTTGGGAGAGGGAGGCTCCTACTAGCTGCCATTGAGAGCACAGAGTGGCCAATGTACTGACACTCAATGGAGCTAGACGCAGACAGGGGTAAAGAAAATGAGCCCATTTCTTTTCCCACTTCCCTAGGTGTCCCATCCAGGGAGCATGTAGACAATGTTAAATCCTGGATCTGAGATCAGTTCTCCACCAGCCTTGATTTGGTGGTAACAAGCAGCTGCCATTCATTAACTGTATAATCTTGGAAAACCTATTTGACCTCCGTGATCACGTATCCTCAGCTGTGACAAGCTGATGATAACGCTTATCCTATAGGAAGCTCAGAAATCAGACTAGATTAAATGTACCCAATACTCTTTTAGATAGGTCATAAGACACATAAAATATATATCCTGCTTTCTATTATACAAATAAATGTACACAATATATATGTATATACCTTATATAAATACAAAATATGTTGGTATTTAATATATAACTATTTAAAGTACAGTTAAATGCAATATAAAAATATTACATGATCATATGTTATACCATATATATGTAAATGTATGTGTATGTGTGTGTATGTATATGTGTGTGTGTATGTGTATATGTATATACATATCTTATGTATATATACATACAGCATCTGTTACAATGTCCAATAACAAGGGCCACCAATGAATATTCATTTCATTGTAGAATGGCTTTATTTGTTCATTCATGCATCTATTGAGTGAGTGAGTGAATGAGTGAATGATGTAGTGAGTGAGTGAGTCAGTTAGTCAGTCAGTCAGTGAGTTTAATAAGTTTCTGGTAAGTGCTAGGCACGGGCAGCAGTGTTCTATTCTGTCATGAGGCTCATGTGCCAGTGCACATCAAAGACACATGCAATTGTATATTATGACTAAAAATGAGCAAGTGCTTAAGATAAAACATCACTGAGCATGGGCTGTCTGAATGGGGGTTGGGACAGGCTTCTCCAAGGAGGGAGGTAAACTGGGACCTAATAGAAGAGAAGATGCTGACCACATGAATCACAGTGAGTCTGGGGGAGCATTACCAAAGATGAGCCAGGCTAAAAGAAGGCCCATGAGGTGTTGGCAAAGGTGGCTGTCTAGGAACAGTGAATACCAGCAAGGAGGAAGAGAGGGGGTGTGCTCTTCCTTGGATGCCTGATCAGTTATTTCAGGGTGTTTTATATTTCATTGTTTCCAAGGAAGGCAATGTAGGCAGTGGTGTGATGGGATTTTCCTTCACAGAAAAGGCGTCAGTGCTGTGAGGAGAATGGCGTGGAGGCCTTCACAGATGGACAAGAAAGATCAGTTTTCATGGCTGTATTGGTTGCTATGGTGGCATTGGTACTTGATTTGCTTGTTTGCTTTTGAGAACAGATGTCCCAACAGAAGTTCCTTGGGTCTCTGCAGCTCTAAGACCTCACTCACACTGTGGAATCTTCCTTTCTCTCTCTCTCTCTTGGTTCTGTCTTCACAACTTAGTATGGGGATGGTGGGCCCGGGAGCATGGATGGTGATCCTGGAGCGGGGGGAGTCTGCTTCTTCCCTGCACTTCACCTGTGAGTTGACCCTACAAAAGGAGTGTCACTTTATGGCCACACTTCTGGAGTAACATGGCTTAAGTACTTCCCCAGATGGTTCATTTAGTTAAGCTGGTATCACCTGAGTGGTAAGTAATGTAGCAGATGACTTCAGGGAATCTAGACGATGCAGAAGAAGGAAGCAAGTGAAACCAGCAAGTATGTGTATATGGTGTGTGTGTGTTGTGTGGTGTTGTGTGTGTGTGCTTTTCTGCTCTCCAGGATATACATGCTACCAGAGTCCTAAAGCCACTAGAAAGGCAAGATGCTTTAGGAGATGTGGACAGCTTCCCAAGGCAGGGCACCTGGGGGAGGATAAGGAATGGTAACAGCTCCCAAGAGCGACACTTTTCCAAGACTGTGTGTCTTATGTGTAGAGATCTAAGTGTTTGGATCTAAGCTCCCTTTGGAAGGTTCAGCCTATCAGTGCATGCCGTGGCTTTGCATCAGTGGAGGCTGTTCCAGTAGCCAATGGAATCTGATCTTCCCTCTCAGAGATGATACCCACTGAGTGTCTGAGTTATCTTGGGACACCTCCAGAACTGTGATATTTTCCTATCGTCAGCCTTTTTGGCAGCTAGACAATTCAGCTTCAGCCTGAATGTTCCTGAGATGGGAATCCTGGAGGAGAGTGAAGATCTGTTGAAGGGCCCTTTCCCCCTTCTCATTATCTAAACAAACAGATGATTGAAATGGATGCCAAGGAAAGAGCTGTAAATGGTAACTAGTCGGGGGCCCATTCTCCGAAGAGTAGAAGTGCTGCTCAAATATGTGATTGCCAAGGCTCTGCCGCAGTATTTAACATGAAATTAATGTTGACCTTTCATTTATTCAACAAGTATTTATGGAACCCTGACAAAAATAGTTAATAAGCCACGCATAGTATCCCATGCCTTTAGTCCCAGTACCCAGGAGGCAATGGCAAGCAGATATCTGTGAGTTTGAAGCCAACATGACACATAGAGAGAGTTCCAGGCCAGCCAGGCTACTTAGTGAGATCTTGTTTAAAAAAAAATGTTGTAGTAGCAGTTTTCTAATGGGCATTTCTTATATGCTGGGGAATTCACAAATAATCAAGATGTGTTAGTTAACTAGAATTATCTCTTAACTTGAAGAGGTTCGTATCATCATTGTGCCTATTTGGGTATGTAATAGTGGGTTTGGAAGAGTTGACCATCATCCTGAAGTCATTTAGGCACAGCTATTAGGGATAAAATTTGAGTTTATAGCATCTCAACTCAGAACCAGTTTTCCTGTCCCCCAGGAGTGCTCACTTTGACAGTTAATCTTGTTAATGGGATTTAGGATCATCTGGAAGATAAACCTGGGAGTCTGTCTGTGTAGGTGTTTCTAGACAGGCTTAACCTAGGATGAACAACTGACCATGAAAGTGAGCTATGGACATCTTTTCCTGCTTCCTGACTGCAGACACTAATGAATAGCTGCCCTACACTCCTCATGGTATACCTTTCCCTCCATGACAGACTGCCCCTTCATACTGTGAGTCAAAACAAGCCCTTCCATTGTAAAGTTGCTTTTATCAGATACTTCTGCAAAGCAGGGGGAAGGTAACTGTTATACTCCTTCAGCGCTGAGTCCTGTGCTCAGTGGCAAGGACATGAGAGAGAACAGAGTCTTTGATCTTCTACTGCAAGTCATACAACAGCAAAACTTCAAAGACCATTACAGGGATATAAGGATGTGTACCCTCTACTTTTCAATGGAGAAGGATGCCCTAGAGGAAAATTAAGCAAATCATATCCCATCTAAAAACACTACATTTTGAAGACTATTGTTGGTTGGTACCTGCCCTTCTTCTCTAGAAGCTATAGTTGTATTGGATAGATAGATGACTTGTCTTTCTTCTTGACCATTGGATGCCTCATGCTCTGCTTGTCCATTGTATTTCTCCCCATCCAGCTGGGTCCTGCCACACCCATTCCCATTTGTAAAATGTCGTTGGGCCAAGACATCTTTGGAGTCATGATTTGTTCAGCTGTTTTCTCAGGATATTGCTTCCTCAAGGTGGTGTATTTCATTTTAACCTTGGTCCTCATGGTATAAGGACTCTACAGTCCAAATAGTCGTCTTCTGGAACTTGGCTTTTCTCTCTATTTCCTGCAGTGAGTTGTGTTTCTCTGGTTTTGGTAAGAAGTGTGATTACTTGGTTATAAAATGCTTAGGAAGTACCTTTGATATGATCTCTCTGAGAACATGTGGGGGGTCCCTGGAGGTAATGCTAGTTTAACATGTGATGTCCAGTATCAGTAACATAGCTTCTATAACCATTACACGCAGTGGATTCTACAAAGAATATATACATCAACTTTAGCATGGTTTTCTATTTTCTGTTTCTCTACTAGTCCTTCTGTAATCTCAAGGATTCCATGACTGACCAGGTCCTATAAGAGAAACCTGTGAAGTTCAAGTATTATCTTTCTCCTTTGCTGTATCATAGAGGCATCTTCAAGTGTGTTTTAGGAAGAATGATCCATGGCTCAGAAAGACTAGAGAGTATAGACTCAAAGCACAGACATGAGCTAGAAAGTCTTAGTGGGTAACTAGGTTAGGACTCATGGAAATGGAAGGGAGGGATAGATTTTGAACGTTTGTTGACTTAGAGAATTGGCTATAATACTCACTGGATGCATGTCCTGGAGAGAGGGAGGGGGAGGTAATAGCTGAATTTCTGGATGAGGGTATACCTTTTATACAAAAGAAACAAAGGGAGTAGAAGATTGGAACTGACCCTTGTAGCTGGTATGGAGTAGGTCCTAAACAGAGTCTTTCATCTGCTGACATCTATCATTTTTAGCATTGACTTTGAAGCCTTTGGTTAAACCTCTTCATTTACTGATGAAAGGAACTGTGGGTCTGAGAAGCTATGTTTATCTCAAGAGAGTGGGCTATGAAGCTCTTTACTGAACTTTTATTTTGGTAAGACTGCAGCTGATGAACATTGGTAGAATGTGCCAAAGCCAAGGTGGAACCTCCCAACAGAATATTGCTGTTGTTTAATGGTGAAGTGAACTAGGCTTCATGAGAATATAGAAGCACATACGGACTTCTCATTTTCTGACCATGTTTGTGGTTGTCTAAACTCTTGTCCGGGGGGATGTATGTGACATTGTAATTCTTTTGTGTGCTTGAGTGAATTCTGTTCTTTTATTCAAGAGCAATATCATAGATGTCTGTACATCTTTCCCATGTATAATGCCCATGGATGCTCTACTATATGAATAGTTTCTTGCCCCTCTGCCTGTTTTTTCTTTGCTTTCCAAGTCTGTCCCATTTTTATGGACCCATTCTACATTTTCATATTGCTTTTTTGGCTATCCCAGCCCATCAGATTTTATCTCTTTTCTTTGACTTGGTTATAGCTTTGTGAGTACATTCATTTACCCAGTGAGCTTGAGACCTCTTTGAGAACATTAAAGGCTGCTCTCTGACCATTTTATAGTATCTGCGTATCTAGAATGATGCTTCAGGCCAAGGGCTGGTATGATGAAGCACATAAAATGTAAACTTTAGAGGGAAGGGAAATTGGATGCCAGTCTTGATTTCACCATTGTGTAGATAGGTGATCTTGGGTAATTTCAGTGACTTACGATATCAGTATTTTCAGCGATGGGACAAGAGAAAAATAAAGACTATCCTTGGGAAGATTTTGTTTTAAAGACTTAGATAATTACTTGTTAAAGGCCTGGCACCATGGCTGATGATGAGTAATGCTGTATATACTCTCTACTTTGATATGACCTCTTCCCAGACATATGTTGAGCCCTTGGAGGTGATGCTGGTTAAACACGTGATGCCCACATCACTGATGTAGCTTTTATAACCATTACACACAGTGAATGATATATAGAACACATCAACTTTAGCATAATTTTCTATCTTCTGTTTCTATACCAATCTTTCTATAATCTCAAGGACTCCATGGCTGACCAGGTCCTAGAAGTGAAACCTGTAAAGTTCTAGTAATACCCTTCTCCTGTGCTGTATCATAGAGACATCATTCAAGGGTGTTTTAGAAAGAGAATGGCAGAGTTGTGGCATTGAGAAGCAACAACTTGCTTTATTTACCTTTCTCCACTGAGCCAACAAGTGCTCTATGAGAGTACAGGCAGCTATGCAGAGTGTACTTACAATAAAACTGGGTGAAGGAGGGATGACCTGACCCCTCCCCTTGCCATTCAACGTTTTATTAACACCCCTTTTCCCTCAAAACACTGTTTATACATAAATCAGATTATTTATTAATGATCTCCTTTATTCAAGTATTTGTTTATTATCTCACTCTCTTCCTAAAATTGAAGCCCTTTGAAAGCCAAAACCTTATTTGATTCATGGCCATGGCCCAGCTCCTAGCTCGAGAACTTACTGCACGGTAGGGATCAAGTAAATGTTGGATGAGTGAATGAAAAATGAATCGGTGGATTTCAATTTGGCTAAACAAATATTGCCTTAGTACTGACTATAGGCCAGATTTTGAGCAACACACCAGATATAGAGATTCATAAAACAAGCACTGATCTCAAGAAGAAAGGGAGAAGAGGAGACAGGGAGGAGAGACAAACAGAAATGGACTCGAGTTTGGTAAATGATATGGTGGGGTAAAGTGCGTGCCCAGTAAGTGTGAGGATTGGAGTTTGGATTCTAGAAACTCATGCAAATATAGCACTGGCTTGGTGTCCTACCTGTAATTCCAATGCCCAGGAGCCAGAGGTGGGTATTCCCTTTGATAACTTGGTTCACAGAAGTGGCCAACTCTGGGCTCAAGTGAGAGATACTCCTCAATATATAATGTAGAAAACGATCATTCATTATCAATATCTGGCCTTCACATGCACAGGTATATGCATACCACACATATGCATGTTCCACCGTGCATGTACCACCATGCATGTAAACATGCCTACACATATGTGCATGTTCAGTAAAGACATGTACATGCCAAAAAAGTGGAACCTTAATCTTTTTGTTTGTTTGTTTGTTTGTTTCTGAGTCTAAGTTGGTAACTACATGGGTGGTTGGGGTGATTGAGCAGCCTGTGTGATTAAAGCTCAAGACAGAGTCATATTCTGTTTTGCAATTGGGTTCTTCCCCCATCACTCCAGATTAGCTTGGAAGGCCACTTTTCCTGGCAGGAGAAATTGACATCCCATTGAAATTGATGAAATATTTAAGCATTTCTCCACCAGAGTGTGCTGAGCATTGGCATTTGGGGAGAACTCCTTTAATAAGAGGCCTAACCCATGTAAATGTGCCCCATGTCTCCTCTCTCTGTGGATTGTACAGAAAGCAGGGACTACAGTGAAGGGGCCAAGCGGATTGACCAAAGCGTCTGGGGAGATCAAGTACTAAATGGTTCTTTATTGCTCACCTCTCAAGGAAGCTCCTGTTTTAGCTGGCAGCAGTAAGTGCAGGTTAGACCTGTGAACTTCTTATGAATGCTACTTGTAAGCTTAAAAACTTTAGTTCTTAATTGGTTCCTTTTCTTTCCTTTCTGTTCCCCCCTCCAAACTACTAATGCAATAGGAAGAACAAAACATTTTTATAATTTCTTAAGACACAGGAACTATTGAGAGAGAGAACAAAGGGGCTATTGAAACACCATAGACATTCAGAAACCCCACAAACATGCATAACCCCCTTGCCTCCTTTCATTGCACAATGGAACCCTCTCTAATGAGCTTTCAGGGGAGGGAAGCCAGGCTTAAACCCCAGCACAACTCCTGTAGAATAAGAAATAGGCTGCAGAAGGAAAGGAAGGGCTTGTAATGGTAGGGGAAATGTGGAGAGGCAGGACTTACTGTCCTGGCTGAACGCTTTCTTCTTCTCTGACCCTCTTCGATTCTTCTCTCATGTGCTGCCAGCCATTGAAAGTCTAGCCCAACCATGTTACGTTTGGGCCTTTAACAAAGTCAGTGGATAAAAACGTTTGCCTGATAGATTTTGGCAGAGTGCACTATGACAAAGAACCACCTTCAGTCCCTAGCTGTAATGGTTATTCTTGATGGCTAACTCAACTTGCATCAAAAGACACATGAGGGAGATTGGTAAAGTACGCCTCTGGGTACTTCTAGGAGGGTGTTTCCGGATCATGAATTCGATCATTAGTGCTCTGACCCAATCAATCGTTTTATTATTGATGGGTCTAAATTTGATTAGACTATTAGGCACTAGCACAGCTGTAGAAAGTTGGCCTAGTTGTAGGTGGTAGTGACTGAGCTGGATCTCTTTGAAGGCTTTCTCTTGGCCTTGGCCTCTTCCAGTTACTTTCTCTGCTTCCTATCAGCCATGATATGGACTGTTTGTTCTCCCAATCACTTCCTGCTATGATGTTCAGCCATACCTCAAGCTCAGAAGCAGTAGAGGCAAGTGACCATGAACTGACAGTTCTGACATGGACAGCAAAATAAACCAAAGATTCAACACAGTCGTAGAAACAAAACCAAACAACTAAAACTCCAAACAAACAAACAAACAAACAAACACCACCGGCTAGAGTTCAGCCAACCCATTTGATCTTCTACCTAAAAATGCTTCCAATTTTACATCCACTTCAATGTTTCCAATCCATGGCTATGTCTGCTCATTAGGTTATCTTTTGAACCACTTGAAACATCTTCCTCATCCTCCACGATAAATGATACAAAATAATCCTTAACATATTTTAGATCATTATGAGTCATGATCTGACTCTGACTTGTAAATTATATTTTGACACTCATTACTTCAAGGTGTTTTTGAACCAGGAACTTCTGTAAGGCTCACTATTTTCTTGGCACAGTGGGAGTAATAAACAGGGTGAATAACCAACATTTCAGTAGGGGTTTGCAGATCACTGTTCAGTTTGGTGTTGGTAGGGAGATAACCTATTACAGCCATTGCAGATGGCCAGTGAGGTAATGTTTGTGTAAATACTTTTACCAAGGGTGAATCATGAACTGTGATTCAGATTTTCTCTATTCTATTGTTCCTCATAGCATGGAATGGAATTTAGGAGCAACTCTCAACTCCCTGATGCTTAGAAGAAAAAGAGAGGGATCCAGGGGATGGCAGGTATAGGATCAGTTTGGGTTGGCAGTCATGGGGGAGGACTTTCTAACAACCAGCTATAAGTGGCAGCTTCATGGGATATAGTAAGGAACCCGTTAATGAACATACGCAGGCAGAGGCTGGGTTGCCTATGGTAACTGTAGTTCTAGAGTTCTCGATTTAACTCCTGGTTATGATAATCATAACGCAGAGAAACAGGCACACAGGGAAATAATGGACACACTTCCAGGAAGTGTCACAGCTTTCTAATTTCTGGAGATTCTGGTAGCCCCATCCCAGATGTATACATATATACAACACCTGAACACTGTCTGACACAAGGCAGATGTGTGCCGTGAGCTGGTTTTAAGTAATTTGCCTTATAATAGCTTTCTTACTTGCCCAACAGGATACTGACTTATTATACAATTGTGCGCTCTATGGAATAGGAAAAGCTGGTGACCCTATATACACAATCAGGCTGTTGCTTAAGTGTGTGACTTGGAGGGAATCATACATGTGCAGCCACCTTGAGTCAACAGAAGTGGAAGCATGCCATGCAGGCTGCGCCTGACAGATCACGCTAATGCAGAGCCCAGACCCAAGCTGTGAGGTTCTGATCCTATGCTCGGGTCTCTTACTTTTCCAAGCTCTGGGTTCCCACACTCTACTCATCTTCTTCTCTCAACCTTCATTTTCACTGTGGTAGCTGCTGTGTCTCAAACCTGAAAACCTTCCCTTATTTCTTTCCAGTTATCACATTCCACGATGCAACCCCTGAGCAAATCCCTGGCCATGCCTCCAGAATATATGGAGAGTCTGTCTGCAGCAGGTATTTATCTGCTACATTGTATTTTCAGTCGAGTCAGTGATGGGCAGTAGAAGAGGAGATAAGCTGGGAGAAGGAAAGAGGAATGGGGGAGAAAAGAAAAGAGAGCTAGCAACCATGGAGGAAGACGGATGGGTTGAAAGCAGTCCTGGGTAACAATTTATATCTAAAGATTAGATATTAGGTAACAATTCTAATAGTGTGGGCATCTTGTTAATTGAGCATTTCCAAATATATAAATCCATTGGATCATCTTTAAGTTTTAAGAGTCTTCATTCGGTACCACAATGAATGGCAGATATTATCTGGGGCTCAGCTGAGCTTTGTGGAGGCAGCATGGTGGGCACTCTGGCATCTCTGGATCTAGCTGCAGTGCGCTTGGCCTCTGGCCACTTCTAGTGCTGAACATGGTGGCGGGAGATAAGCAGAGCTGCCCTGCCAATTAGATAGCTGGCCTGTGCCGAGCTATTTCTAAATTCTCCCATTTCATTTATCTGTATCTTTTCTCCACTATCCTAGTAGATGACATTATCACTAGCCCTTAGCTAGAAATCCAGGCAGAGCCCATTCTTCCTACCCTTGTACCCCATGAGAATATTTCCAGCCATTGCTCAGAGAAGGCATGACAAGTCATAAGATGGTCATACTTTTCCACTGTCACAGACACTCCAGTAGTGCTCTGTCTCATTCAGTCAAAGTCCTGTTATAAATCTCTGAGTTAACTATTACCAACTGCAAAAAGAAGCCTGCCTAACCACAACTGGGAATACCACAAGTCTATAGTGATAGCTCATCCATAGGTGAGCCATCTCCAAATCCAAGGTCCAGAGGTCATTGCAGAAGAGGAGACAGAAAGAATATAAGAACCAGATGATGGGGAGGAGAGCTGTAAACTGCTGCTCTTTGGACATGGCATGGCTGTGTGTGTACACACGAGCTACAAAGAGCTGTGGTTACCTGCACAAATTTAAGCCAGTTAGAAATTCCAGCATGGATGGGGTTGAGCTTCCTAGATTTATCCTTAGCCCAGCAGCTATTGATGGTTGATGCTATGAGGGAGGGTGAGCGGTTTCCTTTGAGGCTCTGGCTGCTGGCTAGTTGCCCATGCTCCAATGTATAGCCTCACACCCTATGCATTTCATGCAGTGGGTTAATCAAGAAGAGAAGAATGGACATGAACCTGGAGATGCATCTGTCAAAATATACCATGGCTAGAAAAAGTAATGGGATTATTGAATCTACAAAGAGGCCTCCAAAGACTGAGGCTTCTCTCCTGTTAGCTCTTTCTTGAAGGCCTCTTCCACTTGCCTTCTGGCTACTCAGTGTGTGAAGCAAGTTGACATGCTATGAGATACTCTAGGGAGGTCTGTAAGTCAAGGGAAACCTCTAAATATTTGCTCAGTATGGACCAAGGCTAAATTCTATCAGCCTATATGGACTGCACCAGGTGAGGCAAACAGAGCCTTCCCTGGCGAGTCTTTGTGAGACACTGAAATTTCAGCCGTGAGTGTCTCTGCCTATATTCCTGACAGCGGGAACTCTGAGATTATACAAGTATATTTTTTAGCACTTTCAGAATGGTTTGTTACACAGCAGTGTGTAGCTAGTACACATCTGATTATTTTCTTTACCTAATGGAAACTGTTTTCTTTTACAAGAAGAGTAAAATTCGTCTGTTTTCTCTAATCTGCACATACATTAGTTCTGTCTCTTCCCAGCCTCCTGTCCTCCTTCTCTCCCTCTCTCTCCTTTTCTCCCACCTATGGGATTCCAGGCACAGGTGTTTGACACAACTTAAGGATCAGCAAACTGCCTGGGACCCTGTTAACTGTTCCATGCTAAGGCATGTAAATTCTCAGCACCTTCTGACACTGCTCAGGGCCAAGCCATTGGCGAGACCTGTTTGATTATTCCAAGGCATGTCATTGCCCAGAAGGCCAGCTGGTATTTATAGGATGCCGAGAGTTCGGCACTGGGGGAGAATTCGTTCCAGACTGTTGCACTTCATTCAGATAGAATCATATTCTCTGAAAAATGGCACAGGATGTTGAGCTGATAGGAAATTCACCACGATTGTATGGCTCACTGGGCTTGCTTTGTGGCTGAGAAAAATCATCCTGTTGGGTTGGGGAGATGACAGTCACATCTCCTCAGTCGGCTGTTGATAGATGTTTGAGGACAGGCTGAAGACGAGGCTGCATTCTTCTTCGAACTTGAAATCACCGAGTTGCATTTTAAAGTAAATCAACAGAGAAGAAGGGCGCACTGACAGAAACATCACCGAGGCTTGGCCCGGTGGCGGCATGAGCAGGTAGACGAAACAGAAGGCTTTAAGATAAGTGTTCAGAAATTCAGAGAGGCATCTTGTCTGTCATTTGTAATGGCTAAAAACTTTGAGGAAAATATATTCTCATATGGATGGGTTCGGAGGAGGCAAGTTTAATCAATCAATCATCAACTAGTTAGTCAACTGGCAAGTATTCCTACCTTGTTCCCGGCCTCATCCTAGGGTAAGACAACACAGTCAATATCAAATAAGATCTTATCTTCCTTATTAAGGAATTCATGCAAAACAAGTTTAAGGCAAACATAAATAAACATACATAAAATTGCACTACAGTATGGTGAGTGGTCAGGCTGAGTGGGAGGCTGGGTGGGCGAGCAGTTGACCCCATTGGTGGAGACAAGGGAAGAGCAATGGAGCTTTTCCTGAGGAGACAAATCATGCTGGTAGGTGCCAAGATCAAGATCTAGGGGAGCAGAGGGCATTCTGGAATGAACAGTTGACTCGTGCAAAGGCCCAGCAGTATGAACTAACCTGTCTGCTTTGAGGAATTAAAATTTTCATTAAGATTGATGTGTGCTAGACAAGATTATATAAAGCCAAGGGGATTATATAAGGCTGATTCAAGAGGCCTTATAAGTCAGGCTAAAGTGCAGAGTCCATTCCTAGGGAAGCAAGGAGTATAAGGCAGGCCTAAAGAATGGCAGTTGATCAAGTTTGATGTACAAAAGGATCATCTTTAAGTTCAAGTGGAGGAGAGATTGGAAGAGAAGAGACTGAGACCCATGAGGTCAAAGAAAGGGGAAACTGTTCCCCTGTTCCCACACCACATGAACTGTGGGCCATCTCCCTATCTGGGCTTTTAACATGGTGTCTGTTTGCAGGTAGTTGGAAGTATTTCTTAGGGAGGCCATGTAGACAATCTGTTTAGAACTAACCTGAGTGTTCAGGGTGGGTACCTAATGCTCCTTTAAGCCACAAGTAAGACCCCAGCCAGAGCATGGGCTAGCGGTTGGTAAGAAACAGCTGTCCTGGTTGACAAAGATGCAAGATATTCTGTTCTAAAACAGAGGGAGTTCTGAGGATATCGGTGACACATTACAGTGTCCTGCCTACCTGGCATGAGGCTATCCCAGCCAGGGTTGGAGATGGGAGTTTGTCACATAACATAGTCTTCTGAGTTTAATAGGAGTCATTCTCCTCAGAGCATCTGTGATCACTTACTTAGGATCTGACCTGCTTCCTGCTGACAGTACCTATCACTGAAAGGGTATGAGGTGACTGTAATGTCACCTGATCTCAGTCACTCCCCACATTGCATACTCCACCCAGCTAAGCTGTAAGCCATTCTGCCCTAGTATTGTAGAAAGTTAACTGAAAGGGAGACCCTTCAGTTATGCAGATGAGAGGAAGTCTCCATTGTGTTGGGAAGAGACCTTCCAGTGTGGGTGGTTGGGGTCATTTGTGTTCTGTGGTAAACCAATTACTCTGCTCTGTAAACAAGCCTAATCTACTCATTGGTTTTCTAAGCTGGACTCTGGTGGAATCCTATTTTGGATTGTTATTGGTGCTTTGTGGGGATGGGATAGTCATATATATTTCACTAAGAAAGGCTGCCTCTATTTCTTTGCAGCATTCATCCCAACCAGACCTTCTGATAGCTCCTTTTTCTGGACTTGGTTCCTTTTCCTCTTTGTCTGAGACACACCCTGGCCACTTTTTGAAGACTGAGACCTTTTTCCTGCAGCCTCTGGCAGTCAGCTCCTGACTGGGCACCTGTTTTATGTGAAGTATTGGCTGTTTTGGTTGCAACAGCTACTCATCTACGACTCCTAAGAGCTTTTCTTCCCCTCTGAACCAGCAAACCCTGTAAAGACTTGTGCCCACGTCAAGCCTGAGTGTGACATCCATGGATGAAGGAGCTAGCACTAGCCCTAGGCAGGAGTTTCCAGTCAGTATGCGGAAGTGACAGGCTATGGCCAGCATTTTTACTCTGTCATTTCAAGGCACTGCCAATCTGATACCAGCAGCTTGCCTGGCACCCCCTTTCCCTGCTGCTAACCAGCTGTGTGTTGCATTTGGGCATGCTAGTTTTCTATTTAGATGGAAAACATATCATTCCCTTAGCAAACATTTGTTGAGTCCCTATGCTGGGTCCCCTCATCAGATTGCCAGCAGTGCCCTCCCTCTCTCCCTGCCTCTGGCTCCAGAAGCTGCTCTAAGGAGAACAGCGTCTCGTCTTCATTCTGAACAGAATGCAAAGTAGTCTTTTTCCTCATATGCTCCCCACAGGTTCTTGTCCTCATCTGAGCCCACGAGATGTTCCTCCAGCTTTTAGGAAGCAGTGATGCCCACTGGTTGGCATTCTCTGGTCTTACTCAGTTGCAGCTGCTATAGCTAGAACTGTAGGGTAGATCGCTGGAACAACACACTTCTGTTTTCTCAGACTCCAGTGTCCTTGTTCTGGCTAATGTGGTTTCTGGTATGATGATGGGCTCTTTCCCTGTTGTGTGGTCAGCTACCTTCCTGCTGGGACCCCCACATGGCTTTTCCCAACAGTGGGCATGTAGAAGGGGGCATCTCTCCTCCTCCTTTCTCTTTTCTTCTTCTCTCCTCTTCTTCCTCTTGACCTCTTCCCTCTTGTTATCTTTTGTTCTTCCTGATGTGCCCCCTCCTCCTACTTTTCTTCTTCTTCCCCTCCTTCCGTCTTTCTTCTCCTCTTCCTCTGCCTTCTCCTCCACTTTCACATCCAGTCATCACTCTGCTCAGCCATCACTCCTACGAAGAGCCTACTCTTATTCCTCATTTAACCTTAATTACCTTCTAAAGGCTAACCCCAAAATGTGACCCATAGAGAGTTACATCAACATAAAGCTTTGGGGGATAATAGTGGGGCACTACAACCCAGTTCAAAACTCTGCTTATCTCCATGTCTGACTCCTGATTTCTGACCCTGGCCTGAGACTTGGTACTCAGAGTGAAGACATCATTAAGGATGTGGATGGTGGTGGAGAAGGGGTCAGGGGAAATAGCTTGTCTCATTCAAACAGCTTGACTATAGGTGTTTCCTGTCAAGCTTCTATGCTTTATTACCAGGCACAACAGTTAGCGTAAGCTCTCAAACTTGTTTGGCAGGCGTATCATGCAGCTTTCTACAAGGTAGATTGTGTTGCTATTGGGCAAGCTTTTTCTCCTAGTAGAGAGGGTAAGTCACAGGGGATGCTCATGGGGACACACAGCAGACAGAGAGGAGCCTTGATTGACATCATTGCATGGTGAGTGCTCTAAGGGGAGGGTCCTCAAATTCATCCTAGAGCATTGTTCTGGGCCTTGTGGCTGGTCCTTTCAGACAAGATTTCCTTATTTAGCCATAAGATGATTCTTGTCATATGACGAACTCTGTCTCCTTTGATAAGACTTCATAAAGTAAGAAAGAATTTAGCCCATTTTGTTTTAAATGCACATCTGCATTGATAGGATGTGACCCCTCAGCTGCTAATGTTGGCATCTGAGGGGAAGCAGCAGGCTTGCGAGGTGGTTTTCATGGAGCTCATGTTGCCTCCTGGAATCAGGTATACTGGGACTATAAAAACTAGGGCCCATCTTTCTCACTGTCACCAAGCTTCCAGGTTTGTGTCCCCTCTCTGCTTCATTGGAAGCAGGTGTAGGGAGATGATACTTAAACTTTTCTAAGAGACTTCCCTGATGTACTGGGCACCGGGAATGCTAAAAGCAGGGAGCTTAGAGGCAGGCTTCCCAATCTGGGGACCACTTTTTACAGCCTGCTCAGGCACTAAGCTGAGGACGCTCAACCTATGGTCATGAGTTAGACTGTTCCAAAATGCACAGTCAACAGTGGAGGAGAAATTTTTTCCATCAAGAATCAGACCATTCTAACATAAGTAACCTAATAGTGGGGAGAAATTTCAGGTATTACTGAATTGTTTGCTAACACATTGTCATGGCAACTGCTAATCCTTAAGGACTCTGTCTTGAGTGGCTTCTTTGACATATGCTTACAAATGCTTAGGACACTTGTATTCCAACAAGATCAAATCAAATATTATTTTCAGAATTTATTTAAGAGGAAAAATATGCCTATCATTTTGGCTCTGAGGGATGTCAGAATCAGGAAAAACTTTCTCCAACACTGGCTCTGAGTCTTGTCAGGTCCAAGAGCTGTCTATCTCTACATAATTTCTTTATTCTCCTGTGTTAGTTATCTTTCCATGACTGTAATAAAATACCTGAGATAACCACTTACAAAGAGAAAAGGGTCAATTTGACTCACAGGTTTTAAGGTTAGAGATCATAACTGATAGGCCCTTTTGGGGATAGTAAACAAGCCATGGTGATAATGAATGGTGAAACAAAGATGGTTATCTTGTGGCCAGTGTGGTAGTTTGAATGTGATTGGCCACCATAGACTCATATATTTACATGCTTAGTACCTAGTTGGTAAACTATTTGAGAGGATTAGAAGGATTAGGAGGTGTGGCTTTGTTGGAGTTAGTGTGGCCTTGTTGGAGGAGGTGTGCCACTAGAGATGGGCTTTGAGGTTTCAAAAGCCCATACCAGTCCTAGATATTCCTCTCTCTCTCTCTCTCTCTCTCTCTCTCTCTCTCTCTCTCTCTCTCTCTCAGTCATGGCAACTGAATGCCATCATACTACCCATCATAATGATAATGGACTAAGCCTCTGAAACTGTAAGCAAGCCCCCAATTAAATGCTTTCTTTTGTAGGACTCATGGTGTCTCTTCACAGCCATAGAATAGTGACCAAGACAGTCAGAAAACAAAACTAGAGCTAAGAAGGGTTAAGATTTCACATTCCCCTTTGAGGATGTGTGCCCCCTCCCCCAAATTGACCCAAGGACCCCATTGACCTAATAATCTCTCATCTGTCCCACCGCCTTACATTTCTCCCACATTCTGATAGCACCAGCCTGGGACACATTGAACATCTCAAGCAGGTGTGTCCAGCCTTTGTATCCAGTGCATGGGTCTCAGAACAGCTGTGAGGAGTGCTGCCCAACACATTTGTAGATGACAGTGTTACGTTGAAAAGCCAGAAGATTGCTTCACTGCAGGTGTAAAGTATGGTGCCTCTTATTCCTTTTAAATATACATATATTTTTAATTTAAGAAGTGAGAAACTTTCTACATAATACATACATTTGGTACAGGAAAAAAAAATAAGAGCTCTGTGTAAGAACATGGGTGATTAATGTACTTGGTTTCGGTTTTATCCTTTCTTTGCTCATATTTATGTATCTGTGTTTTAAATACAATTGGAATAATTATTTGCATGATAGATTATTTCATATCCTGCTTTATTACTTAATGTTTGATTATAAACGTGTCCCCTCACTTCAGATTATTTAGAAGTCTAAATTATTGATAACAGCATGCACTTTAACTGCACGTGTATATCACAACTCTTTAGCCAGTTTCCTATTGTGGTTGAATACTTTTGAGTTTCCTTGAATGCTTATGAATAATGCCATACCAAATATCCTTGCATGTAAGTCGTAAAATATCTTTTTAGAAGAGAGTTACTCTGTCAAGTGCGCAGGATGTTTAAACTGACACACACGTGCCCAGACTTCTTTCTTCCTTCTGGGTATTTTTGCAGTGACTTAAATATCTACCATCAGAAGCCAAATCACAGCTATCTTGTCCAAAGGATGGGTGAAGGTCAAAAGAGAGCAGATATTCTATTGGTGTTACACAACTTAAATTCCTTCTCTGGGAGAGATGTAAAGAGTATCTACCCCTCCCCCTAAGGTTTCACCAATCTTGTCTCTGAGTAAGCAATGTGTTTATTAGGTTTGTTTATAGAGAAATAGGTGAGGGGTCATGGGCAGGAGCATGGGTGACCTTAGAGCAGCCACATTGGAAAGTCTGCATCAAATATGGATGCTGATCCCTAGGGTGGTGTAGCTGGAGCCTCTTCCCCCAGCCCTTCACAGAGAACCTCAGGCTAGGTATAACTAGGGCAGAACTGCATACAACAGGTTGGGAGGAGTAGCTGGATACTCAGATGAGGGACCCATGACCCTCCTTGCCTTCTCCTTCTATGAGGGAATGTCAACAGCCAGCAGGACTAACTATGATCATCCTTTGCAGATAAGCCCCAGCAGAATCCTGAAGATGGTGGAGGGAGGCTTAGAAGACCGCCCTACACAACTGAGTATTTTGTCATTTTGGTATTTGTAGCTTGTGGCAAAGCTATGCAAGCAGTCATCTGTGGACAAGATGCTAGGTATAAGGAGAACCAAATGGTATGCCTGGCAAGGCCAGTCCTTGTGGGAAAAGAATGTATGTTGATGAGTGTTCCCATTGCTGTGACAAAATTCCCATCAAAGCACCTTAAGGAAGGAGGTTGTGATGGTTAATGTTAGTTATCCATTTGACAGGATCTAGATTCACACAGGCGAGGAGGAATTATTTAGTTTTTGGACATGCCTGTGAGGGATTATGTTTATTAACTGGGGAGGGAGGATCCATTTTGGAAGTAGGTGGCACCATTCCCTGGGCTGAGAAAGCTCAACAATAGACTCATCACTCTCTGTTTTCCAGCTGTGGCTGAGACAGACACGAACAGCTGCTTCCGGTTCTTGCTGCCCTAACTTCCCCACCACAATGAACTAGACCTTGTACTATGAGCCAAAACAAACCCTCCACTGCTTTAGTTGGTTTTATGAGAACATTTGTCACAGTAATAGAGAGAATGACGTAAGACTTGTTTATTTTGGCTCACAGTTTGGGCACATAGTCCACCAGGACAGGAAAGTTAGAGGGACAGGAATCTGAGACAGTTTGTCACAATGAATGCCGGTGCTCAGCTTGATTTTTCTTTTTTTTATTCAGCCTAGGACCTCAGCCCAAGAAATGGTGTTACCCCATTAGGGTGTGTCTTCCAATCTCACATAATCTAATCTAGATACTTCTTCATAGACAGCGTTAGAGGCTTGGCTCCTAGCTGATGCTAGATCTTGTAAAATTGGCAACCAATATCAACCTTCCTGGGCTATCTCATCCTCCTGTTTTGAAGTGAAGGAGGCTAGGGTTCTGTGTGGGGAGGCACCATCCATCCTGGAATAGCTAAAGATACAGACGATACTTCTCACTAGAGAAGAAAAGCTAAGCAGACTGGAGACTCCAACGTGTCATAGGAGTCACTGCCGCATGCTGTCTCTCAGCTGGCTGGAGGCCATTGCTCCAACACCTGCTTCTTTTGCTGGCTGACCCTTCCTTAGTCCTCTAGATATGCATACCATATCCCCTGCCTTACACACCCAAAACAGCACAGCAGTGTCATCACAGAGCTCCTGCTGTCATCTTCCCATGTTGTCACTCTCACAGACGTGTGCCAGATGCACATGGTGTCTGGCACACGGACAGATGTGCCCCAGGGAGTCTGTCCTGGGCTTGCAGCATTCTGGCTCACTTTGTCCAGCCTGTAACTCACAGCTGCAGGTGCAGGGCTCCCCAGACAGCTTCAGTCATCCTGCAGAGTCCTGTCTGGACTCTGTCTTCTTATCCCCTCCCTCTGTCCTGCACTGGGCATCTCCAAGGGCTGCCTTGCTGGGAGCAGCTGTTGATTCAGATTTTTCATCAGGACTTTTATAATTAAAATTCGAAGCTTTCAGACATTTGCGTTCCATTACACTGAAGGAGCAGCTGTTAAAATTTGAGGTAGGAAAGCAGAGGCTTCCGTGGTGCGCTTAGGGTTAGATTAATTAAGTATGTTGATGTATTTCCCCTTCTCACAGTCTAGATTCAGGACTGAGAAAGCTATCCCCACCCTCTCTGCCCTGCCCCAGTTTCTATATGCCAAGCACTGTGCTATTCAGTACTACTTAGGAGACTTGGAAACTAACTGTATGTGAGAGTCAGATTCTGGCTCTGGTCTAAACTGTGTGGTGACTTTGGAAAAGTTACTTAATCTCTTTGCAGATTGAAGAGAAATAACATATAGAGGTTGAATACAGTCAATGTATAGGATGGTCTGGGTTCTTTAAAGAAACATGCCTGAGAGAACGAATATATGTTAAAGAGGGATCTATTCAATTGGCTTGCAAGATGAATTCAGCCTTGAGTCCTCCAGCAATGGCTGTCACACTGGAGAAGCAGAGAATGCCATAGTGGTTTAGTTCCCAAGGCTGGATGTCTTAGCAGACCTGATCTGGTGCTGAAACCCTGGAAGGTTCACAGAGAACTGCTGGTTTTCATTCTCCATTGGCATCCCAAAGAATTTGGTTCTAAGACTGGTGAAGGCATGCCACAGGAACAGGGTGGGTGAACTTGCTAGTGAGCATGAAAGCAAGCAGTCGAAAAGCAAGGTTCCTTCTTCCATGTTATTTTAAATGGGCTGCCAATAGAAAGCATAGTCCAGATTTAGGATGGGTTTTCCTCTTCAAATGATCTGGTCAAGAACATCCCTCATGGGAGTGCCCAGCAGATTGGGTTTTAGTTGATCTCAGATGCAGTCAAGTCAACGACCAAGATTAGTCATCTCTGTGTGCCTAACTTATGTTTGCATTTATTACTAGAACTTTATTAATACTCTTAACAGATTAGCTTCATACCTGAATACAGAGGAGGAAGGGATCCCTTTCTGGTCAAATCATAGGTGTGCACAGCTGCTTGCAGTAGATGATATGCTGGGTGTGGAACTCCAGTCAGTCTGCATATATCGCTCCATTGTCCCAGCATGACTGGCTTCCCCCTTATCTTCTTTCCCCATCTTGATGCTGCTTTCTCCATGCAGACCTTGCCTTTTATTCTCCCTCTTAAGTAGGATGGTGACTTTAATGCTAGGAGTCACCAAACCCTACATTAGATCCGTGGCAAGTGGGACATCCAAGGAGAGAATGGGGTTTCTTATTTGTTGAACCCTCAGCTTTTCCTGTCTTGTCTTATCATAGATGTCTAAAGACATGTCAGTAGTAACCTTATTAATACCCTGTGTGGGCACCATCACCTTGTTGTAGTTTCTAGGGATGCTAAGACTTTGAATCACACACACACACACACACACACACACACACACACCCCAACACAGCATTCTTTCCAAGGTGATTACATACTGTGGGTGACCTAGACCAGCAGTAGAAATAGTTTCCCCCAACGACTGTTCCATCTATGTGAGCTGTAATAGTGTTTGTAGGCCATTCCTCCCTGTGAGCACACTGAACCCTGGCTGCTACACTGCTGGAACTTGACATATATTATTTAACTTTATCTCCACAACAATCCAACAGAAAAGTATGATTTCTCTGTCTACTAGAAATGAAGAAATAAGATCTCTAAAGGTTTAGAAAGAGAACCCAGGGATCATAGAGCACAAATATGAGGCTGGAATTGTCAACGGTTTGTATGGTGCTGACATACTCCATGAGTTTACTCCTGCATATGTCAGCCATTAGAATGCATAACTGTGGTCCAAGATTCTCTGGAAGTGCTTCCAGCAGATTTCCTGTCTCCCTGTGAAATATGTCCCCCTCCATCCTCTGTTGGATGCTCTAAGTTCCTTGAAGCATCAGGTATAGTGGAATGAATTACAATAAGAATGACTCTTTATAAAATTGTTCTTAGCTCCCTGTTTCTGCTGCTTTCTGGAAAGAAGCCAAGAGATGGATCCAGACTGTCATGACCCACTGCTGTATCTGTGAGCTGGAGAAGGTCAATGCTAAGGGTCCAGGCTTATGTAGCAATGAAGAGGACAGGGACGGACCCAAGAAGGGTGCAGTGTGGGAAGAGCTTCCATGGACATTGCATCATAGAGATTTGTTTTCTATGTTGTCTAGTCTGCAGCATGCAAGGAGAAGTGCTCATTGTTGGGGTATTTGTAATGTGCTAGCCTTCCAACTCTGGTGATCATTTTTACTTTACAGAAGCAGGTTTGAGGAAGGACCTAGGCATTCAGTGCTATTAACACCATCAAATCAACATTTATTTTTCCTTACCCACCCACCCTCCTCTTTGAATTCTAGCTTCATGGTTTGTTTTTTGTTTTCATGAGTGAGCCCATCATCCATTTGTAGTAGTGATACAGAGATGCCCTTTAAAATAACAAGTGAACATGAACTTCATTTGGAAAGTATTAACTAGGAGTTGGGCAGATGATTTGGTTGGTCAAGTGCCTGCTTGACAAGCACGAGGACCTGAGTTCAACCCCTGGAAACAATGTAAAAAGATAGGCATGGGTGTGGGTACTTGTAATCCCAGTGTGTGTGGGAGGGACGGGGGAGTTGAGCTGGGTGGATTTCTGGAGCTGGCTATCCACCAACTTGAGTTGAACTGGTAAGTCCTAGTCCCAACGAGAGACCCTGTTTCATCAAACAATTGAAGTATAGTTCCAGAGAAATACATGAGGTTTACCTTTGACCTCCATGTGCATGTACACACATGTCTTAAACACCACACACACACACACACATCTATTAAATATTAGTGTAAGTGGCACTAACATGTCACAACTTACACAAGATGCCCAGGAGAGTTTTGCTTAGCCAGAACTTCTGCAAAACAAGGCTTGCCAGCGCAGCGGTTTCACTGTTGTGTCTTTAGCTTTCTGTTTTGAAAGGTGTCTTTGTTCTGCAAAGCATGCCACACCTCCAGTGATTCTTATGCCACGGGCATGAAACCCCTGCACTGTGGATGCCTTGGAGACACTCTATGAGTGTGCATGCTTAGGGCCCATCCCTGGAGTACAGACTCAGATCCCAAGAGCCCAGCCCAGGAAACTGCATGTAACAAGTTCTAAGGGGACTTACATAACCAATACAGTGTGGGAACTACAAAGTCTTGTGAACACTGACTTGTCAACCAAAGCCCCTTTATGTCCAAATCTCTGTTCAGTGCCACAAGCTTACCAAAACTTTTTGAACCACTTTCTCATTGCTGTGTAGTGAAAAGTTAATGCAGCTGTTTTAGGAGACTGCTCTAAGGCTCAGCCATTTCCCAGCTGTGATGGGCTGTGTGCGTTTGAGCCATCCTGTGTAACCTCAGCTTTCTTTGCCTTGGAAATGTCAAAGTGATTTCACTTGTACTTAAGCCCTCAGGGCAAAGAGATTGAATGCTTGTGTGAGTTTTAGCCTATGTGGGCCCCATTTTGTCTATTTTGCTTCTACATTTGTACTTTTGGAATCAAGTTGTTTTTGTTCCCAGGGGTCTCAGGTGCAGCCCTGAATGCTGGCAAGCATTGTATTGCCTGTTCACTAGACCGTGGCTACATCTCTGCTTCTATTACTAGAGTGGAATGCTGTTTCACACACAGGTGCCATGGCCTTCCTTTGCTGGCTGTGTGCAGTATAAAGTCCAGAGATCTCTCAGGACTTTATGATACAGACTGAAATTGGAAAAAAGAAAAGAAGAAAAAGTAGAAGAGGAGGAGGAGGAAGAAGGAGTAATATTATAAAGCAGGTATTAAAGTGGTCAGGAAATTCTTATGTGAATCTATATAGTTTATTCTGAGTACCCAGTTTAGCTTGAAACTGATGGGATACTGATGACATCAGACATTCTCTACCAAGGGCACCCTAGACATGCCCACAGCATCTGTGGGAATCCTGGAATTAATTCCAGAGGCTCCCAATTTTTTGAATTTTATTGAGTGACCTTGTTCAGTCATCTGACTTTCCTAGGCTCTAGATTTTCTCAAAGGCAAAATAGCAGTGATAATGACCCTGCCTCTTGGGGACTATTATTTGGATGACTGGGAAGATCCATGCGAGAAGTGTGTTGTCACCTAGGTGGTGGTATGTGGGCATTGTGTAGCCATCTGTCACCTGGCAAGTTCTGTGCTGGCATTTCCCACTGTCTGGAAGCCTTCAATCAGTTTTAATCCCTGAGGTCTTGCACATTTAAGAGCTTCTTATGTCATTTGATTTAGAGATTGCAAAGCCATGGACCTCAGGTCCAGCTCGAGGCACAGAAATGTACTGTTTCAAGTCTATAGTGTTCTTTAACCACCATTACGGCATGCCTTTGGATAGGGCCTATACTTTTCATTTTGTTGAGAATCCAGTCCCTCTGTATTTTCCAGCCTGTGACTTTGTTCATTTATACTGCCTGTGAACAGAGATCCCTGGTGGTGACTTTTAACGTTCTTGATTTCAGTTAGGATCTCCAAGTGCTGCGGTAGAACACCCTATAGGTATGACTGGTCCTCTCAGCCATACATTAGATACATGACTGACATCAGTAGCCATGGTTACAGGACAGAAAAGACAGTTGGGGGACTCCCCTGACACTTTGATGGAGTCCTTTCTGTCTACAGAAATGGAATGTGTGCCATTTCACAAGGTAGTTAGGCACTGGGGATTACAAGGAGGGGACACCGATGTAGCTTAGGATGGGAGTGTTCTTTAGAGCAGACTTCCCAGAGGAAAGCCTGTTGCCTCAGCTTTGCTTCCAAGGTGAGGATTCCATAGGGCCAGGTGGTTTACTCCTGACTACAAAAATAAGGGGCTGAAGGCATTGAGTGCTGTAGTGTTTGAACAGCCTCAGCGAAGCTGTGCAGGTCTTTGTTCCTGGGGTGCACAGCGACAGCAAGGGAGACCTCCAGACTATCACATCTAGGCTCCTGCATGCAACAGTCTTCTCCAAGGTATGCTATGCCGAGGATGAAATGAAGCACCCACTGTTGATGGAACCTGCCAGGGAGACTGAGACAGCCAGGGAAGGTACCGAGAACAGGTTGGGAAGAAGGTTCAAACAGTCACCTTTACGTATGAAGGCAAGAACAGCGGTGTTTGTTGCATATTTGTGGGCATATTAATTAGGTAGTTAGAAAGACCAATGTGAGTTCAGTGGAGAGGGTTCCAATAAAGATCCCCAGTTATGGTCCTTGTGTGGGTATTGTTCTGTGGGCTCAGACGCAGTCCTTTAGATGAGTGTAGAGAAGAGAGGACTGAGTCCTGAGCACTGTAGTAAAGTAGAAGAGCTCAGTGATGGGGACTCAGCAGAGTGAGCTGTAGACTGGAGAAGCAACAAGGAAATAGTGGGGCTGGAACCCCGAGGGGTCTGGGGAGGGATACCAACCCCAGCAACACTGCCCATTGAGTCAGCGTGATGGGGACTGAGTTCCAACTTTCCCCATTCAGCTAGTGGCCAGAGGTGACCTTGAAAAGAACAGTTCACACAGGGACCCCAATGGAGGAATTAGGGGAAGAACTGAAGGAGCTGAAGGGGCATCAAGGGGAGGGGAGGCACTTGGTCCTGTGAATGCTTGATGCCCCAGTGTAGAGGAATGCTAGGGTGGTGAGGTGGGAGTGGGTGGGTGTGTGGGGAGCACCCTCATAGAAGCAGGTAAGGGGGGATGGGATGGGGGTGTGCAGAGGGGAAATTGGCAAAAGGGATAGCATTTCAAATGTAAATAAATAAAATAGTCAATAAAAAAAAATACTTAAACAACAAAAAGCGGACAGCTCACTCCTCTGTTTTATGCAAGAACTTTGGTCGCAGGTACCATGGACACCAAGGGCACAGAAACTTCAGTTGTTGTTTTTTTTTTTTTTTTTTTCTTGTTCTCAGGAATAGCAAAAAGATAATTGCATGACTGACTTTGACACACCTAAATCAACATCCACTCTGAAAAGAAAGTAAGGTACTGAAACTATATTCGAGCAATCTTGGAAAACAGAGATTTAAAAAAAAAAAAATTCCCTAACCACGCCTGCTCTGTACAACCGTTGTATTAATGCTTTGATTTTCATAGCCCTGTACGCCACTCCACCTCCTTAATACACATAGAGCTTCTTCTTTCGTTCTTAAAATAAAAGAAAACAAACCGACTAGAGAGACCAGCTCTAGCTCGTTTGGTCCCTGCTTTTCCTGCTTTCCTCTTCATCACCAGCATTTTTCCGTGCTGTCTTCTTGCCACGGTAACCTCAGTAGTTAAAATTCACAGGATCTCATTAGGACCTGCTCCCAACCTCCATATTTCCTGTGGAGTCTGAAGCTAATGAAGGGGATGAGGAAAATGTCTGTAAATATTTTGTTGTTTTGCAAACACAGGCACTCTTAAATCCAGTTTAATGATTGCTCAGTTTAATTAAACCCTCTTGGTCTTATTTGTTACCCAGTTCTCTGCACTGATTAGACCCCGTTCTGAAAGGAGGGACTCAGATGTGCGGCGCAGTTGCTTCTCCCCCCCCCCTTCTCTTGAATAAGAGGGAAGAAATTTGAAAGCAAGGATTCGGATCTGTTCTGTGTATTCTTCTGAACCGACTTGCACAGTAGCCTTTTGTTTGGATGAAGGACCGTAAACCTTTCAGATATGTGTGCTTCTCCTACCCTTTCGAAAATGCATCAAGATCTTGCTTCTAGTTCATCACATTAAAATACACAACATGCTGATACTTGACTATGCTGCAGAACTCTGTAACCCTGTGACATTTACATGTGGAATTGTTGTTCCCTTGCTCTAAAAAAAAAAAAAAAAATCTCTTCTTCCTGTTCTCAACTTCCCTCTTGCTTCCTTCCCTGCCAACTCTGCCCCAGGCAGCAAATTCTCTACTTTTTGATACTATAGCTTTACTATTGCTACCATTTTATATAAAAGGAACCATAGGGTGTGTGGTCCTTTGTGCTCGACCTGGCCATTTAGCCTGTTCCTTTCATGATTTGACCATTGTGGGCATCATGCTGAGGACTCTTTCATAGTTAGGATCTGCAAAACACTTAGTTTTTTTTTTCTTCCCTGTTTCTGACTCACCTCATTCACCTTGTTCAAACCCAAATCACCATGACCATGATAACTCAAGAGCCCCTTTGCGGATACTGTTGTTCCCCTAGCCCTTTCTCCATGCTGCGGCCCCAGGTTGGCCTTGTGTGACATCCTAAGCTCTGCCACAGCAGACTGGAGTCCTATGGAGGGAATGGCCTCTGAGATCAACACACTGGGAGTCGCTTATTGTCAAAATTACCCTTGGAAAATCATTTAAGGCTTCTATGATAAAGTTTGTTTGCTGTGTGATTTTCTTTTTTTCTGTATGATTCTTAGGCCCAGTGCAATTTATAAGATCTATTGAACTAGGGTCAGGGAGATAACTTAGTCTGTAAAGCTTGCTGTGCAGGCTTAAGGATCTGAGTTAAACATAAAGGGCACATGTAGAAACCCCTGGGTGTGGTGGCACTCTCGTGTAATCCCAGCTCTGCAGAGGAACAGGCTTGCTGAACAGCCAGTGTTGCCTGTTTGGTTAGCTCTAGGTCAATGGGAGGCTTGGTGTCAAAATAGCAAAGTAGATAGTACCTGAGGAGTGATACTTAAAGTAGTCCTCTAACCTCCACAGGCATGTGCACATGTGTACACACACACACACAAACCTATTGAGCTAGACTAAAAGAATTTTGTATAGAACAAAAGCCAGTGGACACTGATGAATGAATGGGTGAGTGGATGGGTGGGGAGTTCCAAGGTCGTCTTCCCCATCTTGCTTAACTACAAGGATTTCTCCCATTTTGTTTTAGTTTTAAGTCTTTGACTTTAATTCAAATGATATTTTATTGGGGGGGGGTAGTAGCAATTTAATGAGCTAATATTTGCAAAATAAAGCCTACAGTTGGCACCTAATATATTCAGCAAGATGTTTCATGGACTGGCATGTACTGCTTGCCAGATCTCAAGCACATGTAACTCATCTTTTTGTTTGTTTATGTTTAAACAGAAGGGCTTGGGCCACCTGGCCTTCACATTTCCCAACTGTCATCTCCAGCGGGGCCCACACATTAGCATTATCTCATCCTCATCGTAGAGACTTGATCATCTGCTTATAGCTCAACGTTCCAGCTTAGGGGGTGGGGTCTAAGCACCCTTGATCTCAGGAAGGAAGAGGAACCTGGGGAAGGAAAAGCATGGGACATCCTTGATCTCAGGAAGGAAGACGAACCTGGGGAAGGAAAAGCACGGGGCACATCTATTTTACCTGCTTTCCTTACTGCCGTTAGCTGTCCTGCTTAAGACAGCCCCTTTGTATCCATACTGCCATCCTTTTGTGGTTTGCTTGATTGAGACCCAGCCCTGAAAAGCCGGACAGGTGCTTTCACAGCCTATAAAGAGAGCAGAGCTCCAAGAGTGTTTGGTGTTGAGTTTCAAGGCATAGATATAAACTTTTAGTGCTGTGCTGTTTCCTGGTGGCAGGTCTCAGCCTGAGATGGAGGAGTGGATGTCTTTCCCTTAGCAAGGTCTGTTTTATGTTTAGGGAGTTATGTGGATGGTGCAGCTTGAGGTGGAAGGGCCTCTTTTTTGGAGTTATGAGTGGGAAGGAAGCTGCAGAGAGCAGTGGGCTAGTTAAAACATTTAGGGCAGCTCAATTCAGCATCCTTCCTTTAGAGTCTTAACTGATGAAAGATGAGTATGAGTGCCTTCCATCTATATATGTTATCTCCAACCTGATAGTGTAGTTTATGCCTCGTAAACTGTATGCCAGTCCCAAGTAGTGATTGGGACTTTGCCTCCCTTCATCCTGAACTGCAGACAGTATCAAAGTACAAATTATAACTGTGCACGGCAGCAAGAAAACACTTTAGGAAGCAGACACTATGAATGAGGGAGTGGGGGGATGTGTTGCAATGGGGAGAGATTGTGGTTGGGGTGTGTTGGTTTGTATCTGAAATCCCCTCCACATGATGATGCTTTGAGGTTTGTTCTCTAGCTGGTCATGTTTTTATGAGAGGCTTTGGAACCTTTGGGTGCTGAGGGCTGGCTGGTCGAGGTATGTCATTATGAGAGGCAAGTCTTTTGAGGTCAAGGTCCAATGTCCCCATTCTGTTCCTGTTCCTGTTTCCTTGTTCAAGGTGATGTTTGAGAGCATCTGCTACATGCTCTTGCCACCATGAACTTAACTGTGGCTTCTCTGCCATGATGGACTAAGATGATCTGAAGCTGCGAGCCAAAAGAGATCTTTTCCATCTTCTGCTGTCTCTGCCAGGTGTTTGGGTGATGTGGATACAAAGTAACCACCCCAGAGTGAATGGAAAGAGAGGCAGCCTGACTAAAGGGATTGGCGTGTTCTTTGGTGGTCAGCAAGTCTTGGGAAGGGTCTGTGGCGGAGGAAGAAGGCCCATGTCCTATCTGATGCAGTCACACTGGAGTGATATTGTCTATACTGATGAGTGCAGTTACACTTACGGTGAGAATTTACGAGGTCCCTCTTTGGCCATGTCATAGCTAAGCTAAGGTTGTCCATAGCTTTAGGTAAGCCATGTGGGGACCATGGTTCTAGGCAGTGGGCTGTTTCCTGTAACACACAGGCTGGGGGTCTTTCTTCATCAGGAACACGGGCTTTAGTGAAGCTCAGGCTCCGATGACCTCTCTGCTGACTGCACAGGACAACTGTAGCTCATGTCTCACGCTGGCCCCCAGGGTAGAGAGAGAAGTACGGGCTTGGTACTGCCCATCTGGGTTCTTACTGTGCCTGAGCCAAAAGGAAATGGTATCTGGAAGGTGGCAAGAACAGGTGAGAGATCCCTGGTGGCCAGGCTCAGGTGGGCAAAGACATTGTAGAAACAACGAGATGCTCCAAGACCAGGTGACTGCTAGTGAGGGTAGCCATGGTAATGGCAGTAGCACAGCAGCAGCAGCAGCAGCAGCAGCAGCAGCAGCAGCAGCAGCAGTTCCTCTGCCCCTCCTTTACAGCTCCCCTTAGGTAGAGTAGTGGAAAGCCCTTTGTGTATAATAGGCATTCTCAACCTTTACGTCCAAACCTCCTTGGGTGTGTGTGGTGTGTGTGTGTGTCGCACATCAGATATCCTGCATAGCAGATATTTACATTACAATTCATGACAGTAGCAAAGTTACAGTCTGAAGTATCGATGAGCTTATCATCACAACATGAGGAACTGTATTAAAGGGTCAGAATCTCATGGAGGTTGAGAACCATTGGTCTATAAAATGATGGAGGATGAAGAAGAACTAACCACTTCTGTGTCCCAACGCTAAGTTCTGACTTAGCTAGCAACCTGCTAGTGGCACTTTGATTTCTGGAGGCACTTTCTGTAAGAATGAAGTTAATAGTGAAAGAGGCCCTACAACCCAAGTTCCCAAGCCCCAGGGACTCCCCTTCCATTTTGGACTGATTGGAGGGCAGAAAACAATGTGTTTTCACTGGCTGGGTATTTAATGGTCCTCAGTCCTTCTTTTGGTAATGTCTTTTCAAACAGCATCGATTCATCTGTCTCCTACAGTAAGACTGTGGATATGTTGTGAGGTATACCATTAAGGCAGCTGCTTCCGCTACTCTGAGCTCTGTGGACCAGGGTGTGTGGACAAGTCTGGTCCACTCTGCAGATGGATGAAGGTTACCTTACTGGACAGCCTGCCCTGGAATAGGGCAAAGCTGGGAAACCAACACAAAGCTTTTGTGTGCATTAGGATGCAGCTCACAAGGGACTTTCAAGCCAAGCCAACTACTGTCAGGGCAGGGACTCCCCAGCCCTTCCTTGTCACCTTGCCAGGTTTGAGAACTTTTTCTGAGAGACTGAGTGATATTTCTGCAGGGACCTCTAAGCTGAATCATACGCTCAGACTTTGTAATGGAAGCTCAGATTTCCAAGCACATTGTGTAGTGCAGCTGGGCTCCCAGAGAGGCCCTAAAATGGCAAAGGCAGTAATTCTGGGAGCCATTTTCTCTTTCCTCTGACCATGAGACATTAACAAAGATATTAGCATGGCCATTTTACTCCGTTGGCCAAAGTTTAGGTTGCATCTTTTCCTTAATTGTATCTCTTTTTCCCCCCCTTTATCTCTCAGTTTATTAAGTCATGGGATTGCATATTCGTAAAGTAGGCCATTTAGGGAGGGCTGGGGGTTCAGATAATTAGAGAGGGAAAGGTACCCTAGAGCCATGTTTTCAAGGTTCCTGCCTCACACAAATTAGGCACTGTGTGTTTGATTATTTCCTCTTAAACTTTATGTTAAGGTTTCAAACTTATACAAAAGAGGTAAAAGCATCTGTGCTTATCACCTCGTGGTGGATCTTTCACTCATACCCAGTCCACTTAGCTCTTATGTGTCATTAGGATTTTTTCCCCCATTATTGAGCAGATTGCCTCGTGCTGTTGCTTAGGTATGAAACCGTTTCCTCATCTTCAGCTCCTGCTCACCACTGGTATCTTGGTGCCTTCCCATCATTTTCTCAGGCAAAGAGAATCATATGCAGGGGTTCAGGTGTTTTGTTATCCATTGGCTCTCACTTTGAGTGACCAGAAAGCATTTGTTATCTGTTTCTGCTATTGTGTGTGTATCAAAGGTCCAGTTGTGTTTATTGGGAAGTGGTTTTCCATTATATAGAGGCACATGCATTTGGTTCATTAAAACTCATGTTCTAAGGAGCATGGAGACCAAGAACCTCATCTTAGTGTGTGGTGTAGACACATGTGCTTAAAAGGCTCTGGTTTCTAAGAAAGGGGGATTTTTATATCAGTAACCTGTCATCCATGCTTCCTTAGAATGAAGCTCTGTGACCAGAATGTAATATAAAAGGAAATAAAATTGAAATGAGCAGGTTATGAAGTAGAAAATCATCGTCCTTTGGTTTACACTTCTAGCAGATACTCTGAATGAAGGAGTTGCCTAGGTTGGATCCATAATCCCCTTTCTAAGAAAACAAAGACAACGTTGTGTTCTGTTGGTTGTGACATTTGTCAATAATGTTTAGGACCCTTCCTAGAATGAAGATGGATACAGCCATCTGAAACAAAATAAGGCAAAAGAACAGTAGTCACATGTCTGTGCTGGTGGTATGTTAAAGGGACAATATACCTCTCTGCAATAGGATTTATAAAATGTACTTGAATGACTACTATATGAATAACCCAATAACCTCAAGAAGGCATTTGATAAGATCAAGCTCTTACTGTGACTTAAAAGCCAGCCAGTAGACTAATATCCCTAGGGATCATGAGATGAGGCCTTGCAGTGCTCAACAAATAATTCTCTAATCTAAACCTTGTTTTACAATTTGCCATAAATGCAACAGGAGCACCGTGATTAAAGTCACTGTTAGCATTGTT
This sequence comes from Mastomys natalensis, assembly GCA_021653895.1. Lineage (NCBI taxonomy): Eukaryota > Metazoa > Chordata > Mammalia > Rodentia > Muridae > Mastomys > Mastomys natalensis. Next base: position 1,506,398 of record JAJTUV010000213.1, on the reverse strand, counting down.
TGAAAGCCCCATAACTCATGTAAAAAGATGTAAGACATGTTATATATTAAATTGTATCCCCCCAAAAAACATATGTTGAAGTACTAACTCTGCCAAAAGTCAGGTCACTGAGATGCACTCAAATCTAGCATGACAGGAATCCCATGGAAAGGAGAAGGGTAGGTGCAGGGAGGGGAAAGATACTGTGTATATACATGAGGGAAAACCATGCAGAGCTGGAACTGGAGATCAGAGAGGCACATCTGTGAGCCAGTGAGTACCAAGATCAGCAACAAATCTCTGGGAGCTGACAGCCCTAGAAGGAGAAAGCCCGAGAGGGAGCCAACCCATTCATTTCCAACTTTTGGTCTCAGAATTGCTAGGTGAGACCTTTTGACTTGGTATGTAGTTCTTTGTTGTAGCAGCCGTGGGGCAGAGATATGACTCCTAGCACGTCACTGACACTCACTGTGTGTCAGACACTATTTGGAAACTAAGGCAGGAAGGTTTATTATGCTTTCCAAAGGCTGATAAACCGATAAAAGGTGGAACAGGGATTTAATCTGATCAATCTGCTTTCTGAGAAATTATCGGACATCACTAGCTGTGTCGTATTCAGACCCATGAATATCACCTTTAAAAGTAAAACGCAGGAGCTGGAGAGATGCTTCAGCAGTTAAGAGTACTTGCTGCCCTTTCAGAGGACCTGAGTTCAGTTCTCAGCACCAAGATCTCAGCACAGTGGCTCACAACTGCCAGGAACTCTAGTTCCAGGGAATTTAGTACTCTTTTCTGGCCTCTTTGGGTATGCATGTGGTGCATATTCACATACATATACAATAATAAATATTTTTAAAATACAAAATGCAGTTAAATTCATACATGCATCATCCATTGCAGTTATTCCTGGATGAATTTAATATTTAAATGTACTTACAACTTAATAAGAGAACCACAAGATGATACACATAAATATTAATTTCTTCTGTGCCACCAAATTCCTATGTAGATATCCTATGTAGAAAAAGTTCTATGTAAAAAATATGTAGAAAATGTAGGAATGTGATTTTTAGATTTTGTTTTATATTCTACAGTTCGTGCACATCAAAAATAATTCAGAGGATAGAAGGAGTCAGAGGAATACTTTAACTGAGAATATGTTAAATAGATTAATATTTTTACTGCATAATAACACAAATTAGAATAAACAGCCCAATCAAAAATGACCAAAAGGCATAAGTTGATAATTTATGAGTGAAGAAATATTAATAGCTGGTTGGATTTATGAAAAGCTAATATTCAAATAAAAACTGAAACAAAGGGCCCCTGCAGTTCACCAATTAAATTGACAAAGATTAAAAATAATGATGATATTCAGTGGCTACGATAAGATTGCAAGAGATTTGAACAATATTCCATATTATAAATTTTGTTAATGATAATAACTGTTCTGGAAGGTGATTTGAATATGCATATGTGTAGATAATTGTAATACAGATCCTCCATCCCTGGAAACCCAATGTTCAGAAAGTTATCCTGAGGAAAGAAATATAAAGATGTCTTAAGCTTTATTTTCTTGCTTTAGGAATAATAAAATATGAGAACAACAAAAAATAATAAAAGATATGATTTATCAAAGGCATATAAGATATTATGTCAGGCATTAACATATGCCTTTTGAATAGTAAAATGGCAAAATACTCCTGATATAAAATGTAATTTAAAAGCTGGTTAGGTGGAAACCTCTATATCCACCATGCTTCTAATATTTTTAAGAAAATAAATGCATATATCTGAAGTAGAAAAATATTCAACATATCAAGTGTGACCAGGGTAACTTCTACAGAAATGAGTTAGAAGGAGATTGTGTTCTTCATTTTTTTCCCCAAATTATCTGCAATTAAAAAAGAACCTCATTTCTTACATTTACAATAAACCAAAAAAATAAATGTATGTAGGATGCTCCTATATAACATATGTACAGCCTGCTGATGTTAATTATAGCAAAATGCAGTATTTTCCAATGTACAGAGCTAGTAGACACTGATACTTGTGAATAGTCCTCAGCTGTCTTACTTTGAACACATATTTTCTTGTCAAATATCTGTGACTGTAGGGTAAGCAGAATTAGTAGGTATTCTCTACTCTCTATCAATAATTAGGACTTACCCAAATCGTGAAAACTATTAGGTTATTAATACGTTTTATATCTTGTAAGCCCTGGACATAATAATAACTGTTGTATATTTAACTTTTTAAGATATGCCAGACTTCCCACACCTGAGATTCTGGAGCTTGTGGTGTCCTTTAATAACTTTAAGTGTGTGTGTGTGTGTGTGTGTGTGTGTGTGTGTGTGTGATGTGCAAAGACAAGACTCACAAATGATGTGATATGTCTGAGGTGATTTAGGAAGGGGCCCTCCTATGATGCATTTGAAGGAAAACATGCTCTGTAATCATGTCTACCTCACTTGTATCTTTGTTTTATGTAACCACCTCTTACAATACCCTTTGGATATCATTGAATAAAACAGCTGTCTCAAGGTTCACTGCAATCTTCGGCTCAATGTTCACCGTCTAGTTGATCCCAGAACATTTCGGATTCTTTGGGGGAGTCACTAGAACCAATGTTTTTTTAAAGCACCCCAAGTCAATACCACTTCTCCTATTTAAGTTTCAAGTAAGAACTGGCTGTACGATTTGCTAGTCTCTGAAACCTCCATCAAGGTTCCCAGATGACTAGGCCATGATGAAGGGTCACATGAAGATTCTTACTGATCCAACAACATGGTTTCATGCTGCTCCCACAATATTTCTGGCATACAGGCTACATCTCACACTTGTGCAAGGATGCATGTGTGTGTGGTGCATGCATGTATGCTTGTATGCACATGTGAACACAAACACATATAAATGCATGTGTGGAGGCTAGAGGTAAACATGAGGTACCATTCTCAATCATCTTCCATATTAGTTTTAGAGACAGGGTCTCTCACTGAATCTGCAGCTCCAACCCACTGGGCTAGACTCACTGGCCAGCATGCCCCGGGGATCACCTGGCTTTTCCTCAATGGGGATTACAGGCATGTGATGATGTGTTTGGCTTTTACGTGAGTGTGTGGTGTCTGAACTCATGTCCTCCTGAGCTGTCTCCTGAGCCTTAGCTCTGTTTCTTAAGGCTAACCATCGAGGAGGTGCCCATTGTAAGCTTCTTTGAGAAACCTCTGTTAAAGCTTTCAGGTAGCTATCAGGATAATTCTAGTGTGTCTGAATCAAAAGAGCTTCAAACTCCCAAATGGGCAGCAGGATTCTTAAATGATCCTCAGGGCCTTCAGGCTGCCACGAGTCATCTGATATGGCCTGGGCCTTCTTATGAAAAACAGTTTAAAAATCTTCAACCAAACCACCTGTTGGATTGAAGAGGATAAGAGAGGCAGCCTTACAGCCTCCACTTACAGGGTCCAAAGCTGTGATTGTGGCCCGGAGAGAGAAAAGATGTGGAGAGGGATAGGATAATAAACAAGACTGAAATAGTGATTGGGCTCAGTGTGTCTTAGAGCACTGGGCAAAAGTCTAAATTATAGTGCTTTGGAAGAGCTCTGGACAATAGCAACTTCTTTCGTCCCAAGGCCGGCTCCATCCCCTTCCTGAGCACCAGCGAGAAGTTAGGCACTTGAGATAGGCCACTGTACAGGTGTAGCAGATGTTGGCAAATGCTGGGCATGGCATTCATGCCTCCCTCCCTCCCTCTGTTCCTCCTTTCCCTCCCTCTTTGTTCCTTCCTTCCTTCCTTCCTTCCTTCCTTCCTTCCTTCCTTCCTTCTTTCTTTCTTTCTTTCTTTCATTCTTTCTTGCTTCTTTCTCACCATTGTTGCATATTTTTAACTCAGAGGTAAACTCTAAAATGTTTATATGAAAGTAAGTGCATGCCAGTGAACTAATAGATCTTGCCTCCAAGGCTAGCCCCATCCCCTACCTGAGCTCCAGCAAGAAGTTACACACATGAGATAGGCCATTGTCCAGGTGTAGCAGATGTTGGCAAGTGCTGGGCAGGGTGTGGGTGTCTCTGTCAGAATGAGGTATGAGGGCAGGTTGATGGCTCAGAGGTTTAAGGTGTTTCCTGCACAATCGTGGAAATGTGAATTCGATTCCTGGAGCATGTAAATGGGGAGTCACGAACCAAGTCAAAGGAATGTGTGTCTTTGACTTTTGCATGTACTCCGGGGCACCCTTTCACATCATGTACATGGTGTTTATCACAGTAATAGAAACACTTAACCACGATCCATCATCAACAAGACATTTGGCATGGCTACATATAGTGATACTGAGCACATCTGGAGACAGGCACCTGTCATGCCGATTTGCACCCTGTGAGAGTGTGGCTGAGCCCTGAATCCCAAGTTACTATATCATAGGCTTCAGGTTCCTCTCTGTCACATTACTTTCCAAAGCCCAGAGAGGAGCCTGGCAGTTTGTTCGGAGAGTCATATATTTTGAAAAATGATCAAAAGCAAGAACACTGTAGTGATAGTTTGTTAAGCCGGCTGTATGATTTCCCCCACAGTATGCTTTTCATCATATTTCTCTTTTGAAAGTGGAAAGTGGGAGATAAGGCCTTTGGAGTAGTCGCAGTATTTTCTGGATGTATATAAGCAGAAGTTAATATTTAAACTTTGGTTAATAGAATAGGCACATACAGTGTGTGTGTGTGTGTGTGTGTGTGTGTGTGTGTGTGTGTGTGTGTGTATGTATGGCCATGAGCATGCCTGATGTCATCAGTTCATAGCTTATTTACAATCAATCACTTAAAATACAAGAGAACATAGGATGTACTTGATTATTATAGCACATAGGTGAAAGGGGTTCAATAGATGAGAATCCTCAAGAGTTCTAAACTGTATAAACAATGATGTGAACTTGAAGGAGGGATTAAACTAGCTATTAATAATAAAGAAATAGATCTGGGGCGATTTCTCAGTGGTTAAAGTACCTGACTTATAAATGTAGGGACTGGAGTTTGGATCACAAGAATCCATGTAGATGCCAGTGGGGTTGCCTGCCTGTAATTTTAGGCAGAGACTGGGGATCCACAGAGATGCTCGCCATCAAGACTAGACGTATCTATGAGTTCTGGGTTTGATTGAGAAACCTTGCCTCAATGGATAAGGTTGAAATGCAGTTAAAGTTGATTCCTGACATCAAGGCCTCCACATGCATGTGTACCATCACACACAGGTGCCCACACACATGCAAAACCATGCATGCTTACAAAGGCATACTATACACACACACGTGAAAAGGGACAAAGGAAATAGTAAGTAAAATAGGAAAGATATTAGTCAAGCTTCAAGAACAGAAATTTTTTAGTCTCTGTCTCTATAGACATGATATTGTGAAGCCATTTTAATTGAGAAATAATCCCAGGGACAGCATCCAGAAAACCAGAGAGAAGATAATTACTAATACTGTCATTTTTCAGGATAGCACAGTATTTGCAGTGGTTCTTGGTTACTAGAATTTTTTCCGTGTGTTTTCTCTTTGCATTTTAAATAAAGTCTGTTCTGAGTTTACCTTCTTTTTCTTGAAGATTTTGGTATCTTTGGGAAAGATAAACTCTTTTCCAAAGTGTTTAGCCTTCAAGTTTCACAAAACTCAAAATTCTTCTGGGAGAGGCATAAGATTATTTTCTTCTGATGAGAATTGCACTCTGGGAAAGAATAAGTGCCCTGTCCCAGGTCCTGCCTGAGTCATTGGCTGGGTGGTGTGCACAAGCTGAGATTCTTCAGGCTTCTCTTCACCCATTGTAGTGCTCTGCTTCCTTGACGGGGCATGTCGCCATGTGGGTTTGCTGTTCTCCAGTTGACTTCAGTTGTATTTGCTAATAAACAGGGCCCTGGAAGACCAGGGAGGGTTCTCTACTCAGGCTTTTTCAGACTTCCAGGTCTTCCCATGTCCAGGAAGTGTTCGTGGACTTGGAGGCTTACGGCTACATCTCTTTAGAGGCCTCTCAGGGTGAGCTGTTCAGGGTTCATGATTGTTTGTCATTTGGTGTGTTGCCATTGGTCCTCATCTTAAAAGCCATCTTGTTCTCTTGTCCTCTTTACCTTCAGCTCTTAGCTCTTGCCCTTCCTGTATGAGGGCTCTTCTAGATGCTTCTGGAGAGCTGGCTTACAGAAGAAGTATAGTAGGAGAGGTGTTCATACAAAAATAGAGGGTCCCATAAGTGAAACGTCCCCCTCTTCCAAGATTTCTTATCCTAGCCCTGATGTCCCAGCTGGCAGATACTCCTGGATCTTCTGGAATTCACTAATTCCTTTCATATTGAGCGATTCTTTTAAGAACGGATCCTGTGGTGTGTAAGTTCTAGGCATTTTTGATGGGCCCAGATTGGGTTTTTGCTCTAAGCCAATGAGGGACCATGCCTGTGGTCTGTAAGCCGCTTTTGGTTCCTTTGCTCATTTCAGCCCATGTTGAGATTGGTGGGCTTGTCATGTGGGCCATTTAAATTGCTCTTGATGGTTGTTTTGCATTTTATTTACTTTCCCTGAGATTTCCTTAAGAATCTACAAATTTTCATCTAATCCTGTTATCTTTTCATTTGATCTCAGTTTCCCTCTATGCCTCTTTCTTCTTGTTTCAGCAAGAGTATATATAGATGTGTGTGTGTGTGTGTGTGTGTGTGTGTGTGTGTGCATGCACTCATGTGCGCATGTGTTTAAGTATGTGGGAATTCATGTGTCTGTATTCATGTAGAGGCCAGAGGTAAACTTCAGGCATTAGTCCTCAGTGTACTGTTCACCTTATTTTTTGAGACAAAGTCTATGGGTTTCTCACTGGCCTAGAACTCACGGATGTGGCAAAGCCTGCTGGCCAACAACCTCCTGGATCTGCCCATTTCTATTTCCTCAATGCTAGGATTTCAAGAACACAGCACCGCCACACACAGGTTTTTCAGGTATGCTCTCGGGCTTGAACTTGGGTCCTCATGCTTGCACAACAAGCACTTCACTGACTGAGCCATGTCCCCCTTAGTGAGGACACAGAATGCTGACTAGTTCATGCTCTTTTTATTAAACATCAGCAATACTTTCTGTTTCCTTTTCTCCTGAATTTATTTTCATATATTTTTGTTTCTTATTTTCCTTCCAAAATTATATTTCATAAATATAGGTAGAATATATATATATATATATATATATATATATATATATATATATATATCAGGAAGGGAAAGATATCGAATCTAAACCAGGTTTTCTGTTGAGACCAGTGGTGTGACTGGTTTCCTAATCGTTAGAGGTGATATAATTTTGAACATGGGTGTTGACAGAGCGGAGAAAACACACAACCAATTTAATTAATGTTAGGCCGATTCCAGTTCCTGCTGTAGATTCTAGCAAGGGTCTAACAGAGAAAGTTTGCCATTAGTATCTCAAAATCCCTTTCAGTTTCTGTAACTGTAGCATCTTTTCTCCCATCTTCTTCCTGCTTCATCACTATGCTAGTTTCTTTCCATTCTCTCTGAATGTTTCCCCCCTTTTCCAGGAGTTGCATGGTCAGCTGGGTGAGGCTCTATGAGAGACAGCCAGGAGCTTCCAGTCAGGTCCATCTTCAACAGAGTGTACCCAGCCAAGGTCACCCAGCCAGCTGGTGGCAGAGCCAAGTCTTTAACACAGGGCTCTTTTCTCCCAGGCAAATCCTCAATCTTCAGGACCACCTGCCTCTTTGTCCTGTCAGGTCCTGAGTTATTATGTGATTTAGCAAGTGGCAGCTTTGGTGGTAGAAGTTCATTTCTGTTTCAGAGTTTTTGCCCGAGGTGAAGTCATGTTGGCAGGGGCTGAACTTCTGCTTTGGGCCTTTGCAGATTTAAGGGGGAAAAAAAGTGCACAGAGCTGGAAATTACTTAGTGCTTGTTCTAGAAATGAGAAATGTGTTTGTGTGTCCTGGACATGAACTCTTAGGCATCTGAGAGGCTGAGAGGAGGTGGTTTTGAGGTATTGGGTCTGCTTTATGGGTTAGGCATCTTAGCGAGCAAACCAACTTGCCTTTTAAAGTGTTCAGCAAAGGCCACTTCTTTAATCCTCAAGAGAGTGCTCCCTTTTCATTGGCATCTGCCTCTCCCTAGGCTGGATTCACCTCTGCAGACAACCAAAGTGTCAATATTTGAGAGTGGGCAGGCTGGCTGGCTGAACTGAGGACATCATAATACAGTTGTCACAATAGTTAACCTCACCATTCCCGAGACCAAAATCTGTGGGTTGACCCAGTACTAGCATCTGGGTGATTTAAGCTTCAAATTATTTGAGGCCTCCTATGCTCTGTCCTTAAAGACCCTTTATTCTGTGTTTAATGCTCATCTGGAGAGGCCATGGTAGATGAATCCCATCCAGTCACCACAGGCTGATTTGCCAGAGTTGAACGGCTGAAGGGGAGTTTCCTACAACCAATTATATTTAGGATAATACCCAGACCTCAGTAAATATTTTATCTGTGCAGTTACCAGTTTGGTGATTTATGGAACTCCGGCTGCTATTACCAGGCTAAATGAATGTATGGGACCTTAGTCTTTACTTTAGGTAATTAAATGTTAATATACTTATAAAATTAAAGTACATAAACTGGTATCCATCAGCTGGACCTTGCCATATCTTAGGCCTTTGTATGCATGATATTGTGCAATAGACAGATGGTGGCCTCCGAGGACAGAAAACTGTCTGAACTGGCATGCATAAGGGGATGTGGACTGGATTCTGAAGTTGGTGGGGATCTCTGTTTTCCCATCTTCACGATTAATTCCTACATTGTGGGATGTCTGTTATGATCTGGTAAGATCATGAAAAATTTCTGGCTTGATGCTGGAACCATACAATGCAATGTTTAATAATGATCACTTTCTATAGTGATATATGTTATTAATTTGTATTAAATATTAAAGCATTCTGTTATGAGAAGAGCTTCAGCGGGCACCTAACAGGCTCTGTTTATCTCTGTGCCTCACTGTTGGTCTTCCCAGCTAAACTGTGAGCTCTGCTCGAAGTAAAGGGCCGTTCCTGTTGGTCTCTGCTTTATTTTTGGTGCTTAAATAATACCTACCTTACAGTAGACAGTCCATATCCTACTCATGAATGAAATGCAAATGTGGCTCATATGAATCCACAGAGAGTTATAGCAAGCAGTGTGGCTTTCCAGGCTGCCCAGCTTCGTCTGTTTCCATACAAAAGACAGATGATAGAGTCGACAAGTTTGGGCTTGGGATGGAACTGAAACTCATTTTAATCACATCTCTGTCTTTTGGGAGGTAGATAGAACCAAGGAAGTCATTTAACCATGTTCAAATCCTGGCTCCCGTTGTTTTTCAAAACTGCATTAAGTCTCAAAGAGCAAATCAAGGGTGGCTCTCAGGGCCGGGGTAAGATAGTCCTAGTAAAGGACATGTGGCTTGGGCACAGACAGCTGATTTTCCCCAGGGTGGGATTTGAGATCACTTCAAATGATCTGAGAGTAATCCCTTCTGGTGACTCTCAATTCAGAAACCACCCTTGTCAGGGCTTTCTCCTCCTCCTGCTTTTCACTGGGTTCCCAACTGAACCTGTTCCCTGGGTTCTCTTCCAGGTGACTACACTAGCTACTCCTTTCATTGTTGTGACTAAATGCTGAACAAGAAACAACCTTGGTTTACAGTTTGAGGGGGACACAGTCTCTCTAATCATGACAGGAAGGAAGTAGAGAGTGAGTAGAAACTGGGGCCAGGCTATAAAACTCAAGGTTAGAAGCAAACGAGCAAGAATCGTCTTTACTGAGTTTTCCTCCTTGATACTTCATCATCCATTCATTAATTTATTCAGCGTTTGAGTTTCCCTCAAACTACAGGATGACTCCTCAGGACTCAATAGTGAATCAAAATGGACATATGTGTCCTACCCTGGATGGGTGGACCTCCCACTGGAAGACAGGAAATGAGTGAATGAACCAATGGAGAAAGTAGCAATGGTGTACAGGCAGCAGCCTCATCCAGCATAAATAAACTGGCATGGTAGAGAATAATTAGAGAGGTGAGGAGGCTAATTTTGCCTGAATATTTGAGAAGTCTTCTCCAGAAATTCAACTTTTGATGGGAAATCATTTGGAGTGAGTCTCCCGAAGCTCCAGTGTGGTGATGATCTGAGTGCAAAGATCCTGAGAGTTCCAGGATCTTGGCTTCAGCTTCTAAAGATTCTTGATGCTGATGCAGATGCTGATGCCAGAAACCTTTCCTCACGTTATCCTAAAGGATAGAAAGTGTTCTCCATGCGATGGGGCGTGACCTATGGTCTTTCCTCTTTGCCTTTCATTGCTCCCTCTAAATAAAAATGAAACAGACATCACTGTTGTGTGGGAAAAGATCAAAGATGTTCTTCTGGCAGTTGAGTGGGCAGAGGTTCCAGGGCTTCTGGGTTCTGTCCCAGCTCTGGACCCCTTTTCTTTGTAGCCTTTGCCCTTTGTCTGTTTACCTACCTGTAAAATTAGGAGCTGGGCCAGATGATCCTTTAGTCTTTATATTTGAGAGGGCAGTGGGATCCTTGTGTCTGTCCTGGTACTGTTTTGGGGAAGAACGAATTGTTGGTTGGTTAGGGTTACTTTTCTAGCTGATTGGATTCTCTCTTTGCCCCTCCTCTTGAGCCTTCCTTACCAGTTATGACTGAAGGTGACTCTTCTTTCCCTAAGCTTCATCCTCTCATCGATGGGTTGTGGGCTGAGGGCAAGCTTTCTATATTCTTTATCTTAATCTTTTCCTGGTCACAGAACATCACAGTGTCCATGGGCAGACTGGTACCAAGGAGCCTTGGCATGAGATAATGTAGAGATCAGCTGCCCTAGAACACTGGGAGACAAAGGCCAGACAGTCCATATAAAGAAGCTGGTTGTAGGCTCTTATTTCTACTGCAGCTGAGTATCATGAAGGAAATACAGTCATGTTCTGGTAGTATTCAGAAGTCAAGGGGTCCTAGGAGATGGCTTGCTTATGGCCTCTGTTACAAATGAAGAAACCTGGATCATGGGGACTCAGTCTTGTCTGCAGTCATCAGTAGAAAGTGCTGAGGGTGCTGGGGGTCATTTTATAGTAACTTGTCACTATGGTTACTGCCAATCTATCCAGGATAAACAGGTAGACTCAGATATAGCTTCTCCAATGCTTTGCTTTAAAATATTTTCTAAGGTGAATAAATGTAAAACACTTAACCTTTCCATTTTCAATTTATACATGGAGATAATTATTAATGTATTTGGTACCTACTGTGTGCTCTTCTGACACCAGTCCCCATAATAGTGCTAGGAGGTAGAGTCTATGAGAATCTTAGGCTTACAGATAGGGGAAATAAGGCACCTAGAGTTTCTATTGGCTAAAGTCATACAGTTAAGTAAAACAGAAGAATTTAACATCTGGTTCCAGGGTCTACAGCTTTTGCCATCTCACTGAGCTAAGAACAGCCACCTCTAATGACAGTAAGTGTGTTGGTGAATCAAAAATCCCAGTGCCCACCTTCACACAGTGAAACCAGAGCCCAGCAAAGGTACAAGAAGATTGATTTCAGCTTGAGGACATCACAGCCTCTGTTGCCCTGTGGTTTTCCCATGATGCTCTGCTGCCTTGATTTCCAAACACACGGCTGGTCTCAAAGGCACTCAGCAGCAAGGTCATTATTCTCCCTTAAAATTTCCTGGCTACCTCCTATCTTTGTCACTTTGCTTCTTAGACATAGTATAGTGGGCCATATTGCTGCCCAGAGCATCATAAGGAGGGACCCATTGATCAGATCCAACACTATTTCCCTGCCCCTTGGGCAATGTCCAGCCATCCGGGAGACAGCATCTTGTTTATAATAAATCCACCATCCAAAGAGCTCTAAAGCATCTTTTCTTCTTTTTCTATTAGGACTATTGTTTCTATCTGTTGAGTCCATGAGCATTTGACATTGGATGACTTTATAAAACATTCTACTAATTGGATTTGTTAAAGCAAATAAATCAAACACTAATTGGAACGTGCCCTGCCATTATTTTTGCTTACTGAATTAGATATAATGGTGTGAAGGCCTTCTTATCATATTTGTGCACTTATTTAAACACCCCCCTGGCACACACTTCTGCAAATTCAATTAGATATTCAAAAAAGAAATTCAATTTATGCAAGGCTGGTTTACATTCATTCCGGGGGCAAGACTGGGCTCCCCACGATACGCTGCTCACGATTAATAAGCCCTACTTAGATCCTGCCCAGCCTTCAGAGCATCTGTCGGCACAAGGGCAGAATATGAATGACCAGGGGCTGGAGCTCTTTAGAATGTGTGTGTCCGTAGAATAGAGTTTGCTTCCTGGGCCTGCAAACCATGGTGACTCAGGCTCCAGCAACTGACTTAAAGCACTGCTATTGCCCTGATTTCTTAATTGTACAACATAGTATTCTGTCCTGTAGTTACGTGCTGGCTTCACGTTTACAGATGAACATTCCTTGGGATTTGCTTTGGTTGGCAGACACGGTATGATTATAATTCAACTTCTTCTGTTCTGGCCTCAGCCTTCTCATCTGTGTAGTGGCAGCATCAGCTTCTCACACACAAGGCGCTTTACTAAGTCTGGGGCATTAGCAGCCAGTCCCTTTCCCTAGGACTGGGTTTGTGACATCAAATGACTGGCCACATCTTCCATTCCCAGAGAAAGGAAGAATCATTCTATATCTATGAAATGGGAAGGGCTTGTCAGGATTGCATCGCATCAAACACTCAAGGGATGACACATGTACTGTTCTGAAGCTCCGTGTCCTGTTACCATTGGAAATGTCCATGTTACTGAATTAGGATTGGAGTCTGCACCTCAACCCTGAGTCTTCCCTGGTTTTTGTATAGCCCACAGATGATGATGGGTTTTGCATTGTTAAATGGTTAGGAAGATGAAGGAATGTTTTCTTGTAACAAGTAGATTATGTGCAGTTTTAGGTAGAATGAGTGCTGGGTATGGTGGTGGGCAAACCCAGAACTTGGGAGACAGAGGTAGGAGGACTGTTCCTTTGAGGTTAGCCTGAATTATCTAACAAGAACCTATCTCAGGTAGAACATTGTCATTCATTTGTTCATTCATTCATCCATCCATCCATCTCCATCCATCCATCCATCCATCCATCCATCCATCCATTGAGAGAACATAGCCATGCAAATTCTTTACACATTATGCTTTCTTACTATAGTGGCTTGCATAGTACTGGCAACAGAACTTGAGGCTACTGCAATAAACAGAACCGTGAAGTAGACCCACGGATTCCTGATATATTCCATAGAGTCCCCATCCCCTGCACTGCAGTGTGCATATAGTGGCCTTGCTCTACATCTTGGTTATATTTGTGACAAAGGTGAGAGACTGTCAGATGTAGCTAAGGCCTCAAATCATTTGACTACAGGTCAGAGTGATTATTTTGGATGAATCTGCTGCAGCAGACAAGCCCTTCAGAAGAATGAGACCCTGCTTTAAGAAAGAGTTTGAAACTATAAAAAATGTATAAATAAGAAAGCTCTTGCTGGGGCCCCATCACCAAGAATTGTGGGTAGCATCTGTGAGTTGAGATTGGCTGCTGGTTATAGCTAATAAGAAAAACAAGATGTCGGTTTTGCAGCCAGAGGAACTGGATTCCACTGAAAGCCATCTGAGTTCTAAAGAAAATCCCAAGTTCCAAAAGTTCTGCAGGCACCTGGTTCCATCCTGGGGGAAGAGAAACAGGCATATTGATAACTGCATTTGTGCCTTACAGATTCTGTGGATACTAAATAGGCATTTTAAGCCACTGCCTTTGTGATAATTTAATGTGAGGCAATGGGAAACAAATGTGTGTGTTGTTACAAACCACATTCTGTCCTCCTCAGACTCTTGTTGACATTCGTATGCTGAAGCCATACTTCCAGCATGACTATGTTTGAATATAGAGCCTGTGGATGGGTCACTGAGTGGTGTTAGAGCTCTCTAGGCTGGGAAGAGACTCCAGAAGTCATGCTATTTTTCTGCAAGCATACCACAGAAAGGCCATGCTATTTTTCTGCAAGCATACCACAGAAAGGCCATATGAGGATCTCTGAGAAGGTGTTATCTGCAGCCCAGGAAGGAAATGATCACCAGAATCCATCCAGCCAAACCTTTATGTGGAACTTTAGTTTCTAGAGGTATGAGAAAACACATGTCTGTTTTGAGTGACTTGGTTTATGACATTTTGTTATGGCAGCATGAGTGGACTAATACAAACTACAGAGCTGACGATATTTCTTCCTTGGTCATTCATGGGAAAGGTTCGATATCTCCCTTCAGTTAAAAATTCTAAAAACTAGATAAATGGTTCATTAGTTAAGAGCACTTTATGCTTTTGCAAAGGCCTTGCATGGTGGCTCACACCTATCTCTAAGTTCAGTTCTAGGGGATCCAGTGTCTGCTTCTGGCCTCTGCAGGCACCAGACACATGTATTATATATGCAGACATACATTCAGACATTCATACTTTTATAGAAAATAAAGACAAATAAATATTAAAATAATAATTGGTTTGCTCACATCTCTCTTTTTCTGGTTCCTTGTAACCAGGTGGCTCCCATAGATTCATGTGTTTGCGTGTTTGGCCCATAGGGAATGGCACTATTAGGAGGTGTGATCTTATTGGAGTAAGTGTGGCCTTGTTGGGGGAAGCATGGAGGTGGGTTTTGAGGTCTTCTATATGCTCGAGCTACACCCAATGTGGCACAGAGTCCTTCTTCCACAGCAATAAAACCCAAACTACGACACGTGTATTCTTGCTATATCTGGACAACATACAGTCCCTTCAGTGTTAGTGTGAGCTATCTTTATATCAGTGAGTGATACATGAAGGTGGTACCATCTTCTAGCATGGTACCTTCCTGCTTGATTCTGAGCCCCCGTCTCTGACCCTAGTCCCTGCACCAAGGTCTTCAAGGCAAGCTGAAGCTGCAGAGCCTCTTCCTGAGCATTGACCTCTAGACTTGAGAACTAGCACATAGTAGGTTCAGAGCAATGAGTGATTTGGGAACAGAGGACTTGAAGAGGCCCAGGACTGAGGAAGAGCTGTGTAGCTACCCCAACCAATTCTGTTTAAAAAGCAATGTTAATTGCTGTGGTGACCTAATAGAATGGGTTAATGAGTGTGTGTGTAGACTGAGCTAGCTGGGATTCAAAGTCAAGCTTTGCCACTTGGATTTGCGTGATCTTGGGCAACATTTTCAGAGCATCCTATGTGTAAGCTTCTTCACGCTTGTTACAGCCATCAGTGATCATGTCTAGCTCATGCAGTGAGGGTGATAATTAAATGACTATCATAGGTAACCAGCATCATGCTTGGCATAGGGGGGTATCTATGTTACCATCCTTCAGATTAGCATCTGCTCCAAAGCATCCTTCTCCTGTTCTGTTGCCCTGTATCATCATTTCCTGACCCTAGAACATAGTCAACAACAATTGAGTCCTTAGCTGGCTCATCTCTCTGTACCTGTTGCTACAACTCCTGCTGCCGCTTCTTGTCCTGTGGGCCACCTTAGCTCACCCTCTCTCTTCCAAAGTGGTCTTAGCGCATGTTTTGGCTTCCCTTCTCTCACGGTTTTCAGAATTGAGATAAATACTCTTAAAAGGCTCAGTCTGACCTCTGAGCCCTCAGTCCCTCCCCTGCTGGAAGGTTCATTGAGGTCACTGTGACACCCTAGGAGAAAGACACAGGTGGACTACATTCCCTTCTGCAGGGTCCAGCCTGGCACTTCGCCATGAATAAGACCCATGCTAATGTATTCAACCACCCATTGAATAAAAGTCAATGGGCTGTGCTGTGGCTTGACTTTGGTGGAGATTCCTGTGGTTTGCTTATGTTCTCTTGGATCTTTGGAACCTGGAACTGGGAAGACACTGTGACCTCACATGTCTCATCCTCTGCCAGAGTCGTCCTTTGAACTCCAAGAGCATGGTGCTCTCTCATATGGTTTTCTCGTAGGTTCTGTCTCAGCTATTTAGACAAGGGTCAAAAGTGTTTCTTTGCCTCCCCCGTGCCCGATCAACTCAGATTCTAGTCATGTTTGTCAACATTGTGAGTTCTCCACCAGTAACACTTATCATAGAGAGGAAAACTGAAGGCAAATCTGTACCTTTTTAAAAATAATTTTCTTTTTTTATGTTTGACCTAGTTTCCTATCTTCACTGAGCTTCCTGGCTGGATATTAAAGGCACTACTTTCTATTCTAGAAGCAGCAGGGTGAGACTCAGAGTCTGAATATGGAGCATTCTAAAAGAGGCCTTGCTGGAGCATTGGAAAGCTTCGTTCCTACAATGCTAGGGCTGATGCCCCGCCTCCTCTGCGTCCTGTGTTTGAGCTGTTTCTAGGGGTCCGTGATGCTGCTTCTGTAAGATGGGACAGGCACGGTGACGATAGATAGCAGCATGCTGAAGCTAGTGTTGGTAAGGGCTGCACATGAAGGCTGTTAAGAAGAAGGAATGTTGCTGCTATTATCACCAATTGTGAGATCATGCTTTTTCTCCAGCTGGTAAAGTCCCTTGGGAGTTCTGCAATGAGATTCCTTGCAGAAAGGGAGAGCACTATGCTTAGCTCCTAGAGCAAGAACTGACAGGTGACAAACTTTGGGCAAAATGTGGCCTGCCTCCATTGTTATGTATAAAGTTTTAAGGTAACATAGCCACACCTGCATGCTTTCACAATGAAGACAGTTGCTTTTATATTACAAGGGCAGGGCTTAGCGATTGTGACAGAGACCATGTAGCCACAAAGCTAAAGAGATTTAGTATTTGCTCCTTTGTAGAAAAGTTTGCTGAGCCCTGTCTTAGAGAAAGTTATTGGGGTCTTCTGCTTCCGTATACAAGCAGATTTGCATATACATGCACACCTCTCACATACAGTGCCTGGAACATGCAGAAAGTAACAAATCTTTCGTCCCTCTCCTGAACTTAATTCTGCTTTGGAATACATAGGATCATATCTGAGAAATGCAGAGGCAGGCACATTTATATTTTTATTGAATTCTATTCCTCTCTCATTTTCAAAAGAAGAGCTCATGTTTAAAGAGAAATTCTGATTGGCACTATAAACCTTATTTATGCTTTAATGTCTCCTAAAGTATGTATCCTGCACTATGTTTACTCCCTTACAGATGCTGATAAGCTATACATTACCAAATCCAAATGGATTTTCAAAATCCAATTTCCTTGCTACAGTCTTCCATTTCTCTGTTGACTTTTTTATATTTGACTTGCGTCAGAGCATCTGGGGATTTTGCCACGTTTTGACCCCAACCTGCCCAGTGAAATAGCTTGTCTGCTCAAGAGCAGAGACCATAGGTGGTGGCTTTCTTCCCCTGTCCTCCTGTGATTCTGTGAGTGTTCATCAGGCTGGATGGTGGCTTCTGGAGACAGCCTGAGCTATTTCCTGGAGTGGAGATAGAGGTGAAGATGTTATTTTCTCCCCATGTGACTGTGCTAAGCTTGACATCCCTTGTCTGACACCACATACTCCTTGTGTCTGAGTGAGGTCAGCATCCAAATAAGTTTCTTTGGGGATTCTTTCAAAACATATATCTTCCTTAAGAGCTCTGACACAAATACCTACAGAGGGGAGAGGTTTTTTTGTCTTATGGTCTCTAGGGAAGACAGATACAATTTTGGGTGATCAACATCACCTATAAGAAGTCTTAAGGCCATGGAGGTTGGATAAATGTTCCCTGTTCAGGCTTCAGGGGACCTTGGATCTCTTCTCTTCTCCTTTCTTGGTGGCTCTTAGTGTCTATTGCACTCTGGCTTTCTGTCATTTCTGCATCTCTGTGACTCCTGGCGGTTCCTAGTAACTTCTGACTCTCTAGAATACTTAGATCTTATGACAAGAAGGTTCCTTGTGGCCATCTTGTTCCTGTACACCAGGAGCTAAAGACTCAGAGATGGGAATGGATGTGGGTTAGGAACTTGTCTCTGGCAGACTGTCACCTGCTGTCAATCTTGAGCATACAATCATTCTGATTATTCATCTGTCTGAAAGGAAGCAAATCATCCTTAGGTATATTTTCCTTCTTAGTAGTTTTAAACACGTTGTGTTTGCATCAAGCAGGGTGAGTGGGGAGCAGGTATCCATATCAGTTGCTATCGGCCACAGTGCTTTGTTTTTCCTGATGTGTGTGTTTGGGTGATGCTATCAGTTTATATTGAGAAGGATTATGAGAAGCAGTCACATGAGACCTGCCACGCACTCCTTGTGTGGATGGAGTCTCAGATAGAGGTGGCGTTTCATTACGGGATATGAGGTTCATCATGGTTATTCCCGCAGAGGCTCTTGTCTGATCTACGTTCGTGGACTGGTTGTCCTTTTCCTGGAACAGTTTGGCTTTTATTATAAGAACACAGTGTTCAGTACTTGGGAAGTTTTCTCTCTTGACATAGGAAGCTGGGAGCTCAGATAGGGAGCACGAGCTCAGAGTCAGGCACATAACCACATTTAGGCAGATGGATATGTAGGAAATTAAAATATGATTCTGCAACTCTCTCCTACCCTGCTTTGCCTTTTCTTTCCCTTAATATCACCATGCTGCACATTCTACTTCTTTGTCTATCGGGCTCATGCAACTGCATGCTGAACAGTTAGACAGAATCTCTTAAATACTCTCTGCTTTCTAGGTTTGGCACCAAGCACAGATGGGACTTAAATCCCACTGGACATATTTCCTTCTTTGCTGAGCATCTCGGCACTCAGTGGGAAGGTCTTGACTGTGCACCTGGCTGAGATGCAAACATGTGTGTGATATAGCGCAGTCTGGGGGCCTGCATCTAGAACTCTCTTGTGGAGAGACATTAAAGACATGTACAAGACATAACAAAAGCGGGCCAAACACAGGGTCTGCATGTTCTATGAGTAGCTCAAGGGAGAGCAGGACGCTACCTCTGGTTGCTCCAATGAAGCTCTTCTTGTATGAACCTTCTGTCACCACGCCTTCCTTCTTTGATTGCCACCACCTGCAGCCTCAACCACGAAGACCCTTCATTATCAGAGGAACTGAGCACGGTGTGTCAGAGATTCTGTATGCAGCACCTGTTGCTGAGAGGTGGGCACGGTGGATGGCCATTGTAGTTCAGATCTGCTTCCATTTCATGGTTAGAAATATCGTACCACTTCAGCTTAGTGGTTCTCTCTCCCACTCCTACCTGAAGTCTCTGTAGTGCATTGATTCGTAATTATCCGTTTAACTTGCTTGTTTACTGCTGGTCTGCCTCACTAAGTTTCATATGCCTCTCTAGAAGTCACTGTATAGCCAGTGCCACCCCAGTGTCTGCTCTCTCAACAAGAGAGAATTAGCAAGTTGAATTAGCAAGTAGCTAGATGGAAGCAAGTATTTTTCCCTTCTCTTGGGCAATACTCACTTCCCACCCCACTCACCCCTTTTTTATCAGACATTTTCTTCTGACCTCACTGCAAACTTCAGTTTTTGTTGTGCTTCTTGGATTCCTCAAGATGTTCATGTAATTCCTTTTCTATAATGCAGAACATGCCTCAACTCCTGTAACGCCCCTCCCCGTCAATGGGTTTGATTGTCAATTGCGAAGCCCAGCATTCACTGGGATGCTATCATAACCTGCTCACATGACTATAACAGGATACCCGAGGCTGGATAATTTATGAACAATAGAAAAATTTTTTTCTTCACAGTTTTGAAGGGTAAGAAGTCTACAGTCAAGGAAGCTGCTGATACAGGGTCTTATGGCAGCTTGCTTTCCAGAGATGCCTCCATTTTATTTTATTATATATATATGTCATTAGCTTAATTATCATATAAAACAATAGATTTAATTTCATTTATACTTTGTTCTCATTGATCTCCTCCCTTCCCCCTTCTGCATCCACCTGTCCCTCTCCTGTCATCCTTTCCTCTTTTGCTCTCTTATCATATGTATCTTCTTCTTGACCTTCCCTCCTTTACAGTTCATCACTTGGCAGAGGGGTGTACATGTACCTTGGGGCCCTTTTATCAGGACATGAAGCTCTTCCATGAGAGCCAAATCCTCATAACCTAATTATCTCATCAATATCCCTCCTCTTTATGATACTTCCTTGGGATTGAGTTCCAACACAGGAGCTGGACACAGACACCACAGACACCACAGACCTGCAGTGGCTATGGCTCAACTTGTGATGGAGGCAGATGGGTGTTTAGAGGAGGACAAGGTACTGTTGAACACCAAGGAGACAACACAGGGATGTGAGTGGATGTGGATGGCCAGCTAGGAGGCCAGTGTAGGCTCAGGACAGTGGGTGCCAACTCCTTTTATAGATCAGAGTACGCTTCCTTTGGAGTATTCTTCCTCCTGCCTTTCATGTGTGAAAAATCCCCCTCTCCTCTAGAGCCCTGTTGATTCTCTCCTTCAGAATAGTGGGCTCCTGCTTCTCTGCTCACAGCATCTCTCCTAGTTGGAACCTCCATTCTAATCTTCTATCTCTTTCAATGTCACCCTGAGTGGACTTACAGCCCAAGTATATGCTAAGTTTATCCTTGCCCAAATCAAAGGGACACAACACAATGTCAAGTGATGGATGGCTTGAACTTTAAGGAAGAATCTAGAGACACTCATTCTCCAAATGCATAGTTGTCTAATGTCTCACCAGTTTGTTCTTCAAACTCTACAGAGCACGGGCTTTCAGTCTATTTGTAAAGCAAAGAGGTGGGGGGGATCCATAGTGCGTTCTGTACTTGCTTATCATAGTCAATTCATCCAATGACATACTATAAGGGGGGATATTCTCTTCCGTATTACAGGTGGGGAAACTGAGACCCCTTCAGGGGTGATCCAGGTGGCCCAAACTCACAGCTCTGCAGAGCTGAGGTGTGATGGAGTCTCCTGGATTCTGAAGCTCCTGTTCTCTTTGCAGCATCCCAGCACCTTCTGTGTGTTGCAGGAAGCAATTACAGAGGCATGCCCTGGCATTCATTTCTCCTACTTAGAACAAGCCATTGCTGTTTACTTTCTCAGGAGGGAAGATTGAAATCAATGTAACTAGCCTTATTAACTTTCTTAAATAGGAGGGCTTGCAGATGCCTTTCCTAAGAGCACCAAAGCAAATATCAAAATCCGGTTTGCCCGCTTTTGATATTTTTCCCTCTCCAACACCTCTCCGGAGTTTAAAATTCAAAAGTGTAAATGAAGGGCTGATGGAGCAGGGATAGTGAACCAAGGTTCATGCATGTAGCTGTACTTACCTGTCTCTCTTTTATCTGTAGGTGGCTGTTCTTTTGATGAGCATTACAGCAACTGCGGGTATAGCGTGGCTCTTGGAACCAATGGGTTTACCTGGGAGCAGATTAACACGTGGGAGAAGCCAATGCTGGACCCAGCTGTGCCCACAGGTATGTGATCCATCATGTTTCAGGCTGAGATGGAAGTGGCTGTCTTTTGCAGTGGCTCATGGGGAAGGACCTTCTTATAGATTGAGCTGTCTGAGAGCACAGTAGGTTGATATATAGGTGGAGAGTTTCTGATCCTTAGTGGTGTTTAAGCTAGGGTAAATTAATTCCTTAGTTTAGCGTGAGAGTCCTAGGTTATTAGGATCCAGAGACCTTTGGGATTTCATTTTACTCTGAGACCTTTAAGCTCTACCTATGCATAGGGTACTACTGGGTTTTGTTCTGGGGTCAGATGGTAATGACATTTCAGACAGAAATGAGTTAACTCCTCTCCTCTATGCCATATGAACACCGGCTGAATACATATATTAGGGGATTTCCACTGTCATATTACTATCGCTTTGATGAGTGTCCTGACATCCAGAAGACCGAGCTTCTTTAACCAGTGTAAATTCTTGATGGATGCCTGCATGAGGCCAGCCTGTGAGAAAATATGCCTGCTGGCTTTTAGGAGATGCTCTTGGAGGAGGTATGTGCATACACAGGCATATATCAGCAAGGCTGCCTGGTGATATAGGCCCAGATGTCCTACAGCTCTGTGACAGTTAAGGCCTCTCTTTTGAACAGTGGGAAAGCCAGTTGGCTATAGGACATGAGAGGACATTGTCTATGGAGACTTCCTGGCCAGTGATTCCCTGGAGCTCACACATTGTCTTGTATTTCATCAGCTCCTCAGCCCTCCCTGAGGCGCCTCCTGTTCTTCCATAGTTCACTCTGGCCTTACACACTAGTGTTCTTTGGGCTTGCTCTGTACTATCCTCATGGATGGCCTCACCAACACATTGCTTCAGGTTCTGTCTGAAGACTGAAAGCACTGCATGTGACTCCCATTGCCATGTCTTCTTGGCCAACTCTGGGAAAAAGGTTTCTAGGATATCAGTAAGAGGATGCAGAGAGGACATTCAGAAGAATCTGGGGAGGAAATGTCTTCTCTGACTTTGAGATTGGTTCCAAAGCAAGAGGTACCTGGCTGGATTTTTATGGTTCCTACTAAGGGGACACACTATGTCGTATCTGTTTCTCAGCAGGATTTTGAGTTCAAGGCTATCTCAAAAAGAGAAAGAGGAGAGAAAGAAAGAGAGAAAGAAAGAAAGGAATGAAGAAAGAATAGACAGAAAGGAAAGGAACAGAACAAGCCTGAGTTACTAAATTGGGTATTTCAGAGTTGGTGAGATCCTGTTTGGCCTAAGCAGAAGATTCTTGTCTCATATTCCGATGCCTAAGGCATCATGGGAAAACTTTATCTGTTGCTACATTGTGGATTTTAAAATGCTGTCTTTACTTCCTCCCTCCCTCCCACCCTCCCTCCCCTTCCCTCCCTCCTTCCCTCCCTTCCCTTCCTCCTTCCCTCCCTTATTGCCTCCCTTACTTGACTCCCTTTTTCCTAAGGCAAAATCTCACTGTGTATAGCCCCAGCTGGCCTGGCACTCACTGTGTAGACCAGGCTGGTATTGAATTCACAGAGATCTATCTTCCTTGCCTTCTGTGTGCTGGGATTAATAGTGCATGTCACCATGTCCACATGTTCTCTGCTCTGTTGGCCAGACTGAACAAATCTGGATCTTATAGTGCATGTATGTGTGTGCATATATGTATGCATATATGTACAGTTATAGATGCAACTATGTGTGAATGCATTTGTATAAATATACATATATATGTAAATACATATATATGTACATTTGTATGGATTTGTGGTGTTGTGTGTGATTCATGCACATATCACATGTCTTCATCTTTAGCTCACTCAAAATCATATAGTGTCTTGTGGACCTGATATCTCCAAAATATTCCTTCCTTCCTTCCTTCCTTCCTTCCTTCCTTCCTTCCTTCCTTCCTTCCTTCCTTCCTTCCTTCCTTCCTTCTTTTCCTTTTGAGATAGCCTTGAACTAAAGATCTCCCTGTTCCCTCTTAAGACCTGGGATAGTGAATACCACCATGTCTAGTTCCAATCGTATTTCCCACATTCTCCTCCTGTGTCTACTTACTCTCTAGAATGACCATAAGGCAGCGGCTGTACTTGTCTCCCCCTGTTCCTGTTTGGTAGTCTCTTCATTCTAATATGTCCCCAGCTCCAACTCTGCCTTAGACTTGCCCAGTTTCTTTGCCTAGACTCATTTTCTGGTGCAGACCACCTTGGCCTCTCTCTTGGGTACATGGGGACCTTTCTTTCGGGACTCTTTGAGTCATCCTTTCAAGTTTAATATCCACCACAAACCAGAGACTCTACTGGAATGAAGGACTGTCCATTCCCCTTTGCCCTCTTCATTCCTCTCCAGCCTCTGTCTTGAGGACTTTTGAGGTCTCCTGCTGCTCTGAGAAGACCAAGAGTCCCTCTGTTCCCCCAAGACCCTGGCAGCTTATTCCTCCTCAGTGTCCACCATCCCTGCTTCTGCTTCTCCTGTGCTTGCTTTTCATTGGCTCCCAGAAGTTGCCAGAGAATTCTGACTCCCTTACCTCAGGAACTCACATGCAACAATCCCAGGGAGCCCTTCACTCTATTCTGCCTAACTGTTGCTACTCTTCCCATTCAGTCTGGGGAAGCTCTGGGTAAAGGTTCCCACTACATTTGTCACGTTTCTTTCATACACATTGTGACTGATGATCCTTATCCTCTGGTGAGAAGTCCCTGTGATTGGGGACCACAGTAGCCTTGTGCACAGTTTCATCTTCAGCATCTCTGAGATACAGAGTGACATATGGACCATCCTTGGCAGAGTGTGCTGAAAGGATACATGGATGTATCCCTTACTCAAGGTTATTACTGAAGGCATGGATGGCAATATAAAGGCCTTTGGTACTCTGCTTCCTAATCACATGTTGATCCCGTTCTCCTCCTCCTTCCCATTGTACAGATAAGAAAAGCAAGGTTCTGGGCAGCAACTTTATAAGATTGCTGCCTCCTCTTCTCCTCATATCCCTTCTCCCTAAGGCATGGTGATTGCTTCTAATCTTTATTTTCTCAGCCCCCTTTTGATAGCAGAGTGTCATTTTGTAAATATTGGATCATGCTAATATGATCTTCTGAGCATTCCTAATAGAGGCATTCGATAGCGATCACCAAAATGAGCCTGTCAGGAGGCTCCTGTGGATCTCAGCAGCTCTGCATGCTGCTTAGACTGAGAGGCATGGAAGCGAATTTGGATGAGCAGAAACTGTTCTGGTGGACAGTGGCTGAAATCTTACTTGTGTTCTATAGTCCAGTCATTTCTATCTCTTCTGGAATCTAGCTTGAGTCTGTTTATTCAAGACATCTGCCGCCATTTATTGATTCCCCCTCTGTGACAAGCTCTGTATCATACTTGGCCTGGGTGAATCGGATCATGTTACTTTGGAGCTTAATCTCTTTAGTGGCTTGGCCTTTAAGTAGACTGTGATTCACATACTGTTGGGCCTAACTGGGCTATCTAGTATCTTTTATAAGCACTACTTCTTACCTCTCAGTGTTCCTGATACCTTGGCTAGTTTCGATGATTGGACATGTCATATTCTGTCCTGATTTAGGATCTTTGAACATGCTCCTCCTGCTCACTGGAATGCCTTTCTCTACCTTGGACCATTTTCTTCAAGTCTCAGGTCATGTAACCTCCCATAGAAACCTTTCCTCAGTGCAGAACTGAAGAAGATTTTTTTGGATGCCTACTTACAGCATCCAATTCTTAGCTTTCAAAGCCCTTGTTATAGACCCAGTGTTAGCTTTGTAACTGCTGCAAGAAAACACCTAGGAGAAACAACATAAAGGAAGAAACATTTATTTGGGCTTGTGGTTTTGGAGGGTTCATGCAAGGTGAGGTGGGTCCATGGCTTTGGAAGGACCTACTGTTCAGCAGAACACCATGGCAGCGAGGGTGTGAGACAGAGGATCTCTTCTTTTTCAGAAACCAGGAAGTAAAAAGACAGACAGACAGACAGACAGACACACACACACACACACACACACACACACACCCACACACAGAGGGGGGGGGAGAGGGAGGGAGGGAGGGAGGGAGGAGAGAAAGAGAAAGAAAGAGAAGAGAAAGCGCCTTTAAAGTCATATCTTCAGTGATATTTATCCCCTAGTCTGGCTGTCTTCCTCAACTTTTCCTATTTCCTGGTATTCCATTCAGTTGTTAATCTATCAATAAATGAATCCACTGGCTATAGAGCACTCATGATGCAATCCTGCCTTCAAATTCCTATTGCTGAATGATGTATTGGGGACCAATCCTTCAACATATGAGCCTTCTAAGGATATTTCAGATCAAAACCACAACACACAGGACAGATCAATGTATTCCAGACTTATGCCAGAGCCAAGTGATGCTGGCACCTGCTTGCTTCTGTTTTCCCACTTTTTATTAGAAAATCCACGTGAGAGCTCCCTGGAGATGGCCAGGTGTGTGTGTGTGTGTGTGTGTGTGTGTGTGTGTGTGTGTGTGTGTGTAGGCTGAAATGTCAGCCTAGGCAGTCCTCAGGCAAGCTGCCCCACACTCTTTTCTGCTTCTTGAACCATTTTGGAATATAAGAGTAGGAACATTTAAGATCTTGTGCTTTTCTCAAGCCCACTGATACCCAATGACACTTCACAAAAGGGAAACTTCTAGAAGCTGGTCTGGCATGAGTCAGACAAGCCAAGGAAGTTTTTCACTTCCCGAATGCACTGCTGTCTGAGAAAGCTTGGCAGTTTCCTGTAGCTCAGGTCCCAGAATTCAGTTCTGCTCCCTCCTGCCCCATCACACTCTTCCTATCTTTCCATGGAGAAGCTCTTAGGCAAACATTCCAGGGTTCAGACCCACTTTCCATGCCTCATGTCTGTGACTCCATTGCAGGGGATTAGAGTAAGCGAGATCCACAAAATTTCTTGATAGGACACTGTCTTACCTAACTACATCTACCACAGAGCCTTAGCCATGGCTTGGCTCCCATACAGTGGTCGTGAGGTTCATTCAGAGAGCATCCTGAAGTGAGGGGCATAACAATGCAAGGACTGTAGGTATAGTGTATGTGTGTGTGTGTGTGTGTGTGTGTGTGTGTGTGTGTGTATACATGTGCCTGGGTATGCATTTGAATGTCAACCTTGGGCATCTTCCTCAGTTGCTCTCTATCTTGCTTTGTTTTTAAACAGAGTCTCTTTCTTTTACTTGGCCAGTGAGCTTCAGGCATCTACCTTTGTCTACACCCCTAGCACGGGTACATGCTAACACACTAAGCTTCTGTAAGAGAATTCTAGAGCTTTGTCTCAGGACCTCATGATTCCATCGCCAGTGCTTTCCTGACTGAGCCACCCCTCCAGCCCCATAGATGTCATGGGGCTTTGAAAAGTTTAAAGCCTGTGGTGGAAAGGTCTGGGAGGGGCCTTGTCATGCTCATAGGGTTTTATTTAGGTGTCAGGAATGGAGTAGGGCTGACTCAAATCACACTTCGGTGTGTACAGGAAATTCTTCATCTATTTCTCATCCGTGCATCAACTTGACTCATTCTGATCCCACAAGGAATTGATCTTAATTTTTAGCCATTTATTTTGTGACTATCTTAGACTTATGCTGGTCATTATAATTTCTTCAGGAAGCCTTCAGCTGCACAACCCCCTCCATCCCTGCATCCCCTCCATGCCTGAATGATTCTACTTTTTTTCCTGAGGCCAGGGACACTTTTCCAGGTCTAGGTAGCCTGATGCCCACTCAACATCCTGTCTTTGGCCTGTCCTCCTTAAGTGCTTCTGCAAAGCAGAGTGGCCTAGCAAGTCCTTCTCTGGACCCTTCCAGGATAAGAAATTTCTCTCTCCTCTGTTTAGCTCCCCACAAATGCAGCCCCGTTGATTTAGCCTTTCTGTTGCCCATGGCAAGCCCTCTGCAGTAAGTTTAGACTTTTGAGAAATGAAGGAAAGATGAAAGCAGTCTTTACTTTAATACCAACCTTGGTAGTTGCCTGAGTGGAATGGTTAGGGAGGACAGGGGCTGGGGACAATCCAGGAAGAACATGGGACACCTGGCCACAGGATCTTCCCATCAGTCTCCTGTGAGAGGGGTTAGAGCTTCCACGATGGCTCTGGTCTCTCCTCTATGCTCTTGGACTCTCATACTATGCATCTTCAGCTTTCTCTAACTGCTGATCTTTATGGAGAGCTGCTAGCAGCTGTGGACTGAACTGTACTTCCTCAGAGGGCATGTAGAAGTCCTAAACACCAGTAGTTGTGAATTCGACCTTATTTGGAAACAATCTGGGGCCCTTATTTCCCTAATTACATTAAGATGAGGTTGTGCTCATTATATTGGATGTTGCTCTAAAATGACTAGTAGGATGTCTTAATTAGGATTCTCATTGCTGTGATAAAACACCTTGGCCACAAGTAACTTTTGAAGGAAAGGGTTGATCTTATCTTAGAACTCTCAGATCACAATCCATCACTGAGGGAAGTCAGAGAGGAACTCAGGGCAAGAATCTGGAGGCAGAAACTGAATCATAAGCCATGGGGAACCCTACTTGATGACTTGCTCCTCATGGTTTGCTCAACTAGCTTTATTATACCATCTAGTGCCTGCCTATGGGTGGTAACCCCTATAATGGGCTGGGCACTCTCACATCAATTGATGATTAAGAAAGTGCCCTAGAGGTTTGCCTAAGGCTAATATTATGGAGGAATTTTCTAAATTGTGGTTCCCCATTTTTAGATATGTCTCAGTTTGTGTCAAGCTGACAAAACCCAACCAGCACCTAGGGGCACACACACACACACACACACACACACCACACATACACACACACACCACACACACACACACACATACAGCACACGCACACGCACACACACACAGGGAAAGAGGTCCCATGAAGATAATGGCAGAGATTGAAGTGATGAATTTACAACTCAAGGAAGTTGAAAAATGGCTACCAGACAACAGGAACTAGAGAAAGTAGAGAAGGCTTCTTTTCTGGAGCCTTTAGTGGGAATATGGTTTGGCCAACACCTTGATTTTGAAACTTTGGCCTCCAGACTTGGGAGGAAATGGGTTCCTATAGTGTTTAGTTACCATTTTGTGGTAGTTTGTTATTACATGTCAAAGACAGCTAAAGCCCAGTCAATCCCATATCAGTGCCCTGCCCCTGTCCCTGCCCACAGCACCTTTTCACAGAGGGACTTCCTTAAGGTCATTAGAGACATTAGAAGCTGGCATTTACTCTGTGCCTACTCTAACCAAGAATTAGATTAGGCATTTTTTCCATATAGTATTTGATCTAATTTGCAACTCACCCATGGAGTGTACTGTGTCCCAGAAAATTAAATAACTGGACCAAGATCATGTGAGCTCCCGGTGGCAAAGGAGACGGGCTTGGAATCTTGACTAGTAAAATATAGATGATATGCATGCTTCTGTCATCAACTGAGTATCTTTTAAAATGATTTCTATTTGCAGTGTGATTTATGAGGGGAAGACCAATGCATATTCATGCAAGAGAATATGTACAATAGGCATAGCTACAGAGAACAAAGTGGAAGTCACACATGCATACAAACACATATAAATATGTTTCTTCATATGCTTTTTAAAAAGTATTTTCCCATATCATTAAGTATTTCTCAAATCATGTTTTCTAAAAGCTTCAGGGTTTTCCATTCCGATGACTGTTCCACAATTTATTTAACAACCCTGTCTCGTTCCATATTCAAGTCCTTGTATTTTCTTCTAAACTATATTGTAGGCCTCATTTGTGTACATACACCAGTGCACTCATCTCTAGACAGAACCATTCCATGATATTACCTTAGCTCCAGCCAATTTCCATTTGAGATAAGGGGCTCCATGTCACTATTTGCTAATAATTTATTCCCTTATGCGCTCCAGCTAATTCAGCCAGGCAAGCTTTGCATTCATTTTGATGATAGGGGAGACACATCCACTGTCACTGCTGGAGAATGCTTTGTGTCTTCAACAGCTAAACGTCCAGTGCTGGAACTTAAATGGTAGTTGTCAGGTAACATAATTGGTGTGGCTTTGATGCTAGATAGCGAGGCTTCATGTGTGCTATGAGTGGTTATGCATGCAAATGGCATACAGCTGTATGTATGGCATTGCAATATGATTGGTGGTGCAAGTTTGTTCATGGCATGTGTGTAAGCTGCGTTGTGTCTTTCAACAAGTAACCTCTCCGTGCTGGGACTTAAATATGTATTGTCATGTCTGTCAACAAAGTTGTGTTAGTGCAGTAGATACATGGATACATGATGTATGTGTGTGTACATTTGTGTTTTACATGTATATACAGGGTGCTAACATGCATGTATGTGTTTACTTGATGGTGCATGTATATGTGTATGCATGCTATCTGTGCGCCTGTGTGTTATCTTAGACGCACACTACTGTGTTGTGTGTGTATGGTGTGTGTGGTGTGTGATCTAGAGGACATGGATGTATCACCTGAATGATGGCTACTTTCTGCTTATTTATACTAAGTGAAGTCTCTTCCCTGAACTCTGAATTTAGAGGTTATTACTCAGACCAGCTGCCTGGGAATTCCCCTATCCCTCCCAAGTGTGTTCCAGGACCACAGCTACTGCTATGCTGTTGTTAAATGGTGGTGGGATCCAGACTCCAGGCCTCATGCTCATTCAGAGAGTATTTCAACCACTGAGTCATTTCTCTCCTCACTAATGTTACTGTTTGTGTGTGTGTGTGTATGTTTTGCACACACATGTATATAGGTCTGGGGAACATTTTTTCAAAGTTGTATCTCTTCTGCTGTGGGTTTTAGGAATTGAACTCAGATCATCAAGCTTGTGTAGCAAGCTTTTACTCACTGAGCCCTACTGAGTGTTCTCACGTATATCATGAGCCCCGAGTGTTCTCATGATACAACTCTGGCATACATACCAAGCAAGGATCAGCTTCTTTTACTTTTTCAACCACTTCCTTTTATTCTCTGTGTCTAGTTTGGAAGACCATCCTTCAATCCTGCTGGCTAATTTTGGGAATCTCCCATTGAATGAGCTTGATAAACTATAGAGCTGAATACTCAAGCATCAACTAGCAGTCCAAGGTGGCTGCTCAAGTAACTTGGATACAGCTACCTGGACTCTTCAGCCCTGGACGTTTCATCTGGGAATCTAGGGTCAACATCCAGAGCTTGTGAGTCGTAGTGCCATGAGATAATGGTAGTGCCTGACTACTGTGTTGGAACTAAAAGATGTTGGTGAACTTCTGCTTACTGGCCAACTGTTTTATAGTCTGCTTTTTTTTTTTTCCAAGACTGGTCCCTTTCTCTCTTTATGATGTTTAATAATATTCTTCCAGAACATTCCTAGTTTTGAGAGAGATAGTCATATTTGACATTTTTTTTTGTTAGCCACAAACCCTGCATGTCATAGCATCATGCCTTTGTCAACTGAGTCATTTGTCTAGAGTGTATCTGTCTTTTCCTATCAAACTTCTTTTCTAGATCCCACATCATCTGGGAGGCCTTTTCTCCACTGGACACATTTCCTCCACTCTGCCTCTGTTTCTGAGTCTATCCCTGTATGTTGTCTCCCCTTCCTCACTAGGGCTGGGGGCCTCCTCAAGACCTGGATTGTATTTCTTGTTCCCTGCATGGAGCATGTGGTGGTCCACATATGGACTCCATGGGTGGTGGGTGTTTAGTGGAGTTGGAGGGTGGGGGTGAGAGTGGGGAAGAGGTTTCAGGAGAGTTTTCAATTTTGATGTTTTCATATTCTCAGCAGCCTGTGGCTGTCACAGTTTGAGTGTGTACTGCTTGCTGGATAAGGCTGTGCTGAGTGGGGTGAGCTGGTTCAAGGGAGAGGTCCTTTGGGGCTTGCTTTCTGCAGAGCTGGTCCTTTGATCCTTGCACCAGGCAAAAAGGATTTTGGGGATTCCTCTTCCTTCATGCTGAAGCTAGACAAGTGCTCACTGGGGAGTGGAATTTGGGAGATGCTCTCTGAAAAAAGCTTTGTGAGCCCCAAACTCACTTATTGTGCCTTCCAAAGTATTAATGCTGAAATGGGCTGGACACATAGTCTATAAATTCATATCACTTCTAATACTGTTGCTGACTTGTTTAGAACTACACATTCCTAGGTTCCATTTAGCTTTTGCTCCATCTCCCCTCTGTAATGATGAAATACTGTTTATTAATTCTTTTAAAAGTGATTGGTTTGTATACATGTGCTTATTCTTTCTCTCTCTTGTCTCAGTTCACTGTAATATCACTATGAACAGATTGGTATGTGCTGAAAGAAAGAAGAGAAAAGGGAGAAGGAGGGAGACGAGTAGGAGGAAAAAGGGAAGAGGGCAATAAGTGGCAGACGATGAGGAGGAGACAGAGACAGCATACATGTATAACAATTATACTTAGATACATACATAGTGTATAGATTATAGTAATTGTCCTGCCCATAAGAGAGTGGTATTTATATAGTAGTTGCCTTGTGGCAGGGTGCTATATTAATCAGCTTAAGGACATTCAGCAATGTAATCCTTAAAATATTCTTAAGTACATTTTATTATCTACATCTTACAAATGAGGAGAGTCAGGCACAGAGAGCTTAAATGGCTTGTCCAGAGTCACCATCAACATGTCCTTGAGTGAAGATTAGTCCTCAAGAAGTCTAGGGCCAGCCGGGTGGTGGTGGCACACGCCTTTAATCCCAGCACTTGGGAGGCAGAGGCAGGTGGATTTCTGAGTTCGAGGCCAGCCTGGTCTACAGAGTGAGTTCCAGGACAGCCAGGACTACACAGAGAAACCCTGTCTCGAAAAACCAAAAAAAAAAAAAAAAAAAGAAGTCTGGGGCCAGCCTCTGCTTCCTAAGAATGCAGATCATGACAATCTCTGAAGTCTCTTGACTCTTCTGTCCTCCATCTCTTTTCTCACTACTGTATTCAGATTGAGATTTTCGCCTCCCAAGATGGCTGGGTATCCTATTGGATAGATGAGTCATGGCTTATTTGAGTAGCATCCAAAAAGTGGCAGCAAAGGAACAGAGAGGTGCCATGCAGAAAGATGCCATGCTTCTGACACACCCAAATAAAAGACAAAGTCCTTGTCTCCAGACAGCGCTCTGAAAAATGCTTACAAAGCATCTCTTTTTATGAGATGGTCTCTTGTGTACCTAGCTCTACAAAATTAATTGGGAAAACTGCATTAGCCTGTGATGACCCCAATCAGTGCTAGTTTGGGATGTTTATAGGGATCATAGAATTGGTTGAAAAAAATGGACAGGAAATTGAATGCAGGTTCAGTAATTATAGCAGAAGATATGACTGGGTAATAATGAGTGCTGGCTGTTGTTATAAACAAGGGTCCTAAGGATTGCTTTGAACAGCAAAAAAAAAAAAAAAAAAAAGAAACCTTGAAGTGATCAGAATACTCATCTGCTAGATAAACAAGGCAATGTGTCTGCTCTAACACACATGTGGACGGCTATTTGAATATTTGGGTGTCTTGTGACATCATACCTGGATTCCAGATGTGTCTGTCACATGCTCAGGAGTATATGCAATAGTTTTGATCCTAAATTTCCCCAAAGGCTCATGTGTTCAAGGCCTGGTGTTAAAGGGAATTGGTGAAACCTTCAAGGGTGAAATGCTAAGGTCTTAGAGTGTTAGAGGCATGTCCTTGAAGGTAATAGTGGCACCTCAGTCATCATCTCTTCCCCCCTCTTTCTGGACACACTCTTCAGGCATCTGTGGGCACCATACATATAGGCAGAACACCCATCCATGTGAAATAAACTCATGAATTTTAAAAAGAATTATATAATTGTTGAGAAGACAATAACCAACATTCTCCCCCTAAATATGTGTACCATTTGTTGAGCAGTAGTCTAAGGTGTTGGTGTCTATTTACCATTTGATATCTCAACAACGCTGTGAGCTGAAAGCTACTATTATTCTTATTTACAAATGAGGAGACATCAACTAATGCACTGAAATATTTGAAATAGAGGAGCTGAGATTTGAGTCTCTGACTTCTGACTCCAGACACCTTGGGCCACTATCAGTTTTCCACCAGTAAGTAACTTTATGAAATATGTTTTTGTTGTGGTTGTTTTAAGATGAATTTCACCCATGTAGCTCAGTCTGGCCTTGGGCTCGGAATCCTGCCTCAGCCTTCTGAATGAAATAATTAATAATTATTTAAATATTAATATACCTGTTAAATACTTTAAAGTATGAAACATATTTTAAGTATGAAAGTATGAAACATACTTTAAAGTATGAAACATATTTTAAGTATGAAACATAGAGATGTAGCTAATCTTACATCTAAAACTTTATATATTAATTTAAGATTTATGAAAACATTATAGTTGACTTCTAACCAGGAAATGGAAGAATGTTTTACTTAAAATTATCTTTTTTACATTAAAATAAATTGTGTGTGTATGTGTATGTGGTCTGTGTATTCATTAGTGGGTGTGTGGGGTGTGTGCACGTGTGCACATGAGTTTGCAAGTGTGTGGAAATCAGAGGTTGACACTGAGTGTCTTTCCTTAATTGTTCTCTACCTTTCTTCTTTGAGACAGGGTCTTTCATTGAACCTGAATCTCATCAATGGAGCTAGGGTAGGTGGTCTGTGGCTCTGGGATCCTCCTGTCCTCAGTCCCAACCCCTGTGCTACAAACACATGCTATTTTTCCGTGGATGCTGGGGATTGAATCTCAGATCCTCATACTTGCACACATTTGTTTATTTATTCTAAGAATAGTAAGTCTAGTTTAATGATGAGGGTTGATTTTACCTGTTTGTGGAGTTGACTAAGTCCAACAAGTAGAAATATGGGCATGGTGAGCTTCATTCCTGCTCAGTGCCAGCATCATGGAAGTGATCATGTCCGAAAAACTCCCTGAATAGAACAAGAGAGAGATGAGCTTCCCTTAGCCCTTCAGTCTCCTCCTGCTTCTCCTTCACTGTTCTCAGGACACCCTGAAGGCAGCCATGGCCGAGTATCCTTCTAGTCTTGGTGACTATTGCCCTGTGCTAGGTACTGTTCTTATAGACTGTTCACGTGAGAGGACTGAAACTCCAGAGGCCATGGTTCTTCTGAGTTAACACTTCCTTTCTGAGTGTCTCCACTCTCTTGCCTAATGAGGGGGCAGGTTTCTTAGGCTTTGGATATAGTCATGATTTGAGTTATCATTGTGCATGCTGGGAGATTTGGTAAGACAAGAAAATCATTTAGTACAACTGGGGTAGTCTCTTTGGATTTAGTGAAAATCAGATGGCTGAGGCACCTCTATAAAACAGAGACCATCAACCTGGAAAAAGCCAACAGTCAATTGTCATCTCATTTGGGGCCACTTTGCAGTTTGGCAGCCACTGCCACATGGGTGACCAAGTCCATGAAATACAGTTAGTCTTAATACATCTAAAATAAAAACCTGTTTTAAAAGATTTCATTATCAGGAGAGCACATAAACCATTTTCTTTACCATTTTTTATGTTGATTATATATTAACATGATTTTAGATATTTGTGGTTTGGCAAAATTAATTATCAAAATTGATCATACTCACTTTTAGCCTTTTTGATGTGGCAACTAGAATATTTAAAATTCCATGAGTGGTGCATATTATACTTCTCTTGGACAGTACTGCCACTGACTGTCAGAATTTATTGTGCCTTCTGTTCCTCTGCCCACAGGGATGTCTCTCTTTGATGATGGCAACAGCTGGTGTATACTGAGCACTTACTGTATGCCAGGGTCTTTAAATGTGTCCTCTGCATGGATTATAGAAACCCCATGTTGCTTAGTTACTCTTGTGATTGTTCTTCCACAGATGGAGAAGTCAAGGCACAGAAAGATTAAATATCTTGCCCTTCATCTGCAAAGGGCAGACAGGATTTGAACCAAAGCCCTAGTTTAGTGGATCTTACTGATGCTCTTCTAAAGCTCTTGCTTTCGCCCTAAGATTGCTGTTCTTGCTGTGTGCTCATTCACTTCCCAGTTCTCATTTGTCCTACCAAGAAATGATCTGACTATCCCTCAGAGCCTTTTGGTGTGTTCTTCCTCTGTGTGTGTGTGTGTGTGTGTGTGTGTGTGTGTTGTGTTTTGTGTGTGTGTGTGCGTGCTAGTGCACGCCAATGCACACCAATGCACATTTATGTGTAGGTTGCAGCTCTTTCATTTAGCCTTGACATTCTGTGAAAGAGACAAGGAAACGTCTGTGGTATTTGTCATGTTCTGCCACGCCACTCTCTAGAGCCAGAAAAACAGCCTTTTTTTTTTTTTTTTTTTTTTTTTTTTTTTTTGTCTTCTGTACTTCTTTACTGGCTGATTTTATGTCAACTTGACACAAGCTTCATCAGAGAGGAAGGAGTCTCAGCTGAGGAAATGCTTCCATAAGATCCAGCTGTAAGGCATTTTCTCAATTAGTGATCAGTGGGGGAGGGCTCAGCCCATGGTGGGTGGTGCCATCCCTGGGCTGATGGTCCTGAATTCTATAAGAAAGCAGGTTGAACATGAAAGTAACCCAGTAAGCAGCACCCCTCCATGGCCACTGCATCTGCTCCTGCCTCCAGGTTCCAGCCCTGCTCAAGTTCCTGTCTCTACTTCCCCCAGGGATGAACTATGATCTCAAAGTATAAGCTACTGAATAAACCCTTTCCTTTCCAGCTTACTTTCTGGTCATGATGTTTAACATAGCAATAGAAACCCAAGTAAGGCCATCTTCCTACCACAGTTTCTGTGTAAATAGCTCTGGATTTTGTCCTAGCTCTGCAACTTTTGGGTATGTATTGTCCTTCTCTGTGTCTTATTTACTATTATGAATAAACCCAGAAGCTAAGTTTTTCTGGTGTAGCGTTCCTTGATTTGTAACTGAGGAGTGAAGGAAATGGGACATCTCAAGTGCAAGAATTTAGTGATTCTTCTGTAAAAATAAGACATTGTGAAAAAAAATTCTGCGACCTCGCTCATCCATCCATCTGTCGTCCATCGGTCAGGCACGACAGGTGCTGCTGATTTTCTGACAGGAGAATTTGTCTTCATGAGTGTGTGGAGCCCAAGTTCCCGAGGGACAATCTGTTCCTGAGAACTGAAGCTTTCACACTAAGATAAATTCCCAGGTGAGCATAAGGTACTTACTGTGTTCCCAGGCACCCACAGAGCTACAGGTCTCTACTGTGCACAAGTTTGGCCTACATCATGAGTCCAAGTCCAGGCTGGTGTCATAGAAAGAACTCATCTAACAAAAATCTAGCCCATGTTTTTGAAAATATCTTCTGTCACACAGTTTTGACAATGCTCAGTGCTATCTTTCTGTTGGGGACGCAACTGTGTTCTAAACAATTCTCAAATATGCCAGTATCTTTTAGAAATTACTTCCTTTGCTAAGTATCATGTTTCTCATTAAAACAAAAACAAGTTACATTTTCTCAAAATTAAAAGCATTATTTTTCACCAGCAAAACAACTTGTAAAAGCCTGAACAGGCTAGCGTGTGCTGTGCCCTTTAAGAGTCTTGGCGTATTCTAAGGTTAAAGGAAGACTTTTAGCCCTAAGAACTCTGTAAAGCCAGAGCTACTGGAGCAGGCAAGCCTGTTAAACCCATTGGTTTGGAATTAGGTAAGAAAAGAGAAGCCACCTTCGGGATTTCCATTGGGAATGAGTTTTGTAGAAGGTGTCAGATGCTAAAATACTTCGAAGCCATCACATCTGTGGTCAAGTGTCTTCCAAGGTAATTAAGACTCTACAATGGGAAGGATGATTGCTTCAACAAACGGTGTTGGATAAACAGACTTCGATATGCAGAAGAAAGCAGAACCCTTATCTCATGCCACACACACAACCTTAACTAAAAATGCATAGAGACCTGCCTGTAAAACATTGGATTATGAGTCTTCTAGAATATATGGAAGGGAGTGTCATGACTTGGACCAGTGGCTTCTTTGAAAAGACATCAAAAACATAAGAGATAATACCAAAAATAGGCACACAGAATTACATAAAACTGAAAAATGTGCATGTGTGTGCGTGTGTGTGTGTGGGGGAGAGAGAGAGAGAGAGAGAGAGAGAGAGAGAGAGAGAGAGAGAGGAGAGAAGAGCAAAAAACAGTGGAAAAGAAATTCATGGAGTATAAGAAAATGTTTTCAAAGCACATCTGATCAGGGGTTAATACTGAAAAAATATGGTTATTACTTACAACTCAACAACATAACAAGGCATTGATTGAAAGATGGGAAAAGATATTGAATAGATAGTTCTCTAAGGAAGCCATACAATTAGTAACAAGCATATGAAAAGATTTTCAGTATCACTGATCACGAGATAAATTTAAACCCAAATGACAACAAAGCTTACATTTATTTGGATGGCTTCATCAAATGGAAATCAAAGCAGTCAAAAGCAGCAAATGCTAATGGCACAGATTTGGAGAAATTGGAACCATTGTGCTATAGGTAGGCGTGTAAAATGATGCAGTTTCTGGGGAAAACAAGAAAGAGAGCTGCACACGATTGGGCAATTCCAGTTTTAATATGTGTGGCACACAAACAGGGTCTTGAGATAGGCATGTACCCATGTTTCAGCGCCATTCCTGATAGCCAAGAGTCATGAGCAACCAAAACAGCTACTAACAGGTAAGTAGATAAAGAAACGACCGCTCCTTTTTCTTTTGTGGTCACTCAAAGAGAAATTTTACTGATTAAAGTTTCTCCTTCCACTACCTGGGCTGCCTGTGTGGGCCTCAGGTGGAGAGGAGGTGCTTAGTCCTGCTAGGACTAGTTGTCCCAGGATGGGGTGGTACTCAAGGGGTCTTCCTCTTCTCTAAGGAGAAGGGGAGGGGATAATGGGGGAGGAATTTTTAAGGGCGGACTGGGAGGGGGCTGGGGTTGGGATGTAATATGAATAAAAAATAAATTATGAAAAAATAATAAATTTGTTATTTGATAATTTCATACATGGGTATAGCATGTTCTCCTCACTCTGATCCCCCATCCTCTCTGATCTTCCTCTGACCCCTGAAATCCAGCCCTCCCCCCAGTCTGTGAAGGCTCCTTTCCCTCATCCTTGACTTTTTGTTTCACTTTGTGCCCCTCCCCTGATTTTTAACCAGAACCATCAGGGAACAGATGTTATATACATGCACAGGGATATTACTCAGCCTTCAAAAGAAAGGGAAGTCTGACTGCATGGATGAACATTATGTGAAGAAAAACATGAAACTTCTTAAAATGGCTTAACCTGAATGATCCCACTTACAGGAGCACATCGCTGTGGCCAAATGCGTGCCTCACACAACTGGTGGGAGGAAATATTTGGTCAGGTTCCTCTGTCAACTCATGACGATGTACTGGGTCCCGTTGGACCATGGCTGCCGTGGCTTCTGAACATTTGGTTGACTGAACCTGGAAATACTACTTCCTTAAGAAGCCCTTTTTAGTGGAATATTCCAGGGACTCTGTCTTTTTTAAAAAAATGCTCTCTAATGAGTTTACAGTTTTACAGTCTGGAGGCTGTGATGGGTGGGCCTTTACTAATTCCTGAAATGCAGTCAAAGCATCCTTTCTGTTTTCCTGGTATATATTGCTTGCTTTTCTAATGGCCCTAACGTCTTGTATACCCATGGCCTTTCTAGCCACAGCGTTAGAAGGCCCCATATTCATTTCTGGCTTCACATCATGCTTTTTCATGTCCTTATGTCCCATTTGGTCTCATTTGTGTCTGGAAACCTGGCTAAAAGCACATAACAATAACTGTGTTGTACCTGAATGCTAGGTTGTATAGAAATTTCCTCTGACAAATGCATTCAGTCATTAGGTTTGAATTCAGTCTTACTCAGATTTTCAAGAAGTGAGTAAATTAAAGACTTTTTACTTTGGGTGTATGTGTATGTGCCAACTTTTAGCACAAATGGACTTCCATCCATTTCTCAGTGATGTGTTTACTCCCTTCTGAAACTGCATGACCACTGTCTGTATTTTCTGTAATTCTGTTGGCATTCTGGCCTTATGCACTCACCCTGGAACATCCTTTTATGCACCATTTAAGAAATCTAGGGCCTCCTGAGCCCTCACCTCCAAACTCCACAGCAGTTCTAATGATACAGACATCACTTAGTCATGTTTAGTTGCTCATTTCTCTGTTAGAAATTTTCTGTATTAGTTAATTTTTTGTCCCTGGGACAAAAATCCAACTAAAACAACTTTAAAGGAGACAGGGTTTATTTTGACTGACATTTTCCCAGAGTTTAATTCATCGTGACAGGGAAAATATGGCAGAACAATTAACTCATGGTGGTGTTCAACCCATGTGTTGAAAGCTGTTCACACCTAGGAAACTGATTGCAAGGCAGGAAGTAGGGACTGTATATAACCTTCAAAGGTGTCCAGTGACCTACTTCTGCCAGCTAGGCCCCATTTCTATAAACTTCTGCAGCTTTCCCAAATAGCACTGCTACTTGGGGAACAAACATTTAAAACACTAGCCCATGGGGGACATTTCAGATGTAAAAATCACACAATGAGATTTCTATAATAGAGAAAATAATAAAAACAGAAAATAGGCTTGCGGTTGCTGCTACTGGGAGGAGAAGCAGAGGGGCATTGTATTAAATGGCATATTCATGCTGCACAAGCAGAACTCTGGGAGGAGTAGTTTGTAAACAATAGAAGTTTATGTCTCACAGTCCTGTGAGCTGAAGAGCCCAAGGTCATGGTTCTAGCAATAATGGAGTCACACTTTGCCTCCAAGATAGTATTGAAAAGATGGTACTGATGGAACACACACACATACACACAGACAGACAGACAGACAACACACACACACACACACACACACACACAAACACAGAAAGAGAGAGAGAGAGAGAGAGAGAGAGAGAGAGAGAGAGAGAGAGAGAGAGAGAAATGTGTTTTCACATAACAGATGATAGACAGTCCTATTAGGTCTCTGCAACCCTGTTAAGGTCACTCTACATGCATGAGGACTTAACTCTCATGACTTAATCATGACCTCACCTCTTGATGTTCACACATTAGTATTTATGTTTCTACATAGACACTTTGAGGGACAAGTACATTCAAACCATAGGAAGTGCATGCCATGTTTTAGTTTTGTGAAATGAAAACTTCTATAGATCTTTTGTGTAACAGTTGACTACAGTTAGCTCTATAGAATTGTTTGTTTAGAAATGGTTTGCTTCCTGGCTCTGTTTTGTTCATGAGATGCAATGTTTCAAGGAACCAGGTATTTAGTCCCTCTGGGCCCTACACAATGAAGAAAAATTGAGTAGGTAAGAATATAGTGTTCTTGTGTTTTTGCCATAACGTGGGATCTGTAGGGGCATTCTGCTATGGTATGATGTTTGGCAGTCAAGGACTTTATGGCTTCTTCACTTAATAGAATGAGGAGAATCTCACCTGCACTCGAAGATGTGTAGATGGGCACAGAGACTCATTCCAAACACAGTTTAGCCATTGTAAAAGAATTCTTGTTGTTCTTTTGGGGATAGTATTGATAATTAAAAGATAGACTTCATTTAACAGTAGTATGAAATAAAATGATTATCTGATTTTAGTTACATCAAACAAAATGTCAGCTTTACAAGCCCAATATTTTAAACTTTACACAAAGTTTTAGACTTTATAATGTAGACAGTAATCACAGAAAGATTATCTTTCCTAGATTGAAAATCTTTTTCCTTTGATTAAAATAAAAAGTTACCAACCTTTGTCCTGGAGTCTCTACATAGTTGACTTTTAGGAGGCTTGCCATGGACATCTTCCCATATGAAGTTCAAGGGCACCACAGCCAGGAAAGTTGTCTGGAGCACCTTGAGTGATGCTGAAGACTGCCTTCTTTGGCTTAGGGTATTCTGTAACCTTGAAGAGAAGGTTGTGCAACTGGGAGCAAAGAGATTAAATATCATAAGGGACAACCTAGAACAAAATGTTGGGTGTGTGGACCCATGGGAGATTTCAATGTCCTCCAAGTGCTGACAACTCTCAGAGCTGGACTCTCCCTTAGACTGGGGTGTCCACCTGTCCCCTGCATAAAACTCATGCCTGCCCTGTTCTCCTTTTTTATGCATACTAAAATGTTCTAGGTGCTGACTGTGGTCTGTCATACTCTACTGAGTTCATAGTTCCCCTTTATTGCTAGTTACCGAAGGTCCTTTGTCACTTGTATACTGAGCTTCAGTAGCAGGCTCCAAGATGGTCAGACATGGCTATTTTAGAGTCTCCATATAGTCACCTTTACTAGTGTCAGAATTAGGTCTAGGCTATGATAGGGGGTTCTGGTTCTGCAGTGAGGAAACAGAAACAGTTGACAATGGACCCCTGTAAGAGAGAGAGAGAAGCTGACCAGGTATCTGAACACAGATCAACCCATGGCCTTCTAGATTCTACAGTAATGCCTTAGCCCCTGTTGCCTGTCTCAGAGAGAGCTGGAAATGTCAAGTTGCATGTTGGCAATTGTCTATTTGGGAGATTTAAAGCTTCACATGATCTGTTCAGCTCACCTAGAACCATCAGGGTAATAGCAGATGTTCTCAAGCCTTGGTTTATGACTAGGGTGGGAAATCGGGCAGCTTACAGAGCATACTTCCTTTAAAAGATCCTGGTTAACAGACGAAGGTCTTCCTAACACTGAACTCCTGCCATACTGCTACTGTAATCTTACTTAGGAAATGAGGTTAGGAGACCAGCAGGATTAGTCAACTGATACCTTTAGTCTCAGCGTTCCAGATCCCAGGGCAGAAAGATCACAAGTTCAGGATTGGCTTCGGCCATATAGTCAGACCTTACCTCAAAAACAGTCCACAAACAGAAATAGCTTAGACTTCTTTTAGACCTGAATCCTGGTTATCATTAAAACTTCTCAAGAACTATGAGCATTTGTGCCCTGTAGTCTTGATAGACTTGAGAACTTCGTTTCTGTTTTGACAAGGAAGCGATTATCTATAGGTAGCAATTTCCAGATACCAGGCTTCCCATGTCTAGAAAATCAGAAACAGGTGGGCCTGGATCAAAGCTGGACTTCTGTTGTAGGATTCAGCAGTTTACCTGAGTGGACCCAGGTGCCCTGGACACATGGGCTGAGTGCTTAGGTCATGCCAATGTTCCCAGCCACCCAAGTCTTGCGAGAATCATACCACAGAGGCTTTTACCTCCCTTACATTCAGGCTTGAGCTGCAGTTCTGAGGATCATGGATCCATTATCATAAATAGATAACATGGCAAAGAACCACCTCTTTGAACCCAAGTCTTTTTTCTTGTGATGTAAGACTGGAAACATCTGTCTGCCTCACGTCGTTACTGTAAGAGGACCCAAGGCAGTGGGAAGCGGGTTTGGAGAACTCTGTCTCTTTAGGCATTTCTTGTTGCTGCTGTTACTGTGACCTTCAAGAACAGCTGGTTCCAAACTTCCTGTGTCAAAGAACTGTAGAGCTCTCTGAAAAGACCACCCCCTGCTTACCCACCAGCCCCTGGGAGGGCGGATTAAAGTTGTTGTGGCTGCAAACCCAGCCGATATGGGCTGTAATATAGTAAATTATCACTTGTTTTGCAGTCTTGACGAGAAAAATAAATGCAATTACACTCATGAATGTTGAAAATGAAGCAAAGCAATGTGGATCGGCACATTTGAGGTGCTTTTCCAAATGAAAAGCTGCCTACAATG
The DNA here is from genome assembly GCA_021653895.1 of Mastomys natalensis. Taxonomy (NCBI): domain Eukaryota; kingdom Metazoa; phylum Chordata; class Mammalia; order Rodentia; family Muridae; genus Mastomys; species Mastomys natalensis. The sequence continues at coordinate 1,463,360 of JAJTUV010000213.1, read as the reverse complement.
AATGCTAATGGGCTCCCTCCCTCCTGCTCCCTGGCATATGGTGCAATGTGATCTTTCTGAATTAAGAGAGCAGCTGCGCCAAGTGGCTGGCCATGGGAGCAGTAGCCTTCAACAGCCCCCATGATAGGAGCCTCAGCAAGTAGACCCCAACTTTCTCCCTAGCCTGAGTACCCTGGATGGGCCCAGTTTCCTAAAGATGATAGTGAAATGATTTGGGAGCTGTGTCTCTGCTTCTGGATCCTTGAGTCCATTCTGTAGTTTACCCTGTGTGGCAAGCACGTATTGAACAGCAACTGTATGCTCCACATTGTACTGGGAGTGAGGTAAGTCCTAGGCATTTTTTCCCTGCTAGTCATGCAAGACCTTGCCACCCAGGCCCAAGGGTGGCAATATCCAGCTTTATGTTGTCACGACAGTGGCCAACATCCATATGTGGCCACTGAACCCTTAAAATGGGGCTAGTCCAAATGAGATGTGATTGAAATGAAATACCGGAACACAAAGATTTAATACAAAAACAATGGTCAAATAATCGGAAGGTGGGCCAATGATATGCCAGTAGTACATTATTTTGTATTAGGGACTGGGGTACCAGATAATTTTCTGTTTGCATGGGCTTCTGCTGAGCTAAGTGAAATATAATAAAAGGATTTTTTTTTTAACTTTTTAACATATGGCTGATAAAATTTTTGAAGGGATAGTATGGCTTCCACTTACTTCTGTTGAGCAGTGTGGCTCTAGATCTGTTTTCTGGTTACCCACAGCTTTTGACACACACTCCCTGTTGGGGACATTCTGTTAGACATTCAGCCTCACCTGCCATTTGCTGTCTCAGGGACCTGGTACTTGTGGAAGGCTTTTCCCCAGCTTCCTTTTAACTTAACTGTCACCTTCAGTGAGAAGTATTCTCTGACTGTCCTTTTAGCATATGTATCCTCTGTTTTCAAACACTCTTTCTAGTCTCTGTCATAATGCTTAGTTCTATTATATATTTATTTGTTTCAGTATCTACTTCTCCTAAGAGAACAGAAGGAACGATTGGGAACTTCCTGTTTTATTTTGTGTTATTTTCAAGTGTGTGTGTGTGTGTGTGTGTGTGTGTGCATTGATCTGTCTGCACCTAGTGTGTGGAGGTCAGAGGTCAACCTTGGTGTCATTCCTCAGACACAATCCACCTTGATTTCTTGAGACCAAGTTTTTCCCTGCAACCTGGGAGCTCACCAATTAGGTGAGGCTGGCTGGCCAGCTAGTGAACCCCAGAGATCTACTGTCTTTACTCCCAATTGCTAGGATTACAAATGTGTGCCACTGTGCCTGACATTTTGAGTAGGTACTGAACTGAGGTCAGAGGGTTTCATGGTAAATACTTTATCAACTAAGCTATCTGCCTAGATCATGGCTTTCCATTTCAATCGTCATGTTACTATAGCAACTGACACATAGTAGGTACTCAAACTATTTTCCTAAATGAGTACATGAATAGTTAAATGTTTCATTTGTGTTACAAAGGAGAAACCATTTTGGTTATTTTTAGATTGCTGATGTTTGAATAAGAGTCAACAATGGGTCCCAATCTATCAATCAAGGGAAGTCTGAATGAAAAGAGAGACTGATGAATGATGTAATGAATTTGGTAGAGTTGGGATTATGTAAATTAACAAGGAAGCTAAGTACAAGTGGTTGAACCCAGGGAGGAGTCTAAGGGGCAAGGACAGGGAAGCCCATTAGGGGACTGCTTGGAGTATGGAGAACATAGGCAACTGTTGCCTTCTGTTTGCCTTTGGCCATAATGAGCCAGGGTAGCTGGTGCATGATGCCTGGGGATGAAGGCCAAGGAGGTTCCCTCTTAAGTACAGAATCTAAGTAAAGAGTCTATCTGGATTGAGGAACAGAGACAATGGTGAGGAGGGCTAGTGGGAGAACAGACGCAATTGTTATCCCCAAAAGACCTAAAAAGCCACTTCCTTTAATGTGATAGAATGTGTCTATTCCAGATCAACAACCCTATCCTAAAAGTATCCTAAAAGTAGGATGCTTATAAGCATTAAAATTGTTTAACATTCATGAAGGGATTCCTGGCCGTTGAATTGGAAGTGTAATTTTGGGAGGCATAAAGTTGTTATTTGCAGAGGATATTATTATTCACCCAAAGCTCAAGAGAAATAAGTGAAAAACTATTACAACCCAGTAAAAGAGTACAACAGGGCAGCCAGTCAGGGACTAATCATACAAAAATCAACAATTTTCTCAACCTTAGTAATAACTAGTTATACAAATAATATAAAATGATTAATTTTGCTAAGGCATCAATGTAGAGAAAGCTAAGGAAGCTCAAGAACTAGGACTTTAGAAGGAAGCTGAAGAGCAAAACAGAAAAACAAACCAAAGAGACAGATCGGTCTCATTCTTTGACAAAGACTTCCTATTTTAAATCTTGTAGGTCTAGGTTTTATTTAAAGTGCACTCCAGTAGTAATTAATGAGCAGGGTTAAAAATGTATTGTTTAGTTTATCTAGAAAACATAAATGAGTACAACTGACCAGACAACTGTTGGGAGACAAGAGCAGAGGTCCAGTCTTACTCCCAAAAGATTAACAGAATAGAATATGTCCTGTAAAGAGACACGTGTATGCTTGTATGATTGTGTGTGTATCGCATGTGCCTATGTATTATAGATAACCTGGACACTTCTAACAAGTGAGATAAATCAGGATGAAAACTCATCTACAATGAGGCATTGGGCAAGTTGGGATAGATATTTCCTTTTTTAAATTAATTGATGTATTTACTTTATATCTTGATCATAGCTTCTCTTCCCTCCTCTCCTCCTAGTCTCTCCCTCTTCCTTCCCCTCCCTGATATCCTCCTGCCCTCCTTTCTTCTCAGAAAAGGCTCAGAAAAAAAAAAGAAAGCCTGCTGGGCTAGATTTTTAACATTTGTTATCAAAATGTATTCCCGATGAATGGAATTAGTACTATTCAAATGTAAAATCTATAAGTCTCTATGGCATGTGATGCCTAAGTAACTTTTAAAAAAGTTTTAATATTAGAACAGTTTTCTGGAAAAAAAGAGCAATAATGATAAGTATTTCACCCTGAGAAAATAAATATGAAGACCTACATCAAAATGAGCCCTGATACACACACACACACACTAGTTATACATAGTTATATAAAACAAATGATTGATACCATGAATATGAAAAGAGCTTCTACAAATCAATAAAAGAAAGACAAATGATCCATTAGACAAATTTTGTATTGGTGAGACTTCTGAGAAATACTGTCAGTATAAAACACATTGGTACAGTATTTAGAGAGAACTATTTAATATCTGTCAGAAACATGAACTATGTATATCTCTGGCCCCCAAATTTATTCTTAAAACTGTATTGCAAGGAAATAATCAAAGATAAGCCTAAAGTGACAAGTTCTGGGTGTGTGAGCCCTACTTCCCAGAATCCTGCTCTGGCCATTGGACTACAGAATAAATGAACTTGCTTCCCAGGATGGCTGCGAGGCTTCTTTTAGACAATTTGCCTGTAAAAAGTCTGGGAGGACGGTGTTGTTTATTCATGGTTAATTTGGGGCTCCCGCATCTTCCCTTTCTTTCTCTACCTTGGGGACTATTGGGGGGCCTTGTACATTTCAGCTCTAGGAGAAACAAAGGTTTCTAAGAGGACTAAACCCATGTTTAAATTTAATGGTGCTTCTCTAAGGGTAGAAGTTTAGTTTGACAAGACATCATTTAGTAAGTGCCAACAGCATGCAGATGAGGACTTAGCCTGGGAATTGGGTGAAAAAGGCTCTCTGCTTGAGTACATGTTAGTGAGACACCAGTGAGTCCTCCTCTGAATGAGGCCTTGACTTTGACCTTTGTCTTGTCTAGCCTAGTTTTCCCAAGAACTCCTTTAGGACGGATTAATTTACCAAGAGACTTCTACCACTGTTGGTGACTGTTTGGCCTTAGTTCCCTTTCCTGTTTATGTGATAAAAAAAACCCTGGTAAATGCAACTTAAAGGATAAAGGGCTTGTTTTAACTCACAGTTTCAAGTTACCGTCCATCATTGCAGGGAAGTCACAGTGGTAGGAGCTTAAGGGAGTTGGTCATATCGCGTTCATTATCAGATATGAAGAGCAACATGTGAGTGGACACTTAAGCTCATCTCATCTTCGTCTTTCTATAAAGTTCAGGATTCAAGCCCCATGAATGTTCCACTCACAGTGGGTGGGTTTTCCTGGCTAACACAATCAAAATAATCTTCCACAGACATGCCCATAGGTCATCCTAATCTGGGCAGTTCCTCAGTGAGATGCTTGCCAGTTGATTCTAGATTGAATCAAGTAGACAATTAAAACTAGCCATCATAGGTTGTTATAAAAAAAATACAATAAATGAGGTAGCTTTTAGGAACAGCAGTTTCTTTATTTCCTTCATAGGCTAAGGAATTCAAGGTGAAGTCTTTCACAGGCTCTGTGTTCGGAGGGCTCTCTTCTTGTAGATAGAGCATTGGAGTTTGTCTTAGTTAGGGTTGCGATTGCTATGATGGAACACCATAGCCAAAAGCAAGTTGGGGAGGAAAGGGTTTATTTGGATTTACTCTTCCACATCCATAGTCCATCACTGAAGGAAGTCAGGACAGGAATTGAAAGAAGGCAGGAGCCTGGAGGCAGGAGCTGAAGCAGAGGTCATGGAGAGTGCTGCTTACTGACCTGCTCATCATGGCTTGATCATCCTGCTTTCTTTTAGAACCTGGGGCTACCAGCCCAGGTACAGCTCCGCCCACAGAGGGCTGGGCCTTCCCAAATCACTAAAAAAGAAAATGCCCTTCAAGCTTGCCTATACCCCAATTTTATGGGAACATTTTCTTAATTGGTTTTCCCTCTCTCAGATCTCTAGCCTGTGTCAAGTTGAATAGCATTAGCCAGTGAAGAGTTGTGTCCTCATTTTTAGAAGGGGGCAAAATGGTCTTCTGGGGTCTCCTTCATAAGGGAGTTAATCTCATTCATGGGGCTTCTGACCTCAAGACATCACCTCACGTGATATTATCTCTTACGGGGCTAGGATTTCAATGGAATTTTGGGAGGATATAAACAATTAGAACATCTATCTGATAACCATGACTGACATTTAGCCCTAACCCTGATAAGTTCATTCATTAAGTGTCCTCCTATTGCTTCCGGTAGTATTTCTCTGCTTTTTGCCCTAGCTCTGTTCTCTATTGTAACAGTTTTAAATAAAAGCTTTGCTAACGTTTTCCATGACAAGTATCCATGTCAAGACAAATCCCAGCCTTCCCTATAGGTGCTTTAGATATCATAGATAAACAGGAGGCAGCCCACAATCAGTCTTTAGAAGAACACATTTATTCATGGATTCAAGAGATATATAATGAAGATTTATAATATGTTATATTATATTAGATGATACTGGGATACAATTGGGTGCAAACAAGATACCCCTTACATAACCACTCAAAGTACAGTGAGTAGGAGAGGAGGAGGTTCCTCTCTCTGTTATGCAGGAGATAGGGGTCCCAGGTCAAGAAGAACAGTCTCTGTAGGAGATGCATCTCAGTTACAACCACAGTGAATTTAACCTTCACTTATGGACCACAGGCTCTACGGTTTCAGAGCTCTTGTAAGCACATTTGTGAGTAAGTATGAGGCTGGATGGCTCAGGAGCCAGGCTATCTGGGAAGAAGACAGCTGAGGTTTCCAGAGGCAGCCCAGCTGAGAGGAGACACGGACAGGGAGATTATCCTAATAGGATTTTGCAAAGACCACTTAGCAGTCGCTGAGCTTGGGGGAAAAGTAGTTATGAGCTGAGGGTGGAGACATAGCCAAGAATCTGGCAACTAGGCGAAAGCTTGAGGAGAAAATCTGACAGCCAACAGACAGAACAAGATGATGCTTGCAAAAGGGCAAAAAGAATAGACTGGGGAGGGGGCAGGTTTCTCTGAGAGATATGGATGGAAACGGGAGCGCCTTAATATAAGTGGAGGCTGCGCATTAAGATAATTCCAGTGCTAAGAAGGAACAGAGCCAAAACCTTTTGTCATTGCGGTGCTCCACGCAGTCAGAGAGCTCATGGAAACAGATGTGGGTGGCGGAGGGTCAGGGTTGATGTGGAATGAAAGATGTAGACATAAAACATGCACAGGAATAGGGATGCCACTCCAACCCCACCTCTGTAAGAGACAGGAAAACAGAGCCTCCACGAAGTGAGGGTTTCTCATCAAAGCCACACAAGAATAGAAGTTCTGATGCTGCTGACGGGTTTGCAAAAAAACTGTATATCCACCATGGGAGACAATTGACAGACCCTCACAAAAGTGAAACATGGAGGTTTGCTTTGTTTTTTAAGATGAGCTTGTAATCCACCTGTGACCATACACCCCATACCCCATGTTGTTTAATAGGGCAGAAGCAAGTGTGCCCAATGGACTTAGAGTGGGATTTGTGACCACTAGTCAGTGATTATCCTTCCATGGCAGCTGGTATTCTCCCTTGGGTCTCCCCAGCTCTCCTCTTCCCTTCTTCATTCACATGAACACATGATAAACATGTGATTTTGATGTCACTGGTGGGAATGTGATGAGAGCCCTTTGCAGGCCTGGCCATGTGTCACCTTCCACATAACTTGCCAACACATAGTTAGGGTTTCACATCAGATATCCATGAAAGGAAGAAAGTTTTCCTACTGTAGCCATGAAGCTAATGCATTCCCCCTGTGGAAACAACTATTACCCATTCTCATTATTTGACTGCTTACTCCATAGTGTTTGCTCTCTTTCATTTTCCCAGTATTAGAAAGTAGTTGCCTAGTTCTGTTTCCTGGAGCACCTTTGAATTAAAATGACATTTGCATGCCATATTGTCTTTGAAGACCTTCAATGTTTATTTAATTAATATGAATTACTTTAATTTTTTTCTCTTTGCTTGGAGAGGTCAGTCATATGTTGATGTTATTTGACCTCAATAGGTTATTTTTGAATTTCTCTTTTCTTTTTTAAGACTTAATATTACTTTGCGTGTATGTGTGTATGTATATCTGTTTGTGTGTATGACACATGTATGTTGGTATCTGACATGGCCAGATGAGTATGCCTGATCTTTTAGCACCCAAGTTGCATGTAGTTGTGAGCTGTGTGATGTGGGAGCTGACAACTTAACTTGGGTCCTCTGGAAGGAAGGAAGCATTCTTAATCATTGAGCTATCTTTCCAGCCCCTATGCTAAATTCCCATTTGCTTGGTTCCTTACTTTATTTGAGCTCTGCTGCATCCCCTCTTAGGAGAGAGGAAGCCGCTGGAGACTGCAAATGGGACTATCAGATATAGTTAGACATAGAGACAAGGGGAACATTGTTGTTTCTAGTCTCTATGTCTAACTATATCTGATAATTGTTAGTAAGATCATTTCTACTCACGTGGCACTGGAAAAACCCTCAAGGGATTGGGACTGCCTTCTCCAGCTTCTTTGTGTTTCTCTAGAATCAATAGAGTCACCTCTTTAAGAAGAGGTTCTTCTGTTTCAGGGGCTTTGGTCTTTAGTTTCCTAGACCCGTTTGTTGTCTTAGCCTATCCTGTATTTCCTGTGACCATTATCATTCCTTCATGATAAGGAGTTCTAAGAGGAGTTTAGGGGAAGATGTCTAGCCATAGTGGGCTAAACACTCTCTAGGTGGCTCATGTCTTTCCCCAGGGTTTGAGGACACTTTTTAAAATGTTTCCTTCAAATCAGGAATTTCTGTATTTAGCTTCAATAGTGCCATTCCATTTGGAAGAAGAGGACAGACATTGATTCATCTTCTTTCAGTTTGACCCGGATGACCTTAAAAATCTTTGACATGAAGTTGAGGTGCTTTCTGTGGTTTGGGATCGATCGTGCTTTCTTGGTTCTTTTAACTTCTTGTTTATGTCATTCAGCTCTGGAGATGGGAGCCCTGTGAAATGGCAAGCCAGCCGCCATATTTTCTGGAAGACTTGGCATCCTTTCTGCTATGCCTTGCTGGGCGATTATAAATACACTCTTGCACAGCCAGTGTGACACACTCTTATTGCAAAGGGTTTTCAATGACCGTATTCACTGAAATGGCCTATTTATATGTCAAATGCATTATTGGATAAGTGCTTTTGTAAGAATAGAACAACGACAAACAAAAGACCCAGGCTCAGGCTGCCAAAAGATACTGCAGGGCCTCTCCTGCTGGTCCCTCCCCATCACTCCATGTGTTCATATAAAGTTGAAATGGAGGGGCTCAGTGGTGAATGGATAGTAACTGGGAAATGGTTTTCAGAGGACTGTTTTCCTGTTTTCGCTTCAAGATTTTAATTTTATTGATGGTATTGCTGCTGCTGTTGGACCTAGCATCATGGATCTAATTTAATTTAATTTGCTTCCTTGCAAAGAAGGTGATCCCTTGCCCAGCTGCTGCTCTGAGCAGAGAGGGAGCAAGCAGGCATGGAGATAAAGGCTGAACCTTATCAGACCTCTCCAAGGTTTATGGTAATGAGTAGAGCTTAGAGAGTTTGGGAACTTTTTCCCTGTGATTGCTTTAACTACCATGCTGCTTCCTAGGCAGCAAGGCTTATTGTGCCTCCCTGTCTGCTGTGCTGTGAGGAGCTGGGGAGGTGGGATTATGTGGGTAGTGGATTCTACTGCTTCCAGGTGTCAAGCTAAGATGAGTATAAGACACATGGCAGGTGTTTTTCCATCCATTCTGTCGCTGTGTGGCTAGGGAAGGTTTTCAGGGAGAATTATGATGGGCAGCAGGTATGGTTAGGTAATCCTGCACTAAATCCAGCTTATATGACTTCACTAGTTTATCTCTTTGGAGAATTCTTCAAACTTTCTGAGATGGCTTCCTTAAGTCATACATGAAGAGAGCCAGTGCCTCTGGGAGAGACTACCCCACTCTTGTCTTGCATTCTCAGCAGGATCAAAATTGTAGGATCAGATATTTTTAAAATTTGAAATTATTTCTAAGTGTGTTTGTGTGTGCACATGTGTGCCGGTGCACATGGAAGCCAAAAATCGACCTCATTGTCCTTCTCCAGGAGCTGTCATTCTTTTTGAAGCAAGATCTTCACTGGGCCCTAGGTGGCACCATTTTTAGGCTGCATCAAAATGCAGTGAGCTCCAGGGATCCCTTCGTCTCAATATCACCAGTGCTTACATTACAATGTGCACTACCATTCTGGGCTTTCTGTGTGTTTTTTTAGGGATTGGACTCCTTGGGGCTTTGTGGTTTACCAGTTAATACTTGTCCCTGAAGACCCTGTGATTCATTGTTTAGACTAAAGGACTCAGGGAAAAGCCACACAAACCAAGATACATTTCTTTGGTTGAATTGGTCTTGCTGATAGACAAGACAAAAAGATGCTGCTCCTTACTCAACCTCCTTTGCTGTCTTTCTGAAATGTAACTTGGCTGCTTCTTGTAGTTTTCCATCCAGCCTTGGGCTGCCAGCATCTCACCTCCTGATGCTTTGACTTGATCATCTTTGCTATGCAAGCTTCATTACTTCATTTGATCTCTCAAGTATCCTAGCAACCCAAGTAGAGCCTTTATTTGGCATATTCTCTTGGCCACTCGGATTGACTGGTGGCTCCCACTGGTAAGTCTAGATTTCTCAGTGAGTTTCTTCAGTTCCATCTCCTTCTGGTCTATTCTCTTTTCTACCTGGGGCTGGTGAGTTAGTGTGCCCCTGTTCAACCTCATGAACTGAACACTATAGATACCAGAAGACATGTGGCCAGGCCAGACGAGTGGGTATGTGAAGTAGAACAGCCTCATGGGGATGAAATCCCCGTGTGAAGGACACATTTCCAGAATGAAACGGTAGGAAAAAAAAAAAAAACATCCTCCTATGGATGAAAAAATGCTTGGCTCAGAAAAAATAATCAAAGGACAGAGGCCTTAGAAAAATATGATTAATATTCTAAAAAATGCATGCAAGTGCATCAAAGAAAAATCCATTGACATTAGGGAGAGGTCTTAGGAGCCAGATACAAAATAAATTCAAAAAAATATTTGTTAGCTTTTCTCCTATGTGCAGTTTTTAATGCATACTGTACAGAACAAAGGAATCCCAATAACAATAGGGCAGAATATTTTAACGGTTCAGGATGAAGATAATAATAAGATGTAGGGCCTGAATGAAAAGCCTGAAAAAATGGACACACAAAAGACTGGAATTCCTGGGAAAACAGTGTGTTTCTGAATGGAAACATTCGGTCATATCAGTATGTTAGTTCTTCCTCAGTTTTCTTTCCTATTTATGCTTTTGTGACCTGTCAGAAATCAGTCTAGTTATAGATAAAAAAAGGCATATGCCTCTAAGAAGAGTAAACAACTAATTGTTTTAAAATAAATGGGTTATTTGCACAGTAAAAAGTTATAAAGAGTTCTAAAATGATGCAACTCCATAAACATGTTACTTTTACAGCTAGTGGAAAATAATTGAAGCCAACCAAAAAAATAAAGTAAGAGTGATGGGAGTATGCGCAAGTATTTACTATGTGATGATTATGGATTGTACATTAGTGGAGAGAGGATTGATTATTAATGCAATTAGAAAAATTGGTGCCTTAGCAGGGAAAGTGGATCGTTATGATATGTTAGGAAGCAGAAAACAAAATGTAGTTAGATTCTACATGGTATTGGTACAGGGAAGGTTTGGAAGCTGTAACGATGTTTGATTTTTATATGCGCAAATGAATTTTAAAAGTGTCATTAAAATAAAAGACCCAGCTTCTCTATTCCCTTTCTAGTTAATCTCCTCAAAAGATGGCTCATAGTCAATGCCATCAATCTCTCCTTTCATGATATGGTACCAAACCACTGCAGCCTCTGTTTCCACCCTTCATCGGAACTGATGTAGTCAAGGATACAGTGGCCTCCACAGCTAAATATGGTGCCACTTGCCTACTTTGACCTGTACCCTCTGTCTAGTCACCTTCTTCTTGAAGTTCACTCCTCACTTGGCTTCTGGATCATCACTCTCTCTTTGTCGTCCCTGGAGCAGATTGCTGTTTTCCAGTCTCCTTTACTGGTTTCTGGCCCTCTTAGAGTGCATAGAGCCACAAATGCTTTTATGTAGCTGGGTAGACTCTACTGAGGATCTTCTCCCTTTGGGGTGATTACCTTGACGTCTATTGCAGGTTGAATGCAGCCTCCATTTTTTTTTTTATCTCAAGTTAAGCTTTTTCTCAATCTACGCTTGGAAAAATCAAATGCCAACATGTTCCCTTCACTTGAGTGTCTTATTAGTTTCTCCGCTATAGCAAATATGCCATCAAACTTGTAACGTCCTCATATCCCCACTCTGACATTCCCAAACTCCCATGGTGTCTTAGTCACTTTTCATCATTATGACCAAAATACTTGACTGAAACACCTTGAGAGAAGAAAGATTTATTATTTTGGCTCATGGTACCAGAGGGTCACAGTCCACTTTGATGGGGAAGGCATCATGTGTGGCTTGGTCCCTAAAGCAGAAAGAAAGGAGTGACCATTGTTTACATGATGACACACAGAAAGCAAGGAAAAGGCCAGAACCAAGGGCAGTTATAACTTTCTAAAACCCAGTCATAGTGATCTACTTTGGCCAGCAAAGGCCACCTCCTCAAGAGTTCACAGCCATTAAAATAATACTGCAAATGAGGGCCCAGGTGTCAAAACTAGATCCTTTGGGGGAACAATCCAGATTTAACTGGCAACACATGGTCTTTATTAAGTAGGAGAAGTATCAATCTCATGATCTGTTAATATAAATATATAATAAAAAAAATAACAAGTTGGCAAATTATGGCCTAAATTGAGATCTAAGAGCTTGATTTTTATAAATTATGCAGAAACAGGGCTATACCCATTCATTTACTGTTGTGGCTGTTTTGCAGAGCTAAGTAGATGCAGTAACCCTGGGATGGTTCTAAAGCTATAGATTGTGCTGTCTACCTCCTTGCTACTGTCTGATGACCCCAGGCATTGTCGATCAGTATCTGGATTTGGAGCTGAAGGAATGGGCAGAGAAACAGAGAGCATCTTATTCTCTGGAACCATCATGATCGAAGATATTTTTGCTTTTAACTGGGATACTTTTAAAAGTGAAAATGGTGTTTGAGACAGGCAGTGAAATATAGCTACGGATGCCTTAATGGATCATTGAGAACTAGATTGGAAAGAGAGAAGTGCATCAAGTAAGGTTAGAATTAATAGAATTAAGTAAAAAAAAAAATAATAGAAATCAATACTGGTAAAGCAACAGCCTTCATCAGTAGCTGGGAGCATTGAGATTCGTTGTAACTTTAGATACTTTTTGTGGGAAACAGTAAATCAAGCAGTCATTCGCTCTTTGACAGTGGACAGAATGCTATTTATTATTCAAGATAATAGCAGGGACAGAAACTCAAGTGCTCCTTGAATCGTACAAGGGACAGAGATGTGAGACAAGAACAAAATGTTCCACTCTAATGAGTGGAAAAGAACATCAGAAGACGGGTAACATGGACGTTTGAAACAGTGCAGAATGGTGGACAGGAGGGAACAGCTGTAATTACGTAAAGATCTAAGGAAGTGTCAAGGAGACAGGCTTGCACGTTTGACTTAGCAATGAGCCAGCTACCAAGGGCTCTAATGAGGACCAAAGAGGATCTCACTTGTATGGAATGAGACCTGGGTAATCAGTACTTTCCTTTCTCTGAGGTTTTGTGACATGAGAGAACAGAGTGTGGAGGCAGATGGGCTACAGAGCTGTCCTTCTAGAGAGCCAGTTCCAAATAGTGTGCTCTGAAGTAAACTCTTGGACCAGATTTTCAGAAAATGTCCATGAAATTTGGAGCATCTTCCATATTTCTTGGAGAGGAAGGACCAGGCCGTGGGTTGTGGGTTAAACTGACAGCTCAGTCATGAAAGAATGAGCAAGTTTAGGTGATGCCTTTAAGGAGAAAACCATAAGACTGTTGGGTACATAGCAACAGAGTAAGATAGATCTGACATCATGCTGCTGGGAGATTCCCAAAGGCTGTTGCCAGGAAGACAGAGTCACAGCACTGCTTAATGGAAACTAGTTTTATTAATTAATGGAATGATTAATTAATGGAATCCCACTTCTGCTATCCTTGGTGGGTCTATCCTTCACTGAATAAGACCTAGTTTATTTTCTGGTTTTAAATTTTGCCTTTTCAGAGTAGGAATGTAGCTCAGTTGGTAGAATGCATGCCCAATATCCATCAATCTCAGGGTTTGAGCTCCAGGGCCGCACAAAGCAGGCATGGTGACACATGTCTATAATCCTAACTCTGTGAAGATAAATGCAGTAAAGTCAGAAGGTGAAGGTTATTCTCATCTATATGGCAAACTTAAGGTCAACTTGGAATATATAAGATTTAAGATCCTGACTCAAATCTATCTTGGAAAGGAGCCTTTCCTGGTTTGGCAGACCTCAGGATATGTGAGGGGAGTCCTTGGATAGTACCTGAAAATATGTTACCTGTCCAGATCTTCTCAGAGTTAGGCATGGTCAATTCTCTATAATGTTGGATCAGTTGATTTGATTTACAGTCCTGTACTGCATAATAATGTTTTGGTCAGTGACAGGCCACATATACACAATAACATTCTCCTAAGATTATATTGCCTAATGATACAAACATCCTGGTTCATGCAGTTATACTCTGTGATGTCTTCACAAGGATGACATCACTAACAATGTATGACTCAGAACATGCCACCATCCATGTTGTCCCTCCAGAGAGCATTTTTATAAAGCGAGGAGATATATTTTCTGTGGATCTCTGAATTCAGACCTAGAACGAGAGAGACCATTTTTAAAGTATGTTATGCTGGTTGTAGCTGAGCAAGTAAGATTTGTTATTCAGGAACTGTGCTTCTTTTACTTTACCAATTCCATGGACCAAGACAAGGGCCATTTTGGCTGCTAGAAAGACTTTATTTTCTATTCTGAGGTAGAAACACCCAAAGCCTCTTACTACCCTAAGTCATTGCCTGTAAAAATAGATGAGTTCTCTAGGTGAATGTGGTAGGTACATGAAATGACTGAACATTTAGACTATGGCATCTGTCTTCGAACTCCAGTTAGCCTTCTGGTGACCAAGGTCAGACCTACATTATCCAAGGTGATTGCTGGAGCAAACATGTCAGCATGGCTACTTAAACCCAAATGCTTTATATTCTATGCTGTTGCTGTCCATGTGACTCTCTGAATTTCCTCTGTCCTTCTCTGTCATGTTTACTGCTCTTGGACAGCTGACTTTATGAGTCAACCTTGCTTTCATATGCCAAGGAACTGGAGATGAGGAGGAAAGTATGTTACTGGTACTTATTCTGTAAACCTCTCCTTTACCTCACCTTAGGCCAACTATGTCTCTTGACTGAAGGTCACAGAACCTGTCAAAAGAGCTTTCTCATCACTGTTCTCTCTAACCTGGTGTGTGTTAAGAATTCTTTCAGAGTATTCCCGTGAGGTAGAAATTATTCTCTGACATTTCTGATGAGAAAACCAGGGCTCAGAGTCTAACTTACTTGCTTAAGGCTATATAATGGAATCAAGGTTCAAACTATCATGGCTTCAGGACGAATGCTCTGCCCACCACTCCAACTGCCCTTGGAGATAGAGGTCCCTAGCCCCTACCTTCATTGTCCTGACTCATTCAAGATCTATGATCTTGTGACCCAGCTGTTTACTAACTCTGCTGGGGTCCCCATCACATGAACACGCCCAGTGTGACCCTGACTGATACCCATGCATGCTCTAATTTGATCTTCATTAAAAAAGTGGGAGGAACTAGAGATTATCTTATCATTGTCTCTATTATTGAAGGGAGAAAAGCCAAGCATGGATCAGGTCTGTGGTTCTCTTCAGAGTCATATCGTTGGCCTGTAGTGGAGATAAGTTTGCCCTTAGCTATATTTCTGACTACTGTGCTAGGGTGCCCAGTTCCTTAACCTCTTTTTAAATAGGCTTGAGATTGGTGCCAGAGACATAGAAAAGAAAGGGAGAAAAAAAGCAGACATTGCAGCTTCTTGGAACCCATCCCCAGACCTATATGTGACCTTATCAAAGCTCTCCAGAGCTTATCACTGCCTATGCAGCAAGAGGGGAACCCAGGTTCCTGATGTGCACACAGAGACCTCTGAAGAATTAATTATCCAAATGCTTCATTTGTTCATCCCCTTGGTTATGGAACCTCGATTCTCTATTTGAATTTCAGCAAATGCCTGCAGTTGGCTTGTATGGTGGGTTTTATATTAAACCAAGGTGATACTCCTGTGCCCCAAGAGGCTGGGATAACTAGGGCTATTGTTATAATGCATTGATTGCAGAGGGGAAGAAGTCCTGCAACCCTACACTTGGAGAATACCTAGTTCCTCCCTGACTGGCTTTGGTGCTGTAGAAGTCATTGCTCCAGCTGCACATCTGCTTCTTTAATGCATTTTGTTGATCTCTCCTGTGAGGGAGTGGTCACCACAAGGAAGGTGTTTCATTAGGTCTTAATAAGTCTTGGCCCACCTCTCCCCCACGGAGCTGCTTTCTGCATGAGACAGGGATAGGTAGATGATTCAGACATAATTTGCATTGGCAGCAGGAATATTATTTTTGCATTATAAAGCACAGTGGGTGACCTTCTCAAAGCTGGAGGAAGTGAGCAGGCAGCAGGAGAACAGGTGTCCACAGTAACAAGTGACACCTGGAGGCTGGATGCTGGCAGGAGAGATGGTGAGAAGATGCTGAGTCCCTCAGCCACCTTGTGCTAGCCCAGGGTTACAGAATGCTCAGCCTTCTCTATAGAAGCTCAGGAAACAGCTCAAAGTTTTGAAGGAATGGGGACAGGGAAGAATCTACTCTCTGGCTGGATCAAGGCTCAGAATAAACCTCAAACAGCACATGGTATCCTTGCTGTAGAATCCCTATGTTAAGGCATGAGGTCTTGCTCAGAATGGTGACTTAAAGAATGAGTGAATGGACAGATTAATAAATGCCTGAGTGTAAAGGAAACACTGGATGCATTGGAGGCAATAAGGACAATGCATTCTGGATAGAAAGGATGTTGAAGTAGGTGTTAACATATAGAGTATTGAGGCTGTATGGACCCATTGCTATAGGAAGGAGCTATGGTAACTCTTCTTGATCTGCCTAATTACAGAAAAGTCTCTTCTCCCACCACAGGAAACTACTAAGTTGGTTTTCTGCCAGGCACTTTGTAGGTTCCAAGGAAGAAGAAACCATTGACATTTCAGAAATCACTGCTTCTTGGGATGGTCCCTGGAAGTCATCTAGGCCAGGTAGATAACCCTGATTGGGAAAAGATCTTTACCAATCCCACATCCCATAGAGGGCTAATATCCAATATATACAAAGAACTCAAGTAATGAGACTCCAGACAACCAAATACCCCTATTAAAAATGGGGTACAGTACAGAGCAATAGTGATAAAAAAACTGCATGGTATTGGTACAGAGACAGGCAGAAAGATCAGTGGAATAGAGTTGAAGACCCAGAAATGAACCCACACACCTATGGTCATTTGATCTTTGACAAAAGAGCTAAAACCATCCAGTGGAACAAGGACAGCATTTTCAACAAATGGTGCTGGTTCAACTGGAGGACAACATGCAGAAGAATGCAAATCAATCCATTCTTATCTCCTTGTACAAAGCTCAAGTCCAAGTGGATAAAGGACCTTCACATAAAACCAGACACACTGAAACTAATAGAAGAGAAGGTGGGGAAGACCCTCGAATACCTAGGCACAGGGGAAAAGTTCCTGAACAGAACACCAATGGCTTTTATGCTCTAAGATCAAGAATTGGCAAATGGGACTTCATAAAATTGCAAAGTTTCTGTAAGGCAAAGGACACTGTCAATAGGACAAAATGACAACCAACAGATTGGGAAAAGACCTTTACCAATCCCAATCCGATAGAGGACTAATATCCAGTACATACAAAGAACTCAAGAAATTAGACTCTAGACAACCCAATAACCCTATTAAAAAATGGGGAATAGAGCTAAACAAAGAATTCTCAACTGAGGAAATGCAAATGGCCTAGAGGCACCTAAAGAAGTGTTCAGCATCCTTAGTCATCAGGGAAATGCAAATCAAAACAACCCTGAGATTCCACCTCACTCCAGTCAGAATGGCTAAGATCAAAAACTCAGGTGACAGCAGTTGCTGTAGAGGATGTGGAGAAAGAGAAACACTCCTCCATTGTTGGTGGGATTGCAAGATGGTACAACCACTCTGGAAAACAGTCTGGCGGTTCCTCAGAAAATTGGACATATCATTACCTAAGGACCCAGCTATACCACTCCTGGGCATATACCCAGAAGATGCTCCAACATATAACAAGGACATATGCTCCACTATGTTCATACAGCCTTATTTATTATAGCCAGAAGCTGGAAAGAAACCAGATGTCCTTCAACAGAGGAATGGATACAAAAAATGTGGTACATTTACACAATGGAATATTACTCAGCTATTAAAAACAATGAATTCGAGAAATTCTTATGTAAATGGATGGAACTAGAAAATATCACCTGAGTGAGGTAACCCAATCACAAAAGAACACACATGGTATTCACTCACTGATTATTGGATTTTAGCCCAGAAACTCACAATACCCAAGATTCAACTCACAGACCACATGAAGCTCATGAAGAAGGAAGACCAAAGTATGGGTGCTTCAGTCCTTCTTAGAAGGAGTAACAAAATACTCAAAGGAGCAAATATGGAGACAAAGTCGGGGACAGAAACTGAAGGCCATCTGGAGACTGTTCCACCTGGGTATCCATTCCATGTGCAGTCACCAAAGGTAGACGCTTATGTGGATATCAGGAAGTGCAGGCTGACAGGAGCCTGACATAGCTGTCTCCTTAGATGTCTGCAGAGCCTGACATATACAGAGGCAGATACTCACAGCCAACCATTGATCTGATCAAGGAGTTCCAATGGAGGAGTTAGAGAGAAGGAGCTGAAAGGGTTTGAGGCCCCATGAGGAGAGCAACAATACCAACCAACCAGAGCTCCCAGAGTCTAAACCACCAGCCTGGGAGCACATAGGGAGGGCCCCATGGCTCCAGCTGTATATGTAGGGGAGGATGCCTTGTCGGGCATAGGTGGAAAAGGAGATCTTTGGTCCCATGAAGGCTGGACGCCCAGTGTGGGGAAATTCAATAGTGGGGGTGGGGTGGGAGTGGGGGTAGGTGGGTGGGGGCACATTCTCATAGAAGCAGGAGGAGAGGGGATGGGATAGGGGGTTCCTGGGTGTGGAGGGGGGATGGGGTAAGGGGATAACATCTCAAATGTAAATAAAATATCCAATAAAAAAAAAGTCCTCTTCATGCAAGTGGCTAAGTGGACACTTTGGAGACAGCAGCAGCGTTGGCACCGACTTGTCTCTGCAGATGAGCTCATTGGAGGTCTCACTTTCTTTGTCACGCCCTTTGGATTTTAGGGACTCCTCCCAGGGACCGGTATTCTTTTATTTAAACCAGAGAAAAGTGGAAAATTTAAAAATACTGTTATTTCTATCACTGTTTCTGCCACTTCCCCTACTATTTGTGCCATTACAGCAGCTGCTGAGAAACAAGAAAAGTGAAGAATTTATCGTTTATCGTGCATATTGCAATGCCAAGTGTTGGCACTCAGAGCGTGATGGCATCCAGCCCAGCATTCACCCGAATGCTCAACTCTCCTGCAGTCTCACTGCTGCCCTGGCCCCAGGGTGTGTATTTGGCACCACTGTTCTAGTTTGAGGATTCAAGATTCATCTTCTTGAATCTTCTTTCTCCTCATCTGCTATGGTTGGGGCAAACAGTTGATTGACCTCATTGGCTTCTTGGCTGTGGTTCTAAGATGTTCACATGTGACACATTTTTTTTTTCATGGCCTGGTAAAGGATTTTCTTTCTGAGGAAAAAGCAACTCTCAGGTCATTATGGAGGGGTGGTAAGGTCTGAGTCTCCCCTGTTTTGTTCTTTTTAAGAACATGCATCTGAAGTCTGGGAGGTGGCTCAGTCAGTAAAGTGTTTGTCTTTCAAGGGAAGAGTACTGTGTTTAATTCCCAGAATTTATGTGGAAAACCTGGATGCAACCTGGCTCTGAGTGGGGGAGCTAATCCCTGAGCCTATGGGCCAGGCAGCTTACTTACTTGGAAAGCCCCAGGCCAGTGAGATACTGTCTCTCAATATATAGATGATTGATTGGTAGATACACAGATAGATAGATAGATAGATAGATAGATAGATAGATAGATAGATAGATACGTACTACGTACGTACATACATACATACATACATACGTGAATTGATGTTACAAGAAGAATGATACAAGAACACCTGAGGATATTGTCTAGTCTCCATACTGATATACACACATGTACAAATGCACTCCACATACATATTAACCAAATCAGGTGCATAAATATGAACATGTGTGTACACACACATATACACACATAAACACACACACATACTCTCTCCACTCCCTCTCCCTCTTGCTCCTCACCCCATATAGTATTACCATTAAGCACAGAGATGATTTTAACCCAGGTCTGAAGTGCCTCTGCTTCCTGGGAGCTGCTGCCAAGGGAATGCCTTGTTTCATACAGACTTTAGGAACTGCTCAGACTTGTCTCACACTGCCCCTTCTCAAATGATACAGATTACACCTGCAGATCACAGCCTCTATATAATTCTCAACTTTGGACATAGGCCACCCACTGTCTGTGGCTACCTTTGCCAAGGTTTTGCAAAAATGACAACTTGAGATGCTACCAGCAGCCACATTTACCTGCATTACCCTCCTCAAACCTCTAGACCTGCTATTTTTAAAAAGAAGTCTTTTTTTTTTTTTTTTTTTTTTTGAGATTTCTTTTGACAGGCTTCTGCTTTGTAGTTGCTGCCCAGAAGAGGTTGTGGTTGGGGTGGTCAGAGCATAGAGTCTGAGGGACAAAGTCCCTCAGGATGCTGCAGAACCATACTTATCCTGAGACCGTGTCACGTGAGATGTTGAGCGCATAACTGCTTATTTGCATCCTGCCTGGGATCGCCTGTCATGGGATAGCCATGGCTGAGCTTATTTTCCAGACCTCTTTAGGGAACCAAAGTTTATTATACTCTGGAAGAAGAATGGCATTTTTTTTTTTAAGCTGGAAGTTTCTTTGACTGAAAACTACTATGCAGGTGGAGTCCTTGAAACCCAGGCAGAAGTATAATAGCCTGTCCAGCATCACATGAGGCCTAATTAGGTGGGCTTTTCTGACCCTAGCTTACACAGTCAAGCTGCTCAGCTGCTGTATAGGGACTCACAGGGCTCTTTTTACTTTTACACACCTCGCATTTGGGGATTGTTCTCGGTACAGGCTTCTTACAAACCACTTCCAACATAGGCAAGGAAGGAGTCTGGGAATCCTGTAGCCTGCCTTTCATCACACCAGGCTGCTTTTGGAGAACGTGGAATGTTGTTGGGTCTGAGGATTTTTCTAACAATGGGTCTTTATGGAATGGTGATCTGTGCCAAATCTTAAGAGTTGTAGAATTAAAAAAAAAAAACAACAAAAAAAAAACCATACCATGATGATTAGAGTGGACATTGCCTCTGATACTGAAGTCTTGGTTTGGGAATTGGAGAAGAATAAGAAGAATGAATCATGCCAAGGACCACCACTGACCACTTATGACACAGAAGATGGAGTCATTCAAGTCAAACTATAGTGTTTATAGAGATTGTTGAATTTTGATGTAGGTAGAAAATTTTTCCCTGTACTCATTCATAAGTATTTAATTGTCCAGAACTAGCCATTAGGCAAGATATCTACACATATATTATTATCTCTTGCACTATGCTACAGATTTGTGAACTAGATCCAGGGATACATGAAATGAGAAATCCAAAAGTAATGACAGAGACAATTGTCTTTTATCAAGTTCAATGCTAAATTTATTTGGCTGTGAAATCTGACCCAAACAGAAGTTGAGCTATGTGTAACATCATAGAGAATTTTTGTGTGATAATATGTGTATATTTGAGTTTAGAATGTCTCAGATTCTATAAGATGGTATAGGAATCTTTATCATTTGTCTATAAATGAACTGTTTCAAATTCTGAAATGCCACTTGCCACTTGTCCCAAGGGTTTTGGGTAGAAATGATGGTGTGGACTAGAATCTGTCTTTCACAGCTTCACAGGAGGTTCAGTGATGTGCCTCAGGACACTTAGCTCATGGATGGCACAAATAACTCTAAATATATGTATATTTTGAAGGGTTTTGATTCATTCATTCCTTGCAGCAGAATATCTGACCTATGATGTTATTTATTAAGAGGCAGGTGCCAAGTCTGAAGAAGTAAGGTGAGATGTCTACTTTGCGCTTAGGGTCCCACCTGGGAGGAGGAGTCTGAGGAGGTGAATGGACTTCCCATCCATATGAGTACTAATGTAAACATAAGAGACCCTCAACTGCACTCTTCACTCAGTCCCCAGTCCCCAGTCATGGCAGTTTCCCCCTAAACAGTCTGTGAATGCTTCTTCTTCTCACTTCTATCACTGATATTTCTTCTTCACCACCACCACCACCACCACCATCACCACCACCCACCCTCTTCCGGATATCACTTCAAACTACTCTATTTCTCTGATTGGCCTCTCCACTTCTGTCTGCACATAGTAAATGGAAAGATCTTAAAACCAACTTTTGATAGTGCTGTTCACATTTGAATGTGAAATGTTCTCCATAGGCTCATGCATTTGAACACTCTGTTGCCAGTAGGTGGTGCTGTTTGGGAAGGACCCATCGGGAGATGGATTCTTGCTAGAGGTGGTTGGTCTTGAGGTTTTATAGCCCTAACTCGCTTCCATTTTCTCTCTCCTTCCTTTCTGTGGATATGACTAGCAGTCACCTGCTCCTGCTGTCATACTTTCCTGCTAGGATGGATTCTACTCCAGGAACCACAAGGAAAAGTAAACTCTATTTCCCTTGAGTGGATTCTTGTCAGGTATTGTGTCAAAAACCAAAAATCCAAGAAAAGTAAAAAAAAGGTGAATGCCTAATAATTTTCATGCCTTCTTGTTTCTTTTGAGTACATCCAGAATCCTCAACATACGGAGAGTTCTTCAACAATTTTGGGTTGAGCCCATGCCATCAAAAAGTCACTCTCATCCTGAAGATGTAAGGACTTCTTTCAGGCCATAATGTATATATTGTGCTTGTCTCTACTCTAGGAATTTTGCACATGTAGTCAACTGAGGATATTCTCTTTCTTCCTTCTGCCTAGACAACCCAAGACCCACTTCATTCTTTAACTCTTAACTCAAATCCCTGTCTTTGGGCTTCCTCTGTCAAATGATCTTACAGTCATTTTTTAATGGAACAAACCATAAATTTTAGTTATGTATTTATTGGTATAGTAATTGATGGAGGCCTAGTACCTGCTCTTAACCCTTACTAAATCATTTTTCTAACTCTCAAATTCCTGAACCTCACACAATATCTGTACATTCCCTAGGCATTAAATGATCATTGGAAGAATTCCTAGCTAGGGAATGAATGTATGACAGGCTAGGCTTTGTGATATAACTTGTTTATTGAGTGCAATTTGTATGTAACAAAGCTGGAACCACAATCTAGTATTATTTCTCTTAAGCCCATGGACTCTCTGCTTACTCTAACTGGTGGCATCCTTGGGGTTTCTCTGGCACCAAGAATGGACTCTTGTCTCCAAGAAGAAATAGATACCTTATTATCCAGAAACACATGAGCTTTCTTGTCTGGCCACTTACATGGATGTGGACAATGGGGCTTCTCTGTGGCCCCTCCTTGCTCTTCCCTGTCCTTGCTTTTACCCCTTACAGATTGTGTGGGAGGATTTACTGACTTATCAACAAAGTGCCAGTATGAAGAGGCAGTGGCAACAAACTATCTGTCAAGAATGGGAAGGAAAAGGGACCTTGTTCATTCCTGGTGGGGTATAAATTGGTGTAGCCACTGGGAAATTCCTATGGATTTCTTCTTTTTTTTTTTTTTTTTTTTTTTTTTTGGTTTTTTGAGACAGGGTTTCTCTGTGTAGCCTTGGCTGTCCTGGAACTCACTCTGTAGACCAGGCTGGCCTCGAACTCAGAAATCCGCCTTGTCTCTGCCTCCCAAGTGCTGGGATTAAAGGCATGCACCACCACCGCCCGGCCCTATGGATTTCTTCTAATGGTAGAATTTTCATATGACTCAGCCTTTCAAGGTCTCAGTATCCCAAGAGAGTCCAAGCCTGTATAGATGTCGTTGTTTCTGCTATGCCTGATCATTGCTGTATACATCATAATGACCAAGACAAGGAAACAGCCTTGATGCCCATCAGCACAGGACTAAAGAAAGTGAGGTATTATACACACCAGGGTTTTACTCAACTGTGAAGAAGAATCAAAGCATGTCATTTGCACACTGTTTTAAAAGCCTCAGAAAGAAATTTTTTCAAGTATAGAATACTTCTGCCATAGAGGAAAAAAGTCCCCCAAAGTGGGCAGTGACACTGTTAGAGTTTTGAACTGAATGTGAGTCTTCAAGGTGATGTCCCAGAGGCAGGAGATGTGAGAAGGAGCTCTCAGCCTCTCAGAGTTGAATGTGAAGATGAGAATAAAACAGAGCTCCATGGTCTTTTATGCCAAATAATACTATTAACTTAATATCTATTTCTGGTCTGGTATTGTGATAGGCTTCATTTATATATGGTCCCTAGACCACATCTCTGGATGATTACATAATTAAATGGCCTTACTTGAAGGAAAACAAGTACTTACTAAAGCCAACCTGCTAGGTACAAGTGCAGGTATCAGGGGCTAGACTGTTGAAATAAACCAGTATAAGCTTGTGCATATCAGAGTAAGATGGGGTGAATCACTTACTTTAAGGGCTGGGGACACTGAGAGTCAACAGGGTTCCGGAATACTCACACAGGCTCCTAAGGGTCCTTTGTATGTAAATGTCTCCAGCTATCACAGAAAGAAAATAGGAAGTGAATCTTGGCTATATTCCTACCATCTGTACAATTCTGGGCAATCCTATACTTAGAGTGGGTGGTGGCCTCCTATTATGACACGGCAGAGGAGAAAGTGAGAGAAACTGGCTCCCACTAATCCCAAGGAAGTGCCAGTCCCAGGGGAAAATGAATAGACAATCATTCAATCTGGCCTTAGACTCCCTGGGTTCAAATCCCAAGTTTCATAGTCTTTACCAACTAACACTGTCAGATTGCCTAGGCTTTCTGCACTGTGCTTTCTTTATGCTTTAATATACAGATGGTAATAGTTAATTCTTAATTTCTGAAGATTAAATGAAATTGTAAACATAAAATGCTTGGCAATGCGCCACAGATGCAGCAAGTGTCTAATAAACATTAGCTGTTGTCATCTAATTATTTGCTAATCGTTCTAGATATAAAGGAGGCTTTATTGTCGTGGTTTTATGGGTGAGAAGTCTGCCAAAAGGTGTTGAAATTAGTGTCAGGAAGTAAGCGGCTGACCAGGGAATCAAACCTGGGACTGTTTTGTTCCCAGGCCCCAGTCTTTCACTTGTGTTTCTCTCAGTTTCTGACCCACAGCCCTAAAAATCAGCTTGGCTGTTCCCAGATCTCAGCATAGCTTTGAGCTCCTCTTAGGATATAGTCTTTTCTCTCCATATTCTGTTTGGCTATGCATTGCCAATTATGGAAGGATTAGCTTCTAACATGGGAGAGCTTTGTATGAAATAGAAGCATCCACAGTACAGTTTATTTAACAGCAGAAGTGCACAGGCCAGATACAGGCCCTGATGTCTCAGCAGCCATTTATGCTGTTTGGGGAGCCTGTATTGGGGTAATATATAAAACTGCCTATGGAACATGCCACAGAGGAACTAGGCCTGGCCACAGGAGGTGTCCACAGAAGCATCCCCTGCCCTCTGGACCCAGGCAACAGTAACTGAAGGTATCTGTTTCTGTCAAGGGTTTTAGTGAGAGGCCTCTATAGTGGATTTAGTTTCTTGGAATGAAATTCTAGAAGTAGAAGAAGATGGCTGAACTCAAGCCATTATAGAGCTGGAAAGACGAGGCCAGGAGGACAATGGCAGGGCTGGTGCTGTTCTAGGCCCTTGTTTGGCATGGAAGGCTGTAAGTGCAAGGTTTTATTTTTTTTCAGGTATTAATTTGATTTTATTTGTTATCTGTTGGTATCTTACTGGAAATTTATAAAATATAAACTAAGGTGATCATTCTTTAAAGAAATGATTATATCTTAATGCAAGAAGGAATTAATCTTCATTTTAGTGATTCCCCACTCAAATCCCAAACTCTCATTTTAAATTTAACCACACACATTTATTCATAGGCCATCCATTTGAGTAAAAACAACAGCATTTTAGTATGGTAAAGCTGCTTAAATATGGAATCATCACTCTTTGAGCTAGGTGTGGAAAACTAGGCTTTCAGGTAATTTCATGAATGACAAATGGTAAACAAAATACAGTAATATGTTTCAGCCACATATAAGCAGAATTACATACACATATACTCACACATATGCTTCTTCATATGGCTCTAGTGGTATCCATAGTACCCAGTATATTTTAAAGTAGTCATGTGTGTTAAGGTTTACATAAAGCCTTATTGTCTAAGCTTGTCAGGTGAGTTGTGAAATGGCTAAAGAATCTAAGAAGAACATGTAGTTGGTAGAAAGTAGGTAATTTCTAATGGCTTAAAAGTCCAATAAAATTATTTTAAAGTACTGTGTTTATATTATAAAAGGTTAAAACAAAAACTTCAAACAGATTTTTTTTTTACTAAAACAAGTCATGAGTCTCAATATAGCTCACCATTGGATTGATTGCTCTATGTAATCCATGTCAGCTACTCCTTTGTTTAATATTTCCATGCATCTCTTTATTTCAGCTTGAGTTTTAGCAGTGCCCTAATTTGATTGAATCACAAACATCAAGAGACGAAAGAGCCAGCTTTTCAATGTGTAGCATAGGGAAAATTTTGCTCTGTGCCCCAAATCCCCCTTTCCAGATGCAGCTCTCACCCATAATAAAACATGGCTGTTCCTGTGGTTACTTAGTGTTAGGTTTATTGTCACTGAGACAGATTGTGTGTTGTGTGTGTGTGGCATGTGTGTGCATAAACACTTGTGTGTTATGCACAAGTGTGAGCATACATGTGAAGGCTGCAGAACAACCTCAGCTGCCATTATTCACAATGCCATCAGGGTTGTCTGCTTATTGGTTGTTGTTTTGAGACAGGCTCTCTCATTGACATAGAACTTGCCAATTTGGGTCTGCTAGCTGGCCACCAAGCCCCTAAGGACCATCCATGTGTCTCTACCTTACCAGCTCTGGGATTATAGGATCATGACACCACATCCAACTTCTTTTTTTTTCTTTTCTTCCTCTCCCTCCCCTCCCTACTATACTTTCCTTCTCCCTTTACCCCCTCCCCTGCTTTTCCTTCCTCATGGGTTCTTTTTTTTTTACTTTTCTTATATTCATTTTTTTGCTATACTGCTTATAACCTCAGTCACCCTCCCTATCCTTCCCACTTTTTTTTGAGTACCCTCCTCCTGTATCCCACAACCCTGCCTTAAGTCTTGAGAAGGCTAGTGCTTCCTCTCCATGGCCACTAGGCCCAGCTGAGACCAAGCCAATACAGGCGCTGTTGGGATACCCCCATCCAATGTTTGACCTCATGAACCAACTGCACTTTAACTTTGAGAGACCTAGTCAGCCATGAGGTAGATCTGTGTAGTAGGTATGGCTCACGTTGTGATTCAGTCTCTGAGACCAAGTTCGTGGTTTACTGTTGATCTTCCTGTGCAGTCCTTCTCCTAGGCCCATCAAACTTGCCATTATCTTCTAACAGAGTCTAAGCTCATCACTGTTGGCTCTGGAGTCTGTATCTGTTGAGTCAGCTGCTGGTTAGAGCTCTCAGAGACAGCTTGCCCTGTCTGTTCTCAGGCTGAGGTTTAGATCTGGAGCTCTGGTTGAATCTTTGATACCGTTCTAAAGACAAGCCCCACTTGTCTCCTCTTCTTCTTGAGTCATAGGTTCTCTCATACTTGCAAGGCAAGCTGCTATAATGAGCCAGCCTAGCAGCTATCTTTGAGACCTGTGGTAAAGAAAAGGCAGATAGAAAAGCAAAGTCCCTTTCAGGCAGCAGGGCAAGAGAAGGCTGGCACACCCAGTGACAATCTTCACGGCCTCACTTCTGAAGACTGCAGTGCCTCCTGTGTGCAGGCCAGTTGTGACCCATCATAATCATCTGCTGTTTTCAGAGCCTTGACCAGTCCTTCCCCTAAATCTCATCAACTGCAAGTTAACCTTTAACAGGTAAACTTGTTAGGAGATGCTTTATATCCACAATGTGCCTGATCAAGAAAAGAGGGAGTGGTGGTTTGAATAGCAATGGCCCCCATAGACTCATGTGTCTGAATGCTTGGCCCACAGAGAGTGGCACTA
Organism: Mastomys natalensis; assembly: GCA_021653895.1. Lineage (NCBI taxonomy): Eukaryota > Metazoa > Chordata > Mammalia > Rodentia > Muridae > Mastomys > Mastomys natalensis. The sequence continues at coordinate 1,435,858 of JAJTUV010000213.1, read as the reverse complement.
TTAGGAGGTGTGGCCTTGTTGGAGTAGGTGTGGCTTTGTTGAAGGATGCCAGTCACTGTGGGGGCTGGCTTTGAGGTCTCATCCGCTCAAGCTATTCCCAATGTGGAACACAGTTGCTTCTGGTACCTGTGGATCAAGATGTAGAACTCTCAGCTTCTTTTCCAGCACCATGTCTGCCTGCCTTCAAGTTACCATGCTTCCTGCCATGATGATAATGGACTAAACCTCAGAAACTGTAAGCTAGCTCCAAATAAATGTTTGCCTTTCTAAGAATTGTCATGGTCATGTTGTCTCTTCACAGCAATGTAAACTATAACTAAAGCAAGGAGAAACATTTTCTACTGTGTATCACATATTATGCCTCATTGTTCTTGTTTTTCTGCATTTCTCAAATTCACTCCATCTCCTCCTCCCTCCTCCCTCCTTCCTTCCCTTCCTCCCTTTCCCCTCCCTCCTTTCCTCATCCCTCCTCCTGTCTCCTTTCCTCCCTCCTTCCTCCCTCCCTCCTTCCCTCCCACTCTTCCTGCCCTCCTCCCTCCCTCCTTCCCTCTATTCTCCCTTCCTCCTTCCTTCTCTCTGTATTCCTTTGTGCCTCCCTCCCTCCGTATCTCCCTTCTTCCTTTCTTCCCACCCTATTCATTTCTATTTTCTGGTCAGTTCCTCAAATTAATCTTCTAAGACATCTATTGGTTCTTATTCTGCATCACAGTTTTGACATGGGTGTCTCTAGATGCCCCTTTCTTATGTGTCTTTAGCATCCTTGTGCTTATCCCTGCCTCTTCCTTTCATGTTACAGAGTTGCTGGGTCCTTGGTATCTTTGGCTGTCTATTCCTACTTAAGGAGGGACTTAGCATATGGACAGTGTGAGCTGGGGGAGGAGCTCATTTCCTGACAGGGTGGACTGCACAGAGATGATGAGGACCTCACTGAGGCCTTCATGGCATTTGTATCTGAGATTTATTCTCTTGCATGGTCTCAGTTTCCAAAGAGATAGACTTGCTGTTCTACTAAGGGCACAGGGGGAATATTAGGAGGCTGCCTCCAGTGCTGTCAGAGCAGGAGCCACTTTTGACAGAGTGTGTTGTTTCCAGTGAGTCACCACCCCTGGCTTTGCATGGCACTGCCCACAGCAAGTCACAAAGTCATCCATACAAGATCCCCTCTGTTAGATCTGCTTCTGTGGCTAAATCTTCATTCTCACCTAGGAAGAGATGAAGAGAGAAAGGATTGTGTTCTGGATGCTTGGCAGGGGAATTGGTTGGGGGGAGGTTTAACATTTTAACAGGGCTTTCGTGTAGTTTTCTTTTGGGTCCTGTGCCCATCCCCATGCCCCACCAGGCATCAGAATCTGCTATCCCCGGTTTCTAGTTCTTTCTAGAGTTCTGTTGAGTTAGCTGCCTTCTGCTACTCACCTCAGTGTTGGCTCTCACCACCCTGTCTGACCAGTTACTGTTTTTCTTCGCCCCCAAATGATGGCATCTCTTTGTTTCTTTGTTTCAGCTGTTTGCTTTCCACCTCCCATGCACGTGTAAGCTTATGTTTTTGCAACTCCTACAGTGTCCTTATAGCAAGAACTGAGGAGAAAACGGAACTTAATGTGTGTGATTAATCTATTATAGTTAATTGGAAGCTGGTCTCTCCTTAACCTTTTTTCCAACAACCTTGATATAACTGTTACTATGTGTCATCTTTTACCTTTGTGTACCTTACTTACCTTTGTTAAATATATTTGTGTACAACCACACACACACACACACACACACACACACACATACTTGTAAAACTGAGAAAATGGTTAGGGTTTTGTTTTTTTCTCTCCTTTGGATTCTACTCATGTTTCCCATCATGTAGTATTTTTAGTGACTGAACATTTTCATCTTTATATTACACTACATTGCTACACTATAAATTATTGAATCACATCTTTACCCCAGGGAATCCAAAGTAATTCCTGTCTTATAGCATTATAAATAATTTTGTTTTGAGAAGTTTCATGCAAATTTTTGTTAGTGTTTATAGCTCATCTTCTAAGTTGGGATTGTCCGTTTTGCAATGTGGGTATTTTGACAGAATCTGACTCATACTGTGATAAGGAATATGATAGATGTCAAATTACCTCTCAATAAATACTTCTGTCAGTGTGTAATCCAAACACCCAGAGACTATTCATGGAATGTTTGCCAACATTTGGAATTACCCCTGTTGTAAAATCTACTAATTTGATAAGAGGAAATGGTACCACATACTGACTTGAATTTTTTTTTTTTACTCATGCAGATGAACAAAAACATAGTGTATTTGTATGAGTGTGCATGCATGTGTGCATGCGTGTGAGTGTGCATGTGTGCATGAGTGTGTGTACATATGTCCATGTGCATGTGTCCATGTGTCCCTGTGCATGTCTTGTGATGCATGTATGCACATGCATGTGTGCATACCTGTTTGTATAGGTATACATATGTGTGCATGTACATGCCTGTGTGTATGTGTGTGTGTATGTGTGATAGGGTGGTTAGTATACATGTCACAGTAGATGTTTGGAGGTCACAGGACAACTTCAATTATTGGTACTCACCTTGCAGCTTGCTTGTGACAGATGTTCACACTGTGTATGCCAGCTAGCTGGCCTGCGAGCTTCCACTGTTTTTCTTGTCACTGCCTCCTATTGTGACACTGGAATAAAGGGATGGGCTACTAGGCCCAGCTTTATGTTAGTTCTGAGACTCTGGATTCTGATCCTCACACATGGGTGACCATCGTTCTATGTCCTGAGCCATTTCTCCAGCTCTTATATGAGTGTATTTTATGAATGTCCTCTAAAGTTTCTTTTCCTGAATACGTTTTAACTTCCATCACGTGTATAAGTTCTTTCTAGAAAGAAATCATACTCTACTTGGTAATTATTGTAAAGTCTGTTTTCCTAGTTTTTATTTGCTTCAGAATGTTTGATGTCTCTGATGAATAATTTTAACTTTAATGTTGTCCATAATAAAAGTACTTTGTATTTTCTTTTGCTTCTTAGTTTCAAAATTTATTTCGTATCCGTTAAAGGGTAAATATTCTCATAGACTTTTTTCTATATTAAATGATTTTTAAAATCCTTCTTTATGTTCAGCTCTTTATTCTTTTATTTGTGTGCTGGCTGATAAACTAATTAATATTTGATCCTCAATTTACTGTTTTTCAGATGATTACACAAGGATAATTCTAGCCCATTGTTCCTCTGGTTTTCAAGTATCTTTTTTCTCATCAAACCCTCTCCCTTCATGACTGTTCTTGGTGTCATTACTTTCTCTGTTCTTATCTTAGCATAGGATTCTTTGCATAAATATAACTTTACAGGGCATTTGATCCTTAAAAGGAATATCCTTTCTCCTTGCACTTCACTAGGATAGAAGTATAGTCCTCACTATCTCCTTTCAGGTGACCTTTAGAATTACCTGAAAAGTTCCAGAAAATTCTTTGGTCACATGTACTGTACAGATTATTGTTCTCTGTGTGAGAATTTCCATCTGGTTTAGTGGAGTCTTCAGATTCAGGTTCACTGTAGGGACACTTTACTTTTCTGATGTTCCTTTGATGCCCCTTAGTAGTTTTAGAGGTCGTTTTATCTGGTCCTCACCTGTCTCCTTTAAAGCTGGTTGCTATGTATTTGCTGCTATTTGATTTAATTTATTTCCTGTTAAGGTTTGCAAGTGGCTACTGCTGCTACATGAGAAAGCTCTTGTGTTTGCCTGTTTATTTTTAAAGCTGTTATCTTACTGGACTCTGTCCACAGCTCTTGAGGTCTTTGGGTATGAGGACGGGATTTCTCAGTATTCAGAATCCAATGGGCCAAACACAAAACGTAATTTTGTCTCCTGCATTTTTTATTATGTTTCTTCTCATCTCTTTCCTGCCTCCCTCCCTTTTTAATTCTATTGCTTAGAATTGTAAATCAATGCGAATGCTATTGGCATAACCTTGTTGTGTTCTAGAATTTAATGGAAATGCATAACTTCGTGTCTGACTCCTGTGTGTGATATTGTCCTTTGGTTTCATATGGACACAGTGATATTCCAAGGTTGTTGTTTTCTCATTCTAGAGTGCTGATTTCTCTAAAGCCTGGAATATGGAAATAATTTTTTTCCCAAAGCCTTTTTTGCAGCAATAGGTTGGACATTTTTTTTCCTTTTACTCTGTTCTTGCTAAAATTGTCCAACATAAAAATTCATATCAACTTTGCAAACAGTCTTCACATTCCTGGAATAAGTATGATGACTACCCATGTATTTCTTTTCCATGCTGTGATAAATTTATTTTAATTCAGGGATCATTGTTTGTATACATATCCATAAGTCAGTTTGTTCAATGGTTTTATATTTAATTTCATATAAAATTACCAAGCTTGTTAAAGGGGGAAAAAGAATAAAAAGAAAGAAGTGGAGCCAAGAGGCACCATGAAAAGGCCACCATCCGCTGCTCAGCTTCCGTACTCTGATCCCTGTCATAGGCCATCCGTTTCTATTTCTGTTTGTTCTGAGGGCTGTCTCTGCATGTGTAAATAATTTTCTTAAAGTGCTTTGCTTGACTTGTTGACTCAAGGCGTCTATGGCTTTCTGGGAAGAGAAAAGGGATTTGCTTTTTTCAGTCACTCTCTACCTCCCATTATATTGTTATATTGAGGGTTCACATTTTCTGCCTTGGCTTGGCAATCTTTTCTTTCACATTCGGATGTTATTTTTAACCTGATCTAGAAACCAGTGTGTTCTGAGACTGTGAAGAAGCCATTGGTGGCCTCCTCTTCTCTCCTCCTTCCTTTCTGTTGCTCGCTTAACTCTCTTGTGGTCAAGGTTTGTGATGTCTAGACTTTTCCTTGTAGTTCTTGTCATTCACGACTGATTGGTCTCACATTTCTGAAACTTGAGTATTCATAAATACTTCTCATTATTACTGTGTAGATACTCTCCAGTGTGCTAGGACCCTGACTTGCCCTTGTATTCTCTAGTACTTGTATTCAAGTACTTGTATTTTCTGTACTTCTCAAGGGAGCCTGCTCCTCACTTTGGGTTCAATGGCTGCTGTTTTGTCCAAGCCTATGATTTCCTTTTATAATACTCTCTGAACGATTGCTAATCATCTTTGATACCTACCCCACTCATGTCTTTATCTCATGGAATTAGAGTTGTCTTTACCCTTTTCTTATTATCCCAGAGCTATCCGTCTTGCTAATTGAATCATTGCAAGACACTCTTCACAGTTGCCATTTGACACATCTTTTCTTTTTTTTTTTTTTACATGTTAGCTTCAGTGACTTGAGATCAACAAGGAAGGTGTTTTTGTTTTGCTTTTGCTTGTATGTGTTTCCTGTCACCCTTAAGCCCAGAAGGATTTCTGCTTTCGGACACTTGTTTAGAGGCTTGATAAAAAACCCTTAGTATTAGTTTTATTTCTACATTCCAGGCTGGCCTTGAGCTCATAATCTTCCTGCCTCAATGTCCCTAAGAAGTGTAATTAAGACACGTGCCCCCAAGTCAATTTGTAAAACACCTTAGTACTAAAGTGATAGAAGCCCATAAATAGATATTTCAATAAAATTATGAAGTAAGTACCTAAGAAAGTTTACGTGGGAAGTAAAAGTTTTTGAGATGATATGGCTCCAAATATCTGAGTCAGATTTGATAATTTGAGGGGTATATAAAATTTTTATGATTTTTTTTTAAACTTAGCATGCAGAATGGGTTTTATAGTCCCCTGCTCCCTTTTTGTTCTCTTGTAGCTTAGGCTGGCTGCTATGGTTTGTATATGCTCTGCCCAGAGAGTAGCACTATTAGAAGTTGTGGCCCTGTTGGAGTAAGTGTAGCTTTGTTGAGTAGGTGTGTCACTGTGGTTGTGGACTTTAAGACCCTCATCCTTGCTGCCTGGAAGCCAGTCTTCCACTTGAAGATGAAGATGAACTCTCAGCTCTGCCTGCACCATGCCTGCCTGGATGCTGCCATGCTTTTGCCTTGATAATGGACTGAACCTCTGAACCTGTAAGCCAGCCCCAATTAGATGCTGTTCTTATGAGAGTTGTCTTGGTCATGGCATCTGTTCACAGAAGTAAAACCCTAACTAAGACACTGACTTCAGAGTTGCTATATTGTCAAGGATGATACTGAACTCCTGGTCCTTCTGCATCTATATCCCAAGTGCTGTAATGCCAGTTATGACTCTCAGTTTTCATTATGACATGTTGACACCTATCTCTTTAGATGGATGTTTGCTCCTTGTCTCCCCATCCTTGAACATGCCAGTCCCTCACATCTACAATCATTACTTTCCTTTCTCCTCATTTGCCTTCATGTCCCAGGTAGACTGATTTATCGACAGGTATCAGGTATGTGTGAGAAAACTTGCAAAATTCTATCTTACCCTTCTGCCATTAACCTTAGTCTTTTCCTTCTTCCTTCTGTCCCCTTCCTCCCTCTCACAATCACTAGACTTCTATTTTCATATTCACCCCTCCCCCCATGCAACCCTATGTGAAGGTCAGAGGGCGTCTTGTAGGAGTTGATTCTTCCCTTCTATCATGTGAGTTCTGCAGACCAAGCTCAGGCTTAGCAACAAGTGCCTTTGTCTAGTGTGCCATCTCCTAGGCTCTTCTTTTATCTTAGTCTTTTGAGGCAGGGCTTCTTGATTAAACCCAGAGCTAGCCTATATGACCAAATTTCTCTGGTGATACTCTGTCTGGGGATCCAAACACCAGTCCCTTTTCCTGCTAAGCAAGATTCTGAGATACTGTCATAGTCTTGAAACTCCATCATCTTTAATTCATCCCTTGATGGACATCTACACTAGTTCTATATATTGGCCATTATAATTATTATAGTAATAAATGCGGATGTGAAAGTATCTGTGTAGCATGCTTACTTAGATGCCTTTAGTTTTATAACAAAGAGTGTACCATATTGATAGATAGCTATATCTCATGGTAGTCCTCTTTACAGATTTCAGCAGACTATCTGGACCCTTTGTCACAGTGGTTAAACTAATGTTAAACCACCCCTTGTGTGAGACTACAATTTCTTTATAAGCTCCCCAGCTTTTCATTTGTTCTATTGATGATGACAACTATTCTGACTGGGGGAGAGCTGAATTTCAATGAAGCTTTAATTTGCATTTTTCTGATGGAAAGGCGTATTAAACAAACCTTCATATGTTTTTTGGCTTATTATCTTCAGTCATTCGAGAACTGTCTGTTTAGTTCATTTGCCTATTGATTGGATGATACATATACAATTGTGTGTGTGTGTGTGTGTGTGTGTGGTGGTTCTTGCGTTAATATTTTCAGCAGTTCTTTATGGAGTCTAGATATTAATTTTCCACCTGATGTATGGTTGGCAAAGACTTTCTCCTGTGCTGTAGGCTATTTCTCCACTCTCCTTATTGTTTCCTTTGCTGTGCAGAAGCCTTTAAATCTCATGCAATCCAATTTTTCAATTCTTGGAATTATTTCTTAAATTATTGGAGTCAATCAGTTTTGAATAGATCATTTCTAAGATGTGATATATATGTATACATATATATATATGTGTATACATATACATATGTGTATATATTCTTCTTTATTATCCAGCTTTTCTGGTATCATTTGTTGAAAAGCTCCACTTTTCTCCAGTGCATGTAGTGCACAAGCACGTGCATGTATGAATACGTGTGTATGTTGTATTATTCTGCATCTGGTTTTTACTTTTTACCTGTACCATGTTGCTTTCTGTCACTATGGTTCTGTAGTACAATTTGAGACCAATTGTTGTGATTGTTCCAGCACTGTTCTTTCTGCTCAGGATTGCTTGACTTTCAGTGTCTTTGTGCCTTCATATACAATATAACCTGCTTTTTTTTTTTAGCACTGTGAAAAACTGTCAGAATTTTGATTCAGTTTGCATGGAATTTATAAGATTACTTTTGCTAACATAGTGATATTCAATATATTAATTCTACTGATTCATGAGCACGAAGGCTTCATTCTATGATCAAGTGTCTGTAAATTTAACATTTTTTATTGTAGAAATCTTTCACCTTCTTGATCAGTTTTATTACTCAATACATTTTAATGCTAGTAGAAATGGAATCCCCTTAAGTTCTTTATTAATGTTGTTATTTTAATATTGGTTTTGGATCTGGCTATGCTACCTATGTTTATCAGATATAAGAATTTTCTTGTAGGGTTTTAAAGATTTTTAAACTGTGAAATTCTGTAGTCTATAATCAGAGATACTTTGCCTTTACTTCCTAATTGTATTCTTGTTATTTCACTATCTGTCTTTACTTCTATGGTTAAGGCAGGAAACTTTACTTGAAAAAGACTAGCAAGTGTGGACAATCTTGTCTCATTCCTGATTTTAAGACTCTTTCCAATGTATGTAATATTGGCTGCCCATGTGTTATATGTAGTCCTTATTGGCTGCCCATGTATTGTATGTGGTTCTCATTGCACTGTGCATGTTTCCTCTTCCCTGATCACTTCACGGACTTCTACTAGGAGTGGATGTTGAACTTTGTAAGAAATTTTTCTCTATCTGTTGAAGTAAAATATATATATATATATATATATATAATATATATATATATATATTTCTGTCTTTCAGTCTGGTTATATACTGTGTTTCATCTATTGAATTTATGGAACAATGTGTATATCCCTGAAATGAAACCAACTTGATCATAATATGTCATGAATTAGTGTCCTAAGAATTTTTAAAAAATTTATTATATATTTTTATATAATACATCCAACTGCAGCCTCTCCTTCCATCCCTCCTCCCAGTACCCCCAACCTCCTCCCCCAGATCCACTGCTTCTCTGCTTACCCTTCAGAAAAGAACAGGCCTTCCAGTAATATCAACTGAACTCAGCATAACAAGATGCAGTATGGCTATCAAGCCTCGACTGGGCAAACCTGGATGCAGCAAAAGGTTCCAGGAGACTATTACCCAGCTGTTAGAAAAAAAATGACATCATGAAATTTGCAGGCAAATGGATGGAATTAGAAAAAATTATCCTGAGTTAGGCAACCCAGACCTAGAAAGGCAAACAGTATGGTTTCTAAATATTTTACTGAGAATTTTGTGTCTATATTGATCATGGAAATAGGTCCATAGGTCTCTTTGTTGTTGTTCTGATGATGGTATGGTGGTGGTGGTGTGGTGGTGTGTCCTTACTGGGTTTTTGTATCAGAGTAATAGTGGCCTCATAGAGTGTTGTGGATAGCCTCAGCCTTGTATTTTGATCCTAGTTCCCAGTAGATAGCCCCAGCCTTGTATTTTGATCCTAGTTCCACCCTTCTGGGAGGGGCTGCAGAGATGATTGAATCTGTACACAGGTGACATCTTGTAAACCTTCTGTCCAATTAAAACCTGTAAAATAAAGGCTAGAGCCAGAGATTGGGCAGTAGAAGGGGAGGCGAGAAAAAGTCTTAGGGGAGGAGAGAGTGAGAGGAATTCGATATAAAAGGAAGAAAGAAGAAGATAGAATAGAAGAAGAAGGAGAAGCGAGAGGAGGCAGAAGCAGAAGGAAGCCAACTACGGAGGAGCTGGAGCTGAAAGGACAATGCAGCCTGGATAAACTGCAAGTTATAAGGGATCTCATAGCCGGAGATTAGAGTAGTGTAGTGGTAAACCTGCCCAATCTAGGCATGCTATTTATACCATAATTATTGAGTTGTGTCTTCCTTTACTGATCTCCTTCGGGTAGGAGATCTTATGGCGGCAAATTTGGGGTTTAAATAATTACTATACAATAGAGTGCCTCTGTTAGTGCTTTACTTCTTTCTAATTTATGGAATAGAGCAATTTTAGGAGCACTGGTGCTATCTTCTTTAAAAGCTTGAGATATTGGCAGTCAATCTTGAACCTTTCTTTGTTGGCAAACTATTATTGCTTTAATCTCATTTCTTATTATGAATCTACTTCATTCATCTATCTATCTATCTGTCGGTCTATCTATCTATCTAATCTATCTATCCTCTTGAATTAAGTTTGGTAGGTTTTATGTGTCTAGGAATTTATTAATTTCTTTTGGATTTTCCAGTTTCTAAAACTATAAATTTTCAAAGAATTGCATAATGATACTTGGATTTTATCAATATATTTTGCAACATCTCCCTTTAAAACCCTTAATTTTGTTTATTTTACTATCCCCTCTCTCTTTTGCTTAGTTTGGGTAATGGATGTGTCAATCTTACCTAATTTCTCAAAGATCCAAGCCTTTGCTTCATTGACTCTGTTTTTCTTTCAGTCTGTACTTCATTAATTTCTGCTCTGATTGCTATTACTTCTTTCTCCTCACTGCTTTGGGCTTCCTCCTGTTTTTTTATTTTTCTTAGACCTTGAGGGCCATAATCAAGTTATTTATTTGAACTCTCCACGATTGCTTTCATATGGGCCCATATAGCTATTAACATCCCTCTTAAAGCTCCCTTTGCTGGTTCCTCAGAAGGTCTGCTCAGTGATGTTTCCATTTCCCCTTGATTTTTGAATTTTAAAATCTCTTCTTTAATTCCCTCACTGGTGTACAGTCAAGAGTATACTGCTCAGCGGCTCACTCTTTCATGGTTTCTCTAGCTATTGATTTGTAGTTTTATTCCTCTGTGATTGGAGAAGATATAAGAAGTTGCTTTGATTCCTTTGTTCTTATTCAGAGTTGCTTTATTCCTTAGAATGTGATACATTTTAGAGAAAGTTCCATGGGATGCTGAGAATGCACACTCTTCAGTTGCTGGGTTGAATGTTTTGTAGATGTCTGTTAAGTCCTTTTGAACTGTGCTGCTATTTAACTTTGATATTTCTTTGTCATTTTTATTTATCTTTTTACTAGTTGACCTACCTATCGATTAGAGTATGATACTGAAGCCACTCCAAATTATCCTATCAGGACCCCTATTTGTCTCTATATGACCATTAGTATTTAGTTTTATAGAATTAGGATCCCCAGTATTCAGTACATATTTATTTACAATTGTTATATATCTTACTGATACATCACTCTCAATGTTTAGTGTCCTTTGGAGTGCAATTATCTTTTGAGTAATTTTGGTTTGACGCCTCCTTCTTCAGATATCTGAACAGCTACATAAGGTTAGTCTGGGCTTTCATGTATTTAGTACATGGACTTTTGTCCTTACACCCTCATTCTGTGTGGTCTTTGCCAGTGATGGATGCTTCTTGGAGACAATAGGTATTTAGGTCTTATTGTTTAATCCAATCAGCTGGTCTCCATCTTTTACTTGGAGAGTTAAGACCGTCTGTGTTTTGGGGTTGTTATTGACAGAGTTTTGTTTAGTCTTGCTTTTTTGTTGACTGTATTTTTAATTGCCTAGATATGATTTGTTCTCTTACTTCTCTATTCATATTATAACATTTTATAGTTTACTATTCTGGACATGATGACTTTATCCCATTTTTCACTTATTCATCCATTATCATGAAATGTTGGTCTGATGCTGCTTGTATGCTAAATACTGGCTACTTAAAATGACACTCAAAGTGACAAGATGTGAACCTTCTGCCCAATTTAGCTGGTCAATAAAAGGCTAGATTCTGTGATTGGGTAGTGGAGGGAGACAGGTGGGACTGGAGGTTCAAGTGAGGGGATTGCAGATAGAGAGATGGAGAGAAAAACTGAGGAGCAGGAACCTGAGATGGACCAGAATCACATGGTCTGGAGAAACAGCAAGTAACAAAGGACTGTATAGCTGGGGATTAAGTTGGTATAGCTCTAGATCTGCCCAATATAGGCTTATGACTTATAAATAAAATACCTAGATTGTGTATCTTTTATATGGGCTTGTTAAGATTATAAAATCTTCCTACAAAGTGTACTTTTATATACTCTTTTGACAAAGGATTTCTTCTTTTTTCCATGTTTAGGGTTTCTTTAAATATCTCTATCTTGCTAGCTTGGTGGATATACAGTTCTGTACTTTCTGTTTGTCTTGAAATGTCTTTATTTTCTCCACAGATTTAAAAGACAACTTTGTTGTAGATGGAGTCTTGGTTGAGGGGTTACTTGCCTCCAAGGCTTCAAATACATCCTTCCATGCTTTCTTGACTTTCAGGTTTCTGTTGTAAGGTCTCATGTTATTCTGATGTGCTTCCTTTTGTAACTGAGTAAAAGCATCTTTTCCTACACAGCTTATTTTGTTTGTAGTTTTGACATCTTGACTATAGTGTGTCAGGGAGAGGTCTTTTGTGGTCATGCCTGTTTGGAGTTCTTCTTTTCTTGCACTTGGTTGTCCATTTCCCCCGCTTAGAGTCGTATTTTTTCCTGTTAGAGTTTCCTGGATATATTTTCTACATTGTTAGTTTTCAAACTCAGCTCCTACTCCATGTATTATTAGGCTTGCATTCTTTATCACATTCTAGAGTTCTTGGGTATTGTGTTCATGCTCATTTATTTATTGTTCATTGTTGATCTCTATTATAATTACTTTCCTCTTGATGTGGTAAACACCATGACCAAGACACTCAAGGAGAAAGGGGTTCTTTTTTTTTTTCTACAGATTAGAGTCTTTCATCTTATGGAAGCCAGGACAGAAGCTCAAGCAGGAACCTGGAGGCAGGCACTGTCGTGGTCAGTATGGAGGAAGGCCACTTGGTGACTTCTTTCCTGACTTGATCAGCTATCTTTCTTAAACAACCCAGGCCCACCTGCCCAGGAATGGCAGTGTTCACAAGGTTCTCTCATATATCAATAAAATAAGCAATGATAACAACACCTCCCCCCCAAGACATGTCACAGTCCAGACTTGTGGAAGAAAGTTCTCAGTTGATATTCTTTCTTCTCACTGTGTAGGTTTGTATCAACTTGACACGAAGTAACCAGAATAAAGCTTAGTGGTGCAGAATTTATTACTTTGGTCCTGGGTGAGATGGAGAAATTGAGTGTTTCAGAGCAAGAAGATGAACGTTAACATAATCGGTTGTATTTTTAAATAATCAATATTATCTAATAGTACACTGGCTTCAGTTTATTTATTTGTGTTTATGTGTGTGCATGTGCACCTGCAGCATATGCTACGTGCTTGTGGAGGCCAGAAATCATTGGATCATTTGGAGCTGAAGTTCCCAGTGGTTTGGAGCCACTTGACATGGGTGCTGGGACCTACCTCTAGTTCCCTACAAGAGCCACAAGTGCTTTCAACATGTAATCCATTTCCCGCCCTACACTGGTTTTGAAAGCCCTTCCTTTTTCTGAGTCTGAGGTTGATCTAACCTACTGTTTCATTCCTTAGTTGTCTCCCCTTTTTTTCTCCACTTAAATAGGAAAAACAATGAATCTTCACTCCAAGATTTACCTAAACATTTGCATCCTTAATCTCATCTCTTTTGATGAACACAAAGGCCTTTGATGGGGTGCACCAACTTCCCGTGAAAGGCATGAGAGTACTTCTGCTTAACACTCAGAGTTCATCCTCAAAATGACTTCTTGTGAGCAGCCAACCTTGCATGAATTTATAACCACAGAGTTTCTGTCGTCCTCACTTCCTGTTAAAGCACAGTCTTTGCCTCCTTCTGTATCTGTAACAGTAATGAATGTCATGGTTCCTAGGATTTTATGAAGTGCTAACATTGCATAATCCTGTGAATCAGAAAATGACATTTATTATTGTAGAGTAACAGATCATTCATTCACAGCCAAAATTATTGTGAACTTCTTCTTCATATAAAATGAAAAGCTTGCAAAGCAATTTACATAGATTAAGTATGAAGCAGGGTTTACAGTCGCAGAAAAACTTTGAGCTTAGTACTGTATTTGTTATTATCCCAAATTGTATGTGAAAACATATTTCAGAAATTCAGTTTGAGCTCTTTAATAGAATTCTCACCACAGACTTCTCACTCTAGACCATGAAGAACTCCCAAGATGAGAAAACATAAGTAAATAAAATTGACGCTACAATCTAAACAAGGGAAATAAAATAAACGTAAAATTTAAACACCAGTAAGTAAGGAACTAAGAATGATGTACTAAGGTGCAGAGGTGAGTGAGGGGTTCTAACTCTTGAATCCTAAGATTTCTTCCTACTGCAGTAATCTTCAACCTGTGGGCCACTATCCCTTTAGAGGTCAAACAAACCCTCTTCAGGAGCCACCTAAGACAATTGGAAAACAGATATTTACATTACGATTATGTTATGCAATAGTAGCGAAGTTACAATTATGAAGGAACAGCGAAATAATTTTATGGTTGAGAGTCACCACAACATGAGGGGCTGTATGTATTAAAGGCTCACAGCCTTAGGAAGCGTGAGAACCACTGATTTAGAGTGAACCAAATTCACTGAGTACTTATCTTTTCTTTCATCTGATTAAAAACCACAAAAAATAGCATAGCATGGTTGTGGGAAGTATAAATTTAAAAAATGAGGTTAGGCTTTATAGACAGTTAGATTTCTGTAATTCAGCCAAATGTTCAAGGATGTCTACAAGATTGGGTAAATATATGAAAGTACGGACTATCTCCTCATAGGAAGAATAAATATGTACAAATGAGTACAGTGAATCTGAATACTGAGCATTGCACAGATTCTAGGAAGAAGCAATGGGTATCTCATATTCCAACAAACTAAACGTCACCTGGCTGGACTCTCCTTTCTTACAATTCCATCAGTTCTCAAATATATATATATATATATATATATATGTGTGTGTGTGTGTGTGTGTGTGTGTGTGTATGTATATGTATGTATATTCTTCAAACAGCTTTGAGGAAGAACACCAAACTGTTCCCTGATCTGGTGGGAGGAGAATCAGGCATTCCCCATGCTATATAACATAAAAAAAATCAAAAGTTTGGTTGGAACCACACAAGCAGAGCCATGTAGTCAGAAGGGAAGAAAGGTCATGACAACATAAGAGCACACCATGAACCAAAACAGCACAGGGAGGGAAGGAAAGGGCGAGAGAGAAAAAGATGGAAGCAGGCAAGCAGGGGTTGTCCTGCCAGAGCAGTGATTTTAACCTAGAAAGACATAATACATTAAGGAAGGGAAGTAAAAGATTCACAGCCACTTTGCTCTATTAAACAACATTGAATAAACAGGTTGATAAAGTCCAAGGATGAAGCGGCAAATGGACAGAATGAGATTAATAGGGACAAAAAGGAAACAGATTGTGCATTAGCAATGATTAAAGAGACCACAAGTAAATTCACAGCAGTAAAAACATAAAATTAAAACAGAACAGGAAAGACATGTCTGGGGGAACAGCAGAGTGGAGAGTCTTAACAGGTATAAGGATGCTGATGGAGAAGAGATGGGGGTGACTAAGGGAAAAGTAAGATGGATGAGGAGGAAAGAAGGCTTAGTCCATGAATGCACACATGTGACATCTGCATTATGCTGATGTCATGAATGCTCTCAGTGTACACACGCACAGCTAGCATTGTATCCATTCAAATACATTGTAGCAAAATATATATTAAGTCAATGTAATCATAAAAACAAACTTTTTTGAGTTGCCTATGCAGCAGACATATTTTAGGTTTTCCTGTACTTAAGTTTTCACAAAAATTCGAGGTCAATATAATTAATATTTCTGACTTGTCAGTTAAGAAGTTAGGCACAGTTAAGTGCCTTAACTAGGGTAATGTAGCAAGTATATATAGTAGAACTAGGATTCAGAAGAGTGGAATTCACTACTCAGCCTCTAATTGGAAAAGAAATTTCTGAAGTAACCAAGTTTTCCAATGTTGTTTTAAAACAAAATCCCAAATGTTCAATTTACCAAGTGAAGATTCAGGAGCCAGAAGCTATGGCAAAAGCCTGCTATCTCAGAGAGGGAGAAAAAGCACCCAGCTGACCTTCCCACTCCACTTCAACTACCCTTCAACTCAAAGTCCCTCTCTCTTTCCCAGGTTTTCTTATGTCCACTCCCTGTCAACGGTTTGCTTGCTCCACCTCTTGCCCTGTTGTTGATTTTATTTAACTCTTGTTTACACAAAGTTCTTGAGTTAAAGGTGTGTGCTAGGGCTGGACGACTGTACTGGCTGGTTCTGAGTGTCAACTTGAAACAAGCTGAAGTTATCACAGAGAAAGGAGCCTCCCTTGAGGAAATGCCTCCATGAGATCCAGCTGTAATGCATTTTCTCAACTAGTGATCAAGGAGGGAGGGTCCAGCCCATTGTGGGTGGTGCCATCCCGGAGCTGGTAGTCCTGGGTTCTATAAGAAAGCAAACTGAGCAAGCCAGGGGAAGCAATCTAGTAAGCTGCATCTCTCCATGGCCTCTGCATCAGCTCCTGCCTCCAGGTTCCTACCTGGTGTGAGTTCCAGTCCTGACTTCCTTTGGTGATGAGCAGCAATGTGGAAGTATAAGCTGAATAAACCCTTTCCTCCCCAGATTGTTTCTTGGTCATGATGTTTGTGCAGGAATAGAAACCCTGACTAAGACAGCCACACTACAGCTACTTGTTTACAGTAAACACAAAGCTCTTGGATAAAAAGTGTGTGCTAGGGCTGAGCCACATCACAACAAGGGTTTTTCAGTTCACAATCTTGGAGTCCACAATGTGACCAAATGTCCTACAACCTTCCAACCTGAAGAAAGGGTATTGCCAGCAATCACACTATTTTGTATTCACCCATTAGCAATGTATCAGAGACTCAGCTTCTCTCTATCTTCCCAACAATTATTAATTTTTGTCTTTAATAATATGATTTCACTTGAAAAATGGAAACTATTGTCAGGCGTGGTTATGTTGTTGGGGTAGTGACAAGCGGATGCTCAGAGCTCTCTGGCCAATCAGCTTAGACAAAATCATGAGCTGCCAGTCAGTGAGAGAACCCATCTCAAGGCAATAAGGGGGGGAGTGAAAAAGGAAGGCACTGAACATCCTGATCTGGCTTTTGCATATCAACAACTGTATGATCATGTGCATATCACACATACACACACACACACACACACACACACACACACACAAGACACACAAGAAATATAGAGAATATTAAAATACCAAGAAACAGAATATAGATTATTAGTTACCAGGCTTAGGAAGAAGAATGTAAACTTGATGCTTAGTGGTCACAGAATTTTTCTTTTGAGGGGTTGAAGATATGTTGGAAATAGATAATCCTGAAAGCTGCACAGGTTAATAAGAGCAATAGCTCAGAATCCTTTATTTGAACACAATTAGGAAGGTGATTTTATGTTATACATTTTAGAAGAATAATAAGAAAATACACACTAGAAAACATTGGTTCAGAATGGTGGCTAGGCAGCAAGGCACATCCTACGTAAGGTGCTAAACCTTGGGACAAAGAGTTGGCTTTTTTCTAGACACAGAGCATTCTGTATAAAAAGAGAGGTGGTGAGTGGGGTGGGGCAGGATGTTAGCTGGCTTCAGAGTTCTCTAAGGCACTATTTGGTCTTAGAAGATAGATGTTGTCTAAAGGATTTGAAAGAAAGAAAACACAGTTCAAAAATATCACACAATAGAAGACTGAGAGGTAATTGTCTTCATGTGTAAATGCATTTGAATACTGTAACATGCAAGGCATCTTAAAAAGATAATTAATCACAAGTCCAACTAATTAAGAGTGAGTAAAATAAAAGATTCATGGATGCAGAGCTCAGAGTTCAAGGATTGATGGTCTGGAGTGAATCTATATAAATATAGAACTAAGAGTGATTAAATTGTGCCATAGCAGTTATCGATCAGGGATGAAGGTTATAAACTCAGTCACTAGAACAATAGCAGTCGCTGGTGCCCAACACCCATCGATTTGGAGGAAACTTAGAGGAAGAGGCAAAATAATGCTACCACCCTTCACATCATAGAGCCACTAACAGTATCTAAAATTAAAACAAATAGTTAAGAATATATCGTTCCTTCAAGTTCTCAGTGTCTTTTCACACTGTGTTCTCAACCATGAGTAAATCTTTTGCTGAAGGCACATCCACAGGATCTACAGGTCTACATGTCCTTCAGTTCTATTTCTGTCTCCCTTTTCTTGTGTCCAAACAAATATGATCTTTATCCCATGTTTGGTATTTATTTCTTTTTATTCTTTTACCATCCACCATGCATCTATCCATCTTTGCATCTTTGTATATATCAGAAGATATTTAAGATGATGTTTGCCATATGTTAATGATAGCTATTTGTGGATGGTGAGACTGAGAAATTTTTTTTATAACTTGAATTTTGTACTACTTAGCATTTTTTTGAGTTCTTCAAAATGAATATGTATCATTTTCACAATAACAATAAAGTGATCTTTCTTTAAAAATAAAAGTCAAAGCAAATATGTCAAGATGTTCACAGTGGTTTAATCCTAGTTGGTAGGACTGTGGGTGTTTATGATTTTATTCTTTGTAGTTTTCCTATTTTCTGACAGTTTTAATTTATTAAAATGTACAAAGAATTAAGAGAGGGAAAAAAAAGTGAAGTGCAAACAGACTCATGCTAAGTTATACAGTCAGAAAGTGTTGAAGCTGTGATTCAAACATACATTCAGGCAAATTGAGACGGGTTGAATGGGACACTTGCCAAAGCAGGAAGCAGCAATGGAGACCCACTGTCATGGAAGTCATCTGACGGAGCTACAATCCCTTTGTAGGAGAGGCCAGTGCTTCAGTGGTGGGTGAGTTACTTCTAGTATATCTAAGACTCAAACTTTGATTAAAATACTGAAAGTCCATGGGAATCTGGAGCCCTTCCCACCCCTACCCCCCATGTAGACTGTGTATTTGACTGATGAGGGTCTTCAGGTAGCAGATGTTATTTCACAGACATAGATAGGCTTTGGCTCTGGGAGTGACTTTTGAGGCTCTCCATTGTCTTCCTGTGGATGAGTAGGAATGAATGTCTTCCTATCCTTAAATGAACTAAGTCAGGATGCAAATCCAGAACAGACCCAGGAGACTTGATTCGGATACATGTATGCTTAATTCAGGCTTCCATGCACTTACAGCTGGCCAGGGTCTTTGGCTTGCTCTATAGCACAGAGTCATCTCAGCATTCAGGTGGATCAGCTCCTCCTCCTGCTCTCTCTTTTGCTTGTAAGGAAGTTGCTTGCTAGCACAGTCATTGAATAGTGACCCCCTTTCTCTGAGATATGTGCAAACTGTAACCTCTGGAACTTGTCTCTGTGACCTCATTTGGTAAACAGTCTTTGCAAATATAAGTAAGTTAAAGATCTCAAAAATGAGATTATCTTGAATTTAGATAGGACTCTACAGTCTTCGTAAGTGAAAGGCAGAGGAGGGTTTGAAGCAGAGTGATAGAAAGAAGACCAAAATAAGACAGGGGCAGAGAGTGGAAGATGTCACTGTGCAGAGCTCAAGGACCCACCAGAAGCTGGCAAAAACCAGGCAGGTTTTATTTATGGAGCCTCTGGAGGGACCACAGCCTTGTAGATACATCTTGAGTTCAGACATTGACCCTCAAAACAGTGAGAAGATGAATTTCTGTTTTCTTAAATCCAAGCTTTGTGAATTTGCTGTGACAGCCCTTGGAATGCCAGCTTCCTGTTTGGGTGGGTTAGAGGAGTTCTCTAAGTTGAGGCTTCTGACTTAGCATTGGGTCTCAGGTCTGGAGAAGTAGCTTAGTCATAAAGCTTGTCTAAGGAACACAAAGTAGAACATGCCTATGATCCCCGTAATAGAAAGCTGAGGCTAGGTGCCCTCAAGTCCATAGCAAGGCCTAGGCCAGGCTGAGTTACATGATAAAGGAAATTTGAATTAAAAATCTAATTGTAAAAACAGCAGCAGTAGTGACAGAGGAAGAGAAAGAAAATATAACTAATTGCACATCAAGCCTGCCAAAATCCCGGCATGGGTGAGTGAGGAACTCATGAAGTCTTGCCCCAGATGAGGAGCTATCAGTAATTGATGGCTGCTGGGAAGGTAGAGTCCTTTTATTTTTTTCAGGGATGTGGTCCCTGAGAGGTAGGCCATGCTCCAGTAGATGGTATGTACAGATAGCACTAAATGAACCCAGGATGAAGGGAAAATGTGGGGACAAAAGGGGAATAATTGGATGGGGGATTATGGGATGGAATTTGAATTAAGCACCATATATGCGTCTATGAAATTCTCACAGAAACATATAGGTCTCTTGGCTCTATCTCACTGTTTCTATACCCAAAGGCCAGGAATGGAGAAGTAGCCATGTTGATTTGGGGCCACCTGGCAGGATGATGGTGGCTGTGTCCTCTTGGCCTTGTGCCTTTCCTTCCTCAATTATGCTCACATTCACTGTCCAGCCTCAGAGTAGATTTGGGATCCAATGGAAGAGTGAGGAATGGCAGTCGATGATGACACTATCTCTTGCCTGAGCTTTGGCCTTAGCTTCTAACTGATTTTTCTACATCAAGTTGCTTTCCCCAGTAACCTGAGGTACATGTCTGTGTTAGGGGTCAGAAGATATATATCTTTGCCTCTCTCTGTCTTATAACTTTCCTGGCAGTCACCCAAATAGACCAAGTTGATTTTCCTATGACGCTTATACCCAGGAGTTTTCTTTGCAAGGTTTTCCTGACTGTCAGTCTTCCAGCCTTCCCACAGTTGTGGAAAGGTCAGAGTAATTCTATGAAAAACCCACTGATGGAAATATCCAGAGTGGCTTCTGTTTTCCCAACAGGACTTCACTGAGACAGTAATCTTTCTGAAGTGAGTGTATTCTGTCATTTCTCAGTTCTCACAAGCATCTGTTGGCTTCCAATTGATATGCCATTCCTCATCTTGTTTTGTCCATGTCCTTGGCTTTCATGTCCTCATACACTAGTCAGGAAAGGTTAATAAATGATTCTGGAATAGCTTGTGTGGTCTTACCCTATAACGCAGAAGTGGGGTGGAGGTAGGCGCTTATCACGATGATTTTTTGGCAACTAGCACTAGGTAGCAGCTTTGGGAGTATCAAGGAGCTGATGGAAGAGAAATAGACAGTAATCCAGACTGAAAAATACATCACACCCATGCCTTCATCAGTCTTTGGATGGAGTACTCTGAAAATGGCACACTTTGAGTGAGGCTACAATCTGCAGCTATGAGACGGTCCTTAGAGAAGATGACAGCTGAAGAGTGTGTGATGAAATGTCCCAGTAGCTGTGGCAACAAGACTTTCCCTCAAGAAGGTTCTTTAAAGTACATCATGAGCTTCACTTTACCATGTAGACAAAGAAACACTCAAAGGAAGAGAACATTGTGTGTGTGTGTGTCTTTATCATTCGTTCTATGTACATGGTGTTTGCTCATTACCATTTGATGGACACAAACATGAGTTGCTGAATGAATGAGTGACCAGGGGGAATGAAATAATATAGAGTATAAGAGGGACTGAAGCTTTCATGAGCAGAATTTCTACGCAAGATGACAAGTTTGGTGGGCATCCATTGTCTGAGATACAAGGACTATTTTAATCCTTGATGCAGGTGATACAGGGTATGTCATAAAATCTCAGGGGTGAATAAGAAATTGGTTCCACCTTTTTGGTGGTAAATAGTAGATATAGAGGGCACAGGGCTCAGAAACTGTACTCTGGATGCTAAGAGCCCATGATGGAGATTAGCTTGAAGAGCCTTTGGGAATTCTAGCCACATCCATTTCCCTATGAAATTTCCCACAAATACAGCAAAACGGCCATAGCAATAACATCAAGTAACCCCACACAACTCTTAGATGGAATCTGGAAGAATTGTCCCCTATTCTATGACTAATTGACACAGTCTCTCAGTCACTCATTCTGCCAATCAAACTGTAGATTGGGCTTCAGTTCTTCTATGCCCCTCTAGTAGAAGATGGAAATGTATCTAAAAGGGACAGACATTCCCTTCTAGGAAACAACCCCTCCACAGACTTTCAAACTTGTGTAATTTTCTCCAGCCCTTTCCTGTTGCTAGAGGCAAAACCTCACAATTCCAAGGCAGAAATTAACAGGGTAATTGTGGCAGCATGCTGATTCTTGGAAGGTGTAGTTTTCACAAGTAGAGTGCTAGAGGTGGGCTGTTAGGAATGTTTATGAGCATGGGGGTTTTATGTATGCCATCTGTTTTTTGGTGTCAGAATGAGACAGTGGGCGTAGAAGAGGATCTCACTACCACCCTTTTGCAATCTCATCATAGTTAATGATAATGGCTAGTTCTTATGAAGAACTCAGTGTGTGCCCAGAACTGTTCTAAGTCAGGGGCCAACAAGCTTCAGTTCATTCTCTGTCTTTGCCATCTTTGATTTTGCATAGCCTTAGAGAAGCAGACCTGTGAAGTCAATCTGTATCACCACTTCCCTTGCATTTTAAATCACCTGGGAGACAGATCTCTGGATATGTCTGAAAGGCATAACTGAGGAGAGAAGACCTACTCTAAAATAGATAGTACCATCCCATGGGCTGGGGTTTCATATATTAATTTAATTAATCCTTATGATGTGGCCATTGTATTATCATGGCTTTAAAGACTGGAAACAAAGAGAAAGAAGAAAATGCTTGAGAATGTGGCAGAGAGAGGACTCAATTGCCCAAATCTGACTCCAGAACCTGCATCTTAACCACTGTGGTATGTTCACAGGTTCCCATGAGGTAAGAGAATCTACCATGTACCAGGAACAAGGACGTGAGATGTATGTATCTACCTGCTTTCCAGGAGAGGATCCAAAGAGAGAATCTGGCAGAGAGGGTGTGAGCTTACTCTCCTCATCTCTTATAAAGCATGAGAGTCACTAATCTTTGTTGTTTAGGAAATGTTGAGGGAGCTGGGGAAATGGCTTGGTCTGTAAAGAGTTTTCCACATGGGCATGGAAACTTGGAGTTCCTCAGACACATATGCAAAATCTGAGTGTGGAGGCACACACTTATAATTGTAGTGCTGGGGAGAAAGAGATAGGCAGCTTCAGCATCTAGCTATTTTAGCCTAATTGGCAAACCTATGACTAGTGAGTATCTTGTCAAAAATTTGATGGACGGTGCCTATAGAAGAATAAAACCAGAGGTAATCCTGTGGCCTCTACATCTATGTGTGCATAGGCACTCTCTCTGACTCTCTTTCTCTCTCTCTTTCTGTCTCCCTCCCCCTCTCTCTCCCTGTCTGTCTCTTTCTCTCTCTCATCTCAAAGAATGTGTTAAGATTTAAGAAATGTATTCACAGCCATATGATTTATTTTATAAAAGTGATGCAGAGTCACAAATGCACAGGCTCAGATAATGCACCATTCACAGACCCTGCCTGGGGAAATAATGACTCTGTGGTACCTTCAGAGCATTGAAAGATGAGCTAAAAATCAAGAACTGAAAATGGGCAAATCATAGGATAAAAAGACTTGCGAGTCTCCCTGGGGTCATCTACAGGGGCCCCATTCAACTTGCTCCAAAGATCCTGAGGAGAATTGTCTTGGCAAAGTGACTCTGATTAAGTGTCTCGGCTGTTTTTGTTCACAGTTGTATTATCAGGGCCTACAAAACTGCCTGGTATATCTAAGGAGTGTGGTCTATGTTTGACATAGAAAATACTGTGTCACCAATGAGCAGGCAGCCGCATAGAAGGGAGAAGACGCCTGCTCTTCCCCAGTGGCACATGGATATAGCTTAAGTACAAAATAGACCTCCATAAACTGTTACTCCTCATTAAGCTTCTTCTTCTGGACAAGTTTACTAACTGCAATCACAAGCCCAATTAAATGCCAGAAGTCTGGAGAAAGCACCTACCTGTGCCAGAAAGCAAGACTATAAGGATGCACCTCAAGAGTGTGTATGATTGCCTTCTTTATTTACCCCGCCTAACTGATTTTTTCTTGTATTCCTTAGGTGTCACTTCATAATTAAAGTAATTTCCTATGCCCACCCTGAATCTGATGTTAAGTTGTCCCTACAGAAGGCACAAGGACTACCAGATACATTTTTTGGTGGCATGAGCACAGTAGCTCATTAAGGGTTGAGTTTTCCTTCCCCCAGTTCCATATGTTGAAATCTGAACTCCCAGTACGCCATGTGAACTTGTTGGGAAATAGTGATTGTATATGTAACTCGTTAAGGTTGGACTATTTTGAAATAGGGTAGCCGCTGATCTAAAATGACTGACTTTTACATATAGAAAGGAAAGGAAAAATTGGGCACATGGAAGAAAACACCAGGTGCATCTGAAGGTATGGACCAAGTCATGTGTTTATAATGCAAGAACACCAAAGATCTCTGAAAGTGTTAGAAATTTGAAATGGGGCTGTGTTGGAATAGACCCCCTGCCAGAGACCTGGAAAAGAACTAGCTTTAAGGACATGTAGATATCAGACTTCCAGCCTCCAGGATTCTGAGACAATCATTTTATGTTTGCTTCCCTCAGAAGCTTTATTGTGAATCCCTGGGAAAGGAATCCAGAGACACTCACTCAGTTCAGTTCAGTGTGACAGCTACCTCCTCAATCTTATTACATCATCCTTCTCTATTTTGTCTTTTCACTTTGGACCAGCCCTGCAATGGAGGCTGAATGGAGCCTTTGGCTCATTCAATTATCTTTAGTAATTTAAAGCATAGAGTTCCTTGGGGCTGCCTAGAATATAGCAGACATCAGCAGGGGAAGAGTAGCTGGGAACAGTAGCTGAAGTGAAGACCATGAAGAACACTATGGGGTATAGGGATTTGATTGTAAGAGCTCTAATTGACAACAGTAAAGTAATAGTGATAGCCTCAAGAACCAAGCAACTGTCTGTATCTGTGAGTTTTCCCTTCTCCCCTCTAGTCTTCTGATATATGGCTTAGCCATAGTACCTTCTCATTGAAAATGGTCTGGCTAGACCATAGAGATAGTGATTGAGTAGTTCTGGAAGAATCCTTTGAAGAGTGGTTTCTGAATGAAGAAAAAATAAGATACAAAAAGGAAAAGAAAGAAACATAATGGGTCCTGGATTTTAGCACCAAATGAATGAATGAATGAAGGGAAGGAGTGAGGGAGGGAGGGAGAGAGAGAAAGAGGGAGGAAGGGAATAAGCAAGGAAGCAAGGAAAGAAAGGAAGGCAGGAAGGGGAAAACATGATTGTTTGCAGGTATGATAGAGGAGAATGTTTATTGTAGATAAAGTGGAGCACATAGGTAGAAGCATGGTCAGAGACATCTAGGAAAGTCCAGAGTAGACATCCATACTGAGCTGGGCCATGTAGAGAGATAGGGGAGAAAAAAGGAGAGGGGACAGAGGTAAACCAGGTGCAGCAGCCAGAAGGCCCAAAGGTACAAAGAGAATGTGAAACCAAAATGGTTATATTATATAGGGAAGAACAGCTTAACTAATCCTCTGGGCTGGATAGTTCAGGTAGGGGGCAGGATGTACCAGTCAGGAGCTCCTGTAATACTTAGGGACTAAGGGAGGCAGAGAGAACCTGAAGTCCTAGTCTGCTTTGTTGCATTAAATAAGCACTTTGGCTATTAGTCCCAGGTTTGAAACATAACAGTTTCAAAAAATATATAGTTAAGTATAAAGAACATATACTTGGAACACATTATTTCATGTTGGGAAAGTATAGTACACCAGAGAACAGGAGCTGGCTTTAGCTACTGTATTCTTCTGGGTCACCCATAGGCTAAGGATATGGTTCTCAAAACTGAATGTATATTGGTATTTTCTAGAACACCTTCTAAGCCCATGGTTGGACATTCATCCCCCTTACAGAGTTTTGGCTTGGTCTAGGTAGGGCCTGAAGATTTGCATTTATAATGAGTTCTGCTGCTGCTGCTGCAGGTGGTCAGGGACCATAGTTGGGGACTCACTTGCAAATAAACATGTTCTTTAGGGGTTAGTTGAGAAGGATGTTCATGGCTTCATGGTGTCTCCTAGGACTCTTGCCTGTGTAAACAGTGAGAGAAGGTAAGACTTGCTTACTCTGCATAGGATCAATTAGCTTCTTATGTTTGACACTTATAGGAGGGCTCAGAGTTGCTCACACTGACCATGACAGTATGGTAGTTAATGTTAAATCTTTATAATACATTCAGTTTTAATAAAAGAACAAGAAATATAGGTGCTACTCTTACCTTCATCTCTTCCATTTTACAGATAAAGAAACTGAGGGGAGAAATTAGGGAGCTTGAGGAAATTGCCAAAGGAGACCCAGCTGGGAGATGGTAGGGTTGGGATTGGATATGGCAATTTAAATCTAGATTCCATACTCTCTTATTTTCCATTATTTCTTATGACTCTTTAGAAGAAAAGAGGCAATAAATGGCCCTAGTAATGTTAGCCAAGTTATTTGTATTTTCTTTGCTTTCATTCCTCACTCAAAAAAGGAAATAGCTTTTCCCATCTTACATGGAAAAAAATACCTTTAGATTGAAAAAAAATAAGCTGTCAGGATTAATTGGATAACAGCTGTCAAACTCTTGTAGCTCCTTAGAGGATGGTGAAAGAGGAGGAATAATTATTGTGCTATTTTCTATGCAGACCCTAGTACATTTGGGGGAGTCAATGAGTGTCTAATGATATTCTTGGTAATTAGCAATGATGGAAGAGAGAATGTTTAGGCCAGAGAAGAAGGCTTGTGGGGCTGGGTAGAAGAGGGAGCTTTTACAATTGATGTCCAGTGATCTGAGACCTTGTGCCCCTGTAAGAAGTAGGTAGGGTATGGCTCAGGGAAAAAGGGAGTCTCTTCAATCAGGGAAGCCTTCAGTGGCCCCAGGAGGAAACAGAAGCCAATACTACTTGTTGGTTTTCTTAAGTTCACAGGATCCTGGCTTGGACAATTACAGATCAGTTACTGCATTGGCTTACTAAGTGGGGCCAAAGATCAACTGCATTAGCCTCACTTAGAGGCTTATTGGAAATGCAAATGCTTGCACTCTACCCCAAACTGATAGCAGGTGGAACTCAGCAAACTTTAAAAAGATTTCCAGGTGCTCTAGTTACATTTTATAATTCTGGACTTGTTTTAGAGGAAAATAGCTCTGATCTTAGAGTCAGACACTCAACTAAGATCAAATGCTGGGACTATCTCTTTAGGCTATGTGGCTTTGGGCAACTCACCACAACCCTATGGCTATGAAGTTTTCAATCCATAACAAGAAGGTGAATGTTAAAAGTTACCTGTGGATACTTGAGAAGACTGAGACTCTTACTTTCTGGCTTTGCAACAGAACATTTTATGTGCATGGAATATTGTTTTCTCTTTACCTGTCAGACACCTCATTCACCACCTCAGTCTTTCACATATTTATTTACTGAAGATGACTGTTGTTTTTCTTCTTTTTATGCCTCCTCCATACACATGTCTCACTCATCATAAGACCTTCCACATTCTTGTGATTGCTTTTAATTTTGCTGTGGTTCCCAGAAGGTGAGACATTTTTCAGTACAGTCTGTTGTTCCTGTGTAGTGTCAGACACAAAGTGGCTGGAGGACAAATATTTAAAGTTTGTGAATGTTACTAAAATGCTTGACTCTAGTGAGTTTTATGAGGAAACTGGCAGAAGGATTGGATTACTATGTAGGGGTGAGAGGAAGGGAATGTAGATACTAGAATTCTTCTTCCAGTTATGGATGAGTAACATAAGATGGGATAGTGAACTCTGATGTTTGAGGACTGAGGGAGAGATGCTGTGTAATTGGGAATATACAAACCTTAGGAGAACTCCATGGGATAGAAGCTCATTAATAGGGCAGAAACTCACCTTTAACTTTTACAATGTGGCCTGCTAACTATTGGGCCATCACTTGTGTTAAGAAGCTCTCCCTAGGGCTTAGGTTATAGGAGAAGACTTGAGATTAATCCTCCAAACTGGAAATAGCTGTATTCCTGAAGCTTGCTGCCAGCCATCCTGTTCTATGTGACAAACTCCTGGCCAACGAGAGAGAGACCCTGTTTTACAAGAAGTAGATGGAACCTGAGGAATTATACTCAAAGAAAACACACACACACACACACACACACACACACACACCACCTCAGAATACTTCCTAGGACCGCCAGGACAGACATGTTTTAAAACTCAGAGACATTTTTTTTTCTTTTGTTTACTTATCACAGTCAAGGTTATAAGCCTCTTTGAGAAATAGATGGATGCTTTTCCCAGGGGAAAAACAAATAAAAACTACAATATATATTCCCCTCCATTGGCCTTACCAATCACTGGATACCTGGCCAAGTTACTTGGAATATAAAAAACATCCAGTGAGAGGAAAAGTGGGTAATGACAATATATGCCTTTCCTAGGCCTGACATTTTAAAACTTGGAAACTAATAGCAATGACCCAATTTAGTAAAAGGAAAAGTAAGGCATCATTATTTCAACAGGTTAGTCATCTTTTTGTTTCGTTCTCCCCCTCCCTCTGTCCCTCTGTCCCTCTGTCCCTCTGTCCCTTGCTCTTGTCTCCCCTTCCCCCTTTGCTTTCTTTTCCCATTGCAAACATATGAAGTAATATTTCAGTGTTTTCTACAGAGCATGGCATAGTAGAACATTCTGAGTTTAATTGGAGCATAAATGTAAGTAATCAAAATATTATCATGCCAACGGATGTGTGAAGTGTTGGAAAATTTAAATATATATATGTGTATTTTAGTTCCACTCATTTCGGTTTTGAGTGGTAGACACAAAGGATTTAGCCCAGTTAATGTCAAAAACAGTTTAGGGTCTGACAGTGTCTTAGCCAACTTGTGTTCTTCACTCTTCACATGGTAACAGCTTGCCAGTTCATTATATTTTTACCCTTTCCTCCCACTCTTTGCCCCTCTTCCTACCTGTACCAGCTGTCCCGAATAAGACCATATAACTCTAGGGAGTTTGTGTCCACTCCTTGGCACAAACTACAACATGCCCATGAATCGCATGGAGCTAGGAACTAAAATAATAATGGCAGCTGCTTAGGTTTGAATCCCAGTGCTAGTGTTAACTGTATGGCCTTGAGAAATGTTCACTGTTCTTGTCTGTTTCCCTTTATGTAAGAAACGGTGATGATAGATAAGTACTTTGTAAGACTGATTTTAGATGAATTCATGGATGTAAGTAAATTGGGTAGTAGTATGTGTTTGGTAGAGTTGGAAAGGAGAGAAAGGAATTCTTGAAGACACACACACACACACACATGCATCCACATATGCACACACACAAACATGCACACATGTCAGGAGGCCACACACACATGTGCACTTACGAAAAATGACCTTTCCTTCCTCACCTTCTTGAGAAGGAACCCAAGACAACAGTCAGGTTAGCCATGCTTATAAGTAAGCCATGTGTCCTGGCATATCAGTGACTACTAGTGCTTTAGTTTCTGTGAAGGTTTGTGTGTGTGTGTGTGTGTGTGTGTGTGTGTTGGGGGTGGGCTGTAAGTTTATTAAGAGGCTATATATGTGTGCTTTGCATTTAGCTGTGTCCTGAGACCTGATCTTTCTTACTGAGTCTGTGTCCTTTCCTTTCTGTGTTTTACTGTTCCTGACTCAGATCTCCTTGTCTATCTTGTCATCCCTCCCTTCCCCAGTCTCTCGTCCTCTTGTCTACTTTGCCTTTTCTCTCTTTTCTTTACTTTGTTCCTTTCTTCCTTAATATTGTCTCAGAAGGAGAATAGTAAAGGTTTCTTAGCTTTCTGGTGCTTAGGGGAAAGACTCAAGTGCCTTATGACCCCCAAGCCTGGTTCTGCTTGAGTCAGGGTGTAGAGCATGAGTTATAGGGAGCCCCTCCTGTCATATATCAAATCCAGTCACCTCAGTGTACTTCATTTTTAAACATTATCCACACTTACATGGATTATCAGATAACAGTTTCTTAGAAAATTGCCTTAACAAATTTGCATATGAAATGCATGAATCGCAACTTTCTGGTCTGAATGGATGATTACAGAAATACTTATGACTTGTTCCCACAAACTTACTGACAAAATGTTCACAATGTGCAGTTCATTTTAAATTTCAGGATCTGTTTTTCTTGTTTTAAATACATATCATGCATCAATTAAGCTGTAATTAACACCCTCCCCCTATTTTCTGGTATATTCAAGAAGAATCCACTTTCTTTCCCTTTTTTGACACATGGTAATTAGATTGCTTTCACAGATAATATGGGTAATGCTGAATGATATGTTTGTTACTGTGGCTATTAGTTTACTGTTATGTTTTTGATCAGCTTAATGGTGATAAGTTCTCATGAAAATGCCAGTTACACTAAGTGGTTCCCTTATACATGGGTCTTCAAGTTTGACAGTGCATTGTGCCTTTGATTGTTTTGTTCCCCATTACCCACACCCCATTTCTTTGGACCAGAAAGCTTAATATCATCAGTGTGAACTTTTAAATTCAGTCTCATCCAAAATAGCTACAGTGTACTCATGTACTGCTCTGTGCAGAAGTAACTGCTCTCTGGGCACTTGTGACAGCCACACAGGGTAAGTGAGATGTGTGGTGTTTGATGGACACAGGATACTCGTGTGTTATCGTGGTTTCTTTTATATTTTTGTGATTAAAACACTACTGCCAGAAGCATCTTTGGAGAGGAATGGGCTTATTTGTTTCATACCTCCAGTCAAAAGCCCATACACTGCTTGATGGCTTGCTTGCTTGGCAGTTGCCATGGAGATGAGGAAGAAGACAGGTGATCTGAGAAGTTAAGGAGCAGGTTTTCCAAGACCTGGATGCCTTATCAGCTATAGAGGATAAGGGTAGGGCAGTGTGTCCTATTCTGTTCTTTAATAGATTCATTGTTTTCTTTGTTTTAAGGGTGTATGTGTGTGTCTGGATACATGTGTATTTATGTGTGTGTATGTTTGAGTGCATGTGTGTGTGCATATGTGTGAGCATGCATGCATGCATGGCTAGGGCAGTGTGTTTTATTTTGTTCCTAAACAGGTTTCTTGTTGTTTTCTTTTTTTTTTAAAGGGTGTATATGTGTGTATGTGCATGTATGCATGCATGCATGCATTTGTGTGTGTGTGGACAGGTACACACATGCAAAAGCCAGAGGTCGACCTCATATACCTTCTTCTTTTACTCCGCACTTCCTTTTATTGAGGCAGGGTCTCTCACTGAGCCTGGGGTCTAGCTAGCCTTCAAACCTTCGGATCCTAGGTTCCTGCTTCCTAGTTCTGGGATTATAGGCATGCACATAAGTGCCAGGGATCCAAACTCCAGTCTTCATGCTTGCACAGTAAATACTTTATCCTCCACTGTTGTGGTAAATGTCCAACCCCAATAAGCCCATGCAAGGAAAACACAACTCAATTAATATGAATATAAGCTCCGTGCCTAGATTGGGCAGATACAACACTATGCTACTATACTCCCCATCTATAAAATCCCTTGTTACTTATGGTTCCTTCAGGCCAAGTGTTTTTGCTCCATCTTCTTCCACCTCCTCTTCTGTCTTCCTCCCTCTACCCCCTCTCCTATTCTCTCTTCCTCCTCCTTTCCCTCCCTCTCTAAAACTTCTAGTCCACCTTCCCTTCCACTGCCCAATCACAGGCTTTATCCTGTAGTTTACTCCTTAAAAATGGGGAGAAGGTCCACATGAAGTCACCTGAGTGTGTGATTCAATCCTGGTCAGAGGCAGCTCCTCTGGGGCAAGCAGAATTAGCATCAAAATACAAACAGCACCAGGGCAATCCGCAACCCTCCACTATATCCCTAGCCTCTGATTCTTGGCTAATTTCTCTTCAGTCTGATAAATTTTCTCTGCTATATGGAAAAAAATCTTGGGCAGTGTGAAAGCTAGGAAAGAAGCTAATATTGAGAACCTAAGAAGCCACAGTCTCTGTCTGGGCACACAGTAATCAGCATTTTATATAATCCTTGTGAGTACAATGTAAAAAGAGTTTTCATGGTTATTTTGAAGAAGATGAAAGTGAAGCTGAGATAGTTTAAGAGACCTGTGTGACATAGTCTAGGGAAAGCAGTGTAAATGAGATTTCTGTCCAACTTCCTGATCTTATAAATTCATTTTGTATGGAGCAAGTGGCTTGTCCAAGGTCACATGACAGTGAAGCCTGAGACTCTGAGTTGCTAACTTCATTCCAGTTTTTGCTATGGGGGATTCTGTTGTCTTTACTTGAATCACATGTGTCCCCAGATTGTTTTGCAAGAGGGAAAGATACCTAAAGTTGCCTCCTGGAAACTAAGCACTCCTAGGTATTTTAAAGGTCATGTGTCTCTCAGGTCTACACCCAACACGGAGGCATGCACAGCCTGATCTTTGACACACAGCTTGACCATCATGAGTTGAGACCCTAGCTTTTGTCTGTGCATCAGCAAGTCTTTTTGAAAACAGGGTTAGCATGATGCTAGTGTCTGGTGTGTAGAACGTTCTCAGTGTCACTCCCCACATCAGTACCATCTGCTGCTCACATCGCTTGTTGTAAAAATCAACATTCAGAGTCAAGTATTGTTTATCATTTAGTATTTGCCAATATGAATGACGAACTCTGGTACATCCATTTCAACATCCCATTTTATAGATGAAGACACTGAGGGCTGGCAACTTTCTCAAAGTCATTTCCCTACGGAACAACAGACCTGGAAAGGAAACCAGCTTCCCTTGTGAAGATCCTGGACCTTCTCCACACTGCTACAGCTGCTCGGCTCTCTGCAGCTCTTGGGTTTCTGTCTCGGTCCTTTTTCCCTTCATAGGTTCTGGCACATGAAGCTGGCGGGCCACCTGTCTGCAGGGACCACTCTGTGTTCTTGTTCTCAGAGCTGCAGGCCCTCAGCTGCCAGTCGCCCAAGCACACTCATGTAATCTTAATGAACAATGTGCAAAGCCATTAAAAACTCAATTAGGACTTTCTTTTTACTGCCGACGTGAGGAAATGCAATCCTGAGGTGCTCATGTGTAAACACAATAGCCGCCATCTGCTACTGAGAAGCATGTTGCCTCCAAAAAGGGTATCTGTGAGGCAGTCACATCAGTAATAGGGCGCTTATTGAGGCATTATTATGCACGAAGGGGGAAATGCAGAATTTATGGCCAGCCAGAGAGTACTTCCTGGTTGAATTCCACGATTTTCAGTGTTATGTGTAATAACTATGAAGAAACTAATGCTGTTTTATGTTCCTTATCACACTGGTGCATTTTTTTTTTAAGGGCAAAGGAAAAGGCTATATTTACAGTCTTCTTTCTTGTTTTTTTTTTTTTTTTTTTTTTTTGACTGATCTAGGCATAATGACTTGCTCATTTTTGATCTCTAGGAAACTGACAGCCCTGGGATGATATTAATTATGCCAACCTGTTGATCAAAGAGGGCCCCACTGAGCTGCAGCAGAACAGGGCTCTCATGCCTGAATAATCTTAGAAATGGCAGGCCTGGGATCAAATGACTTTGGGGATACAGCTTCTTACTTTTATGGAGGGTGTGGCCAGACTTCTCATGGAGGGGCTACTGGTATATCATCTCATCTCATATCCTCCTAAGACACCACACCTGCTTTTCTGATTGTTGTGGATTTCTGTCCCTGTGCCTTTGCACAGTCCCTTTTAATTCGAGCCACCCAGGGTTGATTCTCTTCTGGGCATCTCAGTTTACACTATCTTGCAACTTTGCTTTATACTTTCAATTCCTTTAATAAAGGGACCTGGGAAAGATAGTAGGAGGTCTTACTGAGGAGCCCAAATAATAATGGCACTGCTGTGGAAATATAAATCTCAAAATTCCATCAGCTCCATAACCCAATTATAGTCTATTCCTTCCAAAGAATCACTTTGTGTCCAAAATAAGTGCTCCTGAGAGGTAGAGTACCTGCAATATAGCCATGGCCATCTTGGCTCTTTCACTGAGGCTCTACCCTCTCCTGGATTCTTGAAATCCTGAACATTAAGTTTATCTGGGAGAAGAGAAGGGGCCAGTCCTTCCCATCCTTGAATGTATGCACATTATCACTTGAGGCTCTTGATAGAAATGTAGGTACAGATGCTACAGGAGCATGGGCAGAGACTGAGATTTTCATGTCTTCTGGCTCTTAGTTGATGCTAAGGCATGAATGAAGGACCATTAACTAGGAAGAAAAAGTGATGAAGGATGTGGGCATTAGAGGAAGCCAGTTATTAAGGACCATACATGCAGCAGGTGCACAACATTCTCCAACGGCTTTGAAACTGAGTCTTGTAGGCACTCTGAACAATGTAGGTAGACTGGACATTTTCTCTGTTCCTGTGTCCAGAGTTGTATATGAGGCTTCATTAAATAGGACAAATGCCACATCCTCTGCAGGATTGCTCAGCACTAAAGCTAGGATGAACAGAAGTGATGTCATGAGCCAGTGGAAAGACCATTTTTTAACTTCCTCTGCTGTGGAGTATAAGAAACTGTAGATACATGCCTAAAGGTGTGGATTGACAGGTGGCTAAAGAGCTGAGTGTATATGGAAGCCATCATGCAACCTGGAATCTGAGAGAGTCCAGCACATTTCACTTCTCAGGCTGTCTCTCTTCCTCAAAATAAATGGCTGCTCAGTGTCAAAGACAGCCCACCACTCTCTGGAAACTTGTGAGCTATAATCATCTGTCAAGAAGACCAATCAGAAGCCTGCATGTATACTAGCAATGGTAGGCATGGATGTGGTTCAGTCTCATTTCTGAGCCTCAATTCCCCCTTTGTTTCTTTCTTGCTACCTCATTGGCAGCTTATAATAATTAGGTAACTTCTGTAATAGGGAGATACCTTTCCATTTACTGTCAGTTATTCCCAGGTCATGAAGGAGGGCTCTTCAAATCTTGACAACTCTTGGTCCACTTCCACTCAATAGTGACCCAGGAGCTGACTGAGTTTTCTGATTAGTAGGTCTGCCATTTCTAAGATTATTCAAGCTTAAGAGCCCTGTTCCGCAGCAGCTCAGTGGGGCCCTCTTTGCTCAACAAGTTGGGCATAATTAATGTCATTCCAAGGCTGTTGGTTTCCTAGCGATTGATAATCTGACCTCAGTTTCTTCTGTCCTTGTCATCTGGCTTCTTTTTTTGAGTCATATATATATATAATATTATATAATATTATATATAATACACATATACATATATACTCATCCAAATGCCCCTAGTGGTCATCTCAGAAGAAGAGCTCTGTCTCTAGGAATCTGAGTTAGGTTAGAGATGGATAACAGGGCTTTTTATATTTGGAATGCGGGGCATGTTGGAAACCCAAGTTGGTATCAAGACTGTTATTTTCTATAATCCCGCTTTGAGGGCAATTGTATAAAGGTTTTAAATATAATCTCCCTTCTGTGTCTACTTGTAAATTAGTTCAGAACCCAGGAGACAAGGTGTAAATGGTCTGTACTGTTTAAAAACCCATACAAGATGTGGATAGTCCAGCTCTTATTAAAGTACAGATCTTAGTCCTTTTAGTATCACAGTAAGCAAGGTGACTTATGGCTACTGAAGTGGCTCATTTTACCTGGGGATAATGGGTCTTAAGATTTCATTTAGAATGGAGATTTTAGTGATCACAATAAGATTTCAAAGCGATGCTGGTTTTCTAGATGGAAAACATTTATCGCAGCATCACTTGAGTTTATCTACTGTGCTTTATGATACATTTTATTCAGTAGAATCACACAACTTTTAAGTCGCTGAGTCTAGCCTTCCCCCTTGATTGTGAAATTCTCTTAGCTATCCTAGCTGGTGCATGCTTTGAGAAGCTGCCTGCAGTGATGATAACTTACTTTGTCTCTGGGCAGTTGATTTTATTTTGCATGAAGTTCACTTGAGATGTGCTTCTTCATAGTGATGGATCTGACTCTTGCTCTTGGCAAGCTTTATCAATTAGCCAATGTCACAGTGATGTTGTATGAACACTCAGGAGGAAACCCATGGCAAACAACAGTAAACATTGATTCTTACACACATGGATCTGTGCATTGATTACAGGTTGACTGATACAGGTTAGATTGTTGACCACATGGCTATGCATCTT
This sequence comes from Mastomys natalensis, assembly GCA_021653895.1. NCBI lineage: Eukaryota > Metazoa > Chordata > Mammalia > Rodentia > Muridae > Mastomys > Mastomys natalensis. The sequence goes on along the minus strand of JAJTUV010000213.1, from coordinate 1,400,038 downwards.
GCTTTCAAGCATGGCTCTTTATCCATGTCTTACCTATGTATGCTAATTCTTGATCCCAAGCCAATTGGGACACCAGCTTCTGTGTCTCAAAAAAAAAAAAAATTACCACAAGAACATAAGCCTAGCTATAATGAAACTTTCAACATCTGTTTGACTTCTATTAACAAGTCACATAATGGAGCCAGAGTCAAGAGATAGCCTCTGGTTCTACAGAGGGAACTGTAAAGTCAATCCCAAAGGGTTTGGATCCAGAAAGGGGTAAAGAATAAGAGAGAATTCCTATTTGTCACAACAGTGGAAAGAGGGTCACTCTTGTCTGGGACATGCTTAGAAGCAGTTACACTTTCTGCAAATAGATTCCTAATGTTAATCGAGTCTCTGAGAGCTTAGTGAATACCACTCACTTTGAATTCCTCCTCAGGCATGTGACAGTAATTTCTCACACTTTTTTTTTGGGATTCATTTCTTCCTTGGATATGCACTATTCATATATTGTCTCCTTTAATATGGAATCTCTTCTGCTGAGTGCAGAACTCCAGATGGAGCTTGTCCATACACAGGACCTTCCTATATTGTAGGGGTTCTGTCTAGGCTAGAACAAGCCTAAGCCTTTATGAGGTTACTTTTCATCTCATTTCACCTGTAAAGACTGCAGTTGACTCTCTTGCTGGGATTTTAACCCTCAAGGTCCAGCATTTAGTTATAAACAATCTACTGTGTTGAATGGTCCTTGTACAGTACTAGAAATGCTTCTTGTGTAGTAACTACCTGTCTTATTCTTCCAATATACTACAAGTAGGGATTTTGGCCCTAGAATGGAAGTCTTTAGAATCTAAGAGGGGATATGGCTTCTTCAGAGTCAACCTGATCCTGTCACCTAAAGGGATTTTTACCTTCCTTCTTGGTACATGTATGGGATATGACAAGGTTTCACAAGGCATTTTCTCTCTTTGTCTCTGTCTGTTACCCACTGTGGGTCTCTAGGGTCCTTCATGATGGTGAACAGCTCTGGAAGGGCTTCAGGCCAGAAAGCCCATCTTCTTCTACCAACCTTGAAGGAGAATGACACCCACTGCATTGACTTCCATTACTACTTCTCCAGCCGAGATCGCTCCAGCCCGGGAGCCTTGAATGTCTATGTGAAGGTGAAGGTGGTCCTCAAGGGAACCCTGTCTGGAACGTGTCTGGCGTCGTCACTGAGGGCTGGGTGAAGGCAGAGCTTGCTATCAGCACCTTCTGGCCTCATTTCTACCAGGTATGACACTTACTCTTTCTAGCAAGTAATAATTACATTCTATTTTATCCCTGCCTTTCCTAGAGTGGATAGGTCTAAAAAGGACCTCACTTGTGTACTCTTTCAACTCATACTGAAGAGGCTTTTCCAGGGATGCAGAGGTAACCTAGGACAGCCTCTGCCTCCCTGGAGGTCATCAGGAGGAGACCAATGTGTAGATAAACAGTGCCAACATAGCAGAGTGCATGTGACTTCAGGCACTGAAGAAATGCAGGCACCGAAGCCTCTTATAAACTAACAACCAGATTCCACACATGGAAAGGTTGAGGTTCAAAGAGAGAAGCTGACTAGTCAGGTAGTGGCTATTTGGCTGGAAGGGCAATAAGATAGCTTCTAAGAAGCCAGAACAAGTAGATCCAATTTGGAAGGCTGAATTAAAATTCACTGGAAAGGGTGGGCAAGGCACGGAGATGTTCTGGAAAGTGGGTGACCCAGGAGAAGGAAGCAAGGGTGAGTGAGAGATTTTGAGGAATTTGGAAGCTAAGTTCTCTGTTTCTTTTTGGTTGTTTTGTTCAAGCTTTTGTTACTATTGTTCATTTTGGGGTTTTATTGAGACAGTCTTGGCATGCTGTAGCCCAGGGTATCCTGAAACCCATAATGCATTGCTTCCCAAGTGCTAGAACTTGAGATGTATGTTATCACACCCAGCAGAAACCAAGTCTTAAGACGTCTTGCTGAAGAGTTATACAGGGAACTGAACCTGTAGACCATGTAAACCCTAAGGTTAGAAGGCCAGGCTAACAAGCATGGACCTATAGCCACTGTGCTTCACAATTACCAGTAGGGAAAAAGGGACCATGTTCTCCTAGTTCATTGTGGACCAGTACAAGCTGAATAAACCACACCATTGTAATGCCAAACTATTGTGTTTGCTTTGAACCCCATCCTCTCTAACCTATCCCAGTGTGGATGACAAAAAGATTGCAGATCCACACCAATCTACAGAATGTTTGTGGGGATACAAATCCAGACAGGTTTAAATCAAAGTTATTGGGAAATTTTCTTTAAAACACATCATTAGTTAAAATCCCCACGTCATGGAATCGACCTGTGTTTAAGTGTGCCATCCAGTGCTTTCTTAAGCAAAGTCACTGTATTTACAACTATCAACCATTGTATTTATCATCCAGCGAGCTCCCTTGTACCTACTCTCAGTCTGCATTCATCCTGATGAAGGTTTTCAAGTAAGAAAGTACCACAAATCTGCATCTTGGGGAGATTTTTCTAGTGTCTGAAGCATAACAAAACTCCAAGGGTGACAGATGAGTGGCCAGGGCTTCTTAGATGGCCCTGAGTTCCACACCCAAAGGATAGTTCTTTCAGTCCATCAGGATTAGGAATGCTTTTCTCTACTGAACTTGCTTGTTTACATCAGTGAGACAGCTTCAGCCCTATTCCTTCTCCTTTACTTCAGAAACTAAAAATCAGAATTTAATACTCAATTACCTTCAGTACTTAGCCTACATTTTTGTCACATCTATTTCCCATTTTATCTCCAATGAGTTGTGATTTGTTTTAGAATGATTGCATTGTCCTCTGTCAGGCACTTCCTGTAATTCCTCTAGAATTAGAGGAGAGAATGATGATGATCCCGATGGTGATGCTGAGGGGATGCTGCTGCTGCTAGTGATGATGATAGTGATGATGATGTGATGATACCTATCATTTGTTGATGCTTACATCATAGGCACAGTATAAAATATCCTGTCAGAAATGAGAGGTGTGTCAGACAGAGTCTAGCCTTATTGTAATGAATGTGGACTACAATCATTTTCTATCAGGTGGACCCTACTCCCTTGTGGGAGAAGCAATGTCTTATCAAGAAAACTGACTAAAAATGGACTATAATAGTCATAACACAGGGACATGCTTTATGGTAGATGTTTTAGAAAGATGCCTTTGACCTCATTATATTTTTTTTTTTATCTTTTCTCCCTTGTAAAGATGTTTTTAAAGTAATACCAGGTCCATAAACCTCGATCTGCCATTCACAGTGTCAGATATATTTCAGAGTTCACAGTATTTCAATTTACAAGGTTATAACATTTGCATGCACTGTATGCTTTGTAAGTAACACCCGTCATAGGCTCTTCACAGCACTTCGGAGCCAAGTGTACTGATAGGCTGACCACAAAATTTATGCATATTCACAAGACACGGTATAAATTAAGGCTGTATATGGTATCCAAACAGCTCAGCTTAGCTTTTATCACCAATTTACCTTATAAAACACTCATATGACAAAGCTTGCTCCAGGGCATGCCAGATGTCTAGGTTGTCTTTGGAGGTTTATCCTTCTGTTTTGTACCTGCAAGGTTTCATGGCTGAGGCAAAACGTTCTTTTTTGCTACTTCTTGGGAAGAACTCACACTAGTTGTTATTTGATATGCTCTTTAGTGAAGGCGAAGTGTTCCAGACTTTGGGAAAGCTTTGTGGTATATTCCATCTAGAAAATGCAGCCAGCCAAGTAGGGTACTAGGGAGGCAGAATGAAATCTGTGTGTTGGTATTTAATCTACTATCTTCTGTGGAAATTTGACCTTAACCTGCTTTTAGCATGATCCCATCTTAACATAGAGGTAGTATTCTAAAGAGTGGTGTCCCAGTTTCCTGGTTTATCTGAGATGGCCCTGGTTTATTCATCTTGTCCTAGTGAATTGTTGAGTGTCATGAGGATTATTTGGATTGTTAGATTACACAGTGTCTAAGTCCATAGAGGTTTACAGCCTGTGTATTGGTAGAAGTGGATTTGGCTTATCCTTATGGTGCACCACACAGAAAATGTTTTAGTTTGGTCAGCCTTAAGTTCTCTGTTGTCATTGCCTAACTCTACAATTGTGCCATGAAGGCAGACCTCACAATATGAAAATGAATAGATGTAACTGTTTCAATAAAGATTTACGTGTAGCAATAGCTGATAGCCCAAGTTGATTCCCATGCTTTAGTATGCTGAGGTCTGATGCGGATGAGGCTGAGAGATCTATTACAAAGTCCAATAGCACATAGCAAGGTATTGACATCATGGGCCACAACTTAAGTTCCCTGGTCCCTATAGTGTTCCCACTTTACTGCTGAGTATGAACATCTGCCATCTCCATAAACTCACAAGTACTCACAATGAGACCTCGGGCTCCAATTAGACCTTTTCTAGAGCTTGTTATGAGTAGTTACAAGACAGGGTCATGACTTGAAGTATACAAACAGGATAATTGATACAGAAAATGGACTTTCCCACCATTTGCCCTGCTCTTCGATGGAGATTGAGGAAGAAAGAACATTTGATGAGTTCCCATTTCCATGGCCCTGTGGTAAGCCTATTTCTGTATTTCATGCATCTGTACTAGAGCTCCCTGTATTTGGTGGCAGCAGATCCTGTCTTCTAGCATAGGGGACATTATTGGTAAATCAAAGTTCCCATAATCCTGCCCAGGCTCTCTAGCTCTGAGCTCGATGTCCTGCATTTTGAGGAAGTGCTTTTCCTATTCTTGGAATCTGCTGCTCTCTAGCTGTGTGATATCCTGTGTCCTGCCATCTATTAGTTAGGTTTCCAATGGACTTGGATGTAAGATAGAGAGAGGAACAGGATGGGTGCCTCTGTAGGCTAAGCTAGATCCCATATGAGTAGGCTTGTCAGACTTGAATTGATTGGAAGGAAGAAGGAACAGAAATAGAAGGAAATGGAAGAAGAGAGGAAGCCATCTTTAAAGAAAGATACTGCATGGTTTGGCCTATCCTCTCTAGCCTCTGTGCCTTTTCTGAGGTAAATAGCCACACCAAGAGACTTCAAAACAATTTCCTGCATCCTCAAATTTCCTTTGCTCTGAGCTTTGTGATGACAAAGAGTGGTTACTCTTGTGTTGAGAGCAGTATTGTGGAGAAAGCACATGTTACCTCTGTGCACAGTTAGTCCTTCCCAGACACATGGCCATGAGCACAGTCGAGCACACACTTATGCCCAAATTCCTGCCTCTTCCCAGATTCAAATACACACACTCGTAGGTGACATAATGAGAAAGAGAACCTTCAAGAGACACAGAGACAGGAGTGAAACAAGCTTTTTTTTTTTTTTTTTTCCTAATTATCCATACTTTAAGCTCCAGTTCTCTGCATAGAGCCTGTGGACTGAGTCAAATTCAGTTTCTAGCATTGCTGGGCTTTGAACCTCATGGGTTTGTGTATTCATTTATTAAAGTCATATTTCACAGTCCTAAAATTGACTTTAGCTCTGTAATAAACAAAAAATGTCATCTTTCATATTACTGGGCTTTTGACTTCAGAAGGGCCCCAGGTGAGAAAAATCCCTTTGCAGCCCACCCCACCCACCCCACTCACCCCAACCACCCCACCCCGCCTGGCTCCCAGGGGAAAACTGATTTACTGCCTGGGAAGCCTTATGCTTCTGATCTATGCTTCTTTTCAGATGATATCAATTTTATTTCATATTTTAGTGGTTCTGAACTTTTCTGCCCTAATAATGAGGGGGAAAAATAAAACTGTTACTAATTTTTCAGCCACCTGCTTAATCTTTCCATTCCATGCCTATATGAAATGGCCTTTTGTTCAACTGCCCCATAAGCCCTTGATATGAAGGACTTGCCTGATATTGGCATAAGTCTCCCTAGAACTTAGTCCCGGTCTCAGGATCTACCTGGCAGTTGGCACTTTACATGTAGTATTGACAGTAACAATTCAGGAGTTTTTGTCACTGCAGCATGCCCTATCTCCCACCCTTTGAATCCCACCCTTCTCTTGCCCCACATGAGATGTCCATCTCTATCATACAGCAGATGCTCTTTCTTCTACATAGGCTACATAGCTCTCTCTGAGCTGGCATGGGAAAGAATGCCTGTTGATTGGACTCTAAGCAATCTTCCCTATAGCACCTGTAGAGCACTCTTCCTAAGAGGGACTCTGATAAGCCATCATTTTTCTCTTATCTTTTAAGAAATGTTGGCAGACCTTTGAAATTTTTACTGTGTTTTCTGCAGAAGGATCACTGACGATCCGAGAGAGAAACCCCAAGTCTCTTAAGCCATTATCTGACATGTTCACCGCCTTCCCCCAAACATGTACAGCATGATATATTTTTTTTTAAGCTTAACGTAATTCTCTCTTAGTCTTTCCTGGGAGTTACTTCTAGGTTTTGACTGCATAGAGGCATGTTTGAATCAGTCTGCATAAGTTCCACCCCTCTGACACCTGCACCAGGAAGACTCCAGCAGGGTTTTAGACCCAAATTAGCTGTAGTTTGTTGACAGTAGGTTCTAAGCACCAGCCTTGAGGCTAAGCAGCGTCCTTCAGAGGTGCTTGAGATACCTGGATCAGCTCTTCCACTCTGGTCTTCGAATCCCTTTGAAGAAGGGTCCCTGCTCCTACCAAGTGTCCTTTGCTCTTCAGGGCATGTGGCCCACTTCAGTCTTCCACCCCACTTCACCCCCTACCTCCCTGCCCTCTGGAGACATCCAGCTCTAGAATATTCTCATGCCTTCCTCTATCTCTTATCACATTTTCATGACCAAAGATAGCCATTATCTCTGTGCTGACAGCTCCTACACAGGCCTTTCTTTCTTAGAGGATGCTGGCATCCTCCTTTGTGGTGTCTGTACTGATACCTAGCCATTATCAGTATCTTCTATGCCAAGGCAGAGTGGTGGGGCGGTCATTGTCACCCAGGGTAACAGGAATACAGGAGCCTTCTGAGTCAACTCTGAACATCTCCATGCCATTAAGAATTTCACACTTAGAGATTAATATCATTCCTATTTTATCTTTTGTGACTTTTCCTATTAAAATCACAGTTTTTGGAGACTATTTGTTTCTTTTCTTGGCTATCAATAGTTCTTTGGAAACCACCCCACCCAAAAATAAAAAGGATATGCTTCTGGGATATAAATCACATATGTCATTTGGCTTTCAATATTTTTCATACTCTTGTTAACACAAGAAACATATTATGACATAGTTATTAAGATATATTGTATAGCTTTTAAAAACTTAGGAAATTTGCTTTAGAAAAATGTATAAGACTAAATCTACACAATTTTGTTCATTAGGAGACTTATTGATATTACACTGTAATCTAGCTTATGATCTTTTTATAGATCCATGAGCATTTGAACAGAAAATTAACACATTTAGAAAAAATATATGTTTGTTGTATTCCTTTTTCCATTTGATTGATCAGAAACTAAGATATAGGGTACAATCTTTAGATAATATCTTCTTTTCCCCATTATCATTTTCCCTTCAAGTTTCTAGTCTGAGTTTTAGAGACCAAGTCAGTCTCCTTGATGGTTTATATTTTCCATTTTGGTTAAAATTCTACTTTGAAAATTCACATTATTTTTTAAAACAACTGTTTTCTGTTCACTTACATTTTTCTTATTGTGTCTTTGTTCCACTTGCTATTTGTAAGGTTACTAAGTCATTCTGCCTTAGGTGTTTATCTTACAGTATACAATTAGTCTTTGATTATTTAGACAATCTGAGTGTTTTCCTCTATTTTAAGCCATTTATATTTATTGTCAAAACAAACTTTTTTGTATTTGTCATTTTTTGTTCCACAGCGTGAATACATTTTTTTTGCTATTTCGTTTGAAATATATTTGCTGTACATACTCTATTTCTTTTAATTTTTTCCTATAGACTTTACTTTGATTTTTTTCCATTAAATTATTTAAACATACACACACTCACACACTCTCACACACACACACACACACACACACACACACACACACACAGAGAGAGAGAGAGAGAGAGGAGAGAGAGACAGAGACAGAGACAGAGACAGAGACAGAGAGAGAAAGGGAGATCTGGTTCTTTATGGAAAAACTTCTATAAGGTTTCCCTTCTGCAGGATGAAGGAGGTGCCATTTTTTATTTCTGCATGGTCTTTTGCTTGTTTTAGCTTATGCTTAATTCCACGTGTTAGTTTTCTCTGAAGGACAGGACTGCACCATTTTATGAATCCACTTTTGAGAGCAGAAGCAGTTGTCTTGTTATATGACTGTCACCTCTCCTCATTATTTCTCAAAATTCTCAGATTTCACAATTAAACTTTATCACCAAGAAAACTACCCCATTCACAGCTATTGCCATATTCTTCATTTGCTCTCTTGGTATAATTTTTAGAGCTCCAGGGCCAACAGACAACACTAAGTGTTGGGTCCACTGACCTGAACAACATGATTCCCTATAGAGATTTCCTGTCAATATCATCACCTGCTGTATTGTCCAACCACAGGCTTGAGCTGAGTAGTAGAGACAGGACAAGAGTTCATTTTGGACATCGTCAAGGTGGTAGATACGGAAAACAATCACAGGCTGAATCAAAACACTGGCACTGATACCTGACTGGCTTTGACTCACAAATAGTTGCTTCCTATGATCTGTCTAATAATGGATATGAAAAAGCAGGGCTGTATCTAAGGTATCTAAGAAATTCCAGTATGGTAGAATCAAAATAAGGGATGAGGTTGAAGGAGAAGTTCATAGATGTGCCCAGATGCCCATGTATTACAAGAGGGATGTCCCATTGGGAGGTAAGGTAGAAGACTTGAAATATGCTCATAGCTGTTACATACAGATTGTACATAAGGCAACTTTATGATATGTGGGTAGAAATTCTGAACCATGAGCTGTTTTGATGATGATAATCGGTGTTCTGACTAACAACTTAGAACACAGAGCTGGGCTTGGCATTACCAGAGAGCTAGCAGAGGTGGAAGGGTGAGTGTATGCAGTCAGATGATGAGAAAACAAAATATGTCATATCTGCTGAGACCCAGAAATCTGTGAATAGCAACAATTGTAGTAGGATGGTAATAAGAATTATAGAAGACATTTATTGAGATGCAGATGATATGACAATATTCATAAATGACCCCCAAAATTCTGCCAGAGAACTCCTATAGCTGATAAACACCTTTAGCAAAGTGACTGGAAACAAAATTAACTTAAAAAAATAATGAGTAGCTCTCCTTTATACAAATGGTAAATGGACCAAGAAAGAAATTAGGGACACAACACCCTTTACAATAGCCACAAATAATATAAAATATCTAACCAAGAAAGCAGAGGACCTATATGACAAAAACTTCAAGTGTCTAACATTTTGAATAGGATATTAATTCTTTCCACCAAAAAGTTACCTAATGTGGTAGATACTAGAAATTCTAGGTGCAGACACTAGGACTCAAAACAGGAAGTTACTGCTCCTGCAGCTCAAAGGTGGTATCCTCTTTCTTCTTTTATAAAAATATAATTTTTTGATTTGTGAATTTTGTGTGTACTTGTATGACTATACACCAGCAGAGGACATCAGTCTTATGTGACCACAGTTATAAAAGTTTATGGGCTACAATAGGGGTGCTGGGTGAACTCAGGAACTCTGGAAGAGAAGACCATGCTCTTAATGGCTGGGCCACCTCTCCAGCTCTACCATCTTCCTTCTTAAAGTGAGAGAAATGGTTAGAGGTGGGTAGCTTCATCAGATTTAGTAATTAGAATATCAGTGTCTGTCATGAAAACAATCTTGAGAAGAATATTTAATAAAGATTGGAACTTTTATGCTTAATATTTTATGGTGGAAGCAATGAAGTGTTAGGATGGCATATTAAACTACTAAGAATTGTGATTGAAATGCAACTGGCCACAGAGAAGAACTTGCTACAAAGAGGTAGTTTTCCATGAATAGGAAAAGCTAAAGCCATTCATATATGTTAAGGTCAGAGGAAAAAGGGTAGGACCTGGAAACACAGAATAGCAAAAGGAAGCCACGAAGAGCCTAGATTCTAGAAACTGTAGCAGCAATCAGTCAGATACTGAGATTGCATGCAGAAACCGTGGTTGGTGTGCAGGAAGGTAAGGTGTGGAGTTAAGGAGTGAGAAGTCAGCCTCTCTCCCATGCTCTTGAAGCTCTGGAATTGGGTTCAGGGAAGATGCAAGAAGAACACTGGGCAGGGTTTGGGGATGGAGAGGGAAGGCCCACAGTGAGCTTGACAAGGTTCAAGAAGAGGTAAAGGAGTTAGTCTTACAGAGAGAGTCACATGGGTGTTGAGGAGCCTAGGCTTTTGGAGAGTGTAGGAAGGTCTAGAAAGTGCAGACTCCAGGAACTGTGTGAGTCTGAGGAGCCCGTGACTGAGGAGGGTTGCAAGAGGATTGTAGGGGTAGAGTCTGACAGAATTACTGACAGAGTGTTTGGGAATGTAGCTGATGCAGTTTGTGGGAGTGTGAACTATTAGTGTGAAAGGTCCTGACTACTGACCATGGTGCTTGCACACATTCTCATCTGTCAGTGATGGGACAGGGAAGGCAAGGGGAGCTTAGTTATAAAATCCATGTGGAAGTAAAGGGTTTCAGTAGGAATCAGAGAGTAGAGAAGAGGAAAATTCTTGCTTCTTTCCATTCCTGGATACAACCAGGTACATTGCTGCTAGTTTCTAAAGGGCGTGATGAAGAAGTCTAGGAAACAGGAAATGGCTCAGCCTGCAAAGTGCTTAGCACTCCTGTAAGAAGAAGGCAGGTGTTTAGTGACACGTTCTTATAGTTCCAGTGTTGGGAAGGCAACTGCTGACCTGACAGTCCAGTGTAATTGGAGAATCCCAAGGCAAGTGAGAAACCCTATCTCCAAAAACTCAAAATGGGTAGCACCTGAGTAATGACAACAGAGGTTGACCTCTGGTCACCAAACACACATACCAATATACACATTTATACATTCACAAAGACACATGCGCACACGAACACACACAGACATACACCCAGGAAGTCCAAGTTGACTACAGAATTACTTCAAGGTCAATAATCAAGAGGGGCTATTAATAAGTAGTGCCTTTTGTAATTCATTTGAAACCACAAGGAAGGAGGTACTGATGGAGATCAGGGCTTTGTTCTGATTATTTGTTGCTGTGGCTGAGTGTTACTGCTAAAAATCTCTTAAACCATTCCAAATGGCTGGCTTTTCTTGCTGGTCATCAGAGTGTGGACTTTTTGTCTAGTTTGGAAACCCAAGTCACCTGGCAGCACGATGTACGTTCCCAACATATGACATTGTTGGTTGATTCTGATGGGAAGCTGGCACAGGAAGTGACTGGGGTCTGGGTAGCTTCTTCAGGTGGATGCAGACAACTGATTCTGTGAAACTGACATCAGCCCTGTATTATTGCAGGTGATATTTGAATCCGTCTCTTTGAAAGGTCATCCTGGTTACATCGCTGTGGACGAAGTTCGGGTCCTTGCTCATCCATGCAGTAAGTCTATTCGTTTCTCTGGATACATTCTTTCTCCATGCGGGCCTGAGAATAGGCGGCAAACTCCTATTCATTCAGCTCATAGCTATCTCTCACTTGCTGACTCTTAATCCTTCAAAACTGCTCACACAACGCAAGGCGATCAGTTCTGAATAAATCCATAATTTTGCTGGCCTGTTCAACAGGCAGCATCTCCAGGAATTTGTGGAGACTGGCAAAACAATTCGTCTGAATCTCTTTCCATTATTAAGGGAGTCTAAAGTCCTGATTGTTTATTAGTGGGATTCAGACCACTGAAGTGGAAGGATTAGAGGCCTTTGGATAGAATCTTCTACAATTGTCTTTTTTTTTTTTTTTTTTTTTTAAAGCAAAACAGTACAGAAAAAAGAACATTAAACATGGAACAAATTAGCACACTCTTCTCCACTGGGAAAAGAACCCCAAAGCTATTAATTCTTTTAAAATAATTTTAAATACACTCAACAGCTTTATGTAGGCATAGGACGAGATTTCTCATGGTGCTTAGTACTCAAGGTAGAGTAACAAGGGTCTTCAGTGGCTCGCCACTCCTCCTTGAAGCTCCCCTCCATGCAGTAACACTTGAACATGTTTCAGCAAAGAGCCACAGCTCCAATACAGCCTGGGTGCAGACAGCTGTACATTATACCTGTAAGTATATGGTTGGAAGTCTAAAGTCTAGGGATGCCTAGGGATCATGGCAGTCACTGCCAGAGTTGGCTGGGATGCCAGGTCCTCGATTTGGGAGTGCTTTTGTTGTAGATTCCTATCAGTTTCTTGGCTGCCATTTGGTTCTCCATAACCTCAGGGTTTCTCCATTCTCACATGTGGTCATGAGACAGTGAGTAAATATAATTTAGTAGGATAAAATATCCATGGCAGGCTGACATTTTTAAAAATTTAATATATTTTTTGAAAATCTCATGCATGTAATATAATGTATCTTTAATATATATATAAATGGTGTGTTGTGTGTGTGTGTGGTGTGTGTGTGTGTGTGTGTGTTATTCCCCTTCCATCCAGTTGCCTCCAGAATCCCACACTACATCTTCCTCCCAGCTTCATCTTCCTTTCTTCCTTCCTCCCTCCCTCATTCTTTCTTTCCTTCCTTGCTTGCTTCTTAATTAATTATTGAAACCCCACAGAGTCTAATTAGTACTTTCCATATAGTCACAGTTGTTGGATTCATCCTTGGGGCATAGGGAGCTGCCATTGGTCACACACCTAAAGGAAAAAAGACATTGCCCCTCCTCCCCCACACTACAGCTGTCCACTGCCAATAGCTCCTCAGCTAGGGTGGGCTCTCTAGGGAGCTCTTTCTTCATTCTTGCTAGAATTTTGAACTGGCTAGATTTTGTGCATTTCATATGTAGGGAACCACAAGATACTATGAGTTCACATGTGCAGCAGGCATGTCCTGCTCAGAGACCAGCAATTCAGAGACCCCCTTCTTGTCTTCTTGCTTGTCCATTCGTTCAGTCTCCTGTTCTGTTTCCCAAGACTTTCCCAAGGCTGAAGAGTGATATCGAGCTCCCATCTACAGCTGAGTTTGCTCTTTGAAGGTTTGGTAGAATTCTATCATGAATTCATCTAGTCCTGGCTTGATTTTCACTTGGGAGACTTTACTGTTTCAGTCTTGCTCATTATAAAACTGTTCAAGATTTTTTAAATTTCATATTGATTTAATTTTGATATATTGTCAACCTCTAGAAAAGTTTCCATTTCCTTTAGATTTTTTTTTCAGTTTAGTAGAGTAGAGGGATTTAAAAATATGTTCTTATGATTTTCTGAATCTCACTGGTACTGGTATCTGTTCTAATGTCTCCCAATTCCTTTCTAACTTTACTAAAGTGTATCTTTTCTTTTGGTAAATTGCCAATCTTTCCAAAACAAAACAAAAACAAAAACAAAACAAAAACAAAACAAAACAAAAGATAAAACATCTCATTGTGCTATTGATTATTTTGTAGTATTTTTTTTTTTACCACATTAATTTCAGTCTTGGTTTTGATTGTCTCTTTCATCTACTACTTGGATGTTTGGTTTGTTCTTATTTTTCCATTAAGTTATTTATTTGAGACTTCTCAAATTTTTTGAAGCAGGCACTTATTGTTATAAATAGTCCTCTTAGAACAAGAAGACTAACCTCCTAAAGAAAAGAGGTTTGATTGGCTCAGTTTTTGGAGGTTTGAAGGGCATAACACACAACACTGGCATAGGCTCAGGTCAATGATGGGTTTCCAGAGTCTGGGAGCAGAACAGGGCATCATATGGGAATAAGGAGGGAGTGTCCATGTGGATGCCATGCTTCTGTCCCTTTTTTTCTAACACTAGGATCGAATTTTAGCGTTCCACTATGACGAGCTTCTCCAAGCCTTACGATATTCTGAAACAGCCAGCTCTAAATGTCACAGTCAGATTCTGGCCTCTTTGTGCCACTGACTTCAGGAATTCAACTTTGGTATGAGTTTGAAAGATTAATCATATTCAAACCACAGTTATGCTATGGGTAAGGAAGCCTCCTTGTGAGACATCCTGTGTACTTCTTTATGTGCCTTTAACCCATGCCCCCATACCTGGGCATAAGTCTCACACCAGCCCCATCATGTTGCTTCAATTGAAATGGATCTTTTCACTTCTACTACCATTCATTTGTCAAACTTTAAATCATTATTTCGTTCTAGCTTCCTGGGCTAAGACCACCATGGTCTGAGTCACTAGCTTAAAGCACCTTCTCTGGGAAAAATGTATGCAATTTTTGGGATGGGGGGGTGAGTCTGACATCTATATAGGAAAGACTCACTCTCTCAGTAATCAACTCAGAAACACTGAGGTTAGATTCTCCATTACTCTCACTATTATCTGGGTTATGACTCAAGTCTTTCAGAGTGTCTTAGATGGTTCTCTCCATTTACTCATGCCTGGGAAATGTATGTGCTGAAGTAGACTTCTTGTGAAGTGGATCCAAAGTCCCCAGCATTGCAAGATTTCTATGGTAGGCATGCAGACAGGTTTTCCTGGCCTTTTCTGACTGTCCTCCCTCTCTGACTCTTTTGAGTTTTATCAATGGCCGATGCCCATTGGGGAATGATCTGTGTTCAATACTGGACAGTAGTATCAGGAAATACTTGCTTCTCTTGCTTCCATTTAACTACACTTTCAAGCCTGTACATTCTTCAGTTTTGAGCAGTGTTCCCAGTAAGCCTTTGATCTTCCTCAAATACTGTACATGCCTAGCCCCATAGAGCACGCTCATCTTCACTGCCTAAATTCATTATTTTTATGCTTGGACATGGTCTTTCTGGGAGGTGACACTGTTTTTTCCCTAGCAGAATACGCATGGTATTCTGTCCTTGGGTCCCAGTGGTCTGTGTTTCAGAAGGAAACTTCACTTTCATAATAATACTCTGTTTTGATGTCCTAGCCTCAAACTGTCTTGTCTCCAAGTCCTGCCCACCACCATCAAATACTCCCTTTTCTTTCTTGTATCTCTGTAGGAGAGCATCCCAGGAGGCATTTGGATGGCTTTCTACCCACAAAATTCCTAAGGCTCATTGGACATCTTCCCTATGTTCACTGGGACTTCTGTGAATTTAAGATTCTCCTGATAGCCTCCTCCTCCTGCTGAGAAGTGTGGATTGCATGGTTATAGAATTGCTAAGAGTCAGTTACCCAGCAAATGGGCCATGGGATATAACTCTAGAAGACATGACCTTGGCTTTATTTCTGCATGGTGTATTGTGGCTGTGTTCAACCCTACTGCTTAGGAGGCTTAAGCACATCCTTGCCCGAACACACAATGTAAGGTCTAGGAAAGGGTAACTGGAATTGGAGAAAAATCACATCAAGGATATGTGCAAACACTGCCACTATGTGTAGACCTCTCAGGTACACCCATAGCCTGCTCATATGTTCAGTGCATTCACTGTTAGCACAGGATTTTATGTATCCTTCATCTCAACAAGTAAATTATTGATTGTGAACTGTATGTTCAAGAGCTTTCCTGGGCATAGCAGATAGTTAAGTAAGAAAGGGTTGGCTTTCATGGCGCTTGATTGGCAGGGGTGGCGAGAAGGAAGAAAGAAATGAAAGTATCTAATACTAGATAAGCAGTGGATAATTTGGGATAATAGGATGTTCTGTGAATATGATAAATATGGGAAGTGGGAACTCATCAGTAGTGTGTTCATGGGAGGTGTCTTCAAAGATGTGGTCAGAGCTGGGATTCTAATCATAGAAAGGAATTCAATTTTTAAGAATTTGGGAAGCAAAAGGAAATGGCAAGTTTCCAAAGCAGAATCTCTGCCTTGGAAAATATCTCAGTGCTGCCAGTGTGTCCTGGTAGATGGAGCAAAGCAGACAATATCCTAGGTGAACCGTGGGCAGGTGACCTGGGACCTCCCCACTCAGGGCCTCAGGATTATGAGTGGAGGTTAGCAGACGCAATGTCAGAAAGGTGTTTGGGGGATGGAATAGTTTTAGTTAACTCATAAAGGATGCTGTGCAGTGTATGAGTTTGAGTTCCATAGGAAGGATGGGGAAACTATAAGAAAGAACATTTAGAGCTATGCAAAAACCAGGGATGACCGGAGCAGGATCGTGAAGAGTCAGCCACTCATCACACAGGGAGCAATTACTGTGTTTGTACTCAGTGTCTGGGATTGCAGAACTATGTAAGACAAATTCATTGTCTGTCCTCGCAAGCTCCCACCAAGTGAATGAGACCAAAAAGCAAACAGCTAGCTCTGCACTTATATTGTAAGTAACAGATGGTTTATTGCTTTGCAAGGACTGCCTTCAGGATGTACCAGAGACTAGTAGCTTAAGTGATCAACATTTCCAAGAGCCCTTGTGGCTAGGAAGTCCAGGTTAAGGCTTTTGGAGATCATCTTCCTGGGCTTGAAAATGTTTTCTTCATGCAACCTCCTGTAGTCTTTTCCTATCTGTGTAAGTCCTTGGTGTTCTTTTGTGTGTCCACAACTTTCCTTTTTGTAAGGACACTAGTTGAGATTAGATCAGTGTCTACCCAACAGCCTCGTTTGAACTTAATCAGTTCTTAGGAGGCTCTATTTCTAGATTCAGTTACTTCTGCGTTCGAGGTTCTGGAGATAGCAACACTATAGAGAAACATAGACATGCAAAAGGGTGCTGTATCAGGCCCTGGAGATAACTAGTCTTTGATTGGTTACATTGGGAGACAGATGCTGAAAGAAGACTGCTTCTCTATCTCTGAGAGTTCCTGCTGCCTCTGAGGTGCTGACACAGGCCTTGGGGTTGCTGATGGGTTTACACATGATGTAGCACATGCACTTTCTGAACTGTCATGTTTTTCCCCAAACCTCAGCCTTCGAATTAATTTCCCTCAGAAGTTTTTAAGATGTTATCTATATTGAAAAAGATGCATTTCATTATGTCTTCAACGTTTCTGAGTCTCTCCTTCTGTCCTTCAAATTATTTCCTATTGACATATGGCCAGAATTTATCAATAAACATTTCAATTAATTATTCTAAAAGTTGTGGATAGAGGAATCATCACTGATTTGCAATCTTATCCTCTATACATTGAAGCTGGCTTTAAATGTTTACCTCAAACTTGCAAAACAGTTACCAAAAGTCATGCATTATCCTCCAAGTAAATTATTTTCTTTTATAATGGAAAACTTCTCATCCATATTTTATAGCTCATTTAACGTTTTTCTTGTGGTTGTTATTATTCCAAAAGTATTTTGGCCATAGCCACCATCCACGGCTGGGTCTCGGTGTCAGCCGTTAGCAGGGCGGCTGCAGTTATAACTTTGGTAAATGTCAGCACACTTTGTCACACAATTTCAAACTTTCTAACTTCCAAGTTGACTTTTAGAGTTTTTTTCCAACCTCTTTTTGCCCCCATCACAGCCTCGCTGGGTCCTGTCTCTCAGCCTACAGAGAGAGCAACATTGTTTCTAATGGATGTAGGCGCTTTCACTTCAATTGTGTGGCTTCCTGCTGAGCATTGTCAGGTTTTAAAGAGCGAGATAAAGGGCACAATAATACGTCTTCAGATGCTGCACTGACATCTGCAGGAGTTTAAATGTCACAGGTACCAAGGCATTTTGCCCCAAATACACAACCAGTTTCCTCTTCACCCTGTTCAGAAGTTTCCCACTTTAGGGGAACTCAGTCTCAAAGAGGACTGAGAGGGGAGGGGGGCTGCTTAAAGCTGAGCTGGTGGCTGCTTGTAGGCCCGAAGTCACTTGTTGTTTGGCTGAAGGTTGGTCAGTTGATGTTGGTACAATAATTTCATTCACAGAAATGTAGAGGCAGGAAACAGATAATGATAGAAAGGGTGGTTGGAGGAAGAGGAGACTGGACTGGAATGGAAGGAGGGTCAGAAAAGCCAGGCGCCCAGAGAAGACCAAACACAAGGCAGATCCCAACAGAAAGACACTGATCTCCAGAACGGGTGATCAGGGGCCTTGGAGAATAGGGATAAGGGTGAGGGTGTATGGAGAGAGTGCAGAATGAGAAGATAGCTGAGAAAAGTTCCTGCAATTCAGGGGTCCCCACAGTGTGTGGAGGAAGGAGAGTCCCTGTTGGATTTATAGGTCCAGAGAGGGCACAACTGGCTACTGGGAACTGTTCCAGGAGTCAGAACATAATAGCAACTTATGAGAGGCCACCAACTGGTGGACCTGACTGCTGATGGGTTTGGCTGAGACCGTGGTGTTCTCATCAAACTTAGTCAAGATTTTAGGGTGGGAGACTTTACATAAAACACAGACTTCTCTCATGTTTTCTGGAGTAATCAGATGATTGACAGCTCTGAGCAAGGTGCTCCCGCCCTGCCCCACTTCTCTGCTGAGTGGAACTTTTAGCAGCAGAACTTCCCTTTCAATGTAGTGCGAGGTCTCTCTAGTTCCCCATTTGTCCACGACACCTTAACAATTTGCCAACATTGAAACCAGGGCCAAATACTGGTCCTCACTTTGACTGCAACATTTCACCTTATTTTACAGAAATATCTTTCCAAAATGGAAAACAAAAAGATGGAGCAAGACGGTGGTGGTTTTGTTAGTATTGATTTACAGTGGAATCGCTTTGTTAATTTTGATAGCTGTCTGGTTCCTGTGAGGGTTCGGGCTTGATGTGTCTGCTGCAAATCAGGGCTATCAATGTATCCCCAACATCTTAACACCTGTGACATCCACATTCTGAATATAGAAGGGAGGAAGGGGTTGGAATGAAAAGGATCAAGGATGAAGCTCTGAGGCTGAAGTGGGAGGACAGGGGAAGAGTTGGAAACAGGCAGGTGCCAATCAATGACCAAAGAAGGACTAGTTCTGACAGTACATGCCCAGAACTTAACCACATGTCCACTTGCCCATAACTATAAGAGGGACCTTTATAAAACACACAGACATCTTAACTTTTGAGCCAAGATACATCCTCTCCCTATAGAGGAGTGGTGTTCCCTTCCCTTTTAGAACTGAAGCAAAATTAGATCTGTAAGGTTTGCTCCATTTGTGGCTGAAGAACTGGTAGTTCTAAAAATAGCTTCTCAAAATTATACAGGAGTGCCAAAGGACAACAATTTCAAGCAATGCAAGTGGCGTGACATTTATAACATTGGTAGATGCAGGAATCTTGAACTTGGAGACAGACAACAGAAATGGTCTCACCTGGGCCTTGGACCCTTGACACCTTAGCTGCAGGTCCTGACAGCAGCATCTGAACTGTTGTCAGCTGGTTTAAAAACATGAGCAGATGGTATATACTTTCTCACGGCAAGTGTCCTTGATCCCACTGAAGTCCTTGAGTTTTGGAGAGTCTTCCTGGTAGTGGCACATTTTGGTAGACAAAACCATTCAAAACATCCACAGGGGAAAGTAGCATGGACTGGGCTCCTTGTAAAATATTTGAGAGCAAATAGAGAAGCCAGACTCACCACTGTCTACCCTAGAATTTCTCTCTCTGTACTATGAGGCCTGTCTGATGATATCATGTTTCCTCCCAAGGCCAAGAAGGCAATAGGGTGGCTAGTTTGAAATTGAGTTTGGGACTCAGATGGAACTGGGCTGAATTCTGTTTCTGTCTCTGTAGCTTTGGTGCCTGGTGTAATTTCATTTTTGTTGTGTGATAAAATATCCCTATAAAAAAACAACTTAGGAGAAAATAATTTATTTGGCTTAAAATTCTAGGTTACAATCTATCATAGTCCGTGATTCAAAGCAGATGGGCAAGAAGTAGATACACAGTCAAGTGCAGAGGAAAATGCACACACACACATCCTTGCTTGCTCGATCTCTCCAGTTATAAAATTTAGGATCCCCTACCTCGGAAATGGCACCCTACTCATACTGGGCTATATCTTTCTACCTACATCAATAAACGTAATGAAGATAATCCCCATACAGAAAGGGAACACTTATTTACTGCTGATGGGAATGCAAACTGGTACAACCACTATGAAAATCAGGGTGGAGGAACATCTGTCCTCAGAAGGTGGAAACAGATATACCACAGGATCCAGCTATACCACTTGTAGTATAGAACAAAGTTCTCTCTATCTTATTACAGAGGTACTTGCTCATGAATGTTCATTGCTGATCTATTCACCATAGCTAGTAAATGCAAACAGCCTTAGATGTCATCAGCTGATGAATGGATAATGAAAATATATCATTATACAATGAAATATTGAGCTACTAGGAAAAATAAATATATGAAACATTAAACTGTTAAAAATGAAGTTGTGAAAGTCTCAGGAAAATGGGTGAAACTAGAAACAATGATTCTGAGTGAGATAACCCAGGCCAAGAAAGACAAATGTCGCGTCTGTTCTCTCATTTGTGGGTGTCAGCTTTGAGTGAGATGTGTATGCTTTGTTTAGAATATCCACAGAGACTAGGGCATTGGTAAGGGGCCATGAGAGGAGGGGAGCTTCAAGTGAGGAGAGACAGAACACTGCTGTAAAGGATTAGAAAGCAAGAACAGGACAGGAAGGGTTAAATCTGGGTGGGCCATGGGAGGACAGTGAAGAGAAGAGACCCTGGGGAGGGAAAACTAAAAGTAAAGGCCTTTGTTTAAGGTTATATAGAACTCTACACTCCGGGCTTCCTGACATTTTTATATAAGCATAATTAAAAGAATGTTAATAGAATTACCTGCAAGAGGAGGATAGTACCACATGTTAGCAAATAAAATCCCAGTAACAGAAAGAGTTACCACTTTTTGAGTTGTTAGCCAATGGGGTCCCATATTGTCAATATGCTTTAGAACTTGATGATAAGACCATAGTTCTATAAACTCCAGAACAGGAGAAAGCAAGCTGGTATTGACTGGAAGCTTTCACAGTGCTATGCATGATACAGAAGGAAAAAGTTAATTAAAACAAAAATGTGATAAAAACAGGGAAAAAAATCAGTTTTGCACAGTTTTAAATCCTGAAATAATAGGAATAAGAACTTGTGACTAGATAGGTCATAGGCAGATAGGGGAGAAAACTCAAAGATAATACTGTTTTGCTAAACTTATTGCTATAAACCAGTGCATCTCAACTACCATAAGGAAGCTTCTCCTTGCAGCAGATAGTAATGAAGCAAAGACTCTCAACTGTTCCGTGTGCGAAAATAATGAAATTCTGGCATGCTCAGCCCTACATGGTACCTACATACCATAACATCCTTCCCCACAAGGCTCAGGGATCATTGTGGAAAAGGGGATGAAAACATTCTAAGAGCCATAAATAGTGATGACATCAAGGAAACACTGTTTTCTGGATACAACAGGGCAGTTTCAGATATAAACTCAAATGACTTGCACAGCATGCACAAGACCTGGGAAAGCTCAAGGCAAATAAGATTCCAGGTTTGGAAGTAGGAGGTGGCATGAAATTCTACCACTAGCCTAGGAGTTAGTGCATTTGATAGATGCAGAAAGCGGGAGTGTTATTTTTCTTCAATGAAGTGACCATGGTAGGTAGACCACACTCTAGGGCAGACTCTCCTTCAGAATGTAGTTAGGCAACATAAACTGGACTTGATGCATAGGGGAGAAAACTCAAAGACAGGTAGGTAGGGAAGGGAGGGTGAAGAGGGTGGATATAGGAGGAGCTGAGGGTGAGTATAATCAATGTATATTGTTTGAAATTCTCATAAGTTAATAAAAATAGTTAGAAAAAGGTAATCCCCATAGACATGGCCACTGATCAACTGAGTGTCCACAGCCCCTCCCTCTTTCCAGGTGATTCTGGATTACATCACGTTGACAATAAGATAGCTGTCACAACAATCTTGGACTTGCTGATGCTAACTTCTGCCCTTTAGCATATGCTTCTCAGGGATACCATGAAATTAGAATAGATAAAACATGCAAAGTGTTTTGCCTGCTGTTTTTATGTCAACTTGACACAAGATATAGCTATTTGGGAAGAGGAAATCTTTTGGGAAAATGCTCTCACCAGATTGGCCTATGTGGGGAAATTTTCTTGATTGATTATTAATGTGGGATGGCCTAATCTATTCCTGGTGGTGTCACTCCTAAGTAAGTTGCCCTGGATGGTTTAAGAAAACGGGCTGAACAAGCTGCAACCAGCAAGCCAGTGAGAACATTCCTCCATGACCACTGCCCTGATTCCTACCATCATGCTCCTGTCCTGAGTTCCTAACCTGACTTTCCTGAACGATGAACTATAAGCTGTAAGATGAAGCAAACCCTTTCCTCCCCACGTTATTTTTAGTGTTTTATCATAGCAACAGAAACCTCAACTAAGACTACTGCTTAGCACTGGCAGGATTTTCAGTACATGTTATTCTTCCTATTTTTCTTGATGTCCTCTGTCTTCTAAGGCCCTTCCATTTAGCTCCACTTGGGATAAGCAGTCTGGGTCCAGCTTATCACTGTTTTTCTTGATAGTGGTAGAGAAATTTCATAAAACTCAATGACAAAACTCATTCCTCTTGTCATTCATTTGTTATCAACTCATGGAAACCTGATATTGATGTTTTATGAGTGACTTATATAGAGGAGCACTTGACCACACAAATAAGGGAAGAGATGAACTCAAGTCATCCAACACGAAACCCAGGATTAACCATGGGGCTGATTACCTCACATCCTGGTTTTCACTTGAAGACTTTTATCCATGTGCCCGAACCTCAGAATTTGTGTTCTACTTCCCACGCATGCTTAGGATGTGCCATGGTACAAAGTTGAGAATGCAAACCGCATGCCTATCTTAGTCAGGGTTTCTACTCCTCAACAAAACATCGTGACCAAGAGTTGGGACGAAAGGATTTATTCACTATATTCACGTTGTTCATCACCAAAGAAGTCAGATGGAACTCAAGCAGGTCGAAGCAGGGTGATGCAGAGACATGGAGGATGTAACTTACTGGTTTGCTTCACCTGGCTTGCTCAGCATGCCTTCTTATAGAATGCAAGATACCAGTCCAGGGATGCCACCACCCACAATGGGCCCTCCCCACCTTGATCACTAACTGAGAAAATGACTTATAGCTGGATCTCATGGAGGCATTTCCTCAAGGGAATATGAGTTTCTCTGTGATAACTCAGCTTGTATCAAGTTGACACACAAAACCAGCCAGTACAGTGCCTTTGTGAACGTGGCCAGTTTTCTGGAATTCTTTGCTTCTCTATTAGTGAATCATAGAGTCAGTTACACTGTATTGACTGAATTTGTAAGTGCTGGCCATGGTACCTATCATATAGAAATAGTAAGTAAATGATAGATATAGTTTCCACTCCTTTTCTCCTACTGTACACTTTGTCCTTAACAATTGCGGTCATCAGCATCAACCTCAGCATAGTCAAGGGAGGAGCTTTGGGCTCTATGATTCTTCTTTTCACCTATTGTTATTCCAGGAGTGCCATTCATTTTAGATTACACAGTAACTAGTCATAGGAACATTGAGGGTCTCATAGGACAGGATTCATATCTTGACTCCTCATTTTATGTATGTCTTATTATGCCAAACTATACAATGCTCAGTCTTAGGTTTCTGACCTGTGAACTGGGAATGCTCTCCTTGTGAATTTCATAGAGTTCACTAGGCTTAACTAGGTCAATATGTGAAGATCACAGAATGGGCCTCATGCTGTAGTGACCTGTCTGGTCTCATCTGAGCCTGGCATCTTCTTGGGCACACATTCCAGGATCTCCAGCCTATCATGGGCTGCTGCCTCTGATGGAGAGGTGGTATGGGTAACTGCATCCTGTCCTCATGTGTTCTGTGTTTGGTTTTGTCTCTTAGGAAAAGCACCTCATTTCCTGCGACTTCAAAATGTTGAGGTGAATGTGGGGCAGAATGCCACCTTTCAATGCATTGCTGGTGGGAAGTGGTCCCAGCATGACAAACTTTGGCTCCAGGTAAGTGTGGGAGAGACTCTTGTTCACACCATTTCTTCCCTTTGCAAAAAAGAAATTATGTGTTGTGAAGAAGGGTGTGGTGGGGAAGGGGTGCGGTCATTTCTAAATATCTCTGCTCCTTGGACATTGCTCTCCAAACATGGTGTTGTGAACACTTAGTTACTGTTCTGCTAGGTTGGCATTTTATAGATAGGGAAGCTAATGGCAATCTAAAAGCTCTAGGTCTAGAGTTTGTGAATACAAACTGCCCACCAAGCATTTGTTTTTAAAAACTTTGTTTTTAAAGCTACCATTACTAAGCTAAGACAAATGGAGTATCTTAGGGTTTGGGCTTGTGATGTCATCAATCCATGGCTAAAAGGTACTTGGATTTCTGGGTGAAACCACTACTCTTTTCTTAGAAAATGTCCCTGAAATGAGCAGTCTGTTCTCTGGCTGAATGAGGCCATCACTAAGTAGAGTCCATCAGGACAGTGTTTTAATCCTGAATCCATTTCCATTTCATTTCTGCTCATTGATCCTACTTGCCTAGCAAGATGAGAGAGCAGTTTTATGGATGGGGTACAAAGCCAGAGGATGGGACACAGAATGAGAGCATCCATTGTGACAGCATTGTCATGCTCTTGTCAGTGTTAACACAAATATAAAGTTCTGGGGAACACAGAAGGCGAGCTAATCTTCTCCATGACTTGTCCATAAGGTCATTCTCTCCTCTCTCTCTCTCTCTCTCTCTCTCTCTCTCTCTCTCTCTCTCTCTCTCTCTCTCTCTCTCTATATGCACACACATACACACACAAACATACACACACTAAAATGCACACAATACATTTCTATTCCTTTTAAGAATGTCTTGTTATGCAGCCCAGGCTGGCCCCAAACCTACTGTCTTTTTGCCTCAGCCTTCCAAGTGCTGGAATTACAGGAGTAAGCCACCATATTTAGCTTCCATTTAATTCCATATATTTTCAAGCAGCTTGACGATAATTGAGATGTAAAGTTTAAGGCATACAAGTTGACAAATTTAGTGTTTTTGTATGTAAATAGTTTCATAATCAAGATAATGAACAGTGATATCTAAAGTGTCCTTGTCCCCATTATTAATCTCTTCTCTACTCCAGTGTATAATAAATAACCACTGGTTTGTTTCCTGACACTATGCATTAGTTTATGTATTCTAG
The DNA here is from genome assembly GCA_021653895.1 of Mastomys natalensis. Taxonomy (NCBI): domain Eukaryota; kingdom Metazoa; phylum Chordata; class Mammalia; order Rodentia; family Muridae; genus Mastomys; species Mastomys natalensis. Next base: position 1,374,929 of record JAJTUV010000213.1, on the reverse strand, counting down.
AACTTCATATCAACGTAAGGCTTAGCAAAATGGATCAATAGATGAGGATTGGAATTCAGATTCCCAGAATGTATACAAATCCTGTGTGGTAGCTGGGTATTCCCAGTGTCCCTGTGGTAACATGGGAGGTAGAGTCAGGAGAATCCCTGAAAGCAGTTGGCCATATAGCATGGAGTACAGCAGTGAACACAAGAGGCAGACCCTGCCTTAAAACAAGGTGGAAGGTCAGGGACCTGAGGTTGTCCTCTGATATCCACATGTCTGCTGTGGCACTTGCATGCTTTTAAACACACATGTACACGTGTGCACCACACACACACACACACACACACACACACCACACATCACAGAGTGGGGAATGGAATCATGCAGTATTATGGTCTTTCCTCGATAATTCTAAGGCGGGGTCCATTTACATCATTGCATGTATTAAATTTTTAATTTAGGTAGGTTGTTCTTAGGAATTATCTATTCTAATAATGAAATATTATAATAAACCATATATCATGATTTTCTCATCTATTAACCTATTAATGGCTAACTGTTTCATTGTTTCCCATTTCTATCTGTTAAAAAGAATCTGTTGTAAACATTAATATGCAAACTCTATGTGCGTATACATATTCTGTCATTTCCCTTGGGTAAACGTCTAATAGTGAAATGGCCAGGTCTTGTGTAAATGTGAGTTCAACTTTAAGAACAAAGAGCTGTTTTTAAACCCAGTTGAATCCTTTTCCATTGCCACCAAGCCATCTATACAAGTTATCCCACACCCTCACTGACATACTGGTCAGTCTTTTCAATTCAAATAGGTGATCATTTGGTACCTCAACATGCTTTGAAAGTTTGTTTCCCTGATGACCAAGGATGTGAAACATGTTTGATTGTTTGTTTGGGTTTTGTTTTGTTGTTATGGTTTGGCCCAGGTAAACTCTATCTACATTCTGATGGCAATTCATTCTCTCATCTCTCTTCTAAATTTGAACCTTCACTCTGCTGTTGCAAACTCCCCGACAAAGCTTATCCAGACACTAAGAGTTTCTCCTTGGTACTTATGTCCCTTCTGTGTCACTCAACATTGAGTAGTGCTATTGACTCTGTTTTCATTGTAATTAAAGAACATTTTGCTTTGAAGACTCACATCATTGCAATGGCATTGACTCTACTGGCTCACAAGAATGAGGTAGGAAAATCACAATATTTTTCAGCAACATTATTTGGGCATTCCAATTATTGTAAGGTCAGTATTGCTCCAAGTACTGACTGGCATGCACTAAGGCTTACTTCTGTACACAGGAGGATGTTAAAATTGAACCAAAACATTTGTTTTGAAGAAAATAGACAGAAATACGCACTATGGAGGTCTTTCAGATTTTTATTTACCTATCTACTGTTCAATGTTTTTCAGGTGGCTTAGAAAGGATACAAAGCTAGATGAGATAGTGTAAATTAAAAGGGAGGCATCACAAGACAGGAAGAGCACATGAAAACTGCTTCTCAGGCTATGACTACATGTCTTCATTCCCACTGCTGGCTTTCGGGTCACAAGTGGGATGCCTGAGCACCACAGCCGCCTGTGGGATAAAGGAAGCTTGTCAGATATACAGTTTACAATGTCTGCGTGATAAACACAAACCAATTGCTCAGGAAAATTCTAACTGTTGTTCACACAGAGGCCAGACAGGGAATGGTTCCCAGGAGCCCTCATAAAGCAAAGACTGTGTGATGTAATGAGCAGCATCCCCACCACAGTCTTATTGAGGACACACAAGCGGCTTTTGTGGGTCTGCTTCACATCATAATAATACTCTGTGTGAAAGAAGGCTGAGGTGGGGGAAGGAAATGGGGGAGGGCACAGCTCAGGCAGGGGTCCCTAGCTTTCTGCTAATCTATGTCTACCCAGGGAGGCTTTAAACTTAATACAGCAAGTGGATAGATACAATAACTATTCCTGAAAGGAAATCTCCTTGAATACCTGCTCCCTCCTCCATATTTCAGGGAATATTGAGAAGGAAGGCATGAATACTGGGTATTCTGACAGAGGCCTATGTGACTAGTGAAATTCTACACATACGTACAACACTGTGGTTGGAAGTTGTTGGCTATATGATAGTAGTCACAGGGTAACAGAAATAACAGGACACACACATGTCTACACAAGCACATGTAGTACATAGACAAGTCCATCATTTCTGGGAGATAATTAGGGACATAAAATCTAAAACCTTCAATGTGCATATTTTTCCAAAATTAGTTTCATTTATAGCAATTTTCTAAGGAAGCAGCCAGAAATGGGGACAGAGATATACCTGCAATTGTATACAACTAGACAGAGAACTAGAAAGATCTAGAGTGTTCTGCAAGGGAGACTAATTAAGTAAATGCTGTAATGAAGTAATTAAGTTTGAGACAGTAGACAGAATGGCATTTTCATAGTATGTAATTAAGTGCAAAGTGCAAGCTATAAAACAGTTGATATATTTAATATTTTAATGAAAAAAAACACATGTGCATACATAAATATGGGCAAAGTTATATACTTATATAACATACATACATACTCTATGTATCATGCCTACATGTATATACTCTTATAATACTATAAAGCATACATCAATATTACTAATTGTGATGATAGATTATGTATGCTTTTATTTTTTTCTGTTTGAAATATTTAAAAAGTGAATACAAGGAACTAACATAAACAAAAGCAAATGGCATTAAAAAGGAGCAAAACGGTCACTTCTCCTTAGATGTAGATATTTTAGAGTTGGTAGGAAGTTTTCCCTAGCGTCGAGTGGCCATTTGTAATGGAAGAGCTTGCTTCTTGGTAAGGACTCAGAGCAGTTTCCCTCGGACATACTATTCATCCAAGTAGGTGTTTAGAATATTCTGTGATGAGTCCTCCTTTCTTATCTCTACCCTCACCCCACTCTCCAGGGACTCTAGAGCAAACCTGTCAGCCCCTCCATGAAGCTGACCTTTGAGGTCTCTCTACAAAGGGTATGCTCCCCTGAGAGACATACAACCAACAATGCTTGCTGCCTCAGAAATGAGGCCTGTGTCCAGATGCTCTGTGTAGTTCTCAGCAGGGTCTGTGTATGGGTTGAGACAATCACAGGCACCAAAGAGGATACAACAGGACAAGGCTCTTGTTCTGGGAGCCCTTCCCTCCAGATCAGCTGTACCTGGCTGTAAGATAAAGAGACACATCTGTCTGTCTACATAGCAGCAATGCTTCCTGTTATCTTGTTACTTGATCCCATGGGGAAACACTGGCTACCAAAACAGAGAGCACTACGTGAAGCCTTTCCTCCCCAAACTGTTCCAAATTCAATGTCCCTCTGTATAGGGCTTCTGGATAGTGGTCAGAGAAACTCAACAATGGTAATAAAGCCTAGAGACTATGAATAACAGTGGACATGTCCTGAGGGCCTACACACAAAATATGTTTAATGCTCATCACAATCTTTCAAAAGGCTGTTGTTAACAACCCCAAAGAGGTTGTGCATTCGTGGGATTAACGAGGACTTCAGAGTCAAATTGGGATTGAAAAGGAGAGCCAGGATAAGGGTATGGTCTGTATCCTAAAGTCTTGAGTTCATTCACATCCCTTTGCCACACCAAATCTAATCATTCTTTGCAATTGGATCCCAGTAAGAAAAATGTAACTTCAGGCTGGCGAAATGGCTCAGTGGGTAAAGTGCTTCCCACACAAGCATGGAGTTCTGAGGTCAATCCTCAGGACCTGTGCACATTTGTAATTCCAGGGACTGGGAGGCACACAGAAGAGGATCCCTGCATTTGCTGGCCAGTCATCTTAGCTGAATCAGACAAAGTCAGACAAATGTAGATTCAGGGAGGGTGTGAGAGAGGGATGGAGGGAGGAAAAGGGAGAGAGGGATGAGACAGAGACAGAGATACAGAGAGAAAGGGAGACAGACTGAGACAGAGAGACACAAATAGAAGACAGAAGGGAGAAAGAGACAGGAGAGGGGGGAGGAAGGGAAGAGGGAGGGGGGAGGGAGAGAGAGAGAGCAAGCTTGCCTCAAAAGTAAAATACGGAGCAATGCCAGCCTTTGTCCTTTCAACACACACACACACACACACACACACACACACACACACACACACACCCTACAGCCAAATTTCTTTATTTAGCATACATTCATACCTCTAATTTTACATCCACTGTACTACATGCTTAAGTATATTTGAATTTCCTAAATCTATAAGAGAATCAGTGAAATAAAATATGCTTGGAATTTCACTCAAACTAGCTTCTCTGAATGCTTTTTTCCCCTTCTGGTCTCATCCTTAGCCATGTTTCATCAATCTAAGACATATTTGCAATGTGGTTTTCTTCAGCTCCCATCTCTTCTTAAAAGCTATACTTGTAAATCTCAGCAGTGTGTTCCTTGTTAAAACCAAGGGATGCTTATCGGTCCTTATACAGACGTTCCTTGGCTTAAGGATGGAGTCAGAATCTGATCAACCCATCCTGAGTGCAAATGGCATTTAAAGTACATTTAGTACACTCCAGCTAAGGTCCACAGCTCGGCAATGCAGTGTATTATGGAGTTCCAGTTGCTTCCCCTCTCATTGCTGACTGACTGGAAGCTGGGGCTCTTGGCTGCTGTCCATCATCTTCACAGTAGGGAAGCACATACTGCTAGCCCAAGAAACAATGACAATTGAAAATTTGAAGTGCAATTCCTGTGTAATATTTATCACTTTCACACTGCTGGGAAGTTGGAGCCGTTCATCAAACCACCATCAGTAGGGTTACTGTACATGCCTGGCTGTTCTTTCAGCCCTTCGTGACACTAAATGTCTCCTCTATGAACATTTCCCTGCCCTGAAGCCATGGGACAGTCCGTGTAATGGGATTGTTTTATCTGATTTGCAGGTTAACAAGGTTGCTGGCTATAGTTTCATAGGTGTTGGCAGAAGACACTAGTCTCCTGGTTCAGAGATGAGGAGCCTTGTTACTTGTGATTCTACAGTCAAGGAGTATTTCATTCTTATGCTCCTGTCCCTTATCCCTCATAGGGATGTTGGGGGGGGGTGGAGATTAATGGTCCAACATGGGAGATCTGTGTCATAGCTGTGGAACCCTATGATAAGAAAACTATAAATTAAGATGTATTAATAAACAATATTGAGACAAAGGCTATAACCCTATAAATCATAAAACCCAGTAATGTTTTCTCTTCTCTGCTGCTCCCCACCTGAAAGTTAATGAAGATCAACAAACAGCTCAGGCTAGGGGTGAAGCTCCTGGGAGAGGGTTTCCCTAATATGTGCTGAGGCCCTGGGTTCAGGACCCTGCACTGTGAAAGATGAAAACAACTTCACCTGTGCTTCATGTCCTGACTTCCTTTCTCCTGTCATGTGCGGCTCACCTTTGACCCTGGCAAACTCTGACTCAGAACTTCTCTCTTATATACTTCTCTCTCTCTCTCTCTCCTGTAATTTCCATGTGCCTTTTCTCAGCCCATCCTCAGCCTATGCTTTTAGGATTTAACCCAGCTGACTTGGCTTTCTGCTTAGCCAGGAGCTGGGATAGAACAGAGAGCACTCAGGACCAATCTTTGCCCCACACCTCTTCTCCCTGCTCCCCTGAGTTCACCTTCCACTGGTGAAGATGGACCCTTAAGCAAGGCAGTTCACTATTTCATCACAAGGTGGGAAGGCTGTGTGGGGAACGGTGGGACTGGAGGCAGCAAGATCAGGAAAGCCAGGATGGTTGCGTGTTTAATATGATCAGTAAGTTCAGAGGAAGTGGCCTTCTGGTGGAGCTTGGAGGGGTGAAACAGTCACGATCAAAGGAGGCTGTTACTGGGAGACGGTAAATGTACAGGCTCTTCCCAACCTGCTTGTCTTGTCTACTTTGCTGCAAGCTTGCAGCACCCCATGGGGCTTACACCAGTCCTCTTCCGAGTCTGCGGGAGCTCTGGACTCAGGCATCAGACCCAAATGAGCTGCTGGCCATGAATTCAGCGGGCCTTTGGAAGGGCTTCAGTACAGCTAATCAAAAATGATTTATGTCTACTTCTATTTCTTTTAACTTTTAATAAAGAATAATCAAAAGCTATTCTTTAGAGACTGCCAAAAAGGTACAAATGTGCTCTTAAGAGAATCGATGGGCATGATTCTAGTAAGTTTCCAAATGTCATACCATTGCAGGGAGGTGAAAAGAATATTCATTACGAGTGGATTGTGGGAATGTCACCTAAATATTTGCTGGCTGGGAGACTCCTGGAGCAATCAGACCATTTCAGCTGAAAATGTTGGACTTGATTATTTATTTATTTTACTTACCCTTTTTTTTTATATTTATTTCTGAAGCTCAAACTAGCTTGCAAGACACTGTATTGGAATATCTCCTATATAGTGAGCATTCAATTTGTTGTGGAGAACCAGCAACAGTTTCCCTTATTAAAGACAGCATTGTCCTCATTTCTGCCAATTACAAATCAATTGTAAACCTGGCTCCTCTCTCTGAAATAATGATAGCTGACAGTCTTTTTTTTTTTTTTTTTTTAAATTCCTTTGAGCTATGTCTTATCTCTTTGTGAAAGGGAATAATGTCATGACACGAGATGAGTGGAGAGGAAAAGGCAAAACAGTGAGGCCAGGATAGATACCTTGATAGACATTTAGGAAGTGGGCAAATGAAGGGTGCTCTATGCAATAGTTATGCCTCTTTTCTGGGTGGTCCCCAGACAGAGAGATCCTACTTGATATTGGAAAGGTATGTGTATATACTGGGGACAAGGATACCAAAGTGTAAATATATATAGGTTACGTACTACAATGGAGGTGGCTTACCCACATGAAATAAGGCAAGTCTAGAGGAAGTTGAATGTAAGCTGCTTTTACAGGGCAGAGCAAGAGCAAGAGGTAATAGATAGATATATAGATAGACAGGTAGATGATAGACAGACATATGAATGGTAGATAGATAGATGATAGATTAGATAGATGATAGATACATGACAGGTAGATGATAGATATATATGACATATAGATAGGTGATAGATAAATGTAGATGAAAGAGAGAGAGAGAGAGAGAGAGAGAGAGAGAGAGAGAGAGAGAGAGAGAGAGAGAGAGAGAATTTATTTAATGGGCAGCTGTTACTCTTAGAGAGACACTGTAAACATGAGGCTGAGCAGAAGGTTGTTTAAGCTGTAAGATTCCTTTGTTCTGTTCAGGGCATGTGTCCCATCCTTGGATGATCTAGAATATATGCCCCTCTCTAACCAGATGCAGCTCCATTTACCTTGATAAGCAGAAAGAATGTCTGGTAAACTTCTGTAAGCAGAACTTAGTCATCCTGAGGTCAGGAATGAGGCTGTGCACATTATCCTGCACTGGGTTTAGTCTTCTCCTAAGGATGGATGCCTTTGGTGCAATAACAAAATGCTCAGCCCCAGGAGTTGGTCCTAGATACAAGGCAGCTTTTAATTTGTGTATTCTATGATGTTATTTGCTTACTTGCTTTACCCTGAAGGACTAAGGATGAGATTATCTTTCAAGTTGTTGAGCCCTAGACCAAGGTCAGTGGCATTGGCATCATGGCATCATTTGAACAGCTGTAAGAGATGAGAATTATCCACCTCTACCCAGGCCTCTGGAATCACCTTGTATGTGACCCTGATGGACACTGAAAATTGAGAACCAATTGGTTCTCTAGATGAGAACCAATACATCTAGACTGATGTATTTGGGTTCAGAAAACCTTACCTGCCTGCTTGTTTATCAGTGGCTATACCTTGATACTGTGACAACTGTATATGTATATACCATACTCCTTCTTACATGCGTGTTTCTGACTTAAAGACTTCCAGAAAAATAGACTGTTCTGCCTTCCACATAGCAGTCATTTTCCGCAAGATGAAATGAGGTGCTTTTCAAACAAACAAAAGTGTCTGGAATTTGCAAGGTCTATTTCCATTACAGAGCCATTGAGTCTGACTGTGCCTGTTACCCACTGGACAGCAAACGGGTGCCGGTGGTGAATGGCCTGTTCCTCGAATAGATTACTGAGGAGGTGCAGCTCCTCCCTCAGGAAAGTCACATACAATTGTGCTCTGCTGGGGCTCACAGCCCAGCTCCAGTATACCTGGGAACTTGCTAAAAATGCAGGACGCCGGGCTTTCCCACCAAACTAGACAATCCCGATCTGCAATTTTAATAAGGTCTCTACTGGAAGCTGTATTTCTTGACTTCCCTCCAGCTTTACTCTAAGGTAGTTTCAAAAATATTAGAGAGAGGGTCTCACTATATAGCCCAGGCTAGCCTCAAACTTTCTGCTTTCTTGTGTCTACCTTCTAAGTGTTGGGGACAGAGATGCTCACATCACACCTGTTTAATTAGGACTATTAATTATTATGACTCATGGAATACTTTATCAAGCATCAGTTCGCTCAGGTAAAAATAACATGATTGTTTAGGGTTGATCTGAGTTCCCAATTGATGAGGTCTAAGGCAGGGTCAGAGAGAGAGCTCACATTTCCAATTCACAGAAGATGGTAATGTAAGCCAGCCCAAGCATCAGCCCCAAGAAACACTGTCGTAGGCTATTCTAAGAGCAGGCCTCTTTCCACGCCCACCCTGTTTTTCCTCTGTGAAGTAGGCTATTTCGGCACTCCACTTCATGTTTATGTTTTTGCCTTTTTGTTGTTTCACTAGAATCTTTACTCAGCCTGCATATTCCTCTGGGCAGAAATTATACCTTCCACACCCCACAGTCTCTCGTTTTCTGTTTTGTAAAATAATGAGTACATTTCCAGAGTGATTAATAATAGAATAGGGAAAGAAAAGAAAACTCCGAGTCCAAGCACCAATAAACAGCATCCACAAAATGGATGTCAGCTGCAGGTCTCCTACAGTCTTACACTGCTAACAAGTTCCCCAGAGCTACTGAGGTGGCCAGTCCAGGGACCACCCTTTGAGAACTTTCCCAGGGATTTTAAAAGGATGAAGTAATCCCTAGTCAGCCAGTGAACACAGGGCTGAGTAAAAAAAACAAGCCCTCAAAGATGCCAGTCAGGACCAGGTATGGTAACACAACCATCTTCCAGGGACAACAGGGTAGCAGCCTCATGAGATAGAGACCAGGTTGGGCTATGTAATGTTAAGAGATCAGCCTGGGCAGTAGATGAAATGGCTTTAAGATCTTAAAAACACAATCATATTAGCTTGACTTTTACTTCAATGCTCACATTAATCCTAAATTGAACAAAATGTCCAATTCAGTCATGCAATTTGTATGTATGCTTGTGTGTGTGTGTTTATGTGTGTGTGTTATATTAGAAAACTATTTTATTGTAGAATGTTTGAACTTTCTGTGTGATCAGTATTCCTCCATGGTCAGTTCCCATTAAAACAAACAAATAGACAAACAGAAACTCTACTCATGGAAGCATAAATATTCAAAATCTAAGTACTTGAACATTTCAAAGCAATGCGTATTGGAATTCAGGGGCATTGTGTGTACTTTACTGTAGGAGAAGGTAGAGATAGGAAAGTACCAGATACCATGGATGCTTTTTTTTACTGTCCTTATTATGGCATCTTTAGAAGCTAAATTTCTCATTCCTTGAGTCTGTCCATGTAAACTGCCCTCTAGGTCCCCTTCAGCCAATGCTGTTTCCTTATCTTGCTGTGACTTACAACTGGCCACAAGTTCAAGTGTTAGCCCCTGGGCAACACTTTTTTTTTTTTTTAGGCAAGGATTTCTCTTTCCAGTAGTGACATCTTTTTAATCTGGGAACATTTTCTCTTGGTGTATAGGATATATAAGTCAGGCACAGAAAACAAACATTCACTGACAAGAAATTATAAGGAAATATTTTAAATGCTTGGCACATATATAATTTTATACTGAAGATGAAAGCAAATCTGAGTACTAATCAAATGGATATGCTTACTAATTTTTGCATAAAGAATTAAATGTTGGCTGAATATATAATACTCCAGGATGGAGAGCCTCTTCAGTATTTTTCAGAGTTGACCAATAGTTTAATTTTATAATTGCCAATGATAAGAACTCTGCATTATATAATATATAGTACAAAATGGCAGAAGTATGTTTAGGGCCATTTCAGAAATTGTTAGATTTTAATAATTAAAAAAAAAAAAAAACAGTCCTTAAGTCAACTACTTGAACAACATTGTATCAGACATGGTATGGTCAATCCAACATGGCTTGGTGGCATGTGAAGTGCCCAGTATTCATGCCATTACCTAGAATCTCAATAGGGGACTGTCTGAGGTATTGGTCCATGGGCATGTCTGTACAGAATTGTGTTGATTGCCTAATGAGGACCCAGTCTCAAAGTGAGAGGCGCCATTCCCTGTTTTGTACCCTGGACTGCAGAAGAATAGAAAAATTCAGTTCAATGATAAACGCATATGCGTCTGTTTCCTCCTGCTCTTGACTGTGGATGTGACTGACTGCTTTAAGCTTCTGCCCCATGACTCCCTGATATGATGGATTTAATATAGAGTTATGAGCCAGATAACTCCCTTCTCTCCTCTAAGTTGCTTTATGTCAAGATATTTCGTCACAGCAAAGGAAATGAAAGTAAGATGTTCCCTGTATCAATCAAAGCTGTGGACCTAGATTTCTGGTTTTTTTCCTTGTTTAACCAAATTCCCTTGTGTTATCTCCTTTACATTTTCAATTCAGCATTTATCTGGGGCTGCAACAGTAGCCGTGACATGTGATTCTTACACAGTCACTGTGTTTGAATCCCTTCTCCACGTGGCCATAGCACTCAAGACGTCCAGGTCTCTTCTCATTGCAGCATCAGTGCCCTGGGCTTGTAGTACTTCTGTGGTTTCTTCCTCTCGAGTCCTAGGTTCCTGCTTGTCTGTCTTGACCTTCAGCCTTCACGTGCCCTTCCCTGCCTTGTTTGAGCCAGTCACACTAACATGCTCTGCCCATCAGAGCTCATCTCTGAATTTAACCTCCAGTTCTCCTTGCCCATGGTCCATTACTGTACTATTTCTGCCTGGACTCTGGGCCCTCCTGCACGTCCCTGCCCCGCTGTTACCTGCTCCCAATATGACAAGTATGATTATCAAATGGCCTGTTTTCCTGAGATTTTATAAGACAACCTGCAATTTCCTATCCTTCAGTGGGAGAAAGGTTCTTGGTTCAGGAGCTGAACGGAAGGGAAAAAAATGAAAGGTTCAGGGGAAGGCACTTAATCCCTTCAGTTCTGCCAGAATCTGCATCATTAAGAAGATAAGTAAATAATACGGGAGGCAACATCAAGATAAAATGTAAATGTGCACAATGCAGCTTTTGCACTTAACCAGCCCTTTCTCTTAGTATTAGTTTCCTATTGCCACTGAAATAAATTCTACAAACCTAACGGCTCAGAACAAATTTATTTCTTCTGCCATCATAGAGATGAGCAGTCAAAAAGGAGGTTCAGTGAGTTCTGCATATAGCATTGAGATGTTGGTAGGCTGTGCTGCTTGACGGTGTGCCCAGCCTGTAACTCACAGATTGCATGTGACCACGGATAGCTATGAATGCAGCCCACCACAAAATTGTAAATGTAAAAGTTGTGAGGATTTTGTATTTGATTGCATGGTCCTCTTTTTTATTTCAAAAAATATGTATTTTTATTTCAAGTGATGAGGATTTTGCCTTCATGTATGTGAATTACGGGCATGCAGTGCCTGAGGAGGCCAGAAGGGGGCAGTGGATGACCTATAACTGGAGTTTCAGATGGTTATAATCTGCTATGTGGGTGCTGGGAATTGAAGCTAAGTCCTTTGGAGGAGTAGCCAGTGTTCTTACCTGCTGAGCTATCTCTCCAGCCTTGATTGCACAAGTTCTTGGGCATGAACTTTGTAGATGATAATGTTTTACAATGACAAAATTTACAATGACAAAAGATTAGACATGCTTGTAAGGGTCTGGAGAGACTCTGTTCCCCTCCTGTTATAATGTTACCCAGAACCTCTACTTTAGCTCCTGAATCCCTCCTTTTGAAGTGAGTGATTGCCTTCCTCTGACCTCCCCTTCCATCTACACCTCCTTCTCTGATCCTCACTCACCTCCAATAGCCCCCAACCCCCACTCCAACATGAGAACCTTGTGATTCATTGGTCACAGGTAGATAACCCCAAATGACATTCCAACCTTAAGATCCTTCACTGTGTCCACTGTGTCATGTCTTTCAAGCCTTTTTTTCAAGGTATGAATAGATGTGCGCATATATATATAATATATTCACAGGTTCTGGGTATTAGGTATAGGCATCTTTGGGAGATATTATTCTACTGACAGCATTTTTCTTTTTTTGCTAATTTCATGGTTAATTTGCAAAACACTTGTAACACCAGAATGTTCCTTTATGTGTTAAGTGTTTATGTGCTGTCTCATTTATTCCTTGCCATGACCCCACCAGTGATGGATTTTTGGCAAATCCATTTTGTATGGAAGGAAAGAGAGGGACAGGAGAGGAAAAGAGATGAACGTGTTATAAATAAATCAGGCTGGACATTATCTATCTAATCATCCACCACAGACTCATGTGCATTACTGAAGTATTCTTGCACTGCCTTGCTAAGGAATGGGGAAAATAGACCCCTTGGGTAACTTTGTATCTTCTGAAGTTCATTCAGCATCTTTTCAAATCAGGATTCAATTCTCATATCTACCAGAATCTTCTCTACATCCTTATCACACTAATGTGAAAGGTGTATGTGTGCATGTGTGCACCCATGTGTGTGTGTGTGTGTGTGTGTGTGTGTGTGTGTGCATGTTGGGACCTAAGCTATATCATCTCTTGCAAGGATACCCCAAAGCATGCATAGGTGTTGGCAGCTACAGTCCCCAGTGCCTTCTGATCCTTGCATGGCTTTATTCTGGTCATGCTGGGTCATTTATGGCATGGAAGGGAGGCTACAGCCACCTCTCTTGCTGTCCTGACTTTTGAAAGTGACATATACTTTAGTATTTGCAAGTGTAGAGGTGATACATGTTTGAGGCAAAATGTCTTAAGGATGTTAAAACAACAGAATGAAGGAAAAGGTCCCCTTTGACTCTCCAGACTAGTTTGAAGCAGGTCCAACCCTCTGGTGGGAGCTTTGGTGACTTTGTTCCATGTCACTTTGTTCCCTGTGGCATTGGCAGTCCTCACCTGCCTGTTGCCATGTCTCCATCCTAATATGTCCCCAATGGGAGACAGGTTGGAAAAATGACAGAAAAAATGGGTTATGGACATGGAGAAATTATTTACTTCAAGGAAGAAGCAACAGAGATCACATGTGGAAAGACTTGGGGCCTGGGAATCATAAATCGCCAGGTTTCTCTAAATCCAACCAGACAATTAAAACCCTCCATTTCACTTTAGAGATAAAAATTACATTAAGGCAGGCAATGGAGATAAAGTCTTAGGAGAAAGTGACTTGATGCTGGAAAGCCCGAATGAGGGATGTGTTTGCTCTACATATTTATTTAACCTCTATGACATTTGATTCTTCCAAGAAGAGCAGCAATAACACACACCTCAACAAGGCTGTGAAGATTAAAATGGAGCATTATATAAAAGCACCCGGATCAGGGTCTGCCACATACTAGCTACTTAGTAAATATCCACTCAAAATGCACCCACATGCATGCCTTACCAGTTATAGCTTGCTACTGTGAAAGAATCTATTTAGCCCAAACAAAACATTTAAAACTTCAGTTGCTGAAGACAAACACCTGTGTGTATTTGCCATACAGGAAGTGAATGGGATCTTGTCTCTTGGGGACTCAAAGTCTCAAGTGGGAACAGTCATGGGCCAGGATGTGTGGAATGTTTGCACAACACAGAGCAACATAACTGGCTTTGAGGTAGTGGTGTGAATGATGAGGGAACTTCCTGGAGATGGGGTTGAGTTGAGCATAGATTTTCAGGGGAGGAGGGAGGGTTGTTCCCAGGCACATAGAACATTCTAGGCAGAGGAAAGAACATGTGGCCAAGAGGGGACATAGGGAATCCCTATCTATAGTGACAGCCTGGTGAGCTCACAGTCTATGGATGGGTAAGATATCAGTCACCAGCTGAGAAGATCAAAGCCAGGCTGGTTGCTCGTGCTCTGCATGGGCTGGGGTTTATTAATGTGTTGCAGTCTGTCCTGGGGGAAAATACTGTGGCCTCAGCTCATGAGATGAGGGAAAGTAGGAGGGAGGAAGGTTAAACGGATGTATGTAACTCCAAATGTGTGCTGAGCAAGGAGCTGGGGGGATCAGGAGGAGAATTGGTTCCGTTCCTTCCAATCAAGCATCCCTCCTCTCCAATCATCCTTTTATGTTTTGAGAAGAGGTCTTATTATGCAGGCTGGTCTCAGTCTTGTAAGCCTCCTGTCTCAGCTTCTAGAGTGCTGGGCTGACAGACATGTACTAGTGCACTCAGTGGCTTAGATGTATGTATGTATGTATGTATGTATTTATATTTTTGAGTCAGAACCATAGTTCAGGCTAGATAGAAACTGTCAATCTATTTCAAGAAAGTCCTGGGCCCAGGAGCGTGCAAGGGTCATAGGGTCTATTTGATGGTTGTCAGGAAGCCTGTGATGCTAAGATGTCTTCTCCCCTTCCCTTCCTGTCCTCAGCAATGGAATGGCAGAGACACGGCCCTCATGGTCACGAGGGTGGTCAACCACAGGCGCTTCTCAGCCACAGTGAGTGTGGCAGACACCTCTCAACGCAGTGTCTCCAAGTATCGCTGTGTGATCCGCTCAGATGGTGGGTCTGGTGTGTCCAACTATGCAGAGCTGATCGTGAAAGGTGAGTACCACCATACCACAACTTTACTGGGTGGCTGGTTATAGGACCTTCTTCACTCTATTGTTACACAGAAAGCCTCTTCTCTTACCTGTTGCTTTCTTCTCCTCACAACAGCACAAGACAGGTTCCCCATTACTGATCTCCTCAACATCATCCCATGCAGGAGAACACACACACACACACACACACCACACATCACATCACGTCACAGGGGAAACCTCCAAATTTGACTTTTATTTTATTTATCTTTCCAATCCAGATAAAGACATGTCCTTTGGGCTTTAGTGATGTTCCACTGAAATGTTTGTGAGGGGTTTCTAACTGAAAGTTCCATCTAAAGACAATATTTCAGAAAGGCTGTTGAGTTAATGCTCCTATCTTCCAGGTGGTCGTAAGTCGTTGTTCATCAGTTTTCTTGTGCCTGTTTGCCTTGAGAACTTGGCTTCAAGTTTCTAGCAGTGTTTGAGAAGGTCATGGAACCTTTAGGAGGCAGAGCCTTGCTAGAAGAGGCACATCACTGGGGACAGGCTTTGAGAGGCCAGGGCCTCAGCCTCATCCAACTGCTAGATGGCTCTCCCTGCTTTGTGTTTGTGATTAAAGGTGTGATTCTCATCTCCTTGCTCTGGCTGCCAGCTGACCTGCCTCCCTACCATTAGGGTCTCCCCTTCTATGATCTCAAGCCTGAGTAAACTTCTCCTTCCCTAAGTTGCCTCTGGTCACCTGTTTATCGCATCAACAGAAAAGTAACTGATACATATACGATCCAATGTATTTTTCTCTCTCTCTTTTTTTTTTAAATTACTTTTTGTTGAACAGTCTAGTCACTACCCTCCTCCTGGTCCACCCTCTGCCAGTTCCTCATCCCATTCCTCCTTACCTGACCCCCCCATCTTCAAGAGGATGCCTCCATCCCTTACCCCTACCCCACCCCCACAGGCCTCCCCATTCCGTGGGACCTCAAGTCTCTCTAGAGGATTAAGCATGTCTTCTCCCACTGAAGGCAGACCAGGCAGTCCTCTGCTGTTTATGTGTCGGGGACCTCAAATCAGCTTGTATATGACGCCTAGGTTGGTGGCCCAGTGTCTTGAGAGATCTCAGGGGTCCAGGTTAGTTGATATTGCTGGTCTTCCTACGGAGTCACCTTCCTCCTCAGCTTCTTCCAGCCTTTCCTTAATTCAATCACAGAGGTCCCCAACTTCAATCCAATGGTTGGATGCAAGTATCTGCATCTGTCTCAGTCATCTGCTTGTTGTGCCTCTTGGAGGACAGCCATGCTAGGATTCTGTATGTAAGCACACCATAGGCACAACTTGGGATTCATCTCAAGGATATGCTCCAATACCTGACACAATTACTGATGCTATGGCATTTTCCTCTTTTCAAGTATCTCCATCTTCATAGTTGTTTAGGCGTTTCCAGGTGTTTCTGTTTTGTTATTTCTTCCCTTGACTGTGCAACAATTACAGTCTCTGCACAGTCTCCCCACCCCCAAATTTTTGGATTATACAGAACCAGATTCTTTCCTTAGATCAATTTCTGGGGATGTTGAGTTGGTAGGCCAAAGCATATGAACATCTTTATGGATTTTTCTTCTCTGTATTGCAGTATTGCTTCTGCAAAGAAGGGTTTGATGGTTTACACAGGCAGCAACAGTGTATGAATGTATTCATTTTATCACTGCTATGTTCGCTGATTAAAATTTCAATATAGCAATATTTAGTGAATGAAATAATGAACCCGTTCATATTATGCCAGCTGTAGAATAATACCTGCTGTGTTTGAAGGGAGAAAAAATTGCTCGATTCTCAGAAGGTTTCTGCTGTTGCCATTGCTTTGTTTTTGTTTGAGCATGGGTTGCTGTAAAAACTTTGCATCCTCTTTGCCGGGTGCAAAGAATGGGTCAAAGAATGAACCAGAATGGAGATCCCTGTCTGGACCCCTGGACCCTCTCTTCTAACCTGTCTTGACTCCAGGTGAATATCCAAGTGGAAGATAATGTAATGTCACTCACATCACCTTGTCTTCTTTCCTGCTGCGAGGGTTAATATTGATTGTCAGTTTGACAGGATCTAGAATCGTCTATGAGACAAGCTTATCTTACTGTGCCTATCAGGAGTTGCCTTAGCATGCACCTGTGAGGCATTATCTATATTGAATCAACATGGAGAAGTTATGTTAACTGAAGGCAGCATTGTCACATTCTCTGAGGTCTTGGAGTGGATAAGAAGGAGAAAGCAAGTCCCAGCACTCATCCCCCTCTGCTTCGTGACTGTGGATGAAATGCAAAGCTGCCTCAAGTCGCTGCTACCACGACTACCTACCATGATGGACCTCACTCTGGATCCAAACTAAACCCTCCTTCGCCTTGATTTAGACTGGGCATCTTATCACAACACAGAAATGAGGAAAGTAAATAATGCACATACATAGCTCGCATCACACTTCACAAGAGCCACTTCCCTCTGCTTATGCTTCATTTGTTTCCCTTTTGGGCCTGAACTCTGGGAAAGGAAAGGTGATATCTGGACTCCTTGAGTTGTTCCCATTTAAGGGTTATCCATACCATGGGTTCTGTGCTCAACAGACCCCAGAACTTGCTTATGTTTGACTCCTTTCATCTGCATGGTCCTGTCAATTCATGAGTCTCAATCTTAAGATTTCTGTGGCCCAATTGATATGAGAGTGAATTATTGATTTTGACAGGCATTTATTTCATCACCAGAATGTGATGAACCTTTAAGCTGAAAATCAACAAATAAGGTGGTCATGAACAAAAAAAGCACCTTAAAATTCATTCACATGAAGTGCCATTGATGTATAAAAGAAACCACCACTTTGAAAGCATTAGGCTCAGATCTTTGCCTCTCTAAGCCACCAGTCCCATGAGATTGATTCATGTGACACAGTGACCTTTGTAGGCCGTTCAAATGCTCCATGAAGGTGTCATTTCCTGAGCGGTCCCCAGGAACACTCACTGCACTTCTTCATGGTTGATTTCCCACCCTGCTATGGGAGTCCCACAGTGGAATGCTCTATTCTCTTCCATTCCCTACCATCTTACAGGCACCTTGTATGTACCTGCCTGGCATTGAGTGAGGGTGAGGGAGTGGGATGGACTACAGGAGTCACTTCTTCACTCCAACTGTTTGTTCTAACTGAAAAATGGGACCAGAAAAATACTTGCTCTGTTCTTTCCCTGAGTCTTCTAGGGAGAAGAGGTGTGGGGCGTGATAATCCACAGGCTGCTGGGGCAGGGGTCTTGCTGAAGCAAGGCTGCCTAGGCTTGGAGAGGTGGCCATGGGAACAGTGTCCTGTACTTTGTTGACTGTGCCAACTGAGGCTTAGTTAAGGCAAAGGGGCCAGTATGAGCTCTAGTCCCAGATGTATTAGCCAAGTATGTCAATATGACCCAGAAGCTATTGCTACTCCATAACTTCCTCTCTGTGCTCTCTCCTTTGAGAGATGTACTGGGAGCTCTGTGGCATCTCCACAGCAGACAATTGTGCATGGTACTTTCGTAACCTGACCCCCATTTAATGACACCTAGAAGAAATCCATCCCATTTTGGGGATAGGATTTCACATGTTTTTAGTGCTCCTTTCCCACACATTTTAATGTTGAGTGGGCGATAAGCCATTTGCTTGGTCCCGTGAATCCAGGAGAGTCCCCTCACATATGCCATCTCATTTTATCTTAATTGCAGGTATGCACACTGGTTTTATTTAAACTTCTTTTATATCTGGAAAAGTTAGACCACCAGGGTTGAGGAGTTGAGGGTCATCCTAAGGGGAAAGCTGAGGTTAGATCTGAGTCTGAAGTGTACTTCTTTAGCTATAGTAGAAGGCCTGGGAATTGCAACCTTATTGTCTCCTGGTATCACAATGTTATAATCAGTGCTACAGGGGTGCAGATAACAGGGAGAAGGCAGAGATATGTCCTCTCCACAATACACATAAGAAATGAGAGGCAGGGTCACTCAACAATACCTGGAGGAAACCAGTCAGCCGGCAGTGTATGTCCAGTGACCACTTGAAGGCAGAGGATCAACCATTTGAGGACAGGGTCTTATGAAGAAGGCCACTCCCCACTAAAATTCTTAGCTTTGGATGAGCCAGTGGCCTACATGCTTCCATACTGAAATGTTTGAACTCAAAATGGAAAGAAAAATAGTAGTCGTCCCTTTATCAAGGAAAGGAGAACTATCTGAAAAACAATAGAAACCAAGTCTCCAGGGACATTTGCTGTTGGAGCAGTGGTCCATTATTGTCATCCCTCCTCTTAAGTGGTGATAGATTTTGTTCATCACACAGATGGACTGAGGAATCAGGCATGAACACCCAGCTGTGGCTTTCTTCCACACACACAGTAATGCCTGAGTCAAGATGCCTCACTTGGAAACCCTGGCCTATCTCAATCCATTGCTGTGACTTGGAATATGATATAAGCCTCTCAAGCAGATACATCTGGAAACAAGGTTATAGGATTTTAACCCTGAGAAGATGTTGTAGAGGAGAAATGTAGAAGTTCTTGGAGCTGTCTGATACTCATGCTTGAAGAAATGAGCAAATGAATGACCTAGGCATTCCCAGGTAAGGATATGAAGGACTCAGTGAGTGGGACTGGGCATCTCACCCAGTACCTCTGTTGCCTTGGAGATATCATTTAAGGTTCATGTAGTAATACTCGAGCATAAAGAAAGAGGGAAGATGTATTAAAATGTAACAGGTAGCATCAGCACTAGATGCTCTTGGGTCAGAGTTCTCTGGGTCTCTCTTTAGTGTCTAGGCTGAGTCCCTGCCTCTCTGCAAGCTAGCATGCCCTCATGTTGGTGGCTCACCAGCATTCTAGCAGAGTGAAAATCAGGGCCTTGGAAGATGCAGCCTATTCTTAGCTGTAGGTAGTATCAGTATTCGCTAGGCAACTCGGGCTGCAATGAAAGCAAATTGGAATTACTTAATTCTGAAGAGCTGTTTATTGAGTTGTGATAATGTACTGGCTATATGTTAGATTACTCTGTAATTGAGGTTTCACTCAGTTGACAGCCCATCCTGTGCCTACCTGTTCCAGGCCACTGCTCATAAATGTTCTCATTCCCCTACCTGGTTCTGATCTTGCTGGTGTCTTCTGTTTCGTGGTATTTTGCTTGGCTAAAGGACATGGCTGTCCTAAACCAGAGTCACTCAGCTGCATTCTAATATTCACACATTGGTGATTTTTAAATGTGTTGTCCAAGCCCATTTCATATCCCAGCAAGTACTCAGAATGTTTCACCATGGAGAGTGTCTCCAGAAAATGAGAGGGATGTGTGGATCATCAGGTGAGTCTAACTGGGGTATATTGATTGAGTCAAGATTAGGGACTGCAGATTATGACAAGCCTAAATTTCAATTTTGGCCTTAGTCTGTGCTGCCTGTGGTGACTTCAGGTAAAGCTCACATTTATTCCTGGCCCCATTTTCCTTATCTATACATTAGGATAAATATATTTATCTAGATATCCTTATCTATTCAATAGGATAAATATATGTTGTAATCTGTCTTAGTCAGTGTATAATTGCCGTGAAGAAACACCAGGGCTAAGGCAACTATTATAAAAGAAAGAATTTAATTGGGGCCGGCTTACAGTTCTAGAGATTTAGTCTATTGTCATGGCAAGGAACATGTTAGCTTGCAGGCAGACATGTTAGAGAAGTAGCTGAGAGCTCTACACCCAGATCTACAGGCAGCAAGAAGAAAAAGAATCAGGGCTTAGCTTAGGCTTTTGAAAACCTAAAAGTCCACCTCTAGTGACACATTTTCTCTAACAAGGCCACACCTCCTGATCCTTTCAAATAGTACTACTCCCTTGAGACCAAGCATCAAAATCTATGAGCTCGTGATTGACATTCTCATTCCAACAACCACAGTTTCCTTGACCAGAGAAACAGTGTCATATGTATAATAGACCCTAGCACTAGGTAAGAACCCACACAATATTATATCTGTTACTATGAACAATTTTACTTTTGGCCTTTTTTTAGGGGACATTGCCCGAAGGCTCTGTCCGTTGTCCCTTGTCCTGGCTTAAGGGATGCTGTTCCAAATTGTGGAGATTTAACTTTAAGTTATATTTAGGACTCACTCTTCTGAAAGAGAGAGGACCAAGGTCATCAGATCCAGCTTGTGGGTTGATATCAGATGCAGAAATGTGTTACTTAAAATGTTCAGTATTGTCTTGTTTATTTTGTTTTCTTCTTCAAATATTTTTTTCATGCTTAAAAGCTTCTTGAAGATGTGTAAAGGTTCTCCACATCTGAAACTAATCATCCTATATCCTAGGTTAGTGGCAGAGGACTATATTTTCTAAGCAGGCTTTCCCTGCAGCTAACCACTCTCTTATCTTAGTCTTTTTTGTTCCCTTACTACTCTGAGTTTGTGTCTTAGTCACTCTTCTATTGCTATGAAGAGACACCATGGCCATGTCAACTCTTATACAGGAAAGCGTCTAATTAAGGCCTTCTTATAGTTTCAAAGATTAGACCATTATCATCATGGTAGGAAGCATGGTAGCACACAGGTGGTCATAGTGTTGGCAAAGTAGCTGAGAGTTTTACAAACAGATCTTCAGGCAGCAAGAAGAGAGCCATTAAACCAGCGTTAGGCTTTGGAAACCTCAAAGCTCAGCCCCAGTGACACATTTCTTCCAACAAGGCCACACCTCCTAATCCGTTCAAAGAGTTCCACTCCCTAGTGACTAAGAATTCAAACATATGACCCTATGTGGATTCCATTCTGATTTAAACCAATCTGTACACACTTGAGTTCATAGCCATATTTGGAAATCTGGAATTACTGAAGCTATTGACTCCATCTTGTCTTCTTCTTTTTAGTTACTATTTATTGTGTCAAGAACATGTTAAGGGCTACAGTAAGTTTGTGATTTGGCTAGAGGACACATGCAAACTTACAGCATGTATCATACAGTTGATATTGGGCACCTGCTACATGAGCTTAGGCACCTTAAGAATAATCCTCTGAAGCAGGCTGTTAATAACCCCCTTCTACAATGAAGGAACAGAGATGGATATTTCTTACGCTCACGTAGCTAGGCAAATGTAAGCCTGCCTAGCTCTCCCTTCTATTTCACATTTCCTGCAAAATCCAGAATGGTAGGTCCGGCAGCACAACATGAAGTGAGTGATGCCGTCTTGAAAAGAGTGGAGGGAGGCTTGGAGTCATCCCATAAGTGATGGATCCTGTGGCCTTGGGAAGTATGTGGACAGAGATAGGCTGGGCCAGTTTTGAAACATGACAAGCAAGAATCAAATAAAGATATATGCAATGGTGACATGTTTGGGTATGGGCAATGAAGGTTCTTTGCAACAACATAAGAGCTGGAGCTTTATTCTAAAGGAGTCATGGGATTCCAGAGCACCCCTATCAATGGTTCACAGACAGTATGCCACCATGAAGCCAGATCTCTGCATTTACTCTGCATCCATCCCTGGACCTGTCTGTGCACAGTAACTAACTAGCCTTTTCAGCTAGGTATACTCAGGGCATAGCCTTTGTTTGGAAGATGAATGAGGCAGTACAGGGGGTTGGGATGTCTAGAATAAGATTAGGAGCCTGTGGGTGAATTCAAGAGACTATTGATTTGAACAGAGAAATGACAGCCAATAAAGGGGGGTGCTGGCCACTCTAGACACCTGGGTCTCAGTTTTCCTGGAAAGAGTATGGGTTTTAAAGTTAAGACCCTGGTCTGCTAGGAAGCTGGAGCATTGATATTCTTCCCAAGTCACTAGTTGAGGACTCCTTCTGTGGATGCTGATGCCCTGGATACAGGGTCCCTCTTCATTTTGGAGAAAGTCTATTTTGGGGTTCAAGAACACGGGCTGAGGTCTTGTGAATCTACCTTCCCCAGTCAGTGTAGAAACCACCACCCTCTACCACCTCTGATCTTCCATTGAACAGATTGGCAAGCTTCTTGGATAGGGCATATTGCTGACTATCCTCAGCTTCTTGGGGCATCCAGCCTCTGTTGTAACTCTTTCCCTCTACTGCCATAGTAAAAGCAGCTACAGGAAATATGCAGATTAAAATATGCATGCCTAGGAGTCCCAAAACTTTATGTCTAGAGACAGCAAGAGGGCTGGATTTGTCATGCCCCATTCAGTTCAGCTGATTATTCCAGCTGCCTTCTTGTTTGACTTTGCCCGACTGAGGTCTGCTTTTCCTGAAGAACCCAAAGTGATAATTTGAAAGCAAATTTTACATCCTTGTATTTCCTTTATAAAGCCTTCAAAGTTGGGGAGATGACTCACTCAATAACGTACTTGTCATGCAAGCTGCAGGGAACTAAGTTCAGATCCCCCACCACTATATAAAGGCCCAAAATAATGACACATGTCTATAATCCCTGAACTTGGAAGACAGAGTCAGGAGGATCCCTGGAGCTTATTGGCCAGACAACTTTCCTGAATTGGTGATCTCCAGGTTGAATGAGAAAGACCTTGTTTCAGAAAATAAGGTTGAGTGTGAAGGAGGAAGATTCAAGATGCTGACCAGCACACACTCATACATGAATATAACACACACACACACACACACACACACACACACACACACACACACACACACAAAGTGCATGCCAAACATATCACCTTCAGCCATTTCTACTATACTCAGAACACAGTTTACACTCTTTGCCTTGGCCTTAGGTCTGACTTCTCTCTGTCTCTTTGTTTTCTGACCCCCAGTTACACATTAGTCTTCTTATTCCATCTCTAAGTACATTGATCCTTCTCTTTGAAAGATAACAAGCTAGTTCTGACCTCAGGACCTTTGTACTTGCTTTTCTCTTTGCCAGAAGTCTTTTTCTTTCTGGTAATTAGATAACTCCTTTGTTTTGTTCACATGGTCCTCTGCCCTGACAGCAGCCCCTCAGAGAGGCCTCTGACTGCCTCCTCTAACAGAGCACTCACCTCAGTTTTAGCTCTACTTTCTGCAACTTTAACCCTTTATGCAATACTTTGGTTTCCTTTTGCATGTGAGAGTTATTGCTAAGTAAAATAGCTAAGATAATTAAATACATGTGAAAAGAAAAAAACAGATACTTTGTCTCAAAATCTATTGCTTGGACTTTTTTGGTGGAGTATTGAAAGGCAATAGTGGGGCATCATATGATAGAACAAACTTGCCAAGGTCTAGCCTCACCTAACTTGGAGAGGGGTTTTTAGGAAGGGGTATCTGGGAGTTGCAACAAAACAAACAAATAAAACAAAAACCCTAACTGAAGTCAAATCATAGGTTGCAAGCTAATGGCCTATGTTCTAATCAAGACAGCTTTCTAGAAAGCTCTCTCTCCAGATAGCTCTCTCTTGCAATTTTAGAAACTCTCTCTGGATAGCTCATCTCTTACAGACCAAGAGTCAGTCTTATTTATATATCAATTCAGTTGTTACCCCAGGTTCCCTTTTGATCAGCCTATGAATCAGCATCCCATGACCCCAGCCTTTTGATTCTTATAAAGAGACAGTAAGCACATGTTTTTAAATGTTGTAACTGAATTCAGAGATCTGCCTGCCTTTTCAGCACAGACAATGAACTAGCTGAATGGGATCCTGTCCTGAGATTACCATTTCTACCTGCCTACGCCTAACTTAGCTCTGTCCCAGACTGACCTTGAATTCAGGAATCTGCCTGCTTTTGTATCTGCCTGCCTTTGTATTTTTCTCTGTATTTTCGGCTCACAGTGCAGCTACCTCTGTTCTTTTAGGTCTTCGAAGCTCCTCATACAATTCCTATTGCATCTGTTGAAACTTTATATACTCTTGAACTCAGGTTTTCAGAATTCTTTCCCACAGCCTTAAGGGCTGTCCTGGAGGTCTCAGTATTTACTATTTCCTGTGGCATTGACCACGCCCTCTCCTCTTGGACTCTTGCTGTCGCTGATTATCATGGAGTCATTAACCTTGGCAGGGAGAAAAACATGAAGTTGTTTATATAATTCATATAAACAAGCCTTATGTGCACAGCAACCATCAACACTGGTGGAGGCTCATGCCCTGCTGTGCTGGCTCTGTTCCAGGGGCAGTAACCATATCACACTATCCATCCCACATGGCCAAGCAAGACTCAGTACAAATTGCTAACTTGATGGCCAGGAAGCAAAAGCAGAAAAGACTAAGGTCCTGTAGTCCCCTGGAAGGGAAACCCTAGATGACCTAATAGCTATAGTTAGTTTTGTATGACAGTGACCAAAGGTTCAACCAAAGAACTAAAGGAAATATTTATCTTAGCTCACACTTTCAGAATGCTTAATCACTAATTTCTTGACCCTATGCCCTTGAGCAAAATTCCATAGTACTGGCAGAGTATGTGGTTTAGGGAATCCTTCATGATTGACAAAAATCAAAGAGAAGAAACTATAGTAAGTAACCAGAGAAAGATAAGAATTCCAAAGTCATGCTTATCTTTACCTACATTCTCCAAAGGCCCAACCTTTTATTTTCTACCACTTCTTAATGTATGATGCCATTGTGTTATAAATTTATCAAAGGTTTAATCTATTCAATAGGTCACAGATCTCAGATCTAATTGACTTTGAAACTGGGATTCTGCTGTAGATAAACCCAGAAGAGGGCTTTACTTATGTCCTAGGCATTTCAGTTTCAGATCAACTTGACAGTAGTAACCATTGCAGACTTCCCAGTAGGCTGCCTCATTTTAACAGTCTTACCACCTCCCAATGGATCCATCCTAGGGACCACATTCGCTTTTAGAGGGAGGACATTGGCATTTAACATCAGGACTGTAGTTGTATGTTGCTCAGATCTTCTGCTAGAGCACAGGTCCCGGAAGTGAGAAACTTTGCGAGTCCAGTTTCCTGCTGGTTCTACCATACTGAGACAGTAACTGACACATGGGGGCATCCAGGCATCTGACCATGGAGTGTTCCAAGTCACCATCTACAAGCACGCAGCTTTACTAGGAGCCCTTCACTATCCCTTCTTTATATTATTTTTATTAAAGTTTTATCTTAGTTTTGATTGACACATGAGAACTGCACATTATATATGGAGCACAGTGAGACACCTGAGTATCTGAGTATGTTCGCCTTGAGGGGGTGCTTATTTCCTTAATTGATAAGAGATGTGTCCTTCCTTCCGGGGCTCTCCTTGTTTGAACTCCATTTTTTTGTCTACCCCTGAGGAAGCTGTATCTCTTTTGCAGCTACGTTGCTTCTCTTTATCTTTTCCTTTAAGCCTGTACTTCCTCCAGTGGAACCTGCAAGCTTTGTAATGCCCTGCATTTTCCTTATGGCTTTCCTTTTATCTACACTGGCTGTGATTTGGAGCCTGAGTCCATCTCCTCTAGTCATGCTAATTATGGAGCCTGTCTTATGGCCATTAGATTGTCAATTTTTAAAGAAAAAGGTTCTGGGCCCTCTATTTTGTCTATTTTAAGGGAAGACTCTCATGTCCTGATGAGTCCTACCTGTTTCCTCAGGAGTGCTTCATGTGCATCCAGTCCAAGTTAGAATTGAAAGTTGAACATCTTTTCACTTTGACCTATCCCCTCCCAGCCTCTCATCTCCTGCCAGTCCTCAGAGAAGCCTCGCCAGCCTCATCCTCTTATTTTTCTATAGGAAGTCTTCTCAGGCTTCCATACTAGTTTTGATTGATGCTTATATGATTCCTTATAATAGTTGTCATTACCAAGGATACATAGCTAAGAAGTCTGAAGTCTTGGTTTCAGATTATGATCCAACTCTGTGTTGGCTATATTAATTGGGAATTTTATTCTATGATTCCCTAAACATAAAATGGAATAGAAGGCTAGTTTTCTTAGATTAAAGAGAATGGTCACATATGTAGAGAGTCTGGGCAAACATGGTTCTCTCTCTCTCTCTCTCTCTCTCTCTCTCTCTCTCTCGTGTGTATGTGTGTGTGAAGGGGGGGGGAGAGAGAGACAGAAAGAGATGCTTGTCTTTGTCAGTTTCATCATCTCCACATTTCCCAGCTGTCCCACCTCAGCCTCTCACTTTCTCGCTCTTGATAACATCCCCATTAGCTTTTCATAGGAAGAGAGAAATGGCAGATGGAAAAAGAGTGAAAAACTCAACTTGAACATATGTGTGTGTGGGAAGCTAACAGGGAGATATCTATGTATATTGTACTCTATACAGGCACAGAGACCAGCTTATTTTAAAGAAGCAAAAATGTGGATAAATAAAACCTGACAAGTATTGGTTCCCTTGAATTATTTTGACTACTTCATCAGCTGCATGCTGATGTGTTGAATTAACAGTTTTAATGCATTTGGAAATTAAATCAAATGGCAATTGCATTAAATCCTCATCCACTTGGAACATTACCCTCCTGTGTTCAAATGGAAGAATGATGGGGGCCAGGGAATGAGCTGCAGAGGCTGCACTTGGCTGGCATTTGTGGACCATCGATTGTGCACCAGCCACTTTGCATGTAAGGTTTTACTTAACCTTCACTGTAGTCTTGCATTGCCCGTGAAGATGCTGAGCCCCTACTAGTCAGTCTCATGAATCACAATATCTAGCTGTGTCCTCTTCCATATGTAAAGGAGATTGTTTTTCTACTATGCCTACTGCTAACCTTCCATAATATCTTCTCTTCCAGACTTAGATGGAATATTGTTAAGGAGCAAAGTTTTAGGCTCCACTAGGCTTAGTCAAGCCACATGCTCTAGCTTCGGAAGGATACATTGGCCAACTCCTTATTCCCCTCACTGTAGCCTAATATACTTCTGAGATTTGGAGTGTCTCCTTTGACCACTGCTCTTTATTCTGGAGTTTATTCCTCTGCCCACAGTTAATACATAGTGATATCACAATTTAATTGTCCTACCTCAGATGGGGGAGTCCTGGTGTCTATGAGTGGAATTCATCTATCTTGCAGTACACAGCATAACTCTGCAGGAAAGAATGGTCCAGTCCCATAGGACTAAGATACAGAGGGGAAACACTGGCCCAGACCAACTCCATGGGGAGATTTCTTTATTACTGATGTCTTAGTGTTGAGTTTCAGTCCTATGGCCTCAGGCCAGAAATGGTGTACAATGTGGGAAAAGGACAGTGAAGCTTGTTACATATACGGAAATGATTCATTTTACTTGAGCCCAAGTCTTTCTATTTATTCTGATTTGAGATCTTACCTTTCACTTTTTATTTTCCTACTAAATACCCATGGAGATATATGAAGAAAAATGCAGACTAACTCTCCAGGGATGAGATCTATGGAAAATTCCTAGGAAGTTTCAAACTAATACATATGGCTAGATGGCCATCATTTGAGTCTGCAGCATTGCTCCTTGAAATAGTATTCTACCTAAGTCTGGAAGAGAACAAGGAGACCAGTCTCTGTGACCAAGGACTACATTTCCCAGAATGCCTCACTTTTGTTAGGGCCCTACATATAATCAGCTGCAGTCAAAGGAGCATACACATAAGAGCTGCATGTCCTCTCAATCAGTTTAAAAGTAGGATTGCTGGTTTCCACCTTTACTCTTGAGACTTTGTCTGGGTGATGATAAGCCCAAGCTTCCAAGAGATGACGGAGTCAAGTACTCAAGAAGCCTGGGTCCATGAATCACTTTCTGAAGAAGTGTCTGCTAAGCAGAGCTATTATTTAATCAGTAAAACTAATGTGGTGTGTGTGTGTGTGTTCAGCTACAATGCTTTAGGGTTTATTTGTTACAGTAGCTAACAGTATCCTAATTAATGCAAGTTGGATCAAGAAAAGTCATTAACAATGCCCCTAGGCTTAACCTCTTTAACCAAAGATTCTAGCCTGTTCAGAAACAGATGGTAAGATATAGCTTCCCTTAGCCACCACCAACAGGCTCTAAAGTTCAGGCTATATACAATTCAAAAGCTGAACAAATATTTTTTTTGGCACGGGGATGTTGAATTTTTAAGTGCTTTATTGCAGCAGTGTTTATTGATGCCTCCATTCCCTCACTGTAAGCTAATTCACTTCTGAAACTTGTAGCATCTCCCTTGACCACTGCTCCCTAACTGAGGTTGATTCCATCTGCCCACAGTGAACACATAGTGATATCACAGACAGATTTGATTTCCATATGTGGGAAGGGAAAGTCTACAAATTCAAGAATATGAGGAAAAATACTACATTTTTTTATATGACTGACAAGGGCTAGGGATAGCCTTGGCTATCACCCATGAAGCTCGGGAGCCATGGGGCTCAGGTAGAGGTTGACCTGATGGAATGTGTTGATAGCTCAGTCAGAAGGATGGGCCTTGCATTAAAATTTTAAGAACTAATGGATTACACATGGGGCAGGGCCTGATATATTAGTTAGGGTGTCCAACTGGTCATATAAGCTGTCACTGTGCCCAAACTCAACCAATATTCCCAGTCTTCAGTCCAAGGTGACTAGCCTACCGGTGGATCCCAAAGACTTCATGGGGTGTGTAATGGTGAGGAGAGAAACTAGAATCAAACGTTTTGCACTTCTTACTACCAACCACTTAGCAATCATCCCCATGAAGAAACCGGCAACACATGGACATGTCAGCAAAACAAAACTGGAGCAGTCAGTAGGAGGTAGCAACTCAGGTGACCCTGATGGTTTGCCCAGTCATCAGAGAGGTTCCTTGTACTAGTGTGACATAATCCTGATAACCCACACTCTGTCTCCTACCCAAGACATGCTCATTCTCATCCAGGGAGCTCTGAACCTGTGCTAGAGGAGAGTTCTCTGAGAACAGATGCACCTCTTATCTTGTGGTCAAGTGGGCATAGATGACAATTTCTCAGGTCCTCAGTTTCCCTATTTGAGGAGTTGGATTAAAATGGTATGCTTCACTTATTCTTTGTCTCTCTTGAACAACAGAATGTCTTCCTTAAAACAGCACAAGAAACAAATGACACAGCTCTGTGGAACTGCAGACTCCTGGGATAGTATAAAATTCATGCTTTTCTGCCACCTGGGCAGGTGGATTTCTTTGCTTCTTTATTTCTTTAAAGCCGCCTTCTTCTTCTTCTTCTTCTTCTTCTTCTTCTTCTTCTTCTTCTTCTTCTTCTTCTTCTTCTTCTTCTTCTTCTTCTTCTTCTTCTTCTTCTTCCTCCTCTTCTCTTCCTCCTCCTCCTCCTCCTCCTCCTCCTCCTCCTCCTCCTCCTCCTCCTCCTCCTCCTCCTCCTCCTCCTCCTCTTCTTCTTCTTCTTCTTCTTCTTCTTCTTCTTCTTTTTCGTCCCCAAGTCCTGTGATTGTTTCCCCCTATTTTATGCTTTCCTAAGCCTGATGGGAAAGGAAGCTAGGCTTTGGCTCCCTCTCTTTTTACAATGAAACGTGCTCTTGCCAAGCCTTTCATTATTAATCAGAGTAGCATGCCTGTTGCTTCTCTGTGTATCCAGGGGCAGATGTGACTCGAGTTCCACCCAATAACTGGAATGTGTTTCCTTCTGATGGAATGCAGCCTGGTATCAGGGAGCAGGCAGTTGCTGCCAGAGCTGCTGATCGTCTGTTCTCAGCAGGCAAGAGCTTCCTGCTCAAGTCAAGCAGAAGCAGAATGAAGTCTACACTTTGCTCTTCTGATCTTGTATACACATGAGTACAGTGCTGCCAGGCCTGGGAGACAGGACTGTAGCTTTCTACGTCTTGCAAGCGTGAATACATGCTTTTCATACTGGGAAGATGGAGGCTACTCATTTGTAGCCAGATGAGCTATTTCAGTCTTTGCTCTATCTCTAACATCTTGCTGTTTGGTTAATGTCTGTGCATGCCCAAGCCTCAGTTTCTCCATCTGAAAAGAGAGAACAATGATGTTACCTCAACTTTTCTGAAGTAGTGTGGAAACCACTTTTTACTAGTTAAGGAAGTTCAGAGACTCCTCTGGCAGTATCTTCTGTTCAGTGTGCCATTGATATTGTTTTTCTTTTGCATATGCAAGCAAGCCTTTGCAGATCCCTGTCTATAATTAGGTATGACCACAGTAATGTAAGGTGATGTGCCATACTTCCCTCTTAAACCAAGTATCTGAAGGGTCCTTCATTCATGACCTTCCTTTCCTCACCTCGTCTGTAGGCAAGCCATAGAGACAGAAGTTGGGATGCTGAGTCCTGACCATCACAGCTCTCCAGAGTACAACTGCAATGAACTTGACAATGTGATAAACAACAACTGGATCAACTATGGCTCACCTGATTCCCAAGGATGATGCAGATGACCCTTGGCCCAGCTTTGTGTATGAGTATTTTAATAGCCTCTTCTAGTCTCCTGTACAGTAGACAGATATCTGTGGCATCAGGAAAGAACTACTGTCCCTGTTTACCATGCTGTGGGAGTCTAACAGCAAATCTGGACTTAGAGAATGAGGGTTAGCAGGTGCTTCACTTATGTCCTTTGTTATCAGTGATCTTTCTCATTCCCGCGACAGTGTACCTCACAAGTAGCTACAGGGTAGAAAGTTTTGTTTTGCCTGTTCATACTCCATCATGATAGAGGAAGGTATGCTGGTGGCTCAAGTGGCTCAGTCCGTGGTGATGTGAGTTTGTGTCTCCCTCACATTCATAGCAGCAGATACAAAGCAGAAGTAAAGAGGTTGGAAGTGAGGCTGCCCTATAAACAAGGCCTGTCTCCTGTGTCCCTCGCACTGCACCCTGGTAGCCAATTTCTTCCAGCTAGGCCTCACCTTCTAAAGATTGCGCAATCTTTCAATACAGCTATGGCAGGTGGGGATTAACTGTTCAAAAGGGAGCTTGCAGGGGACATTTCATACTCATGCCCTTACACTTGGCATAGAGGCTGGCTCCTGGGATGGCGCTTCTTTCTCTCTGGGTTCATCTCCCTTGGACATATTTGCACTAAGTTCCAAGACTTTCTTCTGTGAGTCTCACTCTTCTGAACCGATCACTCACTTTTGTCTGTCACCATTTTTTTTTTTTTTCTGTTCGACTAACACTGTCCGTTATATGACTTGCCATACTTACAGGCCTGGAGACAAGGTGGTTCTTCAGGATCTCTTCTTACTGCTGAGTCCTGGTCTTTGCTGACATTAATTCCTTAACTTTTGCAATATGCAGAGATGGTGGAAAATTCCTTTCATTACTTGAGCTGTATCCAGCAGTCGGCTGTGCCTGGTGTCTCTACAGGCTCTGCCTTCATGGTCTCAGCCCAGGCCACCACTTTCCCATCCTCCTCATTCTGATATGACACTTCTGACTGACTCTAGTTCCTTTATTACACTGATGATCCGCCCCATTGTCTCTGGAAATCATGGAGTCTGCCTTGTGGTTACACTAATGGCTGTCTTTGTATACTGTGGCTTGTGCCAGGAGCTTCTGTCCCAAAGTTAATTTGCAACTGGAGAGTCCACCAGAAGTTCTTCTGGTTGTTAAGGATGGGAAAGAATTAGCTTTCTTTTATATTTTAGTATATTTTGGGAACTTCTATTCCTATGGTCGCGTCTTTCCTTCGTTTCTATTCTTGGTGATCTCAATTAGCTCTCTTGCCTTATACTTCCTTTCTACGTTTACCATCACATTTGGAACTCAGCTCCATTTCCTTCTGTCTTTCTTTCTCCAAAACACACACACACACACACACACACAGAGAGAGAGAGAGAGAGAGAGAGAGAGAGAGAGAGAGAGACACCAACAGAAAGAGACAGATAGATACACAGAGACAGAGAGACACACAGAGAGACATAGACAAAGAGACAGAGAGACAGAGAAAACACACACAGAGGCAGACAGACAGAGACAGAGACACACAGAGACAGAGAGACACACACAGAGGGACAGAGACAAAGAAACAGAGAGACAGAGAAAACACAGAGAGAGAGAGAGAGAGAGAGAGAGAGAGAGAGACAGACAGAGACAGAGACACACACAGAGAGACATAGACAAAGAGAGATAGAGAAAACACACACAGAGACAGACAGAGACAGAGAGACAGAGATACACACAGAGACAGAGACACACACAGAGAGACATAGACAAAGAGAGATAGAGAAAACACACACAGAGACAGACAGAGACAGAGAGACAGAGATACACACAGAGACAGAGAGACACATAGAGAGACATAGACAAAGAGACAGAGAGACAGAGAGACAGAGAAAACACACACATACACATTTTTTTATTGTACCAAACTTTCAAAGACTTAAGGCGATGAGAAAAGTATATGGCAGAGAAATGTCAAGGGCATGAATAGTTAAGAGTCCTTGCTTTGACAGGTGCCTCAGCCATTAGCCACTGCCTGAGTTTGCTTTCTGTTGCTGTGGTAAAACATAGTTACCAAAAGCAACTTGATGAAGAATGGGTTTATTTGTCTTACACTTCCATGCCGCAGTCCATCATGGAGTGAAATTAGTTTGGGAAATCAAGGCAGGAACCTGGAGGCAGGAAGTAGAGCAGAATCATGGAGGAACAGTGCTGTTGGCTTGTTCCTCAAGGCTTGCTCAGCCTGCTTTCTTACATCACCCAGAAGCACCTGCCAAGGACCACCACTGAGGTGGCATCACTCACAATGGGTGGGGCTCTCCCACATCATTCACTAATTAAGAAAATGGACCACAGACTTTGCCCATAGTCCCATCTGGTAGGGGCATTTTCTCAGTTGAAGAGTTCCCTCTTCCCAAGTGACTCTAGGTTGTGTCAAGGTGACATACAACTATGCAACATGTGCATCAGGAGCTAGGTGGACATACAGGCCTCCTGCTGTGCTGCTGTGGCTCCCCCCCTCCCCCTTTCCTCAGAGGCTCTTAGGCAGAGCAGTCTGGCAGCAGAGAGTTGCCTTGGGCCCTGTTTGCACAGCTCATTTGTGCCAGCCTCACTTGCCAGTTCCTCCCTCTGGCTTTGGATTGATTCCCTTTGGCAGAGGTACCTCTCTCCTCTGCCTTTCCTTTGCATCTCAGAAACAGAGCCCGATCTCATTGCCAGGATGAGTCCACCCAAGCCTCCGTCCCTCGTACCTTCTGGATTTGCCCAACTCTGCCCACACTCTCATTTCTATCCTGCCAAAGTAACATAGCTGGGACTAGAATGCCGGAACATGGTGGTAGGATGGGAAGCCATCCTGTCTGCATCTACAGTGTGAGAGGGACAGCATCCCAAGTCTAACTGGATGGATATGGCATTGACCCCTAGGCTACCAATGGAGTTGCTTCTCAGATAGAGATACTTTCCAGATGGAGTTGCTTCAAATTTCATTTCAAGGCTCCAGTGCTGGACGTGGGACTTCCTCTTCTTTCTCCATTTATGGCTCTGCTCCTCATTGCCCCTCTTATGTGCTCACAGGGTGAGATAGTGGTGAGTTGGGGCAGTTCAGTGTCTATGCTTTCTACTTATTGACCTCAAAGCTAAGAAAGCTTAACTCTGTTCATGTCAGAATATCATTCTTAGCAGGAGTTCTTGCCCATCCTGCCTGGGATGAGCATCTCAGATTAGCACTATGGCCAGGCTTTTGTAGCCAATTCCGTGCGAGGAGTTGAAGGATTCGGGTTGTCCAAGAAGATATATATGGAATACAGGAGCTCTTTCTCCACAGGAAGGATCCTAATCAGAAAAACAGGAGAG
This sequence comes from Mastomys natalensis, assembly GCA_021653895.1. Lineage (NCBI taxonomy): Eukaryota > Metazoa > Chordata > Mammalia > Rodentia > Muridae > Mastomys > Mastomys natalensis. Next base: position 1,340,564 of record JAJTUV010000213.1, on the reverse strand, counting down.
GCAGCTTTAAGAGGCTGCAGTAATACTGGGGAGGCCTCCCCCGGGAAAAGACAACCATGGGGGGAAAAATGTGAACAGATAGGTAGATGGGATTTTTTACAAGTTGTGTTCCCTGTACTCAGAATGAAATGCTTTTGGAAATAATCTCTGTTAAATTTCTGCTGTAACAAGTTTCACAAATTTGACTCTTGTGGTAGGCCATTTTAGAACTGAATATGTTTAAATATTTTAATTTCACTTATTTATTTATTTATTTATTTATTTATTTATTTATTTGTGTATGTTGTGTGGTGTGAGTATGTGTGTGAGTGTGAGTGTGTGTGTGTGTGTGTGTGTGTGTATGCATGTATGCATGTGTGTGCGTTTTCAAGAGCATGCAGGGTTAGTGGAAAAATCTCCTTTTCTCACTGAATCATCTCACTGCCCCCACACTGGATGTGTTTTGAACTAAGTTTTACATTACTGTCTGCTTCTAAGAGTCTTAGTCCCTGTCTCTTCTGGTTTATGCTAGGTTAGAGGGAAATGACTTACAGAGATAAAGAGCTTTTCACTCTCAAGAGTATGTGGCTTAAAGACAGGGATTGTTTATATACAGTCTGTAACCTAAAAGCAAGCTAGAGGATGTCCCCTATATAGATCCCAACTCTGCCCCTTAGTGTTTGTGCTGGTGCCTATCCCAGTCATTCTGCAACCCCCTTGTCACATCTGCAAGGTGACCACAATGAGACATCTCCGGTTAGGCATGAGGAATGACTGAGATGACATGGCCACAAAAGTAACTGTCAGCTCATCCTTGTCTGGCCTAGTCCCACGGGTGGGCTTAGTGAATCTGAGCATACCTGTCAGCAACTTCTATTTGTGACCTCTAGGATGTATGTGCACATCCAAAGTACTCATGTATTAGCTTTTCTCTGCCTCTCTGTGGCTTACTCCTAGCTGAGTATCTCTGAGCTGCCAAGCATGGTACTGGTATTATGGGCAATCCTTCTTGGCTTGTGGGCCAATTGATTTCATTTCCATCTCTTGCACCATAGACTTTTCTCTGTGTGTTTCTGTGTGCAGATGTCCCTCTGCTCGCAATGAATATAGTCATTGAATTGAGTCCCTTCTGTATCCTTAGCTGCATGCCTTCTACAGAGATGACTTCCAAATAAGGCCTTGTTCATAGAGACCCCAGGGATTAGAATTCAAACAGCTCTTCTTGGGGCACAATTCAACTCCTGGCACATATATGTTTTATTGATTTGAAACCCTTCACCAAGATGCTCCTGAATTATTCCTGTGTGCTTTTGCATCTATAGAATACAGACACCTTTTCATATGATGAAATGCCAGTGTATGCCTTCCCAGGTATGTGCAGGGGCCACAGACCATCTTGGAGGTGTGAACAGTCAGCAGTGTAATTGCCTGTGCCCAAGACTAGTTCTTTATTATTTTTTCCCCTCCTGCTTTTAGGTCTTGTCCTCTTTCAGCTTTATTGCATTCTGTCTGTGTCTGACTGTCAGGGAGAGCCTGTCCCTCTTTAATAGTGACCCCCACAGCGGGGAGACCATCCATAGATTGGACCTTGTGTCTCTCCAGCTATAGTTCTCAGGAGCCTTTGCCAGCGGCTCCCTTTCACAGCCAGGCTGACTTTAGTCCTTCTCCTTGCCACTGCTAGATGGGGACATTGCTCCTCATAGGACCTAGCTTTGGGCTACTTCTTGGCTTTTTGAGGCTGCCTGGTCCATCCTTGCCATCCTGTGTTGCTAATGTGTCAAGTTCCTTAAGTTATGGGTTCCACAAGGACAGGTACTGGTTCTGTGTTTCCTCATTATCTGTCCCTTGTGCAAGGCACACTGAAAACAGTCAGGGGATAAATACTGTATAAAGGCAAGGCATGAGGACTAGAGATATTGGTCAGTCACTAAAATGCTTGCCACACAAGCATGTGGATCTGTTTTCAAGCCCTATTACTCATGAATAAACTGGGTAGTGTAGTGTCTGCCTATAAAGCTAGCACTGGGGATTCAGAGGCCAGAGGGTCCTCAGAGCTTGCTAACCAGCTGAATTAGTTATCATCAGTATCAGAGAGATGCCCTGCCTCAAAAAATAAAGTGAAGGGAGATTGAAGGAGACATCTGATGTCAAGCTCTGTCATCCACATGAATGTGCACACACATGCACACATACATGCATGTATATATGCACACAGACATTTACACACATACCTACAAAAGGAAAGGCAAGATGGCTACATCTTGAGAAGGCAGGCAAAGCTCAGCATATACTTTTCTTCCAGACCTGTACATAATCCACCCCAGCTAAAAGCCAGCCACAGCCAGTGTCGCAGGCTTTGCCCTAGAAAATCCTTCTCTGCCATAGTTTAACACGGGCACTTTGTGTCCAGAGAGGACTTCCTCTTGGCAGCTGTCCCCACCATTACAAACTATATGTGCACCCAGATCTCCAGCCATCTGCCAGAAACCACTGCTAGGCTCTGATTTCTGTTAAAGCCCAGGTTGTATCTAGTTTGTCTCTTCTTCTGCAAGATGTCTATATCTAGGGAGAACACTATTGGTGGATGTTCTATTAAACTGAAATGGTTCTTCCATGTGTGAAACTTGACATGGATACTTTGAATAACTTGCAGTTTTGACACCCACTTCCTAGTGAGAAAACCATAGAGCCGTGGTTAAGGAATACACAGTTAGAGCTATGGTAGTTGGTAAGATGTGTGGCTTCACTATCTAGAGGGAATGCTGTAGCCACTTGGATGGGGTTAGCCCCCACAGCTTCCAGGGACATCTAGAGCTAGTCTGGCCTCCTCCCTTGGGGACAGTAGCACCAAGAACTGCAGCTACTACAGTCACTGAATCCCAAGAGACTTCTGTTCTAGTTGCTCTTTTCAAGTGGCATAGTTCCTTGTGGAGGGGAGGGACACATAGTGTTTGTAGCAACTGCTAATGACAGGGCTACTGAAAAAAGACTGTCTATTTTTGGAGTGAGGCTTCAGCCTAAAAGCAATAAAAATAAACACGCAGAAGATTTATTTTATTTATTTATATTTTTAGAAAAAGTATGTTGAAATAAATCAATTCCACTTTGAAATATTTTCCCTCTTGGTAATGATGGAGCAGGGATTTGTCTGGGATCAAAGGTCAAGATATTTGGTGTTAATTCCTGGCTCAGCCATAGACAGGTATTTCCAAGGGATGGCACTTCTACTGATCTGGAGGGCAGCTTGGATGGGACCTGCATGGCCTAAGCCTTTTCCGTCCTATAATCTAATTGGCTCCAAGGGCTCTAGAGTCAGCTTTGTCCAGCCAAGATGCCTATGTTTTCCTGGGGACAGTTCTCAAGATTGTCCTGAAGATTGTGTCTCAGTGCTCATCTCTTTCTGAGTCACAATACATCCTTAGTAAATACCATTACTAATGATGACACTCATCATAATGTCTTTGGATCAGGTCCAACAGTTGCCGAGATATTATCGTTTGCCCAGCCTTTGCTGGATACTCGGCAAACACTCTTGTTTTGATTTTGCAGAAGTTTTCTCCTTTGATCACACCCTAGAGGCAGAACCATGTCTTATTTGATTTTGACAAAATCCAGTTGGCTTGGAGCTTGGTCTCATAGCTTCTCTGTGGCAGAAGGTTCCCAGAAACAGTTTTAGCTGTCAGATGTTTCTGCTCCCTGCCTCACCTACTATGCATCCTTAGAAGAAACAAGTGTCAGCTGATTCTTCAGCCCAGTTCCTGGAAGGGGCAGATAGGAAAGCTTTTAAACCAATCTGGACCCAGCCTTATCCATGCCTAGCTAAGCTGTAACTGATCCATAGATCTGAAAGCAAGAACTGAGGGCTGGTGCCCATCATTAAGATTTGTGATTGCTTCTGTAGCAAAAGTTGACTAATAGAGCACTTTAAAGAAAGGTATTGGACATGGGGAGATGAGTCAGTGGATAAAGCACTCATAAGTGGGAAGACCTAAGTTCAGATTTCCAGAACGTACATAAAACTGGATACAATGACAGAAGTTCCATAATCCACGCACTCCTGTGAAGAGACAGAGAGTGGCAAAAGGAGAACCTTTGAAATATCCAGGGCCAGGTAGATACAGCAGTAAACAAAGACTCTGCCACAAAACAAGGTGGAAGGTGAGGACTGATACAACCATAGCGCGTGCGCGCGCGCACACACACACACACACACACACACACACACACACACACACACACATGTTTTTTAGATTAAAAGAATTAGATAACTTTCATAATGAATATTATTACCACTTTATTATGCTCATGAGGTTGTATAAAATCTCCTTGTAGATCTTGCCAAGTTCTGACCTTCTAACCTTCTTGACCTGGGAGTCTTAGTGTTCTGTGAGGCTGTGGTCTATAGGCTTTCTGAGTAAGCTCACTTTACTTGGCTGTGATATTACAAGTGATGCCATTGGCCATGTTCTGGAGGCTCCATTTCCTACATTCCTATTGGTGCATAGAAGGGCTAAATTCAGTTTTATAGTCCCGCACTTTACAGAGAAGACCTGACTTTTTGAAGGCCCATCTGCAGAATTGCTGATGACAGCTTTCCACAAGATTTACTGCCCCAGAGGTCCATGAAGACCAAAGTCCTAGAGTCTTGTAGCTCAACTGTTGTGATGGCTTCTCAGGACCTTGGGACCTGCTGGGGGCATGTCTGAAGTCAGAATTCTCCTGGGTCATACTGGCTGCATTCATAGTAACTAAAAGTCAGTCTGATACCAAAGTGCTCATTTAAATAATCTCATCCCAGACTTAGCATTCTTTTTTCTATTGATTAAATATGTTCTATGACAGCAACATAGAGGGCATCCTGTCTGTTCCTTCCTCTCTCTCTTTTATCTCCCCGCCCTCCTGTAATCCCTTCTTCCTTTTCACAGGTCCACTTTCTATAATCATGCAATTTTGTTGTTAGTGTTTTTTTGTTTTGTGACTCATTAGTTATAGCCATGTCTATATTTGTAGCCATGGGTTTAAAATTTGCCTTTGGATCCTGATTGCCTTATCATTTGGTACCCAGTTGAAGGCAATAACTATTCCCTCCCCAGAACCCATAGGTTGCCAATAGTTCAGCAAGGAAACTTAGGGCCCCATGAAACCATCCTCAATTTATGATTGGATGTTGCTTGGCCCAGTCTTCTGTGGGTCCAATGAACACAACTGGGGCTACTGTGAAATTGTTTGCAATGGCTAGACCATGCCCTGAAGAGTGTTTTGTAGCCCTTCCACCTCTACATTTTTTCCACTTCCTCATTTGCTCTATTTTCTGCATTAGAAAAGGTGATACAATTGCCCTGTTTGGGGCTGAGGATTCAATTATCATTTATTCTAAGTATGTTGATCAGCAATAATGATCTAACTATTCATGTTTTGACCCATAGATGAACCCTGCTCTCATCCTTAATCAGAGTAGCTCCTCCTTGCAGTGAACACAGACTTAGCATTCTTATGGTTCCATGACCTGATTTTGGATCTGGTTGCCACCCAGGACTCCAGAAGTCTCCTCTGGACCTGAGAGAAGAATCAGTCTGCTGCTACCTCATAGACCATGTCCTGCCCTTGTCACCTCAGCATCTGGCTGTGGCTTGGATTCCTATTCTAACTTCACCCGGTGCAGCCTCGTTTCTTCCCAGATCTAGGTTCTGCTCTGCTAACTGCTCAGAGGACCCAACTTGGAAGACAGCTCAGTCAGTAAACTGCATGGGACCAAAACTGCATCCCTAGTATCAATGTAAAAGGATCTCGGGGGAGACATTTGGATCCCTGGGGCTTGCTGGCCAGACAGTCTAGTCTAATTAGAAGCAGAAATCTCTGCTTCTAAGTAAAAAGCCAAACACCAAAACAATAAAACTCCACAAAAGAACAAAGGTAGATAGTACTTTTTGAGAAAGGACACCCAAGATTGTACTCTGACCTCTGTGTGTGCATGTACACACACACACACACACACACACACACACACAGAGAGAGAGAGAGAGAAAGAGAGAGAGAGAGAGAGAGAGAGAGAGAGAGAGAGGGGAGAGAGAGAGAGAGAAAAACACAGAGGACCACGTGGGAGAATATAATGCTGTTTCTAGTGAAGTGAAGACCTGGGCGTTGATAAACCCCGAAGGCTTTCCTTAGAAGTCAGCAGCCTCCATTGGCAGCAAGGGCTGTTGATGGAGCCACAGAAAAAAAACCATATTGTATTGATTTCAAAAAGCAACCAAAGTGAGAGTTCAAAATGCCTTCTGGAAAGCAGGCAGCCCTTGGCTCTAGTGAGGTACTAATGAGCTCCCCAGCCAACTCTAGCTGACCTGCATCTTCTCAGAGAAAGACCCAGGGCCCAGCATCAAGAGGGCACCAGTGAGAGGGCTATAGGGGCCATGAATGCAGAGAGGCACTCTGGGCTCCTACACTTCCTACCACCCCCATGCTCCAAAGTCTTTTGTTTCTTTTTTTTATCTTCACAAGCAGAAGGGAAGAGCCAGCATGCAGTGGGAATTCCTCCCTGTATCCTGTTCTGATCTGTTTGCTTGTATAAACGAGCTCATCTTTCAGAAGAGAATGAGCCTGCTTCCTTGAAGGAGCAGAAACTGGAGGATTTGCTTATTTTTCTCCTGTGTTCTTTACTCCTTCCAGCATCCTGAGGCAAGACATCTTTTCTATGTGGATATCAGGATGCATAGGTCACACGGAAGTCAGACAATGAAACCTTGTATCTGGGGCTGGGGGGTGACGAGTTGCTTTAAAACAGGCACATACCCAGGCATAGAGTGGGCATGTTCACTTCTGCCTGAGGTTGCATTTGTATTCTATGTCCTGACCTTCTCAAGAGAGATTGCCTTTTTGGATATCCATAGTAAGATAGGTACTCGGAGCTCTGTGCAAACTGTAACACTCATCTCTAGTGCAGATGCCAGAGGCTCGAGACCACTGGAAGGATGTGGGCTGGCCCTGTCCATTGTAATGGGACACCTACTTTTCTTTATTCACCTTGTGTGTTGAAACTGATTGATTTTTCTAAATTTTGCGAGATATGTTTCACCAGCATGTAGTTAAAATCTTACAGCCCGAGGCAGATATTTCTGCCAAGAACCCCTAAACATAGTACTTTAAATTATAGGAATCTGAAGTTCTACTTTCAACTCTGAGATACAAGAAACTTATCAAACCACTAACACTCAGCAGAGATATGACTCATCTTCAGATGCTTTACTTTTCTTCTGTGCTGTGTCCCATCACCTTCCTCTCATGGTCATACTGCAAAGCTCGGTTTAGCTGCAACCTTTCCTCTGTAGATTCCCTCAGTCTTCATGAACAGAGGAGAACATTCCCTATTCTGAGCTTATCCACAATACCCTACTTAAATTATGTAGTAGGTCCTACTTATGTCTTCAGGTATTTATTGAGTAGCTACTATATACCCAGGCATTATTTAGGTACCCAGAGATACAGAGGTGAGATCACCACATATACCATACCTCAGAACTATCAGTAGTACTTTCTGCCATGATGGGAAATATTCTAGGTCTATGGTGTATGAGAGGGGTAGGATGATGGTCATGTAGAGCTAATGAGTACCTGGAATGTGATTATAAGTAAGACATTTTATTTTAAGCTTCATTTACTTTCAATATTTTTTTAAGCCGACTTGTATGTTTCTGAGGAGTCAACAGACTTTGAAATTGTTAACTGACTGACCAGCATAGTGCTACAAACTGTGGTGAGGGCTTTGTGGGAATCAAAGAGAGTGAGCAACAGGGAGACTGACTTTGGACATTGGAGTCTTCTTAGAGGAAGTGTCATTAGATCAAAGATGTCAGCTGCTGTGGGAGGAGCAGGAAGTGAACCATAGAGAAAAGGATAAGTGAGTTGGAATTCCCAAGTTGGCATAACCATGGAGAGTAAAGGAATTGAAGGCATACAGCATGGTTGGAGAGGGTGGGTACGTGCTGGGACCATAGGCTGGAGGGAGTCATAGAATCACATGACTCTTGTCTTTGAAATAAGGACTGATAGGGACTTGCTGGAAATTCTCACACCAGGCAGAGAAAGAGCCAGACATTAGGCCTGTTTGTTGGCTGGCTGCTCTATACTTTTACAACACATGGCGCCTTAGCTTTGTGAATTCCTGGTGTTCATACAACGCTAGGTCTGGCATCAGCCTCATTTAAATTCCACACCCATCCCTGTCTCAAGCCTAACTTATTTAGGCTCCCCTAATTTACGAAGCTTCTGTACATGTCAGGCTAGGGGGCCTATCTGTGTTTGTGTCTGTGAAAAAGAAATACTACCATCTCTACTGGGGCTATCTTTTCTGGTTGTGCCTCTTTGGTAGTTAAGATTCTAGAAGCATTCAGCACAAGGACAAATTGCTGTAACAACAAGTGGATCCTTGTATAACCTTCACTTAATTGAGTGAAGGGACAGACACAGCAAAGACACAAATAAAATTTGGGCAATTAGAATGTGTTGAGCCACTGGTACCAGACCAATGTGGAAATCATGTAGACAGTCCATGGAACCTCAGGGGAGTCTGGTTGTACCCAGAGAGGCTGTGTTTGCAGGCTACATGGAGATGTTTGTATTATCTTTTCATCCTTCCTGTTGTCCCCACGAGTGATACTTTCTCTTCAGAATGTCCTTGGAAGGAAAATGTGGAAAGTACTAAGATACTGGTCCCCTGGGAGCAAAACCTGGGATCTATATTCTGCTACTTTCTAGATGTATGTGCTGACTAGGTCAGGTTCCTTCTTTGCTACCATTAGGGGAACAGACATGGATTTGTGTGTTTGGTTTCATACTTGTCTCATTTTATACCTTTTTTTTTTTTTCTGTAGAATTGAGATGAGTCTATCTACATAACAGGGCCTTTGGTAAGACTAGATATTACATGGCAGGTCCCTAGCCTAATACTTGACATTTAAGTGCTATTGTCTTTGTTGTTACTGTTGAAAGCCATGGTCACATCAACTTGGCTAAGAGTAGTTCTGGCAAAATGTTGGGATTCAGTCCTAAGTATATAGTTCAGTTTTGTTTGTTTGTTTGTTTGTTTGTTTTGTAGGTGTCTATTTATGTTGTGCATTTATTATACATATTTATTTCTACATGTGCAAATGTGTATGTGTGTGCACATGCACATGGTGGCTAGGGGTCAACATTGGGCATCTCTTTACTTGCTATCCATTTTTTTTTTTTTTGAGGCAGGTTTTCTTGTTGAACCTGGAATCAATAGATTTGACTAGAGTAGCTAACTAGCAAGTCCCAGGACCTGCTGACCTTCACTCCACTGGAGTTACACGTGTCACTGCTCCCAATTTCCTTCTTTACATGGATTATGGAGATACAAACTCACATTTTCATACTTTCATAGCAACTACTTTACCCACTGATGGGTAAACCCTTTAGCACTGATTTTTGATCTGGGAGGAGACAGCCATATGAAAGATCATTGTATTAGGTACTTTTCTGATGCCTTGATAAAGTACCATGACCAAACGCAGGTTTTTTTTGCTTATGGTTCCAAATGGGTAAAGAAGAGTCCATCATAGCTAGAGACATGGCAGCCTGAGAAGCTGAGAGCTCACACTTGGAACTACAAACATGAACCAGAAAAACTGAACTGGAAGCGAAGTAAGGTCTTTAATCTCAAAGCTCACCCCAGTGATGCACATCCTTCAGCAAGGTGGTACCACCTTACCTTCCACAAATAGTGCTGCTAACACTTGGGTGACAAATGTTCAAATATCTGGAACTATATAGGACACTTCTCATTCAAACCAACCCAATTATATTATCCAAAGTGTCATAAGAGGATCTCCCATCTGATCTAAGCTCAAATCCTGAGCTGTGAATGATCGAGTCCCCGAAGTAGTCTTTCACCTCTTAGCCAAAGCCCAGGTAGCATCTGATCCACGCACGGTTCATTCCCCATCCTCCTACCCAAATCTCTCTCCTCACGAGCCTCAAACCCGAGCTTTTGGAGTTTTGCGTGGGAGAGGGGGCTGCTAGAGTTTTGTCTCCCCATCCTCTTAATTTTGGCTCCTGGGAGGTGTCTTTCTGTCCTTGTATGCAAAGAAAACTGACTTGAAATCCCACACATTGCAGTCTGATCTATCCCCATTGTCGGACACACAGCAGGACTCCACAGGCACATGGAAAAGAAAAGGCTTGATCACTGTTTATTTTCCTTAATTTTCATTGTGCCTCTTTTATTTTTACCCTTGATTATAAGCAACAGAAACGTTCCTTTCCATTTGTCTTTCTCAACCCCCCTTTGCAGCTGTTGGTTTGAATAGCATCCACTAGACTGACCCCACCCCCCAGACTCAGAAAGGAGAAAAATTAGCTAAGAGGGAAACAAGAAAAACATTTTTAGTTCAGGGCAGGAGCCTCATTTTGCCAATCTGCATCCTTCTGCATGACAACCCACTGCTTCTAGGGACAAAGAGACTTCTATCATCCTGATTGTTTTCTTTAATTCCTTTTTAAATTTGAAGACAAACTTGATTGCTCTATGATCCAGTCTTAGCTTTTATAGAGAAGCCAAAGGACTGGTCGGCTGGTTAAGACTTTGCTTATTCTCATATCGTTTATTTATTCCCTCTGTCCTTCATATTTATTCATTCACCAAACAAGCTTGTATACCTGCTAATTGCCTGTTTTTTTTCCAGTAACTATGGATGCAATTTGCCAGAATGAGTGATTGTCTAAGGGTACTCACTGCCTGGCTGGGGAGACTTTTTTGTGAACCAAAGATTGCAAGGAAGGATAAATAGTGAAGTGAAGGGACAGTGTGTCTGTGTACTGACCATGACCTTCACTTCTCTCAGCTTCTCACTGACTGCATAGCCTTAGTTAAGTGAGCCGTTCCTCCATCTTCTTCCTTCTCTGTTATATTTAGCAATGATGGGCATGGCCTCAGAAGAGCCTGGATTATATGAGGTATGTCCAGGTGCTTGATGGAATGCCTTGTGTAGTGAGTACTGTGAGAGAATGCCCAAGGCTATCACTTTTGTTGTTGAGTAAGGCAAACAAAGATGGTGGACTCCAAAGATACTGGTTGACTACTAGACCGCACCACTGATCTGTAGCCATTTGCCTAACTTCTTATTATTACACGGTGCCAACCATTGTGTCCTCTGGTGAGACAGTGCCATAGCTTACTTGGTTGAAGCCTGCACTCCAACAGGTTTGGCTGCTTGTCATCAATAAGTGACAATACTGAATAGCGGATTGAAGAGAAAAAAGAAAGATGGGGGAGGGATGGAGGAAGGGATGAAGAGAGAGAGAGAAAGAAAGAGAGAGAGAGAGAGATTTTCAATGTCATTACATCAGAAAGAAGACTATAGAGAGCTACTAAATCTCCCTTCTGGATCCTAACATGAGGGTTTAGTTTAAATAGAAGATAATAGACACACATAACTAAGCAGCCCAGAGAGTCATGGCCCTTCAGTTTATGATCTTACCTCCAAGGCCTATTGACAAGTTGTAAGTCTCTATCCAGTAGACAAGTTCCTCTTCTGGACACTTCCAGGGCTTTAGACTTTTGTTTTTTTCTCTAGCAGGGCATTCCTGGGGAAATTCTAACTTCCTCAGGGTCCATTCTGTCGGTCATCTGATAGGCAAAGAGAGAGGAATAGGCTTCTCTTTGGAATGTATTCACTCCTGCCAGGCAGGCTGGTTATAGTACTTAAGGATTAGCAGCATTGGCAGTGCCTGGCACTTGTTAGAAATTCTCTGGCGCACATATTCTCCTGGATTCAGACTCTGAGGTAGGGTCCTGGAATCTGCTGTAAAAAGCATCCAGATTATTTGGGTACACACTACAATTTGAATGCACATGTAAGAGATAAATGATGACAGGAGTCCAGCATGGAAGCTGCCCAAATATCGATGCTTGATAAAGGTATTTATAGTTGTTAGCCCTGTGAGAGCAAAACTAACCAGCAGCAAATAACTCTGCCAGGATGCAGCAGCTTCTTGGAAGGTTCAATTTGAGCTGTCTCCAGGAAGATGATTATGGGTTTTGAAGAAAGAAGGGAACTGAGTGGAGACACCATGTGAGTAGAGGCTCAGTGATGTTTGGGGCTTATAAAGTGTGGTACTTTTCAAGTGCACAATTTCAGGAGAGAAAGACACTTGTAGATACAGCTATGAACATGTAACCTGTTGGTCTGGGGTCAGGAGATCTGGCTTCACATCAAGGATATGTGAACTATGCACTAGATTCAACCAAAGGTTATTAAACATAAACCACAAAGATCAAATTTGGAATAGGTTGAAGTGTGCTAGTTAAAATATCCAGTAGGTAAGTACAAATGAGACTCTAAAGTTGCCAGACTAAAATTTTTACTGAAATCGAGCACTCACTGGTAAATCAGTTGTTCATTTTGGACACATTCTTCCATCTGCCTTTCTATAAGCATTAGTTGATACTTTCCGTGTTCCAGACACTCCATTATTCACCTGAGACTGGTGAAGCAACACCTTTACCCTCCTGTGGTCTACAATCTCCTGGGAAATATAACAAGTGTGACATCTAGATGATATGTCAAGGAAAGGGTGTAACCCATGGCCAGCACTTGACATGCTTTAAATACTATCTCTAATGTAATCACTGCCATTTTTGGACATTGCTAACAAGGTGCTTAGATTGTTCCAAGCATCATCTTAGCTGGCAGGAAGATTCAGAGATGTTCTGTAATATCAGGAATATATCAAAGAAGATATGATGTTGAGTTTGGGGATTCTTTCCTATCTGACTGGAGCATGAAGGTTATAGGAAAAATCTGGAAGGACACATTGAAGAGTGAAGACACAGGCCCAAAGTCACTCGAAGTTCGAGACAAAAACAGCCTCCCATTGTGCGGCCAACAATAGGACGATCTTCAAATGACATTAAAAAGGTTGATGTCATGGTCAGTGGATGCTATTATCTCATGGTATTTTCAGCAAAATGTGAGGCTTCTAGGGGAGGGGTAGGTACCACCCTGAGAAAGGAATTCTCATATTTCTTCTTTGCCCAACTTTCTTGGAATCTGTGTTTGTCATGGTCTCAGTGGGATGAATATGGATTTTCTTTACTTATGTGTCTCTTTATCATCCAAACCCCGTAAGTAACAGCTCATTAGCCCACAATGGAACTGCAAAAGTCTCCATGTGTGTGTCCTGAGGATAGAGGACAGAAAGGGCTGAAGGAGATGTGGATGAACAAGGAGACCTACTAGGTAGTAAGATCTCCGCATTCTGGTTTATATAGTCTCATCAACATAGAGAATAGCAGCTGTTCCCATCTTAAAACAGGCTACATGAAGCTTATAAAGGTTCTTAACCAGGAATGATGGCACATTCTTGTAAGGTGGATGCAGGAAGATCAGGGTTAAAGGCCAGTTTTGGCTATATGGTGAGTCTAGGGCCAGCCTAGTCTAAATGAGACACTGTCTCCCAAAAATTTCTTTAAGAAAATGAAAGTTAATAAAAATTTCAGGTTAATTGCTATGTTGTTAGATGGCTGGTCCATCCCCTTTCTGCCGAAGGCATTTGTCCTCAAAATCCTGCTCTCTTCTTGTTGCCGTGAGACTCAGCATCTTTGATGCTGGGCAATATTCTAGCCTCTCCTGAGCTTGAGGCCCCTGTGAGTGGAAGTTAAATGGTTCCCAGAGGGTGCCAGGCCTACATCCTAATCTCCAGAAATTGTAAATACATTTTCTTAGATGATAAAGGGGACTTGGCAGATGTGACTGAGTATTTGGAGTTGTGAGGATTATATTGAGTTGTTTGGACTCCGTGTAATCACAGGGAGTTAATAAGTGAGAACAGGGCTCAGAGTACAAGGGGGAATGTGGTAAGACAGAGATATTGAAAAGGCAATTTTGGCGTCTTAAAGATGGAGAAAGGGGCTACTAGCAAAGGGAAGCAGACTGTTTCTCAAATTTGAAAATAAAAGAAGCAAGGACCAGCTTATCATCTAGAGTTTCCAAAGGGAACACAGCCTGGCCAATACATTGAATCTTGGAATTTTACCCCTGCTCGAAATAGCAGGATGATGTGCTTGCTTTCTGCTAAGCCCCTAAATGTTCAGTAATTTGTTACAATCTAAGAGGTCACAATAAAGAGTCTGCAATGTGGATTCATAATAACCTACTGTGCATACATGGACAAGGTCAGGCTTTGCTAGACATGGCCTAGCCCGACTTCTTTGAGACTCTCTTTCCTTATCTGGAAAATGGAGGAGCTTGATTCCTATTAGCCCTGTTTTGGCTACCATGTCCCTAATCTTCAGCTCCCTCACAGAGGTATTTGCTCTGGAGACCCTACCCCTGCCCTAGATGCTGCTGGCACTGTATATATTTCTGAGGCCACTGCCTATTCCCTTAACCCATGTTTGCTTCTGTCAAGAGCTCGATGAAAAGGCTGTGTTGACAAATGAGAGAGGAGACATTGGCATGGAGGATACATCCTGGAGGAGCAGTAGAGAAAGCTTCTGCTCTCCAGAGATAGAGAAATAGGTGAGTGAGGTGAGGCTCCAAGACCAGCAAGAGCTTGATGATCCAGTGGGGTTGGCATACAAAAAAGTACCCTGTATTTTACCCAATAAATTTTCTGCCATAGCTTCTCCTGGGCTCATCCCTACCAGGAGACACAAGCCAATGGAACTCAGAGGTGCAAGCACAGGCTTAGACCATCAGGTGGCTATAGCAGAACAAGCTGGATGAGGGGCCAAACAGATATGAGCACAAAGGTATAGCTGATGTGAATGCATTTTCATTGCTTTTTAATATTTCCTTACAATATTAATCTCAGTGGTGATATACTTAGGTAATTAGATTGCGTGTGACTTTCTGAATACAGTAACATTCTTGCTTTGCCTGTTATTGTCTCCTCAGTGGCTAAGCACACAGTAGGTAGCTCATAAATGTTTTCTTTAATGAATCAGTGAATACCTTGAAAGTCACAGAGTACTTACATAATTTTATTGCTCCTTCCTAGGACCTGCCTCAGAAATATCACATAACCTTCCTAAGACAAAATAGTATTATCACAACCAGAACTAAAGTTCCAGTTCCCTGGGCCCTTGAACAGGGTGTCATAAGGTGAGGTGTAGTCAACTGTGTTCTACAGTGGCCATGGTCCCTAGGGAAGGTTGCCTTAGTGGCGGCACTGCAGCCTCTGGGAGACAACAGTCTATGGCTGACCTGCCTGTCACTTCAGTGCTGGCAGGATCAAGTCCAAGCCCAGTTTTCTGTGTTACTTTTGTTTTCATGTTAGTAAAATGAAGATGTTTGCAAGAAAACATGAAGACTACACAATCAACATAGTAATCAAAAGACAGCATCAGGACTGTCTCAAATGAGGTAGGGAATGATAACCAACACCCAAATTGCCCTCTGCCCTCTACATACAGGCTGTACGTGCACACACATGACCATGTGTATATGCATGCATGTACACATAATAGAAAGCAGGACAGCATTGACACATACTGAGTACACATTATACATTGACTTGCCCACCTTGTATGTGATCACTTAATTAGGGATCACAGTAATTCTGTAATGTAAGTATTGTTATGGCCATTTATCGCATGGGAAGATGGCTGAGCTTTCAGCCAAGTTTGAGATTTTTCACTTGCTAAAGTCACTCATTTAGCAAGTGTCAGAGGTAGTCCTTGAACTCAGGTCATCTGAGTCTCATTAACATGATTTACCTCAACTAGTGCTTAATCCTTGGCAAGGAATTAAAATTTACCACAGTTCAGTGGAAAATATTGTATATAATGACCCATATCTGAGATATTTATCCTATTGGTTTTTGCTTTCCAACATGGCAGCCATTGGCCACATGCTGCTCTTTAAACTCAACTTTAAATAGATTAAATGTCGTTAAAAATAAAATAAAGCAGCACTTGTGTAAGGAAATATAACTGCATAGCAGTTTCTGACTTCATAGCATTCTGTTGGGGGGTGCTATTAGACCAGTGGCGAATCTGATGTTTGGTCAGATAATAGACAGGCTGTACTTGGATCCCATAGGACTTACAGAGGGCATTGAAAGAGGATTCTTGTCTCTGCCAGATTAAGGGAAAACAGAATGAACCAACATTCTCTTTGTGGAGGAAGTTCCTATAAAGAACATAGACTAGATCCCAGAGGCTCATGGAATACAGATACAGCATCAGACAGCAAGGGAAGGGGCTGTTTCCAGGAGTCAAAGGGACTAATATAAATATCCATGAGATTTATCAGTGAACTCAGCATGAGCTTATCTGGCAGTGTACTGCATGGGTGAAGCTCCCTCAAAGTGGGGGTAAGGCAGTAAAGACAAAGGGTACATGCATACCTGTGTGATTTGTCTCACCTTAGAGTTAGTTTGAAATGTCAAATTGTTTTTCCCTCTGTCTTCTGAAGCTGCATTGGAATTTTACCAAATTCATCAAGAGATCTATAGATCCTGCAGCCTCTGAGCTACTGCCTCATTTAGCGGTTGAACTTTTCCTGGCAGATGAGGAAGCTCGAGTAATTTACAGGTCTGGAGGAGTCATAGAAATGCTAGGCTTGGTGGGCATGCAGAAGAGGTAGGGTGCCAAAGAAGAGGAAGGGAAGAGGTCCTTAAAGGTTTTCTGAGAGGCTGGACATAGTGCTGGGTACTATAAAGGTGAAGAGAAGCCTTCTGATATCACAGGGATATTGGTGTCCTCCAAAGGCTGCCCCAATAGGACATGAAGACAGATACAAGATTATGACCTTGTGGGATTTGGAAATAATCTCTGAATGGTCAGGCATTGGGCAGGTGCATTAGGCAAGTGTATATAAAATGGAGTTTAATGATTCATTGAAATGGATATACTTGACAGATGGATGAAGGAAAGTATCTGTAAAACCAGGAAATAGAGGTGAAAAGTGTACCTGTATGTGTATTTGTATGAGAGAGATGGAGAGGAGAGGAGGAAGAAGAGAGAGAGGGGGGAGAAAGAGAGAAAAGAAAGAGAGGAGAGAAGGAGAGGGAAGAGAGAGGAGAGAGGAGGGAAGAGAGGAGAGAAAAGAAGGGGAGAGGAAGGGGAGAGAGAAGAGAGGAAAGGGACAAAGAGGGAGGATAGAGGGAAAAGGGGGAGAGGTGGGAGGTAGAAGAGGGGGAAAAGTGAGAAAAGGAGGAAAGGGGAACAACATTCATGAATACACAGAAACCAAATCTTTTTTCATGCAAATGGTTCATAATAGGAATAAGATGGGAACATCATTGCTCTGATGACAGCTCCAGGATCTTATGGACCCTTCAGGTTACATGGATAATCACTTTACACCCTGAATTGTTCCAAATGGCCCTCTTTCCCTAAGCTACGTTCATGGTTATATCCCTCTTGAGTTGCTGTGTACCTGTCTGTTCAGATAGAATCCTACAGGAAAGCACGGCTGCTCCTCCCAGTCCTCCACCCTTGTCAGTCACTGATCTGGAAATTTCCCAAGTGCTTCCTGCCTGCCTCTCAAAGCTTGCATTGACCTGCACCACTGAGGCCCGTGGTGACATCTACATCCTCCCTACTCAAGTGGATCACTTGCTTCTGTCCTATCCAGTCCTAGCTCCCTAAACACACTGTTCCTGAGAATCCACTGTTGTGCACATTGCCAGGACTCCCTGCTTTCTTTAAGATCAATTTCCCCTCTGGGTTCTAGCTTCAACCTTCAATATATCATTTCTATGAACCTCATTGCTTTTTGTCTCTCTGTCCAGGTCAGAGAAATTGTTTGTTCTTGACATCATTTTACACTTGCAGATGCTGCATCTTTCTGTTGCTTGAACATTGCTCTCTCCTTGGAGGAGTGCTGCTTGCTTAGAAGCAATAAATAGTTCAGTCCCTCATTCCTCTCATTTGATGCTTGTCACCATTTGTCAGTTTTGTATTTTTTTAGGTGTCTTCTCATATAGACAAGTTGTGAGCATGGTTGATGAACAGTGTAGGTCTAAGGTCTCTACCTACCTAAGTTTATCAGTTACCCAAGCTCAGCTACAGTAAGCGGTGATCCTAAACCTGTTAGGCAAAGTCAGCAATGATCAAAGTGTTCTCTGCACCAGCATCATCCGAGAACACAATTGGGAACTCCAAGACCTGAGCCTAAACTTGGATATACTGTTGATTCAGAATCTCTCTAGTAGGCTTATATGCAAGCTTACTTTGGTAGGGAATAAGATGACTCAGGACCCAGGCTCTTACTATCTGTTGTCTAACTACCATCTGCATAGCATCAAATATTAGTGACAAATATCTGTTGTTTGGTTGAAATTTACAAGCTGAGAGAACTTCTCACTACTGATAGTGCTCGGACACTCTCTATCATTGCCAACACCTTTCATGGGCACTAGAAATTAGTGACAATAGAAGTCTTGGTTTATGAAAACTGATATTATAGTTTGCACTTTGTTGGCTGTAATCAATAATGACACATTTAGGAATAAATGTCAAAGAAGCCCATAATTTATGGATAATGTGACAGTTCCTACCTGAGAGATGGTCTTTATACCCATCAAACGTTGACTGAGCTCTCTTACAGCAAGTCAGTCCTCCTCTGTGCTATGTTGACAGGGGAGGGTCTTACTCACCAAATCAAAGTAATTTAGACAGGGTGGTTGAGAGATACCAGCACAATGTACAAGAGGGATCCAGAGAGGTGATTAGAGGCTCCTCCCTCTAATCTAATGAGTGGAGAGAGTCTGTTCTTTGTGGTTGGCACTTCTGTGCTAAATATAACTTATAATATTGTGAACACTATAGAGAGAGAATAAAGGATGAGGAAAACAAAGCTTGTCCTGACCATACCACTGGGGTTGTGGTGTGTGTGTGTTGTATGTGTGTGTGTGTGGGATCTAGAGCTTAGGACCCCAAGGGTTTGTATTTTTAATCAACAACCTAGTATGCTATTAGTGTAAATTCTAGCAGCGTTCCTTCTAATCACATGAGGAATGTGGAGCTCAGAACTAGAAAAAGTCTTGAAGTAGCTTCATCCATGTTTCCATCAGAAGTTTGGGTATTCTACCTCAGAATTCGAGTTCTTCCTTCAAAGTTTCTCCTTTTAGAGGGACTCTTGGGTAGGCATGATGGCTTCTGCAGCATCCAAATGTCAGCCTCCCACCAGGTCCTTCTTTTTCCATCACATTCATCTGTTTTCAGTTGCTCTAACAAATACCCAAGGGTGAGGGTTTTGAAAGAAAAAGGATCATTTACTTCACAATTCTAACGATCTGGGACTTGGTCACATGTTTCTGATCAGCTCTCATGGTGGCTGTCAGTGTGGCCAGGAATATAAGCAAAGAGAGATAACATGCTAAGTCAGCAAGTCAAAGACCACAGAGGGGATAGTCTTGCTTTTTATATAACAATTCTTCTTAAGGATCCAACTCCTCTGAGACCAGCATCATTCCTTTCCTTGGGCAATATCCTTAATGATATGAGAAAGCCTTTTCTTATCAGAGGTAGTTAGTCTGACAAGACTCAATATATCTGGAGCTCGTGTGTTGATTAGCCAATTGTGCCCCACTGTGAAGTCCAGTTCCCATTATAGGGATGAAACATATCCACCACTTAAAACAGGGATAAAAGATAGAGATCATTTTGGCCAAATGTTCTTGCTTAGCCTGGCTTGGGTTTTGGGACTCCTTTTTATAAAATCTTTTTTTTTATTATATTTTTATAAAAAGAAATCACCTTATTGAATTACGTTTTCCTCGTGTCCCTTTGTACAACACCAAGAGTATTCTTTTCCAACAATTATCGAGTCATCTCCTAAAACTGTTAATGCTCTCTATCTGTCTGGCCTATGCTTCTGGCATGTGAACTTTTTTGAGGAACACAAACAAACTGAATATAAACACCTAGGGACACATTTCCAGCTCCCTTTAGAAGCTGAATATTCTGTGTGCATCAGGCCCACAACTGGGGCTCCTCATCACATTTGAAGTTGCATAACCTGAGAATAAGCTCAAGTCTACACAGTCACTCATCCAACTCTAGCTGTGCTTGGTCCCTTCCTTCCGATGGATGATGCGTGGGGGATTCCTTAAACATCACTTTCACAACTCACGGCTGCATTATTAACGGGCTTGTCTGAGTTCCCTCTGAATGCCAGGTAGTCCCAATCAACATTGAGCTAAGAGAAATCCTTCACTTTGGTAAAAAATTAAATTAAATGTGTTTTTTTCAAGTGAATTTGGGATATTGCAAAGATGTCCTTTTCTTGTAAAGCAGTTCTAGTTGAAAAAAAAATGAAGTATTTTCTTGGCTGTTTTTGTTTTTTAAAAAATCAGAGTCTTAAATATTTCAGCCATCTGTTCTCTATTATTTCTGCAACTCTGTGTTGAATATGTAGGGGGTGGGGTGAGAGAGATTTAAATGTCCATTGAAATTGTTTTAAGTAATTAAAACTGATAAAAACTGTAAGTTTTTACCTAATCCCTGGATGATTTGATTGGAGTCAGCCAGATGTAAAAATGCCTGCGACAAATTATTCTGTGCCTATATGACATGCAATTTTGACAAAATATCTTTAAAACAGCTGCTAAGTATGCGATCTGGGGATTTGACAGTGCAGAAGGACAATTTCTTGGACTCAGGAAAGCTTGGCAAAAATCCAGTCTAACTTTGGTCATTAGAATGAATTGTGTTCATTCAAGATGAAACCATGTGTGGATAATGGGAAAGCAAGTAAGACTCCTGACTTTTCTCTGTGCAGCCAGTATGCTGTTGGTGCATATGTCTGGGTAATACGAAGTTCTGGTCAGCCTCTTCTTTTCTAATCCATATGGCATTTTCCTCTTTGAGCTCTCTATAATTCTAACAACAGCCGGTGCATCTGTGACACCCATCTTACTTTCTGCAATTTCTTGCTTAAATGTGGCTCTATTTTCCAAGTATTATCTCTGACACTTACTGACATATGACCTTGAGTTTGTTACTTAGCTTTTAAAGGATGAATACAACACACACACACACACACACACACACACACACTAAAGACACTGTTGTATGCATATAAGCTCACAGTTTGGCAGAGAGGAAATGATCAATGATATTACCTTCTTTTGTTCTCTGTCAACATTCTAGAGGAATGTTTTCTTTGAAGGTTAAGAACTTTCTTCTTTAAGTTCCCTGGTAGAAATTTGTGTCTTTCTCAAATATGAGGGAGTAAATGATTGGCAGATAAAATGAAACTTGTTATTTCCTCAGTATCTCTCCTACCAACACTGATTGCCTCAAACTAAGGATTCTGTCCTAGTTTTTGTCAGTACGTGGTGTCTGTGGTAGGTTTGCACCCATCCTATGCAGTATTCACCACTTTGTCAGAGTGCCTATGTCCACATTTGTTCTTACTTGTGCCCATGTATCATGTGACTTCATCCTCCAGTGGTCCTGACGTCTTCCCTTTCTGCTTTCTCCTGGCAGGGCAGTTAGTGATTTCATCACTGCTCCTAGCCTGTAACTCATCCCTATATCCTCCATCCTGAGAAATAACACTTTGCTTGATTTATCAATGTGAGGATTGTGGTGGCTGTAGCTCACAGCTACTCGTTATTTGCTAAGCACTTTAAATATACTATTCTGTTTAGTTCTCCTGGTACCCTTTAACATAGATGCTAAATATTTCCCACTATAGCACTGAAGAAACTGAGGCTAACTTGCCTGAGGACTACAGCTTAGATCTAACTCTGTGCCTTCCAGGCAGGCTTTGTGAGGAAATGAAGTTCACAGAACTCTCTTTGCATCCCTTCAGAACTGGGACCCCATGACTGATGTCTTTTGGTTTTGTCCTGTTTCTCCAGTTGAAACTTGTCTGCCCTACACATGGTTTCTTGTCTCAAATGTCAGCTCCCCAGAGTACTGGCTTCATACCAGCAGTCAATGATGCTTTTTGCTTCATGGTCTTTCTATGACAGATCCCATCCACTCTCATTATTTTAATTATGACCAGAGTTGCTGATGACTCTCACAGCCATCTCTCTTGCTTGGACAATTCTGCCAAACTTCCAGTTAATTACCTGCCAGAGACATTCTTGCAGATGACCACAGGCACCTCCAGCTGAACCTGCTCTTCCTATAGTTTTGATTTCCATTAATGATCTCCCTACTTATTTCGCCTCTAATACCAGAAAGAAATCTGAGATTCATTTGAAGTTCCTACCTCACCTCATCTTCACATCTAATCAATCAATGTGGTCCTGACATTTTATCTCCTATCACTAGACAGAATCCTTTACTATCATTACCCAATCCCTACATTGACTCTTGATTCTGGCAATGGCTTTGTAGGGCGGTATATATGTGAGGGTAAATGTTGATTTTGAAGCAGTATGTAAGTATATAAAAGAACATAATCATAATTGAATACAAAGACATAGAGAATAGTCGAGCAAAATGTGATATATAACTGGTACCCCAGCCACCTTTTTTTTTTTTTTTGTTTTTTTTTTTTTTTTTTGTTTTTTGTTTTTCGAGACAGGGTTTCTCTGTGTAGCCCTGGCTGTCCTGGAACTCACTCTGTAGACCAGGCTGGCCTCGAACTCAGAAATCCACCTGCCTCTGCCTCCCAAGTGCTGGGACTAAAGGCGTGCGCCACCACCGCCCGCCCAGCCACCTTTTTATGTACTTTCTGCATTATTAATTCTCATTCTCTATAGTATTGGGATTTTTAGAGTCCCTTTTATCTGTTTTTGAATCTTATATAAGTAGAATCAGAGAGAGAGAAAGAGAGAGAGAGAGAAAGAGAAAGAGAGAGAGAGAGAGAGAGAGAGAGAGAGAGAGAGAGAGAGAAGAGATTGAGATTCTTCTAGCTCATTGTACGTGGTATTCTGAGCATTCATTATTTTATTCTTACATAGGGTGCCATTGTGTGTATATACAAAACATATGCACTCTCTTCTAAGACTTGTCTTGCTACCTATTTTAGTTCTACTGAACACTGCTGTTATGATCATTCTGTATGTGTTTGTCTGTATAGTACTTGGATTCTATTTCTTTAGATATATAACCAAGAGTGGAGCTATTCTTTGAATTAAACAGGTACCAACAGATAGAATGGGTTATTGTTGACAGTTTTGCAATGTTAGGCATAGAGGGGAGCTTATTGTGGTTTTAACTTGCATTATACTGAAGATTGCTCGATTGAACATCTTAACACACACACACACACAGATTATTTTCTGTCTCTATCTTCCTCTCTCTCTCTCTCTCTCTCTCTCTCTCTCTCTCTCTCTCTCTCTCTTTCTCTCTCTCTATTTATTTATCCGTCTGTCATCTATCATCTATCAATATATGTGAAATCATGTCTATAAAATACTCATTTTAATATCTCCTAGCTATATTTCTGCTTGTATTGGTTTTGGTCACATTTAAAAAAGAATTTTATTCCTTGAGATAAAAATATTCTTATTTTATTTTAGAAGTTATAATATTCTACATTCCACACATAAGCCTATGTAATCTGTTTAAGATGATTT
This sequence comes from Mastomys natalensis, assembly GCA_021653895.1. NCBI lineage: Eukaryota > Metazoa > Chordata > Mammalia > Rodentia > Muridae > Mastomys > Mastomys natalensis. Next base: position 1,317,074 of record JAJTUV010000213.1, on the reverse strand, counting down.
TTTAAAAGTGAGATATTATATGTAGCTGATGGTCCATTTTATCCATATTGATGTCAACTGATAGTGTATGATTCCAAAAGCATTGTTGCCTCGATTAATTGTAGTTAGACCTTTGCAACATGTTAGGAGACTGTAAATGTGTGGGCTCATATCTAGCTAGATCCCCATTCTTTCCTGTTGATAGCTTTGTTTATTAATGTTTTGATAACTCATTGTATTGGCTATGATAAATGTAGATTACATTTTGAAATTCATTTTGAAATCCTAAGACTCTTTAAACATAAAACCAAACAGCAGCTAATTGTTAGCTCATGTATCTGTGAGTTTGCTAGATGTTGGCAGATAGTTCCTGAGTTTGGCAACCTGTCTCTAAGCTGTGAGTCAGGCCACCTCAAATCTCTGTTCCAGAAAGAGCATCTACCAGAATTAAGGATTCTTATAGGAAGGACAGAAGTGTAACAAGGCACATCCTGCTGCATATGGACTTAACAAGTTTAGTGTTGAGAGTAGTGTTAGAGACACAGTAAATGTGAGTGAAAGGTGCTGTGCTCTGTGCTGACCCATACTCTCTCTTTATAAGTTTTGTCTTAACTGTTTAGGGTCCTGCATACTTCTGTATACATGTTGACAATCATGTCAACTACTTAAAAGAAAAAAAAAACTTTGAGAGTTTGAAACAAAATTCTCATTTTCTCATTTTGAGAAAACTTGTCATTTACTAAAAATAAAATTTCTAGTCCATGAGCCTTATAAAGCCTTATCCATTAAGGCTTTATTTTTTAATTAATTAATTAATATATAGAGATAGAATCTTAATATAATTCCAAACTTTTTTTTTTTAAAAAAAAAACATTACTGTATTTTTATTTGGCATACAAATAAATGTGTGTCCACACATACTATTGTGTACATATGGAAGTCGGAGAACAACTCATGGAAGTCAATTCTCTCATTATACCATGTGGGTTCTTGGCATTGAACTCAGATTTCAACTTTGGTGGCAAGGACCATTACCCACTGATCCATCTTGTTGGCCTTCCTGGACTATTCTCAAATTCTAGGGCTCAAATTAGCCTCCTGCCTCAGCTTTGTGTATATCTGAAACAGTAGGCATATGTTGCTATGTCAAACTTTCTGGTAGTGATTTAAAGGTTCATTTACTTCATGTTTGCTTCCTTTGATGTTCATCTTTGGTGACAATCTTTTGTTTTTCTTCAGTACTGAGGATTAAACCCAGGGCCTGGTGCACACTACTAATGTGCTATATCTGTGTCCTAATATTTCTTGATATTCTTTTTCTACCTGTGTTTTTCAGTTTATCTTTATGACATAAAAATACCAGACAACTGTACACATTGGATCACATGATACTGCCTGGCCCTTTGAGTCTTGTTATCTCTTTATTTTCAGTCTTTTTGTTCACTCCATGGTGGTCAGATGAAGAAGTTTCTACTGATATTTAAATGTTTTATTACTTTCTTTTACTGCTGTGCAGAAAAAGTGCTATTAGCACCAGAACAAAGTTTTTGTTTTGGGTTTGGCCCATTTTAGTGATGGAATTTTATCATCCATCCATCCACCCACCCATCCATCATCCATCCATCCATCTATCCATCCATCCATCAATCTGTCTATCCACCCATCCGTCAATCTATCCATCCTTCTGATTTTCTGTTCCTCTCCTATGGCTCCCTTTTGTTCTTTCGCTATTTTGAATTTTTTCTCACTCCATCATTACATATATAATAGTTATTTTTAATGTTTCATCTGCAGATTCTAACTTCTCAATCATCTTGGGGGACTATTTATTTCCCAGTTTTTTTGTTTATTATTATTTTACTTCCTATTTCTTCACAAGGAGTCCAGACAATATGCTCTAGGCAGTCTGATTTATGTCAATTTTCTTTAAAGGGTATTGAATTGTATCCTGGCAGGCAGTTAAATTGCTTGGCATGTCCTCCTGAACCTGTCAATGTTGTTTTCTTCCTTGTTAAGATGTATCTATTTTGGTTTTTGTCAGTCATCTTCACATGTGGTCCTTACTTTCAGACATGGTACCCATGACTGTGGCTTGTTCTTTCTGGAGCCTCAACTGGAGTCTCTCCCAAAGGGTGGACATGCTTGCAATGCTCCCAAGCACCATATAACATCTGATCTTTCTGTTCAGCTCTTAAGTCTCCATTACCTACTCTTTGTTAGAACTGATAGAATACTTCTTTGCATATGTAAAGGCCATCCATTGTCTAAAGAATGGAAAAGAAACTGTTTTCTGATGCTTGGGCTTATAAATCACACACACACACACACACACATCATTATCATCATCATCATCATCATCATCATCATCTCTCAGATTCCAGTCTGTCTCCTCAGTGCAATGAGAACTGCCATACTGTGCTTGAACACCACCTTCCTGTGTTGAATCAGCAGAATTCTCCTAGGCAGGAAGTTACCATAAACCCAAATGCATCTGTATTTTCTTCCATTAGTGACCAAAATCCCATGCTGAAAAACTAAAACTCAGATAGTTTTGTAGCTTATTAATTGTTTTATCAGGAGATCAAGCCTAGTGCCTGTCAGCCAGTCATGGCCAGATGCAGAAGTCCTTGTCATAGCACAGAGAAGATTGAAGTCATCATTTTTGCCATCTGCTGTGAACTTTATCAGGGGGGATTTGTCCTGTTTATGGTTGTGCCCTCGTTTTCTAATACAACACCTGCCACAAAATTGATACATAAACAATATGTATTGCTTTGATCCATAGCCCTGCCCCATCTAGACATTCACTAATCCACTGAGGATAGATATCATGGTCAGTTGAATGAGCAAGTATGTGTCTGGCAGCTGGCAAGTTGTGAATCTTGCTTTTTTCCTGTTCTATGAGCTTCTCAGAATCCTAAAAAGAAAACACCAGGAGAGATGGCACTTGAGATATCACCGGTCCCACAGCTGCCTCTGATCTAGTGGAGCCTTAAGATGTCAACAGTGTGTTCAGCAGCTACATGCCAACTTGAGCTCTGCTTAGATCCCATTCCCGATTCCTTCTTTACAGTGATCATTTTTCTTATTTTTACATTTGTCAAAATACTTTAAAATAAGATAGTCTAAGAGTAAAAGGTAAGGCATAGGAATACCAAAGAGGATGATGGGAAGTCAAGTTGCACAGCATGCATTGAGAGGGAGAAGACAGAGCAGCCAACCCCAACACACCTGTGCTAGGTACCAGGAAGATGATGTTATAATCTTCAGAATCCTTGGAGCGTGCTTTGAGTCTTACTCCAATCTGGCTGTCAGAAGCTTAAAAATAAATATGTTATTCTCTTTTGTTTGGTTTCTTGAGTGGTATGTTTATTAACATATTATTAATAATATTATGTGGTTCAAAATCAAAGACATGCCAAAAAGTACATACTAGAGATCCCTTTGTCCATGCTTTACCCAAGCCACACTTTGTCTTCCCTGGAGATTCCTAGTGGTATCATTTTCTCATATCTTTCCAGAGGCATTTCATGTGTACATTAATCAAATCCTCATTCTTGTGCTCAGAGGGTAAAACTGCTTGCTACTCAAACCTGATGACCTGAGTTTTAGCCTCAGAAATCCTTATTAGAAAGAGAGAACTGAATCCTGAAAGTTTTTCTTTGCCTTCTGTAGAGCACACCACACACACCCCACACACACACACACACACACACACACACCCACAATGCAATTAAAAACCATTCCATTATCTTGTTTGCTTATGCAAATCAAGCATATTCCATAACTCTTTGAATCTTCCATTTTCTCATTTAATGTGTCTGGCAATCTTTCTGACACACAGAGATTCCTGTTCTCTCTAAAGCTTAGAAAAATCCACTGTACAGATGCATCTTTATTTGTTTAGTGGGGTTCTGTGGGTAACCATTGGGCTGCTTCCAGACTTATTTTAAAATCATAAATAATATTTCTATGAATAACCTTGTCCAACCTCATTTCAATATGCAAGCATATCTTTAGCATAATTCCCTAGGTTTAGGTTTGCTGGACACTTTATCATTGATAAATGATATTGTCCAATGATTTTCCATGGGGCTTGTTCCAATGAATATGCCATGAACAATGTGTGCAAGTTGATATAAAGGTTGATCATTGAAACTTCAAGTTGGAGTTTACCTTAGATACCACCTTTTGTTACTGTGTGCAATGGATAAGGAGTGAATGGCTCAGAGGTCCAATCTTGTCATGGCTTGTTGCTGATGTGGGTTTGAATCCAGGCATCCTCACTGAGTGATGCAGATCCCAGGGTGCCCGAAATGTGAAGAGTGGGTAGCCCAGTCTGCCATCTTACCCGATATCCTCAACTTACTATGGCAGTGCACTGAACCTGATTCTGTGTACACAGTGTTCTTAACAGGGGCCTCTTGTAGGCAGCTGTGCCATGTTTTCCCTTTCTTTAAATAACAGAGAACCTGCAGCTGGCAAGTCAGAGGGGTAGTAAGACACCAAACCTATATTCAGCTTGGTCAGAAACTGTAGCCTGATCCCGTGGAACTCTAGGAAGGAGATCACAACCCATTGTACAATGGGAACCTCTTCAGAGGACAGAGATATTATTTGGACTCTTTTCCTAATGATACATCTATCCAGGTGTCCTTGTGTCTCTCATGTCTCCTCTGACTTATTAGTGCAGGTGACAAGAGGCATATTGTGCACCTTGCTGTAAGTGAGATTCTTGTCACATCCCTGCTTCTACTACTAATAAAACCACATTATCTAGACATCAAGAAGTGGAGTTGGGAAGGGAGGCACAAAAGATAACAATCACCAGGGACTCTAGGCCAACTGAACTGCACACTCCGCCCTAACCCTAACAGCTTTGTAGATTTCAGCTAATGAGTCTATCTCAGACTCATCCCCCTCCCTAGGAAGCAGAAGTTCACATTAACAGTACAGTAGCAGGATACAATAGGTGATATAATAGTAACCAAGACTCCAAGGTCAGAGATGAGGAAGGTTTGCTTACCATTCACATGGTCTACATAGGTCCTTCTATCAGAGCCCAAGACAATGGGACAGCCGCTATCTGGAACCCAGTGGTAACATGACAAAAATTCAAGAAAGTTTCAGTATTTTAACTTGAAGACTGTTACCCCTTCTTATCTCTTTGGGGTGCTACAATCCAGCACTGATAAGTAGGTCAAGATGGTAAAAGGACAGAGTCAACAGCAACCACATGACAGATGGAGGCTGCCAGGTGGGGCCACAGAGGAGGGAGCTGCCATAGGTCAGGTCACTAAGCCCGAATAAAGCACTGTCCAGGTGGACTCAGGCATGCGGGATTCTGACTTGCTTTGGTTATTAAAGTTATTAAAATATGAATCTGATGAGCTTTTGCCTTGCTGAATGGAACCTTGAACAGCCGCCGGGAGTATAAACAGTCCTTTATGATCTTAGAGTGATATAAGAATACAAAGACAGGTCTGTGTGCATGTGTGCATGTGTGTATGTGTGTATGTGTTGTGTGTGAGTGTTCATGTAAGTATATAAAAGTGTGAGGAAGGTTCAGAGGCCAATGCCAGGTATCTTCTGGGGTTTTTTTGCTTTATTTATTATTATTTATTTATTTATTTATTTATAAATTTATTTATTTATCTACTTATTTTTCGGATAAAATTCTCTTACTGAGCCTGGGGCTTACTAACTGTGCTATGTTGGCTGTCCAGTGAGCTCCCAGCATCCTCTTATTTCTGCTTCTTCCAAGCTCAGATTACCTGTGTACACTGCTGTGCCTGACTTACATGGGTGCTGGGTATTGAAACTCAGATCTTCATACTCCTGTGATCAACACTTCCCCAGCGGAAGCATCTCTCTAGCCTCAAAGACAACTTTAAACTGACAATCCAGTCATCCAGCCCCATTGGAAATTCTTCTGTCATTTGTTCGTATAGAAATTTGGTGAAAACTCCATGAGAAGAGAGTATCCTTCTATTTTACATATTTTAAGGTAATGTTATATCTACAATCATTTTGTGTATTCCTTTATGGTCTTGAATACATTTATAATTTAACAGTCTCATAAAAATTTTGGCAGTGGATGCACACTCCTGTGTTGGTTTTCTCATGCTGTGTAAGAAATGGCTTCAAACTTGGCAGCTGAAAACCAAACATCCATTATCTCAGAGGCCTGTGGTCCAGAGGCTGGGGCACAGTGTGGCTCTGGGCGGTGTCCCAAGCATCATCAGGGCAAAATTGAGGTGCTCGCCAGGCTGAATTCCAATCTTGAAACTTCAGAGAGCAATTTGAATCCACGTGCATCCCTGTGTCTGACTGAATTCTGTTCCCAGTCTCCATGAGACAGAAGAACCCATTCATTTGCTGGCCCTCAGCAGGGTATCACCCTTGGCTGACATGCCGCCTTGTTCTTTGTCATTTGTCACCTTTTATCCTTGGAGTCAGCTTTAGAGCCTCTAATTTAACTAAAAACCTCCTGACTTCAAATCTTCCTCAGCAGGAAGAGCCCAGACTCTTTGAAGGGCTCAGCTGATGGTCAGTTCAGCTTAGCACAATCTCTTTCTTAGAGCTGAGTTTGCCCAGTCACATAGCAAGTGCAGAAGAGTGCTGGCCAGTATATGTTATCTAGGGCTTGTATACCAACTCACTGTCCTTCATTGCAACTGTATTCATTTTCTAGAATGGCTACTACACAGTTTCACAAAAGCCAGTGTGCTATCACTCACTCTTACAGTTTTGGAAATAAGACGTCTGTCTCTAGTCAAGGTATTGGGGTCTACACTCCCTCTAAAATCTGGGTATGAGAGGAAACCTTCCCTTTTCTTTTTCTGGCTTCTGGTGGTTTATGGACCACCAGTGGAATGTTCAAACATATATGAAACAGTCTACCCATTCATCTTCACATGCTGCTCTGTCTCTGCCTTGCCTTCCTTTACGAAATCAGCTATATTAGATTAAGATCCACCTTGCTCCAATATGACTCCTTACCTTAGCTAATTGTATTCCAAGCAATATTATTTCTTGCAAGATGACCTGAGGTCACCTTGACTGGGTGTTAGGGCATCAAAGTATTCTGAGGAGAAAGCACAATTCAAGTTGTAATAGCAGTGGTTTTTAACTATGTTCTTAGGTTATTTCACAATTCTGTGTGATAGATGAATTTTAATCATCACATTGACTACTAGTTTTATTCATTGTTTTCTAATAATGGGGCCCTTGAACTGAGACCTCTGAGTGGAAAGATTTTTTCCAACCAAAGAAGAAACTCCAAAACTTGAAATTATTGTGCTGAGGTGGCTGTATGCTTATGTTCTTCTTTTTTAAAAATATATTAATGCTTTGAGAAGTTCATCCAATATAATTTGACCATATTCCCTCCATCCTTCACCTTATCCCAGATTTAACCATCCTCCTCCCTCCCCACCCAAACTCCTGCTGTTTTGCTTTTTCCCTCTCTTCCTTCCTACTAAGTTCAATTTGTGCTGTCCAAATACTCTTTCCTGTACTGTGTGCCCTGGAGCATAATTGACCCACCAGAGGGCATACTCCTAAAGAAAACTGGCTCTCTCGTAGCAGCTGTCAATTGTCAATAGCCCCCCTCTGCTAGGATGGAGCTTCACACCTACCTCCCTCAATGTCCACGCTGGTATTTTGTCCATCTTTAGCCCCTGCAGGTCTTATGAATGCACTCTGCTACATTCATTGTGCTTATATGTGCACCTTTCCTTCTTGTGTGCAGACTCTTCTTTGTTTCTCCAAGTCACCCACAGCCTCTGACTCATATTCTATTCCTCTTCCAAGATGAGCCCTGAGCCTTGTGGTGAGGGCTTTGTGCTACAGATGTTCCAGTTAGGGCTGAACATACTATAAGCTCTTAATCTCTGCCTCAGGACCATTTATGGATCTTTGTGATATTTGCCATGTGTTACAAGTAGAGCTTCTGTGAGATGTACTAATCTACAGGTATAGTGATGTCATCAGGGTTATTTTAGTACTACACCCCTCTAGCAGAATAGTAGTATTAATTCTCCCCCAGGTCCAATGATCTTTCTGGCCACGTAGTCTTTGGCCTTATAACTGTGCCCAGGTATGGACTCAATCCCACAGAGCAGGCCTTAAACATCTTTATCAGACCGTTCATTATGTTGACTTACAATGTTTGCAGCTGAATAAGGTTAGTGATTACTTTCCTCCCTGATAGTGTTTCTAGTACCTTCTAGCACTATGAAAGAGATCTAGTATGGATGAATCTTCCATGTAAGTACCAGCTTGATGATTCCAGGTGGTTCTGTGGTTCAGATATGCGGTGCCTTCAACAATAGGGTCTTATGATCGTGTTCTTGAGGCTAACAGAGAGTAATGGCAGTAATCTGTAATGTTTGAAGCTCTATTGGACCTCAGTAGCCAAGAATTCAAAACAGGTAACCTATTACTGATAATGGGGTTTTTGTTTTCCAGCATGTGTTTCTCAGTAGGTGTGTGTGTGGGGGGGGTGTTGGGGGTTGGTATGGTGTGTCTGTGTGTCTGTGATATTTCAAGAGGCTTCTACAGTAGAAGGTTTCCATATGACTTTCAAAAGGCATTTAGTACTAGTTATTCCTCCCCATATTCCATCCTCTGAACTGAAAGAATAGCAACACCAGAAGAAGAAATTCCATTTCTTAAAATCAAAGGTGCTGAGGTGGCTAATTGTTTATGTTTTTTTCCTTTACTTTTTAAGTTTTACGTTGTACCTTTGGTACACACTTTTGAGATATTAGCAGCATTTTATAGATAAAGCAACTGTGGTACAGAAAGAAACCCATCTAGTGTATTTGTTAATAAAGACCCAGCAGGAAAGACAGTCTCCAGATATTTCAAATGGAAATCATTTCATATAGGAAAGTATTTGTTTTTAGGGATGAATCAGCTCAAAAATGAAGAACTCCTAGTAGCTGCTTGGGTCCTTGGACTGGGTAGTTGAAAACGGTGACCGAGTTACTGGGTCAGGGTGTTGGGCAACTCCTAGTTGCACTGTTTTGTCAAACCCCCTGAGAGGCATGGTGCTTCTAGGGGTGACTCTCCTCAGTCATCACTGCAGGACAGGGATGAGAGCCTTCCTCTTCTGAGTTCAACTTTCTCCCCAGTATGTGGAAGGAGTGGGGAGAGATAGTCTCTGAGCTTCCTTCTTCAAGAGCCAGGTTGTATGATTCACTGTGTGGTTATGGTGGGAGGAACAGAAACAGTACAGTCTGTCATTAAAGCCGTCTGAAAGCTCATGGTTTCCATGCATCCACCTTGTTCCCAGAAATAACAACTCTAAGACTTAATATCTCATGGGGAAAACGTCTAGGTCCACAGTTTTACTTGTTTCCTGATTAGCTCATAATTTAATTATTGTTATTCTATTCTAAGTTATGCCATGTGACTGGTTACCTGGTCCTCAGTTTAATCTTCTTGTATGTCTGGGGCAAATCCTTAAGCCTTACTATCCCAGAAATCAATCGTCTCTCTGTACTGGAACTTCTACCTCCCTACTGTGTGCCTAAACTAATAGGCCAATAGCATTTTATTGGCAGGTGATGCTTCTATAAAGTACAAGATAGTCTCTCTACAATTATCAACTGGTTTATGAGGATTGTTTGCTTTCTGGCCCATTGCACACAGCAAGACCACTTTCCGGTTGTGAGTGGAGGTATGGGTACCTGGATTTGATCGTAGATTCCATTGCTCTCACTCCTGGTAATGATTTCTCTTCATACCCCTCTTTTCTTCCCTTACTCTTATTTTATTCAGGGTGCTCTATTTCTTCTGGGTTCATTCCTTGAACCTATAGAACAGGCTGTAGCAGTGCTAAAATAAACTCAATCATATTCCTTAAAGGTTTGAGTACATAATCTGTGTGTTTGCACATGAATGTGCATACCACAGCAAGCGTTTAGAGGTCATAGGGCAACCCTCAGAAGTTGGCCCTTCCCTCCACTCTGTGGGTCCCAGGAATTTAACATAGGCTGTCAGACTTGATGGCAGGTACCCTTACCTACTAAGCTATCTCACTGGCCTGCTGACCTTCTTCCTCAGTAGATAAACAGAATGATTTTTTAATGCCACCAAGCATCACTGGGTCCTTTCTCTGTTGGTCTTTAAATGATGGGACTGGAAGGATGGACTTGCTACAGGATTTAGATAATCAGAGCTCTGCTTGGTGTTAAAGGTAGGTCAGTTCCCATGCCTGTGGCTGTGGGGCAGGGCTTCCCAGTGTGACTTTGTGAAGAAATGTCACCAGAAGAATTGTGAATGGGAAGTGAGAGTGGTGTCTCCCTTCCTCAGAGTGCTCATGAAGTGTCAGCTGTAGTGGGAAAGCCTTAGAATCCAGAATTGGTGACCTGGTCACACCTGTCTACATCTTTCTAAGGAGCCTTAGGCCTGGCTGTCATTGTCCATTTCTTATAGAGAGGGCAGTTCTTTGTAGAGTTTCGGGGTCTTTATTCACAATTATAAGACACAAGGCAGCCATTCTGGGCTGAATATAACCTGATTCCATTCTCTCCAACCTGCAGACTTCAGAATCCTACCCTATCTGTTAAACAAGAAGAATCCACATCTGTTAGAGGATTAGTGTGCAGTAGAGTGCTATGAGGTTAGAAAGCACTCTGCTGACAATGAGCTTTCACACCAGCCTCTTACAAGGCTTTCTTCAGCAGTATGCTGCTTTCCGCCTAACGTCGGCTCTCTGCCCGTGCTGCGGTGTTTCTGCTGACTTCCTGGGGATGCTTATTGAAAATTCCATGCTGAGAAGATGAGGCACATGCTGTCTTGGTCCAGTGGCTTGAAGAGTCTCAAAGTGATTCAAAGAGTAGCTGTCGGAATGAGCATGTAGTGAGAGCACATATACTAGAGAGCAAAGGGCACTTCTTTCTGAGTTCAGCAAGACTCCCATGGATGGTAGGAGAATCTTTCGAGTGTGACTACTGAATGGGCATGGTGATTGGCAGATGTACCTAAGTGAATTCACGTGTGGGAGAAAAAGGATGGGGCACCAAATAGATTAGGATTAGGGTCAACCTTAGTGTTCCAGGATGGCCCACATTTGCATCCTTCTTTGCCATGCAATGGCTGTGTGGCTTTGGGCATACACCTCTGACTTTCATTGTCCATTTTCTAAACTGACAAGAAACATGTGCAGTTCAATCCCTGGGGATTCAATCCTGGTATTAGTGGCGAGTCTTGAGCCCCATGACATGCTACTGCAGATAAGGGCTATGAAAACAGGGACCAGAAAGAAGATGATCCTGTGTCTTTTGTCTGAGTCCCTCTAACTCTCCCTGGGTCATGACCATTGATGGTTTCAGAGCATCCCGTCTTTTCAGGAACCCCCAATTCTCACTGAGCCATGGTCATTTCTTTTTCTTTTTTGAAGCAAGGTATGATGTATCCCAGGCTGGCCTTGAATTTGCTATGTGGCCGAGCATGACTTTTAACTTTTTATTCTCCTACCTGTATCTCCAGAGCCTGGGATAACAGGTACTTGCCACCACCACACCCAATTTTTTTTTTTGCTGTGCTGGCAATTAAAACCCAGGAGCATTCAGGGCAAACATTCTCTGCCATGTTCTTTGTTGTATGACTTCAAGCGCCAGATTCACCAATGCCAGCTCTTGCAGAAGCTGCAACTGTCCATCAAAAAGCCAACAAAGCCCAGGGCTACTTGTTCCTTCTGCAAAACTCCTTCCACTGGTTTTGTGTATTCTGGGCTCTGGAAGGTGTGTGGAGTCCAAGGATTCAACAAAGGAATAACACCTCTGAAGCTGAGCTCTGGACAGAAAAGGGTCCTCCAATTCTATGGCACCATGATTTGTTCTGAGTAATGACACTTAGCATCCTATGGCAACGCCCCATCAATACTCACTAATTCCATATCGTGTGGGTCACCAACACCTGCGTTCCATCATGAACCTCATGTGCCTTCCTCCTATTCCGGTTTGGATAATGTACCTTGCAGCTGTAGGACTTTCTCCAGAAAGAGCAGAAATGACTCACATTATTGCCCTAAAACCCCATGGAAACGTATTACCACTCGCTTCCTCCCCAGCGTGATAAATCTGATTATAACTTGCATACGGCCACTCGTGGCTGTGCAGCGGTTTAAAATGTACGAAAAGATTCATTCGGCTAAACTGAACTTGTCAGGTGGAGAGCCCGAGGGAATTCTTGCTGCAGACACAAGTTGTGTTCTGTCTGCTGTAGCCTTGTGGCAGCTTTCAAATTGCTGTTAGGAAATAAATCCATTCATCAGTATGGACGCCCCCTGGCTCTGCCAGACTACAGGCTCCTTGGAGGCTAAATGTTCTTCCTAGTGTCCACCTGTCTCACAGTGTCTGTTATGATATGCCCTTGATAATGGATTTCTCTCTCTCTCTCTTTTTTTAATCTTAACATTCCAGTATTATAAAGCAAAACAAAGTCAGCCAATATGATACATAGAAATGGCCCCCAATACTACCTTGTCTGGTCCCCAGATATGGGTTCTTATAGTCAGATAGGAACAATGACATCATCTGGGTTATACAGGTAGGTCAGCAAGAAACATCCAGGGACTGGACCTACATACACCTCTATGCATATGTAGCAGATGTGCAGCTTGGTCTTCATATGAGTCCCTAACAATTGGATGGGGACTGTCTCTGACTCAGTTGCCTGCCTTTGGATCCTTTTCCCCCTAGCTGAGCTGCCTTGTCTGGCCTCAGTGGGAGAGGATGCACTTAGTCCTGCTATGACTTGACATGCCACTGTGGGTTGGAACTCATGGTGCAGAGGGGGAGGGTACCTCTTCTCTGAGGAGAAAGGGAAGGGGGAGGGAAGGGAGGAGGTAAAGAGTTATGGGGGTGGGGCTGGGAGGAGAGGAGAAAAAGAGAGCTGTGATTAGAATGTAAAATAAATAAATAAATGAGTAAGAAAGTATAAATAAATAATAAATGAAAGAAACCTGGTTTAAGGTGTGGGGGGAGGTGGCTCAGTTGGTCAAGTGCCTGCTGCTCAAGGAGGAGGGGCTAAGTTCAGCCTTATCTCCAGCTCCCACATGAAAACTAGTGTAGCAGTGTGTGCCAGCAATCCCTGGGCTGGAGAGGTGAAGACAGGAAGAACCTTATGGCTTGCTAGTCAGTCAACTAGCCAAATCAGAGAGCTCCAGGTCCAGTGAGAGACCTTGCTTCAAAATGTAAGGTGGAGGGCAACCTTGGGAAAACAACATGTCTATTTCCATACAGCACCCGGCTGCCAACACTCCTCTGAGCTTTTCTTGGCTACTCCTGTTAGAGAAAGATGGGAGGGGTTGCATTTAGGCTTAGCTCTCCTGTTTTACAGTCTCTTTTGAATAATAAGGTCGGCTTGTTTAATAAGTTCAACTTCAAAGTAGGTCAGGGACTTTATTTCGGTGCATGGTCCATTAGCATTCTTAAGTGAGAACTTTTTTTTTCTTTTTAACTGAGAAAACATCTTCTGCATAGTTGAGATAGCCCACGCCTCCCATCTCCCCAGCTGCCTTGTTAGATTCTTGTACTCACTACACGCCCTGGGTGAGGAGGGAAGGGTCTCCCAGCCCCAGAGCCTCTCTGCAATGGCAGGCTAGGTTGGAGGGACCTGAGGAGACCCTAGGAGCTGTAATACATGAAGCTGAGGTCACATTAAATGAAGTGTTATATTTTGTTTTAATCAAAGAGAATTCTGTGAAAACCACAAATGGTAGTGTAGAGGGGGTCAATCTCTGTGTCAAGAAAATTCTCAGACCATTTGTGACTAACTTGCTTGCCAGGATCTGTCACCCAGTAACCCCACAGGTAGAGAACAAACCAGAGGTTTGGGCTTAGCTGCTGATGCCACAGAGGAAGGAGAGAGAAATGACACCTTTATATAGGTCTGTTACTAAGGATATCAATTTTGTATTTTTAGCATGGCCTGAATTGTTATGTGGCTCATTCCTTTATCAATTGTCTTTATTTTTTAACTTTAAAAAGGTATTAGAAACACCATTTAAAAAAAAAGTTGGTTCCTATTCAGAATCCCTGTATGAGGCACTATGCACAGGCATGACTGGCCATTGTTCCCATACTGTGGTGACTCTATTGTCAGTAAAATACAAACAAGAATGATAGCACCCTACAGAATGGATCAGGGTTAAAGTGGGCTACAAAAGCCTCCAAAAGAATGTTCCACACTTCATTTGTTCTATGCCACTTGATTCGAGGTTTCTCCCCTTTCTATTCTCTCATGTAAACCTTTGCTTGTAAGAAAAAAGACAAAGAACCACCCCTGATTTTTTAGATGGGACTTTATATCATTGTAATCATACTGCTACAGAGGAAGGAAATCTGGTAGTTTTACTTTACAAGTTCTAATTCATCTCTAACTGTTAAAATAGTGGATGAATAAATGGTTGACCATCCAATGCTGTTTTAGAACTTGTCAGACGGGCTGGTGGGCTTAGGATTTTAGTGGAGACTTGAAGGGTGGGCTGTTTTAGCTGGGTGTCAGGATCTTGCATATTTCACATATGATTTGATATGTGTGAACATCTGCTCTTCAAATCTGACTTGATGTGAATGTGTGAAGCATCTCAGTATGCCGGGATTATATTGGGTGAGTATAGAGTAAGGAGTGATATGCTGGCCTCTAAACTGTGCTGATTCTCTGTTTGCAAAGAAAACAGTGAGCTTGGATTTCTTCTCTGCTCTTCCTCTCCTTCCTGGGCACTACATCACAGTGACCGTGTAATCCATGCAGACTATCTGAAAGCCTTGGAAAGCTTCTTTGCATCCTGTGGAGATTTGAATGAGAACCGTCCCCCATAGGCTCAGGCATTTGAACACTTGGTCTCCAGGTGCTGGTGGCTATTGGGGAAGTTTAGGAGGTATGGTCCTGGAGGAGGAAGTATGATTCTGGGGCAGGCTTTAGGAGTATATAGCCAGGAGTCAAGGGATGGCTTAGTTGTTAAAGCATTTGCTGCACTGGTAGAAGATCTGGGTTCTGTCCTCAGCACCTACCTGGTGAACCTCAACTGCCTGTAACTCTAGTTCCAGGGCTTTGGATACTCTCTTCTGGCTACTTTGGGCATAGCACATACATACTTCATTTATATGCATGTGACAAACGCTCATGCATATAAAATAAAAATAAACAATTTTTTTTTAAAAGGAGAGTACATAGGCTCACCATACTTGAAGTCACTCCTAGCTTCCTGTATGGTGTTCAGGATGTAAGCTCTCCCCTTCCTGCTCCAGCTGCCATGTGTGCCTGCAGCCATGCCTCCTTAGCTCTCTGGCCCCACAAATGCAAATGAATACTTCCTTCTGTGAGTTGCATAGTCCTGTTATTTTACTACAATGACTCTTTCACGGGGGCTTCCTAAGGTCTTCGGAAAACACAGATACTTATATTATGATTCACAGCAGCGGCAAAATTACAGTTATGAAGGAGCAAGGAAAATAATTTCATAGTTGGGGAATCACCATAACATGAGGAACTGTATTAATGGGTGGAAGCATTAGGAAGGTAGGGAACCACTGTTCTAGAGTTACTGATGTTAAGTTTACCTCTGTGTATCTAATGCCAGTATCAGAACCAGCAATGGATGCACACGTGAACAAACTCATAATGGAATGGCCCCTTCTCTCCATCTGGCTTGGTATTTATAGTCGTTATTTTCTATTTCAGGTAAAAGGCCACTGCTATAGCACAAGGTAGCTGGGGGACTCATGGAATCAGGGTTCAGGAAGGATTTGGAGAAAGAAAGGAATATGAAGCCTGGTGATAGATTTTTCTGCATATTGGAAACATTGGGGAAGTTGAAACCATTGTTAGTACCCGAGTCTCATTTCAGAGATTCTGAGTGATTTGGTAAAGGTTAAGGCCTAAGCCACAGGAGTTTAAATCTCTGCAATGTGATCCTAAGTACAGCCAAGTTTGGGAGTTACTGGTGTGGCCACAAGAGCTATTTTGTAAGTATGATGTTTCACTACAAGGACCTTTAATAAAATCAGTCTTTATTCTTATGTAGGGGATTTTCTTGAAGGGACCCAGGTGTTGGCTGTGTAGATGTGAGTGTCATTGAGTGGCCTCCACAGGCTCTTGACAGGACCAAGCCATATGATTGCAATGATGATTCTCTCATTGCTTAGATAAACCCCGTGTGTGTGCTTCCCATGTGTCATGAAGATGATTACTTAACTTCTGAGTCAACGGTAAAGCCAAAATATTCCCATGGCACCTTTCTGAGCAGAAAGGGTCACTGTTGAGTACAGGCTAGCTTTCCTGAAATCTTGCTGGCTCTCCAACTGGAAGCATGGAATCTAAGTCACTTTTCCTTCTTTTAGGAGAATAAAAGGTAGGTTAGGAAATTCACGAGGCAATTTGCAGAGGCCATAAAGTCCTTCAGGTCAGTAGGAATGATTCTGTTAGAGACAGAATCTTAAAAATTCTTAATGCTTTGGGAAAGTCGCTACCATGAGCTAGTGTCCCTTCATGTATGTGACATAATCAGATTATGATTAAGATCTAGATGAGTCTTTTGGCAAGACAAAATAAAAATTACACACCTTTGGTCTTTGTATGTGTTTTGTCCTCTATGAACAATGCTAATAGTTTCGCTGAGCCCATCACTGTGTCCCATTGATGAAGGAAAGGTATATTTTTGTAGCAGAGAAAACTTTGCTTTTAATGCATGTATGATCACAAAGGTAATTTTTTTTTATGGATCATTTTTTCTTTTTACCTTCAAAACGCATCAATGGTGTTATCAGAAAACATCATTCTGATTATTACAAAGGTAAATTTTGAACATTTTCCTCCAGTAATTAACATCCCACTGATGAAATAAAGAGGTAGACTTTTAGACCTAACTTTTATTATCAACTGACTCTGTAGCTGCTGGAAACTTTGATAGTGAATATAGAAGCTTGCCCTGCTTCTATGTTTGTGTGTGTGTATGTGTGTGTGTGTGTGTGTGTGTGTGTGTGTGTGAGAGAGAGAGAGAGAGAGAGAGAGAGCAAGAAAGAGAGAGAGAGAGAGTGTATGTGTATGTAAATATATGCATATATATTTTAATATAAGTAAATATATGTATATTACATATATAATTACACACACATACATATTTACTTATATATACATGTATATATTTGTATATATATATATATATACATGTGTATATTTTTACATATACATATACAAATACACTTATACATCACATACATCACATACATCACATACATCATATATATCATATGGGTGTGTGTATGTGTGTGTGTGTGTGTATATATATATATATATATCCTTATAGTAGATTTTTTGTTACATTCCCATCTCTGTGACATACTGTCTGACCTAAACAACTTAAAACAAGGAAGTCCTTTTGGCTCTTGACAGTTCATTGTGGAAGGGAGAGCATGGTAGCATGTACTTCTCCAGCCCATCCAGGAAGCTCACACAGGAGAATGTCCAGTAAACATTGGTAGCCTATCACTTTCTTCATCTTTTCTTCCATCTGTGACCTGAGACTATGGGTTTTGCCACCCACATTCAGATGAGTCATCTCCCCTTGGTAAAACCTCTCTGGCATACCGTCAGGAGCTCTTCTTGAGTGTGCTTTATGAATGTCTAAGGCAGCTCGCAGTCCAGTTGACAACCGAGACCTACCGTCACAAATTCCATATATCATAAGGATATTCCTATACCTAGTTAGCAAGCTTTTCACCAGTTTTCTTCCTTTCAAGTAATTTAGATATTAATTCCATATAAATATTATTGAATATTTTAAAAATATACAAAGCATTGGATGTCAATTCCCACATATATTTTCATCATGGAATACACACACTAGGCTTATCAAGTGTTTAAGTACTGTTTTAAATGTATAAAAAAACCTCATCTCTTTGGAAGATGTCCTTCGGTAACAGTAGACTGCCTCTTTTATTTTTATCCCCAAAAGATTCAACTGTGTCTTTTTCAGTCTTTGCCTGTTTGTGAGTCTCTTCTTCAAAGGAGATTCTGAAACAGATCTTTAAAAAAGAAGTGTCAAGTTCTCTCTCTCTCTCCCTCTCTCTCTCTCCTCTCTCTCTCTCTCTCTCTCTCTCTCTCTCTCTCTCTGTGTGTGTGTGTGTGTGTGTGTGGTTGTATGTGAGTTTTCTTCATTTTATTTAAATACTTCCAATTAAGATTTTGTTTTGTGGCTACAGAAAATGTCTGGATATATGTATCTGAATTATTATATGATATGCCAATGGAATATATATGATGTATTATTCAACTATAGCTTGAAACAGCAAAAAGCATTATTTCATATGACTGGTCCAGGGATACTGGTTCAGGTTGGTTAGTGGTTCTGTCTGAGGTCTCTCAGAAGGCTAATTTCAAAAGCCTTTTAACTATCTCAGTCACAAAGAGTCAATCAGAGGTCACACATGTTGGCTAAAGCTGTGGTTTCTACACTGTGTGTTCCTTTCCATCACACAACCTAAAAAGTGACATAAAAAGGAGAGCAGAGAGAAGAGTAGAAACAGAAAGGATGGGAAAGAGATAGAAGATAAGAGTGAATATAGAAGGAAGAGAGGAGTGGGAGAAGAGGAAGAAGAGAGAGAAATGGGGAGAAGGGAAGAGAAGAAAGGAGAAAGATAGATAAAAGGAGAAGAGAGAAGAAAATATGAGGACGAGAAGCAAGAGAGGAAACAGCAGGGATGTAAGATGGTGACATTTTGTGACCTGACCTCAGAAATCAATTCATAGCATTCTCACTGCTCTTGTATGCCAAGCCGGTTGTTATGTTCAGGCCAGTCTCAAGGAGACAGAGTTACACAAGGCTATGGATGCCAAGGACATACATTGGGACCTTTCTAGGATTGATCACAATTCAAAGGTGATGGTCTTATGTTATGTATTGCTTAGTATTTTCTTGTACAAAAGACAAGAATTTTAGCATCTCTGTGTTAATGCAAAGTCATACATTAAATAAGCCCTGAAAGCATGTCTTACTTTCTTCAGGTTGACAGCTCTGCACGGAATCAGTCATTAGACATGGGGTTGTACTCTCATTTTTGAGGCTCAATGATGAGATGCCAAAGGACACGATTGTATTGGGCATTTGTTTTCCAGGTTGCATGCTCTTCAGAGTTTTACTGTCTTATATCTTATTTAGTAGTCTTTGAATTCCCAATTTTAAACAACTATCCATCATCCTGATTGAAGCCCGATTTAAAAAAAAATATTATACTTGTAAAAAATAAATGAACAGAAGCACTGGAAGTTTTAAAAGAATTCAGATTTATTTTTTCTTCACTATTCTATATTATTGACAAAAATCTCTAGGGTACAAAATAGAACCATGCATAGTTATGTTTGTCAACTGAACGCTTGAGCACATTTTTATTGGTCAGGGATTTGTAAGCATTACTGAATTTAGGTGGGACCAAAATTTAATGTGGGCTTGACATCAAAAGCATGCAATATAAAAAGAGAAATTGATAAATTGAACCTTACCAAATTAAAGCTTTTTCACTCTGTGAGAGCTCATTGAAGGAAGATAAAAGACAAGCTATGGAGTAAGAAAACATAGTTTCCAAGCCCATATATGACAGATGAGTCCTATTTAGAATATATAAAGCATCATTAAAACAGCATCAAATTAAGCCAATAAGAAAATAGACAAGATATATCATCGGGCATTTCAGTGAAGAGCTTTTGTAGATGTAAAGTAAACTCTTAAAGTGGTCAGTCACTGGCTTTTAGGGGATTGAAATTAAACATGCAGTGAGCTGTTATTATATAGTTACCAGAATCATTTGTAAAACTAAAAGTATGACAGAAAACTAGAAAAGGGATTGTTGGGAAAGGGGGTCCAGTAGGAGGGCAATAGTAGAGGATAATGGGACAAAAATGATGAAAATACATGTGTACATATAGAAAACCATCAAAGAGAAAAAGAAAGAATGACAACAGCCACTTGGCAAGAAGCTGGATCCTTCCTACATTTTCAGTGGGAATCTACCATGTTCTAATCTCTCTGGGAGGCAGTTTGGCTGTCTCAAATTTCATATGAACTAGAAATTGACCTTCTAAGTATCTATTCCAAAAAAGTAAAAATTAAAGATCACAGGAAAAATGTAAAACTTGCTCCTAATGGCTTCATGCATCATAGCCAAAGACTGGGAACAGTCTAGGTCACCTTCAGCAGGCAGACAGTGAGAGTATGCACACCAAACATTGAAATCTACTTCACAATAAGATGGAATGCACACCTGAATTCATCTTCCAGGTATGATGCTATGTAGACAAAAAAAGAAAGGTTTAATTCCAAAGAGCTATGTATTTCTTGAAATGGCAAAGCTGTAGAAATGAATAAGAGATTGGTGACTCCTGTTGATTGAAAATGAGGTGGGAATATGGAGATGAGGCAGTTGTGGTTTTAAATACCAGTAGGAGACCCCCATGGTCCAAGTTTATCAACAATTTCTTTTTGGCTTATTTTTAAATGCTTCTTATTTAAAAAAAATTTTCACCTCATAGTTAGTCAGACCCTATTTTCTAAAACTCTGACTATTTATTTGATATTCAGGCCTACAACATACACGAATTGACTTTGTATCTGCTGTGAGGTAGGACTCAACACTCAGGTTTATTTCATGCATCACTGTTGCATCTGGATTGTCGAGAGCACTACTCTTCTCCTACCACAGATGAGTAGCAATTGTGCTGTAAACCAATTGATTATGCATGGATGGATATATTTCTGGGTTCTACTCTCTTCCTTGATCTATTCTTATAACTGTTATTGAAATTGAGTTTTACAATTTCTTGTACATATAACATAAATTCTGATTACTGTAATCCTTCCCACACTACCTAGTCTCTCTTCCACCTACTGCCTTGCATAAGTCTTTTTCGACATTCATGCTATTTAACTGGGATTGTTTGTGTGACTATGAATGTGGAGCTATCCACTGGAGTCTAGTGGATTCTTCAATGGGCACACAAGTAAAGATGACAGCTGCCTACTCCCCAGAATCCATTAGTAACCAACAGTTTATCAGGGGATGATAAAATCTCATGAGTTCTTCTCCAATATGTGATTGAGTGTTAATAGGCCCAGTCTTGCATAGGCTCACTGGAGACAGGCATAGATGCTGTGAGGTCGTCACTGCACTTTGTGCACCAAGGGCAGAGGACACATTTCAGAGACTGTCTTCTGATCTCCCTGTTTCTACATTTTTTTCTTCCCTGTCTTCTGCAAAGACTTCTGAGTCTTGGAGGGGGAGGGTAGAGCAAGTATCTGTTCAGGGATGAGCACTCAACTGTCATTTATTCTCAGCACCTCGACAGTTGTATGTCCCTACATTCACTACTGTCATCAGAAAGTGAAACTCCTGCGAATGAAGTTGAGAGTTGCATTTGTGTTTGGGTAGGAACATAAATATTTTGAAGGCAGTTCAGGATGATGCCAATTTATCACACAACAGAAGTAATTTTGCCCCCTAGGCCTATCGCTCTTAGCCATGGTTTTTTAATGGCTATATTTTAAAATATGTATTTGTTTTTAATGTTTTGTTTTATATGTATATGTACCATGTGCCTATAGTACCTTCAGAAGACTGGAGAGGGCATCAGATTTGCTCAAAGTGTAGT
This sequence comes from Mastomys natalensis, assembly GCA_021653895.1. Classification (NCBI taxonomy): domain Eukaryota; kingdom Metazoa; phylum Chordata; class Mammalia; order Rodentia; family Muridae; genus Mastomys; species Mastomys natalensis. The sequence goes on along the minus strand of JAJTUV010000213.1, from coordinate 1,295,435 downwards.
TTTACAGAGGGTCATGATTGGAGTCCATCATCAAAAGAAATCAAGACAGGAATTCAATCAGGAACTTGGAGGCAGCAACTGAAGCAGAGGCTATGGAGCAACATTGTTTACTGTTTGCTTCTCCTGGCTTGCTCAACCTGCTTTAATATCCAAGGCAACCTCCTGCCAGAGGTGCCACTCCCTCCAGCGGGCTGGGCCTTCCCATATCAGTCATTAACCAATACAGTGCCCACAGACATGCCTACAGGCTAATCTGATGGAGGCAATTCCTTAGTTGAGGTTCTCTCTTCCCAGGTGATGTTAATTTGTGTCAAGTTGACAAATAACCTGCACAAGATTGCAGCTGATAGGTTCAAACTAAGTGAGACTGTCAATGCTTTTCATCTTATTTCTCTATTTATAGTCAATACTATACTTTCTTAATCACTAGAGCTTGATAGCAAGTCTTGATATTGATCCTAAAATATAAACTTTCCAGCTTTTCCTTTTCTCAATATTATTTGGAGTATTTTAAGCCTTTTCCATTTTTATATAAATGTCAGATCTCATTTGCCAAATTTTCCATGAGACTAGTATAAGGAAAAAGATCCCATGTAGTTCAAATCTAAGTAATCTACAACTTTACAATATTCATGCTTCCAGTTCACCAACATGGAATTTTAATTCTTATTTTAACATTTAAAGCATATTTCAGTGATGTTATATAGCTTTAAGTATAGAGAAACACATGAATATATACAAACTTAAATGCATAGATACATATACATAAGTAATTATTAGATATCTTTGTTGAAACTTTATCTTACTGTTGAAGCATAACACAATGAAATAAGTGATAGTTATACCAGATAAATATATCAAATTTTCTGCAAGTACACATTCATATAACTGTGAGAATATGGTCATAAACATTTTCAGTACTCTATATACTTCATGCTACTTCTGAGTCAGTTACCTCTACCCAAGTGAACATTATTACATTGTCTGTTATTCAGTAAATCGTATCTTTTATGTTTCTTTTTATAATATTTTATGTTCCACAGATATTAATATATGGAACCTTGCTAAAATATTTTTTGCTAATCATATTTTGAGATTTCCTGGGGAGGAGTTTCTACATATACAACTCTGCAGGCTATGAATAAGGAAACTATCTTATTTGCTTTCCAATGTTTATGTCTCCTTCTTGTTTCATTGCACTGGCTAGAACATCCAGTAGAAATGGCAAAGTTAAGGGAAAACCTTAGGTAATGTACTGTCAATGATGATCTGAGACTTTTGTCTTATACATTCTTTACCACAGTAAGGGACTTCTCTCCTATGACTAATTGCTAAGAGCTTTATTATGCATGAGTAGATGTTGACTTTCATCAAATATTTCCTTGGCCTCTTTTTGAATGATTGAATACATGTTTGGAATATTTCCTGCATCTATCTAAAGATATCTAAAGGTATCTTTGTTACACCCATCCTACCTCACCCTCAGCTTCCACCACCTTGTTAAACATAGTCGCCTCAGGTTCATGTCTTTTTTAAAAAAAAAAAACAACCTAAGTCAAATTAGTACTTCTTATAAGTATTGGATTGTCCACTGGGACATGGGCAAGCTACCAGTGGCTACCACAGCCCAAAGTAAAATGACTCTTCCTTCCTCAACAGCCATCAACTGTCACGAGCTCCTCAGCTAGGAGTGTGGCATCTGATACCCTTCCCCATTCTTGGTTAGCTCTTGATCACATGGAAATCTTGTATGGGTAACTGCTACTGTGGTGAGTTCATTTATGTAATCTCTGTTTCACATCCAGAGGCCCTTTCCAGCACCCCTCCTCTCTCTCTGTCTTTTACATCTTTTTCTCCCTGCTCCCCCACCACTCTGTCTTTTACATCTTTTCTCTCCACTACTTCAGTGATTGTGTGGTTTTCCTCTGACAGATTTCCTGGTCTTAAGCCAATCTTGTTTTCCTGGTATAAAATTAACATGATCATGATCTGTTCTCCATTTTATAAATCAAGTGATTTTGTGTGGTGTGTGTGTGTGTAGGGTATCATTTCCATGCTTATAAGAGATGGGCCTTCAAGTTACTTTTTGTGTGATAACCTTCTAAAGAGTTGATATTTATCCTGGTCTTTCCAAATCAATTTAGAAGTATATTATCTCTTCATATTTCTAGAAAGTATTTGCATGAAGATAGAATTTCATTGAAATCTTTTATGTGGATAAAAATTTGAAAATAACTTCCCTGTATCATCATTTTAAATTTCTTCTACAAAGTTGTTCCAGGTTATTTTTTATGACTCTATTGAAGCCAATGTATATCTCTTTGAGTTCATTGTGTCTATGTTCAAGAAATACTTAGATTCTCTGTTAGGAATATCGAGAATATTGAAGGGTTGTGAACACTGGATTTGTATGGAGCTGAAGAAGAAAGACTGTGGAAGATGTTAGCATGAAGCCATCGTTTCTTCTCTTGGAGCCCAAATCCTCCACCTGTTTAGGTTAGAGTGATGGGGGATGAGACTGCAGTCTATAAGACTTTGCAGAGTTTTGCAGAATTCTTTTGTTTGGAAACCTTTGTGGTGTGAGCAGTTGCTTAGGCTCTGCTGTCTCCTCTCTCCTGGCAGAATATGGCAGACTACAGAGTCAGCCCTATAGGGAAGAGAGGAGATTTGGAAGAAGCTATATTTCCAGTTCCTTTACATAAAGGGGGCAATCATCTCTTAAACTCTCCATGCAAACTGTGCAGGCTATGTGGATAAGCTTCTTAATCCATCTGGACACCCCTTCCTGACACTTCAGTCGAATCTATACTTTTAGTCACTTCTAGCCATTTCAGCAGCTTAGAGACTAATTATGCATCTCCCCCTTGCACATAGGGATAGACCAAGGAGAGAAATTTGCAAACTAACAATATCTCTATAGCCCCAGCCCCCCTTCTGTGTAAGCCTTTCCCTTTGTGTCTGGTAGCATAGCAACTGATGAAGCCTCCTGGTCTCTAGTTGCTCTAGACTGCATGTGTCTTTCCTTGCTCTCTGCATCTCCTTTTCATTGGATTTTCTCAGACTTATTCTAGTGTGACAGCATCAATTTTTCTCCTGGTTCTTGTTGACTGTGAATCACAGATCCTTGTGGGAGAGAACTTGTTTCTTCGTTCGTAGACCTGGATTTGACATTTTCAGTTCAGTTCACGATGCTTTGAGTGTATAGATGCTCAGACTATAGACCTCAAGAGGCTTAGGATCCTGAGTTAGATGGCCATTGTTGGAAAGGGCTTTGGAATAGAGAGAAAAAAATATTGTTGGAAAAAAGGCTATCAGCTTTGTCAGGATTTTGTCATTTACATTTGATCTTCACTAAGATCTACGAAGACATAGTCTCTGTTGTCCCAGTTTTACATAGGAGGTACTCAAGATTCAAGGGCATGATGTAACTTTCCCAAAGTGACATAACTAAGCAATATTGATAGCAAACCAACCTCTGTTTGACCCAATGATCATTCATCTCTTTAATTCTTCACACTGCCATTTGAATTGCAAAGAAATTATACACAGGGACATAGAGTAGAAGCGCTATCAGAGAGCATTAGAATACTGGGATGGAAAGTGGATAAATACTAGCTAATATGAACCACACAAGCGTTGTAGAAGTCAAGGAAGACAGTGTAGGAACCCAGGAGGACTCTTGAAACATATTCTTGTATTGGTTCCATCTCCTTTGCTTCTTTTATCCAATCAGTGGCCACATATTATCTCCATTTAGTTCCTCTCACTCAGCCTGTCCAACTTCAGGACGTTCATATTCCTCAGTCCTCTTCATTTCTTCCCTCCATAACTGGCAACTGATACTGACTTCCTTATTGATCTTCAAGTCTAATTTCCTTCCCTCAGATCTTTTCTCTACCCCACATTCAAAAAGATTGACCCAGAGGAATAGGTGTCTGTGTTATACCAGTGCTTACAGTCTTGCTATGATGAATACTCTACTTGGTTCCCATTGACATCTCTGTTTTAGATTTTGCTGCCTTCTCATATCTCCTGGATTTCTGCAGGATATGCAGTTCCAGAGTAGCCTAGACTCAGCTAAGAGGAAACACTTTATACCTGTACCTCCTAAAGTCTCTGCTTATAAAAATGCATCCATGGCTTGAATTCACTGAAAAGCCCTCTATGATTTTCTCTCTCTGATCTTGGCATCTTTGCTTGTATTAATAGCCTGTCTATATGGTAAGAACTGACCATAAACTTTGTACTCTAAACCACATAAGTTTCTTATCTATAGTACCAGAGGTTAGATGTCTACAACTCTGTTGGACTGTCTTCATTTTACTTATAAAAGTATTTATTTCCTGACTTTTTCTAGTTTCTAGAGGTCACTAGAGGTCAGATCCTTGTGGGAGAAAAGTTGTATCTTCATTCATGGACATGAATTTGATGCTTTCACTTCAGTCAAAGATGCTTCGAGTATCCAGATGCTCAGACTATAGAATTCAGGAGGCTTGACAGCCTGAGCTAGATGGCCATTGCTAGAAAGGGCTTTGACCTTTCTATCTATCTATCTATCTATCTATCTATCTATCTATCTATCTATCTATCTATCTATCTAATAAAGTCTCTGTTCCTGTCTTCTAAGTCATAGAGAAACATCTTTCAATGTCCAATTCCTTTTCCTGTCTTCTTCACTTAAAATGACTGTAGGGGATTATGCTGAGCCCACCTGAACAAACCAGGGTACTAGAGTCAATGTCCATGTATCCATCACATTGACAGAGTTCCTTTGGTTATATAAGTTTGTAAATAAGACTTAGAGATTGTTGAAGGGATATTTTTCTGTATGTCACAGTCTCCTGTAAGCCAGTACAGTCCTGGTCCTACAAACCACTGTCCATTGTATAATTTCATTTTTATTCCACCAAGTTTAAATTTGTTATACTCGGTACTCTTTGGTTCCTCTCAAGAGTTGATAGTGATTTGCTTCAATCTATTTTCCTGAGAACAAGTAGACTTGGTTTTCAGTAATTGTTTGTTGAATAAAAATGTTTATCTGCTCAGCTTTTACCTGTCTTGTTCTATGGCTTCTCAGAGGGTTAGAACAATGGGGCAGTTTGGTGAATCAGTTAAAACCATAAATTCTAGGACAGTGAGATGGCTCAGCAGGAAAATGAACTTGCCACAAAGACTGTCCACTTACTGGGTCAGTCCCTGGGACTGGTTTGGTCAAGTTTTAGAAAAGTTTGGTTTCTGCAGTATAAATGGTAGAAGACAAGAACTAACTCTTGAAAGCTGCCCATTAACTTGCACGTGTGAGCTATACATAGAAATTTAATTTTAAAAATCACCACAAAATCTAGAGCAAGCAATCTGGGTATCTTGGCTTTACCATGTACTAACTGCATGGGTTTGGACAAATTACTTATCTTGTGTGCCTTGGCTTCTTGATGTGGAAAATAAAGATATAAAAATCTAGCTTTGTTATGTAGGAGTTAGCAAACCGCAGACTACACAAGGTATTTTAGAGAATTTTTATTGATGGTAGAATTTTAAATAAATGTTAGAAGGCTAACAAAGCAAAATTTAGATGCTATAGTAGCCCAAAAATGACAGGGAGCAGTTGCTACATCTAGGTCTTGGTCACCCAAAGGGAATACATGTTGCTATGGGGACTAGAAGTCTGCAAAAGGAGCCTGGAGGGCAAATTGCTGGAACCTCCAAAGGAGGAATGCTATTCAATAGTACATAAGCAGTAAGGGCATGACCTGGATTCTACTGATACTTCCAGCAAGATGCTATGCTATTGTTGCACTAAGACTGGAAGAAATGAAAGCACAGAGTGCTGCTGCCTCTTGCTGCACCATCAATGAGACAAGAAAGGAACATCTTCATCCTTTGTTTAGCTCCCTCTAGAGCACTGGTTCTCAACCTGTGTCACGATCCCTTTGGGGGTTGCGTATCAGATATCCTGAGCATCTGATATTTACATTATGATTCATAACAGTAGCAAAATTACAGTTATAAAGTAGTAACAACATGATTTTGTGTTTCATGGTTGCCACAACATGAAGACCTGTGTTAAAGAGTCATTAACACAGGAACATTAGAAAGTTTGAGAATTTCAAGAATCTTCTATTAATAGGCACCTGGATGTATGATTTGCGAGGTTCTATTCCAGAGTCAGAGAGCTGATCATTACAAAGGAGCCAAAAGACCAGAGATGAATGATAGGCACTTTCCTTTAGTTTCCTCATCTTTAAAATGCACCTAAAATAGTATTTACCTTATAGTATGGTACAAGAATAATGAGTTCATATAGGTAAACCTTGGACTAGAAGCCGATACATAACACCAGGAGATTATTAGTTGTTCTTGCCCTGCAGTGTGTCTCAAAGTATCACATGGGTTATAGTCGAGTATATCTGGAATTCAGAGATTCAAACTCACTAAGATGTGAGTTATATTCATCATCTCTCTATAAAAGGCTGCAGGGCAAAAGTAGGGCAGAAAGACAAAAGGATGCTTGTCATATGACCCCTACCACTCTGAGACAAGATGCCTCTGCAGAGTAGCCCTTGATTGCAAAACTTGACAATCCTAGGTCTCCTAGGTCCTCCTCTGAGGGAGACAGCCTCTTGATTCATGCGTTCTGAAGACTTCTGATTAGCAAGTAAGTTTTAAAAAGGCTCTTCTAGCATAATTATTCTGCTCTTAATTTTGGGAAATGGCCCAGCAAAGAGTAATCTTGAAAATTATGAGGCACTGAGGGACAAAGAGGAGCCAGGGGCAGACAAGAGGATTGCAGATCATAAAATCTCATCTGGTGCTAAGTTGTTACTGAATTATGCATTTGTAAATGACTTCATAGGTTTCACTGTGACTCTGTTAAGTAGACTAAGGTTGGCTCCTGAATGTATTTGTGTGTGAAATTTATTAAAAGACACAGAGACATTGCTTTTGATTCTCTATTGAGACGTAGGAAGGAGGATGTTTTGGGATCCTTCTGTACTATGGGGTTAGAAAACTGGGAGCACTGTACTGATTAGCTCACTGGTAGGTAGGCAGATGTACTGATAACAGATAACATGGCATCCATTTTATGTGCTAAGAGTGGCCTGTTTGTTTTAAATATATTGGTTTATTTAATCCTCATGGCATTTCCTGTAAGGAAAGTGACATTGTTAATCTATTTTATAAATGAAGAATTTGATTATTTTTTTGTGGTTTTATTGTTAGTTTTTACAGATTTTGTTTATTTTTGACAAGATTTCACATTGCCCAGGCTGGCCTCAAACTTGCTAAATAGTCAAGGAAGACATTGAACTTTTGATCCTTCTGTTTCTACCTTCTAAGTTCAGGGATATAGGCATGAACCATCACTCTTAGTCCCTTGATGCTTGGATTGACTGTACCTAGAACTTTGTGTGCACTAAACAAATATTCTTCCAACTGAGCTACAGCTTCAGCTCAAATGGGGAATTTGAGATATAGATATTAAATAATATGTCATGGTTTTTATAATAATTTAAATTAGATTTCTCCCAAAACAGACTGTGAGAGATATTTACAGGTAGTTGGTCTAAAAACTGAGAGGAATTCTAGTGGGGATAGGGAGGTAAGGCAGAGAATGAAGTACCCTGAAGGGCAGATTCAGGATTTTGTAATTTTGCTATGTCTCTGGTGATTAGTGGTTTGAATATGCTTGGTGCAGGGAATGACACTATTAGGAGGTGTGGCCTTGTTGGGAATAGGTGTGACCTTGTTGGAGGAAGTACATCACTGTGGAGGTGGGCTTTGAAATCCTCCTAGTCACTTGGGAGACAGTCTGCTCCTGGCTTCCTTTGGACGAAGATATATAACTCTCAGCTCCTCCAGCATCATGCCTGCCTGGTTGCTGCTGTGCTTCCTGCCATGATGATAATAGACTGAACCTGTAATCCAGTCCCAATTAACTGTTGTCTTTTATAAGAGTTGCCTTAGTCATGGTGTCTCTTCTCAGCAATGAAAACCCTAACTATGATAGTATCACGAGGGGTTATCTAAGAGCTAGGAAACTTATTACACTATCTTACTACTTAAAAGAGCCAGCAAACTAGGATATCTGTTCTCATTCTTCCTTGGGTGAAGGTTGTTCCTGGGAGTGTAATATCTAGTCTTGGCATATCTCGTCTGCCTTGTCATGGTCCCCACACAATCTTGTGACATTATCCTAGAGAGAACCCAGGTGCTAGAGGTGGGATGTCTCTAGTGTGTAGAAGTGCTAAGCACTAAGGAATCTGGCTGGGCACCACCAATATCTATGACATATGGCTAAAAACAGTAGAGCTGGGATTCAAAGTGATTCAATTCTGATTACAGCTTAAACAGCCAAATAAGAGATATTCAAATAACGTCTTATAGTTTGGTTATAAAATACCCCACTCCAAGACTCATATTTAGAACACTTGATCCAAAACTGGTGGCACTATTTAGAGAGGCCATGCTGCATTCAGGAGGTGTGCTTAGTAGGCAGAAGTGGGTTGGTCTTTGATGGTTATAGCCTGCTACCAGTTCCTACCAGTTTTTGTTTGCTTCCCAGTCCACTGTAATGTGAAGAACCTCCACTATTCACTCCTGCTTTCAGGAACTGAAATGAACTGCTGTGCTCTGCCTTTCTCAACATGATGCACTGCAACCCTCTGACTCATGAGCCAAAATAAACCTTCTTCAGGTATTCTGTCAGGTATCTCGGTCACATCTGTGCAAAAGTGTACTGATGCACATAATGATGATAATACAAGAGTGAGAAGATCATAACAAGAGATGGCATAGAATCCTAAGACAGCTCCCATCCTCAGATATGTAAAGACTGCCACACTGGGGAGGAGGAAGATTCAAGAATGCCTATATTATGCCCTTAGGACTTGAAGTCTCAGGACAAAGTAGCATGGTTTATGTTCTAAACACCTTATGATATGGTGAAACAGTCTCACTCTGATAATCTATATAAAGATGTAGAAATTCTGCAATAGACAGGTATCCCTAAAGGAGGAGATACTCCCTGATGTAGCTATAGAATTTTCTGTTAGTGCACACACTAAATCTTTATCCAGACCAGAACACCCATCTCTGTCATGACAGCTGAAACCTCTTATTTGCTTCTTGCAGTAAGTTGAGTGGTATTCTCTTCAAAGTCTTGTTCTTCTGGAAACTCAGATTGCTAATATATTTGAAAATAGATTGTTCTAAGTTATGATTTATGTAAAAATGAGTTCATACTGAAGAAGAGAAAGTAGCCTATGGTGGTTGACTTTTGTCAACTTAACACAAAATAGACATATCTGGAAGCGGGGAAATGCCTCTACAAGATGGGTCTATAATCAAGTGTGTAGGGCATTATTTTGATTGATGTTTGAGAGCCCATGAGGAGCAAGCCAGTACGTAGCATCCCTGCATGGATTCCGCTCTAGTTTTTGCCTCTAGGTTCCTGCCTTGCGTTCCTTTCCTGACTTCCCTTTTCAGTGGACTATAAGCACAATAAATTCTTTCTTCTCCAAGATGATTTTGGTCATGGTGTTTTATCACAGCAATAGAAACCCTAACTACAACAGACATTGATCTAATATGAACTAAGATTTCATAGAAGAGGGAAATTTGAGTAAAAATTCCAGCCACATGAGAACATCATATAAAGACATGGCAGAGGGAGGTAAGATGCATGCACAAAGTAGAGAGGTCATACTGTTGACATGACATGAGAGACTTGGAGTGGTGAGAAGGAGTCTTCCCTACAGCCTCTCAAGGGAAAATGGTCCTGTTGACAACTTGATGACACATGTCTAGCTTTGGGAACTGCAGGTTGATAAATGACAGTTATTTTCAACTGCCTGCTTTGCGCCCTATTGTTTCAGAAGGTCCTAGCAAATTAATATTCCCTATCTCAAGATAAGTACATGTAGCTGCATGGGAGCTGCATTGCTGGGAAATCGAGGAAGATAGTGATACCTATGCATCTAAGGAGACTGACTAATTAATACTATGTAATTTTGGTGCCTTTGCCTAAAACTGGTATAGTTCATATTTGGAACTCCTGTAAGATTAGGCTGAAGCTAGTCTGCCATCAAAATCACATTCTTAGTTAACACCATTGCTTCCTGTATCCTACATCCTGAGAATTCATCTCTTTTGCTTCTTCAGAAACCTTATCTCAGGCTCTGCCTCTCACAACCTGGGCTAAGATAGCAGAAAGCACAGAGAACAAAGTATATAAGGATGAGAGCATCCAGGAGGGCACTCCACAGGAGAGCTAAATTTTCAAGGACAAGAAAAAGTGAGTTAGCTGGAGAAAGGGAAGACAGAACTAGCAGAGAGAAGAGTACACACAAAAAGATGTCACCTGCCATTTCTTATTAACAGTGTGTAAAGTTAAGAGGGCAAGGGTAGCTTAATGAACCTAGAGATCTAGAGACAACTGTCCTCTTAGAGTCCAGGTGTGTGCTTTCTCAGTATAAAGACTATAGAGGCTGGAGAGATGGCTCAGAAGTTAAGAACATATAATGCTCTTGCAAAGAATCCAAGTTATGTTCCCAGCACCTGCATCAGGCAGTTTAGAACCACTGCTCCAGGGAATGAACGCTTCTGAACTCCATAGGCACCTACACTCACCTACACACAGACACACATAAGCACATGTATGTGCATTTACTCACATAGTGAATGAAAATAAATCTTTTAAGAGCTTTACTGCTTGTATGGTCCCTAGGGAATGTACTTAATATATTCCTAGACATCTTCAATCTGAGTTATGAGCACACATTGGGGTCCTCTGTTTCAGGCAGGTGAAACAATTAAGTTCCTATGTACCTTCTGCATCCACAACTCCATAACTATTGACTCCTGTGAATCTGGTGTGGGATAGTTCTGGATCTGACTTCTCTTCTTCATCATCTTCTGTACCCTAGGTAGGATCACTTGACCCTTCTCAACACTGACGATACTGATAGACTTGTCTGTAATCTTCCTTCGACGGAATCCTGGTTCCTTCTTGCAATTGTGTTCAGCTGATAGTCTTAAACCTTAGATTTGTTTGGTGGAGTTATTTCACTTATAAAATGGGAATGACATCACCATCTGGATGAAAGATTTTAATGCCCTGAGCCTAGTACTGGATGCATAGAACATCATCCATGAATACACCCATCCTATATTCTTCATAACATATGAAGCTGAAACATAAGTATATTTACATAGTACACAGAAAGAGATGGTTCAGTACTGGGGAAAGAGAAGAAGCAGAACACTATTCTGGATACTACTACCTGTGTGGCATGGGCAGGTTACAGTTTATGAAAACCAGAGCCTTGGTATCCATATAATGAGAGAATTCTTGTCTTGGTGCATGGACCACTATAGGGAAAAAATTGCTTTTTAGGTTTTTTTCATCTTTTAATTATAAGACTATTTGAAAGTCAAGTCTCAACTCAGGGGAAGCCTTTGGACAGGATCTGAAGTAGTCATATCTCTCACTGCTACTGAGATATTGGTGGGAAACCTGCAAATGAGCAGCCATACTTCTTGATTCCTGGTACCTAGATGTTTGGGCAGATGGGAGATGAACCATGGTAAAAGGACACACTGTGCGTGAAAGCATGAGATATAGAAAACGGTGCTTATTTAAAAGTGTATCTTTACAATAGCCAACTAATGCAGGTTTATTAGAAAACATCTGCCCAAGAGACGGGGTTGGGTGGGGGATGGGGAAGGTACCTATTTCCTTAAGGCTATAAAAAGAGAATATCAAGCATTGACAGTTTGGTGTTAGCAGTTTGGTTTGTTTTTGTCTTTTCTTGAGACTGTCTCATTGCTACTGAGGAGTATGGCCTGGAACTCACCATGTCTAGCCTCCACCTTGTAACAATTTTCCTGTCGATGCCTCCCCAGTACTGCTTCTGAAAGCATGTGCTTTCGTGTTCAGCTCTCTGGTGTTTTAATAGTTGGGACTTGGTTAAATATGTACCTCCAGATGTCTGTCTGAGAGGGATTTTTTCTGAAAGCACTTGAGGCATCTAATGAAAGGGCTAACATTTTATCACAGAATGGTTATTAGAAGCACCAGATAAACATGCCTGGAAGGAAGGCCTCTCCTGGAACTGTGGACTCTCTTCAGTCTAGTCTGTCTTAGGGTAGTTTTCTTTCTTTTTAAAACTAAGCTTTTGAGAATTTCATACAGTGTATTTTGATTATATTCACCCCTAACTGCTCCTCCTAATACCTGCCATGCCCATCCCTGTCTCCTTACCCACAATTTCATTTTTCTCTTCCCCTCTCTCTTTTAAAATATCCATCAGTTCTAGTAGGTGCTGCCCATACACTCGTGGGTATGGAGCCATCCACTGAAGTGTGGTTGACCTACCAGGAACCACACCCATAAGTAAACTGACTTGCTCCCAGACATTACTAGTTGTTCATAGCTTCTCAATCAGGGCAGCGGATTGATGAACCTCTTCCTATTCTGTGCTAGGATTGCTGACTAGCTTGATCTTGTCCAGGCAGCCATAGCTGCTGTAGGTTCATAGTACTGAGGTCTTGTCTGGTTCAGAACACAGTTTGCCTCTGGTTCTTCCTCAGTCCTGCTTCTCTTTTGTGATGGACCCTGAGCATTATGGAGGGGATGTGGGGTTTAGTATTTTATCTAGGCTCTTCTCTTAGAGAGAAAGATCTTGTAGCAGCTAGTCCTCTCATGAGGACTGGTTGTGGCATATTCAAACGTCACATCCTAGAAACTATGATACTGATCATCTGAAGGCAACACGGATCATCCCAAGATGCACTGATGTAAACTGTCAAGTGGGTTTTCCTTAAGAATACATGGGTGGTCGCTTTTTCTGTGTATGAGAGTGCTCTTCTGTTGGATGTGCACAAAGAACCTCTTTTCTGGCTGAAGTTCTGGGCACATTTCTGAGGAGTACTCTTCTCTGCTCTGTGTCCCTAATGCTATCCTTGTATTGCTGCTCGGGAGGGAAGTCACTTAGGCAGGTGCCTCGGTCCCAATCTCAGTTCTTTGAATGACTAATTACTTGACATTCATCTTGATATCTCTTCTTCTTTTCAGAAAAAGAAAAAAAAAGTGGATCTTCCCAGTTGTTACCCATAGAGTCCTATGATAATAAAACCAAATAGCATTTTAATGTCCTAGGTACATGACAGGTACCTATGACTGTCCAGTTTGTACACCTCTTACTGCTATCATGGGTTATTTTTACCATTTTCAACTTCCTCATATCCCTGATTTCAAATTAAATGGACACAGCGTGGTGATTGACATTTTTAAAAAGCCTTTTCAGTTTTGTTTTTGGTGAATAACTGTTGTTTTTTCCTAGATACTTGTAATTTTTCTTTAGTCAATATTTCCAAGACATGCCTCTATGAGCCTAAGCTCAAGCCTCATGGTTGGCTCTGTCTGGATCCCTCACAGTCTGAAAACTGGAGACTTTGTTTAAAGTTTTCTTCATCTGTGTTTATGAATACTGTTTTGTTCCAGTTTTCAATTTATTTTTCTTTCATATATTAAATCTGGACCACACTTTCCCCTGCCTCTGCTCCTCCCAGTACTCTCTGGCCTGACCTCCTTTCTCCCCCAGATCCATTCCTCCTCTCTTTCCCTTCAGAAAAGCAAGACCTCCCAGGGATATCAACAGAACATGGCATAGCAAGCTACCAAAAGACTAGGCACAAACCATCATATCAAGTTTGTTTGTTTGTTCCTTTGTTCCTCTTCAAATTCTTCTATGCCTTTTGACAGATACCCACACATGGTTCTCTGCAATATTCCTCCTGATGTCTGTGTCTCCATGTCACTAGGCTGACCTTTTCTTTAAAGAGAATTTATTAACTACTTTCTTACCCACTTAAATAAGATCTAAAATATTTGTCTTCACTTTTAAACTTGTAGACACGTTTTTACTAGGTAATTTACACCAGCCTGGAACCACTATCCTCCTGCCTCAACCTTCCAAGTACCGATATAAGTGTGTTTTACCACACCCAGCTAAGACATCAAATACTTATTCAACTGTGACCCTGTGCTGATTTGATTGGTTTAAGAGATGCTCACAATATTAGTGAAAGACACCTCTGGATGCATTTGTGTGGGCGTTCCCACATTTCCAGGGAGGTTTGAACCACTGAGGACCTAACTGAAAGTGAGTGACATCACCTGTATTGGGTAGCAATCCGTATGGGAAAACAACAACAACAACAAAAAACAACAAAAAGGAAGCAGTAATATTTCTTTCTCTCTCTCTCTCTCTCTCTCTCTCTCTCTCTCTCTCCTCTTCTCTCTCTCTTCTCTCTCTCTTCTCTCTTCTCCCCCTCTCTCTCTGTCTCTCTCTCTCTCTCTCTCCTTTTCTCTGTTTTTCCTTCTCTGTCTCTCTCTTGTCTCTCTCTGTCTCTGTCTCTCTCTGTCTCTGTCTCCCCCCACCTTCCGTTACCTGCCCCAGTATGTCTTCTGGTTGTTAATATGATAGAGTACCTCTGCTCCTCCATGGCCTCCCTGCCATGATGAAACATCCAGAATCCTCATCTAAAATAAATCTCTCACCTTGAGTTCTTTTGCTCAGTGTTTTATCTTCTTGTCAAAAGTTCAAGACGAGGGACAAAGAATAATTCCAGGTCACCTGTTGGTATGTTGTGAGTCGTCTGACTGTCCTCAGAGACTGCATGGACCCTAGCCAAGGTGAGCATGAGAAATCAGGCCCACTACTAGCTCTGAAAGGCAGGGAAGATTAGTGAATGCATGAGGAATCCCTGTGGTTTTAGCTGGAAAATTTAAATATTTCTGCAATTTATGTCAGGAAGCAGTTTTCCATTCTAGAGGTGAGAAAGCCAAGCCCACAATGATCAGGTGAACTGTTTAGAGTCTTGTGTATGGCTAGTGAATGCAGGCCAAAAAAGACTTGAACTCTGGCTGCAGGTTAACTCCCCTTCATCTTTTGGTCCTTAATGCATTATTTTATACAGCAGTCTTGCCTAAGCATCAGTTCAATTACTACAGTGACTTTGAGCATCTTTGCAGATAGGCCAGTGGTCCATGTAACAAAAGTAGTTTCATTGCAGATTTGAAGAACAGAGAGGGTACAGTCTCAGTTAAGGGTAAAGGAAAGACACCTTAGCTGAAGAGAATAGCATATATAAAGGTATGAAAGGATGATAGTACAGCAACTTGTCTCCCTGGGTACTTATGTGTACGTGCTGTTAGACCTATGAAGTGGTACCTCCAAGACCATATGACCAGTAAATCCAAGTTAAATGAGAGCTCTGGTAGAGTTAGGAAGGCCAGAGGCATGTTATCCTTACCCGAACCATATCAAGTTCCCTGCACTTCTTAGTGACATCCAGGTTTCTTCAGAACATTTGATTTTTGTCCAAAGCAGACAATGCATATACACACCGATCCATCTTCAGCTATTTGAAGCACTTTTGCTCTCTGTAGGAATTTCTGGGAGTCAAACTGTTACAAGTGCTCACAGCAGGGAAAAGAAAGACAGAATTGGTCTGAAGATTGCTTCCCCGAGGATGAAGCCGAATTACACTAAGGGGGTCACAACGCCATCTACACACTGAAGGAGAGCTTTGGCATCCCGAGGGCAGCTGTAGCCCAGGGTTTGAGGGTGGTTCAGAACATCTTTTTCCTCAGTAGGCTTTGATGTCTAACCAGAGGGGACCAATGCCATTTTCCAAGTCAGGCTATAGCTCCCTAACAGCAGGCTTTTCTTCCCCCTTGATCTGATTTCAAACTTTGTGGGCAGAGATGCCATCATGTGTCAATCACTTGTGTTTGCATAGAGGATGCTGGGGATCAGAGAGGGGTTGATTGGGTTATATGCGCAGGAAAGCTCCTGGATGGGAGCTCGCTGGGTCTGAGCAGCTGAGCACTAGGGAATGCATTAGACAGTCAAGATCAGACAGTAAGAATAAAATTGCTTAGAGATAAATGACACAGGGTTAGAAGCTCACCTCTTTTTAAGAGTAACTTCTTATTTTTAATTATGTATATATCTGTGTGTATGCCTATGTGTGTTATATGCACGTGAGTTCCAATGCCTTTAGAACCCAGAGTTGCCAGATCCCTGGAGCTGAACTTACAAGTGTTTGTAAGCTCCCCAACATGATTGCTGGCCATTGGATTCAGGTTCTCTGAAAGCGCAGTATGTGTTCTTAAGTGCTGTGCCTTATCTCTTATGAACCTTTTGAGATTCATTCCAAATAAATTCAGCAATGTGTGTCTCCCTGTGAACATTCTTTCTCCTTTATTGACCAGGAATAGTAATATTTTTGTTTGCGTTGTGTTTTGTGATTTATAAATGTATTCATCTCTCTGTGTGTTCATATATGTGGAATTCAGAAGACAACTTGAGGTATCTGTTTCTCCCTCTACCTTGGTTGTTTTTTTTTTTTTTTTTTTTTTTTTTTTGCTGCTGCATTGCTGAGCTAACTACTCCATGCCGGCCCAAGAGCGTCCAAGCAATTCTCCTGTGTCTGCTTCCCATCTCCCTACAGGAGTTTAGGGATTCTAGAGCTGAGATGTGGTGTTTGGCGTTTTAACATGAATTCTGTAGATTGAACTCAAATCATCCAGCTTGTGCTTCAAGAGCTTTGACTGGATGAGTCATCTTGTCAGCTCAGTTTTTTGTAATACTTAAAGAGACCATTTCCATACACAACGATGGCTGTGTTTTAAAGTCTTTTTTCATGAGTGTCGCTGTGCTGGTTAGCAGTTTGTCAACTTGACACAAGCTAGGGTCATCTGGAAAGAGGGGACATTAACTGAGAACAGGCCTCCCTCCATCAGACTGGTCCGTGGGCGTGTCTCTGGGCATGTTCTTGGCTAATGATTGGTGTGGGAGGGCCCAGCCCACTGAGGGTGGTATCATTTCTGTGCAGGTGGTCCTGGGTTCTATAAAAAGAACAGACTGAGTGAGCCACTGGGAGCGAGCCAGGAAGCAGCTTCGCTTCATGGTTCCTTCCTTGAGCTTTTGCTTTGATGCCTCAGCGATGGTCTGGAACTTTCAAGGTGAAATCATTTGTTTTTCCTCTCCATGTTTCTCTCAGTCATGGTCTTTATCACAGCAATAGAAAGCAAATTAGGACAGTTATATAACTCCATTTAAGGCACAGAAAATTTCCAGACTCTAGAAGTTTTCCTGTGACCCTTCCACCCAGTCAGCCCACTAGAGGGAATAATATTCTCGTTTCCATTATTTAATTGTCTGAATCAACCCACAGAACACTCCAGCATCTCAGGAACATTTGTAAAATGAGGGCTTAAAATACACAGCTTTAGTTGTTGACTAAACTAGACTTTTGGGTGACTTGTGCCTAAGCAATACAGATTTAGGGGACCCCCCAGGAATGTCTGAACCCAACGGTCTTCTCCCTTAAACTTCTCCTGGAAGACCTTATCTGATCAATAACCTCTACTTCACAGGCTGTCAACTGCAGCATGACTCACATCACAGTTTGTCATTGTTGCTTTTCTCAGCTATGATACTCTCAATTCATGGCACAGTGTCTATGTTTATCGTCACTGCTTGATTCCATGTATAGGCTGCTTTCACTGGCAGTGAGATGCACACATAGATCTATAGAAATTGGGATTTCTCTCACAGGGAACTTCTACCTGCCAAGGTGTTCATCTCAAGACCTTAGTGCTTGAGTCCTTGGTGTGAAGAGAGGTGGATTTGAAAACATTTTATTGTTTTTTAGTGATGGGGTCTCATGTATCCCAAATTGGTCTTGAACTTATTATGTATCTAAAGATGACCTTAAACTTCTGGCCCTTCTGCCTCTACCTCTTGAGGATATAGATGTGCATCATTACATTCAGTTAAAAAGTGTTGGGACTTGAAGTCTGGGCTCTGTGTTAGATAAACATGTAACAACTGAGCTACATCTCTAGCCCTGGAAGCATGCATTTGTAGGAGTCTACATGCTATGTCATGGATATACCTCAAAGTGTGTTGTCTGCATCATTTTCATGGGACCTAGACATTTATACATCCTTTTCTATGGAAACCTTTGCACACATGCTTTCACCCAAAGGTTGGGAATCCAGGAAACTGGAAATGTTAAAATGTAATCTCACTTCTGGTTATGTTCCCAGCCCCAGTCCCTGCAACATTGGGTAGTCTGGAGTATCATAGAAGTGTAAGATATGAGTATGTGGTTGGTCAGTAGATTCTCTTGTATTTCCTCTATTTTCAATGCATAGACTCATACATGGGTGCAGACGTTTTATTTGTATTTTTCACTTATTTTTGTTGCTGTGGCAAAATACTTGACAAAACAACTGATGAGTGGGAAATTTTATTTTGCTTTTGGTTAGGGGTGTGCTGTCAATCAGAATAGGAAAGGCATGGTGGTGGACCATGAGCATGGTCACATTGTGTCTGTCCTTAGGGAGAAGAGGCATATGAACTCTGCTGCTGCCTAACCACTTTCCTCCCCCTACACTTCTTAAGCTCCAGGAGCCCAGTCCATGGCACAATGTCACTCATATTCAGAGTAGGCCTTCCCTCAGCCAAATCTCGCTGGAAACCTCCAGATGGATATGCCCAGAAGTATGTCTCATCTTTTGTGTGATTCTAAATCCAGTTAAGTTGCTGAGGAATATTAACTATAACAGAAGGACTCACAAATCTCTGAATAATGCAAAGAACTCTGGGCAGTGAACTTTTTCCACATTTCTCTGAAGAATACCTAATTTCTTATTGGAGTTTTAGGGTCTCCATATTACTCAAAATTAAACACTTCTGGTATACACATTTTTAATGACAGTCACTTCTGCTTAATTCCATAAATGTATGAATATAAAATATAAATATAAAATGAGAAAGTGGGGGCAAGAATCTGGACCTGAGTTCTAGTGCTCCACCTGCCCCATTTCCTTTAAATATATCTTGTAGTGCCGTCTGAGACTCACTATTCCTCTGGATATCTCTGAGATCTTAGGATGACTACATCTAAGCTGGACTGGATGTCCATGTGCATGTGTTGCATGTTCTTACTGGAGAGTTCATCTTAGATATAGAGGAGAATTATGATAAGAATCAATGTAAAACTTTCTATTCATTTAAAATGACATATTGTTTGTTAACGAGAAAGTTCCATCTCTCACGCCTGCTTCTTTCTCCCTTTAACACTTGTATACATGCCTTCTAAATAATACCAGTTTTAAACCAGCATATCACAAAAAAGAGGAAAATAAAAACATAAAAACCAAAAGCAATTATCCAATGCTTTAAGACACTGAAACACTAGGAAACACTATGCTGAATTTACCTGATCTACTTTTGAGGAGAAAGAAAGACATGGGTATGCCATAATGTCTAGACTGCACATGAACTTGTGAACCTGCCATTTGAGATGGGGACATTTATACACTCAAGAAGATGTTTGTTATTGTACTTCCACCTACCATTAGAAATACATGAAAAGAGAGTAAATGTTTGGAAAGATTAATACTGTATTTTCTTTCTGGTGGTCAGAAATTGAAAACTGCTAATGCCTGAAATAGGAGAGCAGTAAACCATGGGAGAAAGTCGATGGAAGAGCTTAATGCAGCCACTGCTCAGCCCCCACAGCATCGGAGTGGGTTGCTCTTCATCCTGTCCAGAGCCGGTCTGTGAATAATTATATTAAGGAATTAGGCAGAGTCATCACGGAGCTACAGAATATCACCCTTGAGGCCTCATTGGAGACTGATGGGAGCTCCTGGGGGTTGATAATGGCAGCCAGAGGCTCTATATATTTAAAATGCACAAAGGATGAGCCCAGAAATTATCTGCCTGCCAACTTAACTTCTCTACCTGGAACAAATTATCCCAAAATCAATTTGCAAACACCTTTGAGATAACAAGGTCTTGAGTAATAACCTCCATGGCTTTGTAAAGAAAAGCACCTAGCTTGACTAATCTGCTTAATTCCTTTCTCTGACCAAATGGCGAGCAATAATAGAGGCAATCTGAAGTTGTCCCTCAAGATGAGCTTTGAGTCACATTGAGACTGTATTGTCCACCCCTATTTCATAGTAGATTATTCTGCTTCTGGAGACCCTTTTAATGCTAGGTAATTAATTAAAAGCAAAAACACAGAATGAGCTCTCTATCCTAAAGTCTCCCCACCTGAGTCCCAAACTAAACTCAGGCCTTCATTTGTACGTCTAACTACCCAGAGACTCTCCATGGTGAAGAGTGCTTAAAAAAATCTGCATCTGACTGTTGACCTATCACCTAAACATTTTGCTGTAGGATATAAGGACTTGTTCATTCCCCTTGACAGATAACCCCATTCCTGGCCTTTGGTTATGAAACACTACCAGACTCGGACAGGAGGGCCTGAAATAATTTGCATAGAGATGTCTGTGGCAGAATTATTTACCATAGAAGAACTTAGGACAGCCCATGTGTCCAACAACAGGAGAGTAATTAGGATGATAACTTACTAATTATCTGGTACCTAGAAAAGACAGTAAACTCCCTGTATCCCATAACCAAAACTATGAGGATGCTTAATGTGAGGCAAGCAAAACACATCTACATCTGGCCTCTGTGTCACTGAAACTAGGGGAAACAACGTAAGTACATGAGTAAGAGCTGGATTGGAATCTGCAGAAACGTCCAAGGCTGTTAGGTTGGCTGCTAAGAGAGGACATGCTTTCTCTTTCTTTCCTTCTGTGATGATTGTTCCACGTCTGTGTTTGTCACAAATAAAATGATGAACAGACCAAGGTTGTTTTAAAAAACAAAACCCAAAAATGAACAAACAAAATGGGGGTGGAGGTGCTGAAGAGATTTCATTGGCTAAGAGTACTTCCTGTTCTTGTGGAAAGCTAGCGTGTAGTTCTCAGTGCCCACATTAGGTAGCTTGCTGCTACCGTAGCTCCAAGCCTAGGAGATCTGATATTCTCTTCCAGACTTTGCAGGCATCTGCACACACATGTAAATACATACACAGTTATGCACAATCAGAATAAAATAAATTCTTTGGATCACGGGTCATATCTCAGAGTTCACATCCCTGAAAAACAGTGACTCTCATCTCCCTGTGGATATCATATTCATTTTATTTTATGTGTATGAATGCTTAACCTGAGTGTGTGTTTGTGTACCACTTGTGTGCCTGGTGTCCATGAATGTTGGAAAAAGGTGTAAGAGCCATGGAACTGCAGTTACAGATGGTTATGAACCACCATGTGGGTGCTGGGACTGGATCTCAGGTCCTCTTCAAGAGCAAACAAATGCTGCTATCCACTGAGCTATCTCTCCAGCTCCAAATAAAATAATTTTTCAGAAAATAAAATACTTTGAGAAACAAATTGCCACTTGGTAAAGTATGATGATGCATACTGGTCATCTCTAAATTTGGACGGATTAGGCAAGAGAATCTGGCATTTGAGGCCAGCCTGGGATAGTGAGTCTGGGGTCAGCCTGGTCTACATATGGAGACCCTGCATGGTGTTTAAGCATTTCATTCCACTTCACTGCTCTGTGAGTTCAATTAGGTCTGTTTGGTTAAGTGTATACTGCCTAAGTAAGGTGCCATGTACATCAGTTAGTAGGTAACTTGGTATGACCTTTCCTTTGGCTCTTGATTCTTGCTGGGCTCCTGCTAGACAAGGATGCTCTCTGTCTAGGGTGAGGGAGAAGCTGAATTTTTGTTGCACCATCTTTTTCCTATCTGTGTTAATATCATCATCCGCAGAGGTTTCTGCTAATAGTCTCTGGGATCTGCAGGGAAACCTCCTCCCTGAGAATGAGTTCTCAGAGCTTCCAGAGGTTTCATGGAAGATGCACCACTGGAAAAGCAATTGGTTGTTTCACCCAGCTACCTACCATGACCATTACCAGCATGGCAAGATGTTGTACAATAGCGTCATTGAAATCTTGGGATTAACTATCAGCTGTCTGATTGGAGTTAAGGCTCCTTAATGGGAGGGGATTTATGACTGGTATTATAACCCTATCTAGCTACCCATGGCTGATGAGATTCTGGACTCCAGTCGTATTTCTACACCAGTATAGTGCTTAACTATATTCTATCTACTTAGCTTTATGCCCACAGATACATGTTACATGTCGCTCTTACACCCTATCAAAGAGAATTCATTTTGCAGTAGATGGAGCTGATTGGTTACTATTGCTATGATGAAACACCTGACAGAAGCGACCTGTGGAGAAACGGGCTTATTTGGCTTACACTTCTACATTGCAGTTCATCAATGAAGAAAGTCAGGACAGGAACTCAAACAAGGCAGGAACCTGGAGACAGGAAGGGTGCAGAGACCATGGAAGGGTGCTGCTTAGTGGCTTGCTCTCATGGCTTGCTCAGTCTGCTTTCTTATAGAACCCAAGACCACCATCCCAGGACTGGACCTGCCCACAATGGACTGAGCCCTCCCACAGCAAACACTAATTAAGAAAATGCCTTACAGGTTTGTCTGCAGCCTGATTTTTTATGGAGGCATTTTATTAATGGGGATTCCTCCTCTCCAATGACTCTAGCTTGTGTCAAGTTGACATAAAGCGAACCAGCATACCCACAATTGGCAAAATTCAGAAAGCAATGCAACCCTATTGGTACATCTATCTATAACACAACCCCTACAACTAAGGCTCAGAACAGAACTTGGAAGAGGAAGTTAAAGATTGGGAGAACCACAGGTTGAAGGCATGTGATGTGAGATGATATCTTTTGTATATGAGACAGCTGCACCCATGGAATTTCAATAGCATTGTCCCTAAACAAGACCCTCATAATGACAACACCAGAGTATATTGGAAAATCTTACAAGGCTCCACCCTAAATGAAGAGCTACAAGCAGGCACTTAGTAGTTACTGAAGGAGGGAGAATCAGCCCCTGGCAGGTAATGAAAGCTCAACCAGTCACCCCTAAACACATATTCACTCAAGTAACAGTAAGTGGGAATACACAAACACACACACATACACATGAATGTGTCACATACTTCACATAGAGGTCAGGGACAACTCTCAGGAATCTGTTCTTTCCTTTCACTGTGTGGGTCCTACAGATCCACCTCAAGGTGC
This sequence comes from Mastomys natalensis, assembly GCA_021653895.1. Taxonomy (NCBI): domain Eukaryota; kingdom Metazoa; phylum Chordata; class Mammalia; order Rodentia; family Muridae; genus Mastomys; species Mastomys natalensis. Next base: position 1,272,365 of record JAJTUV010000213.1, on the reverse strand, counting down.
CACTTAAGACTGAAATTCCTTTGCTTGCCTGCTTTCTTTCAGAGCCTCCACGCCCATTGCTCCCCCAGAACTACTGGCCGTGGGGGCCACCTACCTGTGGATTAAACCAAATGCCAACTCCATTATTGGGGACGGCCCCATCATTCTGAAGGAGGTAGAATACCGCACGACCACAGGCACCTGGGCCGAGACCCACATCGTGGACTCTCCCAACTACAAGCTCTGGCATCTGGACCCTGATGTGGAGTATGAGATCCGGGTGCTGCTCACACGACCAGGCGAGGGGGGCACAGGACCACCAGGACCTCCCCTCACTACCAGAACCAAGTGTGCTGGTAAGGATACCTCCAGATGCTGAGCTGTTCTTCTGACTGGTCTTCCTCTTGCCTTTTGGGCACAGGTCATTTCTAGTCTCTCTGGTGTAAATCTGCATCCTTTTATTGAAAGACAGTTAAGGGTTTGCTCATCCTTGAGAGATGCTCTCGGCTCTGGCTGTGATTCTAAGAACCCTCTGCCTTTGGTCAGTTCATGGAAATGCTCATGATGTTGACAGTATTTCTGATGGGACATTGGCTCCATCATAATGAGAAATCCCAGTGCCATTTGCATGTCTCTGAGGGGTCTTACTTCTGTGTCACTGAGAGATTTTGCCTCTGATTGTCACTGTCCCCCTGAAATCTACATGGAGACTACATCCCTGCAGGCTTCTGGTTCTATTTGTATATCTAATATGTATAGTTTGTTTGGCCCAGGACCAAACAGAATAGGTCTGGTCATTGACCCGGTGGTTCCTGGTTCTAGTTTTGTCTCTGAGGAGATCCTACTTACAGCTAGTTCTTTATGGCTTCCTGGTTCTGACAGTGTCTCAGAGTTGATTCTGAAATTGTCTTGGTCCCTGAGAACTACCTAACTCCAAATACGCTAGGGAATGCTGGTTTCTGCTTAAGAGTCTGACCTGCCACTAGAGGCCTCTGGATTATCCTTTAACTGTGGGTTTCTGGCTTTAGATGTTTCCCAGTTGTTTCTGGTTAAGAGCTGTTGACTATGGGTGTGACTAAGAGGGTTCTCTGTATACAACTATATCCCTGTGGTCTCTTGGCTTTGCCTGTTTGCTAAGATTGGATCTCTGAATGGAACTTATGAAATTAAAGGAGACTGATGTTTGTTTTTCAAAAACTCACATTGTCTTCTTATCATCCTCAAATATCATTCCCTGAAAGTACTTTTGTTCCATATAGACACAAAGGGAGATAGACAATATTTTCTTATTTTATACAAAGCTTGCCCAATTGACCAGTGGTACAGTCAGGTTCTGGACTTGGGATTTGGGTTCCAGAGCTCTGAATCTTTCCTTACACCATGATGAATAGAAAGGTATGTGCCGCTGTGCTGCTGTGCTGCTGTGCCGCTGTGGTTGGGGCTTAGTGAAGCATCCAGCACAGACTTCTGAAGGAAAATGCACCAAAGAAGCTTCTGAGGTGGAAGTGAAGAATTGCAACACAGGACACAGCTGAGTATATCACATGGGCTGTTATATTTTGACAAACATGTCCCTAAACTTGTTGCTCTTTGGTGTGTTGTGCAATAAAAAGACCACAGGGCTTAGGAGGAAAAATGGGGGTAGAGGCACCCCTGTATCCTTAGCAACACATAAGCGTGGGAGCACAATTTTAGACAGCAAGTGGATCAGAACATGCAAAATACTATAATGTAGATAGCAAAGACCTCAGGAACAGCTTGACATTTGCTTTCACAAGTAGTGGTAGGGGGTCGCAGCCTCTCTCTCTCTCTCTCTCTCTCTCTCTCTCTCTCTCTCTCTCTCTCTCTTGTGTGTGTGTGTGTGTGTGTGTGTGTGTGTGTCTGTGTGTGTGTTTCTGTGTGGCTTAAGTTTTTACTTCACTTTGTCTTTGGTAAGCACAATCCCAGATGAGCAGATGTAGTATTTGCCCTGTGCCTACATTGTTCCCTCATAGATCAATTGTTTTGGAACAAACTTTGGGTTTCCAGTTGCTTGTGAACCAATTTGAGTGGCAGAGCAGAGATGACAGTGGCCAACCTTGGGTGTCTCAGTAGTGCAGCCAATAGTGTAGATGCCAAGGATCTCTAACATGTCATGGCTCAGACTTATTCCTTGGAAAGTTATCCAACAAGTATGATGAGCAGAGAGTCCATTTTCCTAGCGATTTCTCTAAATTGGTCTTTGGTAAAATTCCTCATTGAAACCTGATTATGAAGCTGACTGCTTTCAGAGGATATAAGGGTACATTATTAAGCCTGGTAATACCTTACCTCAGCTCTGCACTGTAATAGTCATCCATAAAAATAATTGATTTGAACCTGTTGACGAGACTTCCCCTTTTCCACAAGGTAAATGTAAGGTTTTGGAGGGGTTCTGATCTTTAGAAATGATATTCAAAGCATTTTCAAAGCCCCTGTGGACTTATTTGCTCATGATCATGTAATGCAGTTAGAAATTCAATCACGAGATGATCATCTCAATAAAAATTTATAACCTATTGCAAACAGTTGCCACGACTGTATAAAGGACTTTACATGTGACAGACACAGTGGTCTGACTATCACTATAAAAATTATGAGTTGAAATGTTGTTTGTGGGTATTGTATTTCCAGAAATGTTGGTATTTAAGTAAGTTAGGCTTAAATCTCAAATAGCCTACATTCTACAAAATGTATCATAAAGAAAATAATCTTTTTTTCCCATCACCACTGATGGTAGAATGTTCTTTGCTTCGTAATTAATTTTTCAGAGAATCCAGGGCTGATATCCATTTGTAGATGCTCTTTATTACCGTTGGTATTTGGAGTTTTCTCTCCTCTCCCTATTCTATTATTAATCACACTGGAAATGTACTCATTATTTTGCAAAACAGAAAATGAGGGAGTGCAGAGTGTGGAAAGTATAATTTCTGCCCAGAGGAATTTACAGACTTGGTAGAGATTCTAGAAAAATTTGTTTTATAAAAAAAAAAATGGGTAAGATATAAAAATGAAGTTTGGGTGTTGAAATAGCATCCTTTGTGAGGATGGGGTGAACAATGTCCATAGAAGCATCTAGAACAGTGTTTCTCAGTGTGGGGTTCCTGGACCAGGAGCAACAGTATTGCGGGAGACTGGGTACTTTTGTTACCTCAGTTCTTATGTTGAACTAGGGTTCTCCATAGGATGGTGTCGGCAATGGAGCCTTTGGACTGACTTGGTTACAGGTAGATTTGCACCATTGTGAAAGAGACCCGGCATTCTCTCTTGCTCTTTCACCATGTGAGGACACAATGAGAAGACTAGTCTATGAGCCAGCAGTCAGGCCTTTCCCAGCACTGTACAAACAAAAGTTCTATTGTTTATAAATCACCCACTCTATGATATTGTGTCACAGTAACCCAAAAGGATTAAGTTCTTAATTAGTTAAGAATTAAGTAGACCCAGTCCTAGTATCTCCTCACCCAATGAATCGGAAAGTACAAGAGTGAGGGCTAGCAATCAGAAGTCCTGACTCACAGGAGTCACATGGAAACATAAGCAGCTGTGGCCATTGGCTTGCCCTCTGGGGGTAGACCCACTGACTGTGTGACTTCATCTTTATGTCAGCTCTGAGAGGTAGAAGGGGCAGGATACCGAGACTCATATAATTGGCTCAAGGCTACATACTGTGTAAGTGCTTAGAGCTGAGTATCTTGACTCTAAGGAGCTCCCCACCACTGATATGATGGCGTGTCCAGTCCTGGGTTGGGGGCGGTTCCTCTGCTTACAAGTGTCCTCTCAAGTATGGGGTTGGGTAGTAACTATGGAGACAAGCTAAAATGAATGGCTGCATTTGTCCTTTATACCAAACACTTACTCATTCTCTTCTGTGAGCCAAACTCTGCTCTAGGCAGTGGTGGAAGAGGCTGGCTTTGAAAGAACAGGACAGGCAGGGAAGAAACTTAGCCATGGTTAGGTACGACAAAGCTTCAAAAAGATATCAGGACAACCAAGTCAGTGTGGGCAAGTGGGGTATATTCTTGTTCTGCTGCATATAACAAGTCACTAGCCTGATAGATCCTTGACATAGTAAAGGCTGAGACTGACACTTGAGGGTGGAAGATTTAGGAGTTTAGCTGAAGAGAGTCCCAGACTAATAGGGAATCAGGAGCTCCGAACGCAGTTTTAGCTAGTTATACCATAGACAGATCCACAGGAAACTGTAAGTGTGGGGATGGGAGAAGGGGGTCTAATGTGATATCTCTGGCTTGCAGTATAGGCAACTGAGACATGAGAGAGCGAACCGTATTCTGAGATGGGAAATGCTGAAGATGGCTAAGGGAGTGAATAGGATGTGGTTAAGGGAAGATGAATAGCCGGCAATGGGGATATATTCATCTGGAGCTTAAGAAAACTGAGCTCTGTCCATGAGGACTCCCCCAACTTCACCTGAACATTAAGGTAGGGGCCTCCTTAGCCCTGATGAAATCAGTTCTTAATTCTCTCCATCTTCATGCTGTCCCCTTAAGATGCTTCATTCATTTTTAATTCATCATTTTGTTCCTTTATCTTATTTTAATCATTCATCATCCTCCCTGAGATAAAGGCCTAGGGGCAAAGACAATGATGTATATCAAAGTGTTTTGAAAAGCTCAAAATGCTCTTTAGACGCCTGTAATGAAACAAATCACTATCTGTCGATGGTGTTATGGATATTATGATTGTGAGCTGTTACATACAGACAAGAAGGCTGGCCTGTTCGTTTTCAACACTAGCACCCATTGGGATTGTCGGTCTTGTGCTCTTCATCCTCTCATGGGGAGTACTGTTTTTAAACGTGATGCCCACAGTGCAGTCTGCATTCTGGGCAGCTTTCTTATCTAGAACACTGGATGTTTTCCTCTAGTGTATTCCATATAGCATACATCTAGGTAGAGATGGGTGTTTGGGGATGCTGGACAATGGATAGCTCACTTTGAAGCTTGTGTCTAAAGGAAAGGCCATACTATCCACACAGACCATTTCCCTGTTGAGGCAACTGAGCTGTTTTCTCTACCTACCCAGTATTAACTTAATTGTCATACAATTCTAGTTGGGGTCACTCACAGGAAAAACCCTTTAGGTTCCTATTACAGGCAGTTAGCCACTGTGGGACATATCTGTAACTCCATCATGCTGGAGGCTGTGGCAAGGAAGTCATGAGTTGAAGGCCAGCCTGGATTGTGTAGCGATATCTTATATCAAAAAAGAAAAAGTGTGACTACGAGGCAGGCTCTTGCATGAATCATCTGGAATTATTTAAAAAACCTTGAAGACAATGGCACTGAGAAGTGTTACCCAGGTCATTAATTTGGAAAAACAAGAGGTACCATATTGACTCAGCCTGCAGGTATCAGTTTTAACAGCCTCACTACCAGCTTGCTGGTTTACTGAAAGAAACATCTAGTGCCACACAGAAAAGACTCTGCCACACTGTCGCCCAAGATCTACTTCCATGCCACAGCCACATGTTGGCCTTGGTTTTGTTCTCTGTAAGCCTTTCTGGTTATCTCAAAATCAGGGTGTTAGAACCTAAAGTTGTGTCTCTTCTCCTCTTGAAATCTCTCCCCTCCCTTCTTAAATCCCAGCTTAAGCCAGATCCCAGGCAGCTCTCTTCCTACCCCTGTTATAGGTTCACCAATCCATACAGTAAGTTGAATGATTGCACTGCCCAACGTGATTGCTGGTTCCTGTAAATCAAAGACCCGCTGCCTGAGAGCCCACTTCACTATAGTCCAGCAAAGTTCCAATTCCCCAAGTGGAAACTCACTCCACCCACGTGGTCAGAATTGCCTGCTCTGCAGTTGATTTGAAGGGCTCTCTTTCGTTCCCTTCACCTGAGGGCTGATTGCACGCTATATTTTATTTACATATTTATGGGTTTCTACTTGAAATGATATGTGTCTAGTTCTTTCTTTTCTCCAGAGGGATAAAACGGAGGAATTCAAATTGCTGAGCTCAATGAAGTGAGAGTAGTCATTAGAATTTAGTGAAAAGGATATGGGCCTTAGAGCCAAAGAGAATCTGGTTTTTATTTCAAGCGGGACATTTGCTAGCTGGATGACCAGGGATGTATTACCTCACCTTTCTGTGCCTCCACTTCTTTTCTTCCATTAAAGGGAGATTATAGTACAGCACCCCCCACCCCCAGAGCTTCAGTAAAGCCTGTGCCTAGAAGAGACACTTATAGAGCCTTTGATGAACATAAATTAGAATGGAATCTCAGACTTGGGAAGAGAGTTTTTAAGCGTGGATTAATTTTGTTCTTTGTACATGATGGATCATATCATAAGAACATTTCTCTAGTACTATGCTTAGAATAGAAGCTCTGATGTCTTAGGGGGAAGATGGGATGCTTGTGCAGTTTCCCTGGTCCTCTCTGAGTAGCTGTAATGATACCTGATGGTTGGGATAGAGTGCAGAGGGTGGGAATTATTCTTCCTCTGGGTTCTGTCCAGAGGCCCAGACAAGGTAGAGACACATGCCATTTAGATCCTTTTATCTTCTAGAATGCCAAGGAAATAAGAATGAGGCCTTGCCAGTTCAGAAAGAAAGTGGGATGGAGAGTCCTGAAACCCTACAGATAGTATCTTCAGGGGTCTCTTTTTCAAAGAGGACATTAGGGTCAGAGTAGAAAGATCTTTCATTCTAGAGAACAATTCTGTATCAGAGCAGAGAGTGAAAGACAAAAAGTACTTAGGTGTCTTGGAAAATAGACAAGTTCATCTCACTAGCCCCCTGGGACCTTTTGTTCATTGCTATAAGCTTTGCTGAACCATCTGTAATGTGATGGTGTGTGTTTGTCAGGGAGCAGATGTGGTATAATTTGACTTAGGGCATTGAACTAGCTTCTGAGTGAATGTTATTATGAATACAATCTCTTCCTCACTGCTGCCCTGCTCTATAGTCTAGGCGAAATCATCCATAAATCTTAAAGGAACATGGCAAGGTTAGCCAATAAAAAAATCAAATCCCCATCCCATCCAAAATGAAATAATACAATCAACAGATTTTTAAAGAGAAGTAGTGAAAACTTCAGACATACCATGGCAGGCTCAAAGAGACATTGCTGCCAATACAGTGCAAACTCAGACTGGAGACAACTGTGAAGATATATTATGCCACCATTTCCTCAGAAAGAGAGAAGAATTGGTTACATCATCCTGCTTCGTTTTCTCAGGTGTTCCTATACTGCCCTCTTTGTTTGTGGTATAGAACCATGGTCTGCTTTTACTTTTATCATTTCTAGAGCCTCCATGAGAACCAAAAAATGTCTCTCTGGGGCTCGGGAGTTCTATCTTCTCTTCTTGCAAACCCCTCTCCTCTTCAATCACACTCTGCCTTAGAGCCTTCCTGCCTTGGTTTATGAAAGAGGTGGCTGTAAGGTAAAGCCTTTTCTCTTAAAACCCACACTTCATAATCTCAGAGACGTTTTTACCCGACTCCCACTGGATTATTGTATAAAGAGAGTGTGGTGTTGGGAGGGTGTGGTGAGGGTCCAGCTGGGTACCTCTTCGCAACCTCTGGAAAGGATAGTTGGTGGCACCTTGATCTTCTCTGTAGAATATCAGCTTTTTAACCTGCTTATTAGTGGTCATAAAGAAAATTCCAAAGCAACAACAAGAGCATCCTTCCGTATCCTCCCACACTTACATTCTCTTGCAGCCTCTGCTTTCTAGAGGGTTGTGGCTTCCTAGAAGCTGAAGCACAAAGAGAAGCTGATCAATGCTACTCCAATCTCTCTCAATCTTAAAGGTTCAGATCTGAGGAAAAAATGACACACACACACACACACACACACACACAATGGCAATGAGAGCTGTGGTCTTATGATTATGGTTGATCTATGGGAAGTGGCACTATGAGGAAGTTTGGCCTTGTTGGAATAAGTGTGGCCTTGTTGGAGGAAGTGTGTCACTGTGTAGGTGGGCTTTGAGGACTCCTAGTACTCAATAGAGTTTTCTCCAGGCTACCTTTGGATCAAGATATAAAACTCTCAGCTCCTTCTCCATCAGCATGTCTGCCTGAATGCTGCCATGCTTCCTACCATGATAACAATGGACTGAACCTCTGAAATCGTAAGCCAGCCCCAACTGTTTTGCCTTTATAAGAATTGCCTTGGTCATGGTGTCTCTTCACAGCAATAAAATCTTAACTAAGACAAGAGCTAATACTGTTTACGTATCAAGATAATTCAGTGAAAACAGCCCCTATCTATATTAAAATTGGGGTCAATCACTCCTGAAGCTTTAAAAGCTTAAGATAATAACTACATCAGATAAATGATTATTCTAAAGCAGACACTGGCTGTCATCATGAATATCTGACGTCTACAACGTGTATAGCATGAAGTTGGCATCAGGTAGCTTGTAATTCTTGCCACAGCCTTCAGGGTAGGTATAATTCCCTCCAGTTGCTATGAGACAGATGACATGACCAAGGTCACACACCTGCCCAAGTGTCACAGCCAGGAAATGAGTCTTTAATATCTTGGTTTCTCTCCTGCTACTGTGGTCACACACCCACCAAATGCTGCACAAGGGGCCAGTATAAGACTCTTGCTGCCAAGCCTCACACCTGAATTCATTCCCTGGGGCTCAAATGGTGGAAGGAGACAATAGCAATTGCCACGAGTTGCCCTCTGGCCTGTGGATGAGTGAACACTGTTGCAGTAATATCTTAAATCGACAGCACCCAATCTAGCTTGTTCTTAATCTGCCACCATGTTCCCGAGTAGGCTAGGCCTCAGGTCACGAGCAGCTGTGTGTTCTCACTGCTGCCTCAGTTCAGGCTGCCAATGGCTCAGGCGGGCCAGAACACTGGCCCTGGCACCCACAAGATGCCAGCGTGGGAGATGGCTCTGCCTATCTACCATGTTGTCTCCACAAGGTTGAGCTGAGCCCAGACCATCCCGCCATCCACATGGTACCTGGTAGAAATGAGACTCTAATGCTTAGATTATCCAAAGGCTTTATATGTTTGAAAATGCTCAATAAACAAGATGCCTACACAATTGGAAGTGTTAACCATTTAACTAACCTAGATATAAGTTATTACCCAGGACTGCTCTCTATACATGCAAGGTCATCCATGGTTCCTACATCTCTCTCCTTAGCTCCTCCTCTTCCTTCTCCTCTTCCTCTCCTTACTCCTCCCACCTTAACTCCTCCCAACTTGTGGGGAAAATATGCCACTACAGAACACAGAGAAAATAAATTAGTAAAATTAAACAACAACAACAACTTTAAAACAACCTAAGCAAAGGAAGGCTTGTTTTGGCTTCTGGTTCAAAGTCATAGTCCATCATGATGGAGAGATCAAGGAGGCCAGAGTGACTGAAACAACTTCTCCCATCATACTGGTAGTCATAGGTTAGGGGCCAGGGGAGGTGCTGCCCAATCTCCTTTGATTTTCTACAGTCAAGGATTCCCATAATGGCAATGGACCTGATTAATATGGTCTTCACAGATCAATTATCACAGGGGATATCCATATCCTCATCTCCCAAGTGATTCTAGATCCCATCAAATTAACTAACGATGAGGAGCTACAAATCTGATATTATTCGATATTATACCCAGAATTCAGTGTGATTACTAAAGCATCATATACTATGACCAAGTGGGGCTTCTCCCAGAATATGGTGAGAGAAATTCTTTAATATCAGGAAAACTACTGGTGTAATGTTTCTTTCTAGTGGTCAGAGAATAAAACCATATGATCCTCTCAGGAGAGGCTGGGGAGTAATCTGAAAGAAATTCACCCTTCATTACTGATCAGAATCCTTAGTGAGCCAGCAATAGGAAGACGCTTTCTTATTTCAAGCGGAAAATGTTCTTATAGTCTTAAAGCCCAAGAGACTAAAGCAAACTTTAAAAAAAAAAAAAAAAAAAAAAGGAAGAAAAAGCTAGTAGAAATACTAATGTATTTCAGTCTTGTAGTTGGACCAAGCAAATAAATAAAAATCAATAGTTACATGCCAGTAATAAGTGATACAAAACAAAATGAAATATATCATATTCCCAAACACAATTAAAATATAAATGCTTACAAAGAAAGTCAGAAAGGCTCAGATTCTATATGAAGATACACACACCTCTGGAATTTTATTGAGGATGATTAAACAAGACTGGAATAAGTGGAGCCATATATCATGCTGCTGGATTAGCAAATTTAGTACTGTGAAGATATCATTGTTCTCAAATTAATTTATAGGTTTAATATAATTTGCAATCAAACTCCTAATGCGGTTCTTTTTGGAACTTAACAAAGCAATTTAAAAATTGATCTGAAATAATAGCCAGGGGGTAGTAATCCAGACCATTTAGAAAAAATGGCATGAGGAGGAGATTTCTCTGAGATAAAAATATTTATAATCACTATAATAATTAAAATTCCCCCACTCCACAAAGAATACAATCTATGGAAAACAGGATTTAGAGTTTTATCTGACTGTGTAAGTTCTTAATAAATTGCCCATGTTTAATACATAGTACATAGCATAAATAATTTGGGAAATTAAATTTTGGTATATATCATGATATACTAAATAGATTACCGATAGATTAGGCACTTAAAAGTATAGATAAAGGTAATAAGTAAGAGAAGATAAAGAAGGGATTTTTTTTTTTTTATTAGGCAGGAGTTTCATTTTCTTAAAAGTAAGCAGAACCACCATCAAGATTGTGCTTATTAAAGTTTACTATTCAGGAAAAATGAAAGAGAAGGGACACCTTTGGTGGGTACTGACGGTAGCCAAACATCAAATGGGTTAACAGGTTGTGGGAAAAGCTTCGACAATATGAGAACCAAGGGCAAATACCCATGTAGAAAGGGCTGTGGTCACTAAGATGTAATCGTGTTGATAGTTAAGCTGCTGAGTGGCATAAAGAGATCCATGCAATAAACATGTCAATGGGCAAGGCTTGGGGATGACTTAGTAGGTGAAGTGTTTACCATGTAAGAATGAGGGTTAGATTCTCAGAACCCATGTAAAGACCTGGACTATTGACGCACATCTTTAATACCTGTTGGGGACCCTGGACCACCATCCTAGCTTATAAAAATTGTAAACTGCTTTTATGAGGAACTGCCTCCTCTGGGAAAAAACCTGACCTTTGACTAAAGAAGATTCTCTTGCTCTGTCAAGAGATAAGCCCAGGGAGCTACCCATTGTTCCAAGAGAACCTCAGAGAGTCTCCTGCAGTTAATCAGTAGCAGGTTAGAAAGATAGGCTCCCTCAGATCTCAGGTCTCAGTAAACTTAAAGAAGTAACTTTAAGTAATTAACTCAGTAAACTTAAAGTCTGGCATTTCCTGGGAGCTGGAGAGGTGGCTCAGCTATTAACAACATGAACTGCTCTTCCAGAAGACCTTTGTCCCCCCTTCCCCTTTCCCCAAGTCTATATATTGAAAATCACCCTTGCATTAAAGGAACCTTGACAAAATTCCTGCAGGGTCTGTGTCTTCTCTCTCGGCCCATGTTTCCTTTCAGGTGAAGGTCCACTCTGACAACCCACAAATAACCAAGGCCCGCGGGTCGGGTCAAATACCAGCACTGTGTAGGGTGGAGAAAGATGAACTCCTGGAGCTCATTGGCCAGCCAGCTTAGCGGAATCAGTTACCATCAAGTTCAGCGAGTTGCTGTCTCAAATATTAAGATGAAGCGCAGTTGAGGAATATTCCTCATGTCAACCACTGTCCTACATACACGCACATGTACATGCACACACACAAACATCTGCACACATGCGTGCACACACACACACAGAGAAACATTTATGTGCACCACACGTGCACATACACAGATAAGAATGCTGAAATACCCAATAAAATGTTAAGTGTTGTAGTTAATAAAATGTTTTGTTTTGTTTTGTTTTTTTTACCTGTAATGTTATAAGAGTCTGTGTTTTGATTAATAATAACCAGCATGGTGAAGAAACAACAAGGTGAGCTCTTCTTTTTAACACTATATTTTCTTCATTAATTAATTAGTTTATTTACATCTACATCTTTACATCTACATCACAGACCACCCTCCCTCCTCTCATCTTAGTCACACACTCACAAACCCCTCTCCCTTTAGACCCTCCTCTTCTCCTCAGGAAAGGGGGAGTTCCCTATAGGTACCAACCCTCACTGGCACATCAAACAGTGGTTCTGCAGGTGGGCTGACTGGCACCGGCACTGAGTAGAGTTCCCTAATTTTTTTCTAACAAAATAATCAGAATTCTCAGAGTTCTACATGAAGGCCATCACTGCATTATTTATAAGGGCAAAACCTTGCAAATCACGTAAACTGAACCACAATAAGAAAATACTTAAATAATATGTGGAACACGCACACGGTACAGTTTTCTGCTAGATTGTACAAACCACATTCCCAATGATAGTATTCAAGCTAGAAGATGAAAAATTCAGCTTACAAAACTGCTCTTCTGGGAGACCCTGGTTTGGTTCCTGGCTTCTTTATGATAGTTCACAACTGTCTGGTAATTCTAGTCACAGGGGATTCAATACTGGCTTCTTCCAGCACCAGATGTGCCCATGGTGCACAGACACACATGCAGGCAAATCACCTGTGCACATGAAAACAAATATGAATTAAAAACTATATATGTAAATATTGTCTCAATGTGGAGTAATTTATCTGAGTGAATTGCGAAGTATAGAGGATAGCCCCACTCTGTATCCCACCAGAGATAACCAGAGCCCAGGGTCCTCTATCACACCATCCTAGAAGTTTGAATCCTTCCTTTCAACTATAGTTTCCAGAAGAAGAACAAAAAGCCACATCTATGGTAAAGATTTTTATAAGGAACAGACCTGATAGAATGAATAGCTACATATTAAAAGGATATTTATTAGAACAACTTGCAGGCTGAAGCCTAAGCAATCCAACAGTGGGTGTCTCCTGGTAGACAGGCCAAGAATACACCAGTTATTCTGTCCATGGAAGTGGATGTTTGAGCAGTCTTGATTTGGTGGTGGAGTCCCCAGAGAATTCCTACAGAGCCACTGGCTGATGGTCCTTTTGAGATCCTTAAGCAATAGTTTCTAATACCAGCAAAGGAATACCTCAGCAACAGGAGAGATGAACTGGACAGCAAGAGTGGGGTTCGCACGCAAAAATCAAAGGCTTCTTTTATCCATGTCCTATTATGTGAGTTCTCATCAGAGGTGTGGCCCAGGTGTAGGTGGGTCTTCTGACTTCAGATGATCGAGATTTGGAATATGTCTCCCCACTTCAGGTAATGCACTCAAGGATCCTTAGAGGTATGCCCTGGTATGTAGGTCTTACCTGATTCTGGATGTAGTCAGTCAAGTTAACAACTAAGATTAGCCATTATACCTTGGTTATTTTTGTTTGTTTGTTTTGTGTGTGTGTGTGTGTGTGTGTGTGTGTGTGTGTGTGTTGTGTGTGTTTGAGATAGTATCTCACTACAAATTAACTCTGTAAACTAAACTGATTTTAAATTTGGCATCCTCCTGCCTCAGGAGGATGGATCTCCCAAGCAATGGAGATTTCAGGTACAATCTATCTAGTCATACTGCAGTCATGTTATGTATGATTCAAAGCAGTTGACTTGCTCCAGGCTCTAGTTCTAAAGATCTCTGCACGTTTTGCATTGAGTTGAACAATGGGTTGGGATAGGGTGGCTAATTTTGAGACTCAAGGTTTAAGTGGGGAAAAAAATCCTTAATATGTTTTCAGTATACCTGTTTACACACACACGAGAGAGAGAGAGAGAGAGAGAGAGAGAGAGAGAGAGAGAGAGAGAGAGAGAGAGAGAGAGAGAGAGGAGAGAGATTTTGAAACTATAGCCCACTATAAATATTTTCTCTTTGTTTCACTAAACTGCATAAAACTTACACAATTAAAAGTGCCTTCCCCTTAGGGTCAAGTGTGTCTATTAAAGAATGGTTATAAATCATAAAACATTCTGTACAAATGTGAGAAGTTATTTTTAATTAAGCTTAACAAATCAGTGGTATTTTTGAGAAGCTACAGGCTAGTTCCACATTGCTAAGTCCCTGAGCTGCAAACGGATCAAGAGCTGGTCCACTGAGGGCTTTGTTTTCAAGGTTCATCTGACTTTGGACACAGATCCATTGGCCTAGCACAATTTGCTCTACTGCTCTGAATCACATCACCACCTGTTAACCAGGGATACTATTGCTACATTGGAAAGGAGTGAGAGGTATTGATGAGAACTAGGAATACACTTGTGAACTTACCTCTCTTTACCTGTTTGTACCTCTGCAAGGCATGAAGCAGATATATCATCACCATCACTAACAAGACCAGAGAGCTTAAGAGATTTCCTCTGAGTCACACAGTCCTCTGAGTCCTGGAGTCTGAGTGCAGAGGGCCCTGCCTTTAACTTCCCTGACAGTATTACTCTGACGTTGGACATTGGCACCTAGATTTAGCAGAATCTTAGCCCATGGGGGCTTGTAGTGCTTTAAAACCCTAGAGATAGTCACTACTATCCACAACTTTCACCAGCCAGCTGTAAGCCCTTCACTGCTGTGAGTCAAGGGACAAAGGGAAGATGACTTCTACATCCACAAAGGAACTTACAGTCACAGGTAGGGGTACATCAGACTAGAAGGAAGCCCCAGATGCATTATTCACCATGGAGCATTCTGAAATGTTAAGTCCCTATCACACACAGAAGGATGGTAAAGTTACTCAAAGCACAAGTCTGGCTTGGTATGGAGAGGATGCGCAATGACTGTGAAAGAGGCCCTGGAGAGCTCTTCCATGGTTTCCATTTTACAGGCACCAAGGGCTTAACCCGAGTGTCATTCTGAGCGTCAGGAAGGTGGGTGTACCAGGAGCTAGCCTGAGGGAGCAGGTGAGAGAATTGGAGTGGGTCTATAAGGCCTAGGGGACAGGATACCCATCCTTTACTGTCATGTAGATACCCCCTCTGAAACACATCAGTGGCAACAGAGGGTGAGTCTTCCAGCCAGCTGGGCTGAGGGCTGAGAGCAGATACAGCCAAATCTGGGATCCACCCTTTTTCCTCTTGCCCTTGAAATAACAAATTATCAAGTTGTTATAAGCTGAAAACAACTTCTGTAGCAAACTAAAATATATCTCATATTCCAATTAGAGGAGTTTTTGCTTGTGAACATCCCTTCGTGTCACTGACATAAATCTTATGGCACCATGGCCTGTGTGTCATATGTGACCCCTGCCTGTCACTCACCATCCCAAAGTAAATATTTTATAGGTTTGTATGGAATTTTCACTCTGTTTGAATGGCTCTGTGGTGACCCAGGAGTCTAATTACCCTAATTTGCTAAATGATTCCTATATAGCTATATATTTAGGCATTCCAAAACCTTGCCTTACTGTCATCCTATAGCCTTCTGCTTGAACGATTTTCCTTAAACAAAGTTTCAAGGAAGATATTATAAGACAGAGACATCCTTATGGTTCTTGCTATGCTTCACAGATTGCTTCCAATGATATGAGCAGTTCAGTGCAAGCTTGCCAGGATTGTGTACTGTCAATTTGTTTAATTTTGCCCATTTCACAGGCAGAAAACTGGAATCTCAAGTCTACTTTAATTCACCTTTATGTCCCAGAACCTAGGGCCTGGTGCATTCTACCACTAGGCAAGCATTCTGCATCTCTCCTATGCTTCTTATTTTGAGACAAAGGCCTCACTAAATTGCTCAGGCTAGCTCTGAACTCACTTCTTAGCCTAGGCTGACCTTGAAGACCCTCCTCCCTTTAAACTCCCCTTCTCTCCAGTCTCTTTGTCTGTATTCTTTTTCACCTTGCTTATGTGTGCCAACCACTTCCATCTTTTTCCTCTTCCTCAGAAGTACAGGGTAGAAGATACATGTAGCTCAGTGGTAGAGCAAATACTTACTATGAGCAAAAGCCTAAGTTTGGTCTCCAGCACCACAAAACAACTAATTAATAGCAAACATTTGCTGCAAACTCTTTCCATCCTGGGGTCTTTGCCTGAGCTATTCCTTCTCCATGCAACATTCCCTTTATGTGTCTTTGTCCCTAACTAATTCATTATTATCCTTTGCGTGTCAGCTTCATGTTGTGATCTTAGCCAGCCTCTTCTACACACTCCTTTTAAAGCACTTAAATCACTGTCCATCTGCTCATTTCTGTATATGTTTGATTATCATATGTCATTTCCATTTGATGGTACATCTCCAAGGATAGAGCTCCCTGCTCTTTTCTGGCTGGAATTGTATATAGACACTCAACAAATGAGTGTCAAATGCATGAAGGTTGTTAAGAGGTCTGTGCACACTGGAAACACATTTATAAGTCAGAAAATACACAGTCATAAATGAAAATGGCCCATGTAGCATCACTCATGGAATAGATGTTGCCAAGGTGGCATTTTAATGGCCTTCCATGACTGAATCATTAATAAATGTGGCTCTTGGTCTTGATAGGGGTGAGTTCACTTTGCTTTCAAGTATTGACAAGTTATCAGGCCGGAATGTAGCATGACCCATAGAGAACAATAGGATGGACACTGAATGGGACTGCCATTATGCCATAATGAATGTGGGCTCACTTTGGTCTTTGATATGTGGTGAGGTTTCTACTTTGCTTCTCAAGTATTTGACAAGTTATTCCAGGACCCGTGGGAAGAGATGGTAAGACAGTGACCCATAGAGAACACATAGGATGGAACACTGGAATGGGACGTGCCATTATTGCCAAGCCAGAGGCTTTGTAGACACAGAATCAACACAGTGGGAACTCACTTTAGGAGGAGAGCACAGCCCTGTCTGTGTGTGGCAGCACTGTAGGTAAGAGCATTGACCTTTCTAATTTCCCATTGTTCTTTCTGAACCAGATCTCTCATGATCTTCATAGTAAGCTGAGATTAACTCAGTGATCACTCTTAATCTATACAGGGGGTAGTCCTGGGAGTATAGGGATTAATAGTCTTATTATTCCAACTGGAATTTTATGATGGTTATGAACAGCCCCTTCTGGCTCCATATTCTTCTTCCTCTGCCCTCCACCTACTACAGAGCTTTCTGTAGTCTCTGAATCATGGATTAACCAGATAATGGGAGGGGGGTTGGAAACCATTGGATAAAGGAAGCAGGAATTCTGATTAATTGAAATGTTCTTTTTTTATTTGAAGGTTAAGCAGCAGATGCATTTAAACTTGACCCATAGCGTTTTATATGGGATAGTATATGAACTAAACACAATAATATTGAGCCCAGAGGACTAGCCCTGAGAAGAAAGAAGTCAATAATATGACTCTCAATTGCCTGTTACAGTTGGTATGGGTTTGACTACGCCTATACCCACTCAAAGAATTTAATCAAGATCTTGGTGTCTTAGACATTCAAAGACATTAGACACTTCATGGATATTAAAGAGCCAGTATTCTGTCTTGAACACAGTAGATGCTATGTATGCTAAGGATGGACCTCAGTCTCTGGCTGCACATCTGGTAGATTTCACACTAGATATATATACATCCTCAGTTAGGCATCATTATCAAGCTGTTCTGTATTGTGGGGGAGTTGGGGTTCTAAAAGAGTGAGCAATGGGACCCTTGTAATATGCCACGCAAAATACCCTAAGAATATAGCACTCGATTCTGGCCATATATTGTCAAGGACATAGGATAAGAGATTTTATGTGGGATAGTAATGGGCCCTGTGGGGCTGGGCTGTGAAGTCTGGATGGCAGCCTGGGGTGCTGACTATGATGTTTTCTTGCGAGCTAGAGAGCCTCTAGCGCTCAGAGCTGTTCAGACATCTGCTGCACAGAGTAGAAAAGCAAAAGAAGGTGTTTGCATCTTCCTGGCATGGTGATGGTGATGAAAGAAATATGTCTTCATTTTTATCTTGGAAGACACAGAAAAGAAAAAAAACCCCACTAAAGTAGAATTCTAAAATAGCCCATAAATTCCACTATTTGGACATATCCATTCCAAATTTCAGCATAGTTCTTTGCATTATGGCTTTTGTTTGTTGTTGCTTTGTTTCTCAGATGCAAACCCATCCATCTCCTTCCCCAAATTTGAGCCAATAGATAAATATTCTATGACTGGAATTTTTTATTGAGCACTATTTGGTGTGATGGTTGATCTTTCTTGTCAACTTGGCTGGATTTAGAATCAGTATAGAAACACATCTCTGGATGTAGCTTTCAGAAACATATATCTGAGGAAGGAAGGACCATCTTGAATGTGGCATCACCATGTCATGGCTTGAGACACAGGACTGCATTTAAAAGGACAAAGTAAGCTGAGCATCAATGGTCATTACTTTTTTGCTTCCTGATTGATGACATTCTGTGACCAGCTTTCTTGTGTTCCTGCCCTGCCTGCCCTGCCTGCCCTGCTGTGATGGACTGTATGCCCTCAAATTGAAGCAAGATAAATCCTTCCTCCCTTCAGTTGTTTCTTGTCCATATGTAATCATAGTTTTGTATGATTTTCATTATTTCTGGATTCCATGTTTGCACATTTATTTACCCACAAAATGTACCTGTAAACACCATTATCAATGCCATAGTTCCTTCTCTGTCATTACATCCCACATAAGTACACACCAAACATTACAAAGTCTGAGTTGGTTAATACACATATTCCCAATACAGGCCCAGCTAGACATAAAGTCTGCCTTCTTATTGTAGCTTTATACTGTAAATATCATCATCTTGGTGAATCCCTGTATGTAACATTTTCTCTATTTTGGTGCTTTTTTGATAGGGACTCTTATTTAAAATGTAGTGGTGAAGTGCCATCTGATGTCCCAGAAGGCTAGGATGTACCTTCCAGAGACACAGGTATGCTGAATGAGCTCCATTCAGGCATGAGCTACTGTGCTTGTTGTCTGTGAGTTCAATATTAATGAATCAGCAATGTCTATTAAACAAGGTGTCCATAAGCAGAAGCACACACATAAAACGGGGACATATATCTATCAGTTGACAATAATGTTGTGACTAGAGGAACATAACCTCGCATTTCCTTTAGGAACCCATGGTACCATATTCTGTAATTCAGGGCAACTTTATTGAAAATTGCCTTGAGGAACAAGAATCAGCTATATGTCTGTGCTGTTCAGTAGACGAGGACAATCAGGAATGGGGACATATGTTTAGGTTTTTTGGCTTCAGTTATTTGAAACTATTAGATAAGCATAATTTCAAGACAAAATAACACCATTGCTGTCACAGAGATGCAGAGATGAGCATGATTTTATTTAATTCATGAATGAGGAAACTGATGAGTTAGTCAGCAGAGAGGATAACTTGAAGACCAGAATATCTGCATATCAGGAATATTGAAATGAATATGCAAATCAAGCAAAACTGGCCTTTTTCTTTGGGGGGAAAGTTGTCCCTCTTCCAGAAAGAACCATTTGCATGTCTATAGACAAGAATTATGCTGGATTGCTCTCTCAGTTAGCTACAGTTTCCAGAGTTCCCACAGCTCTATAGACTCAGCATCAGATAACGGGAGAGCAGGACTAGAGACAAAGCATGTGTCCAATAAAGCATCATTTTTTTTTTTTTACCCCACAGAATTCTAATAAATATACTTAACCTACTTAGAGTATGTAGAAGACAAAGAAGCTGACTCTGACGAACACCAACACTGTACGGGTGGGTTGCAGAAGCAGAGCCTGAAAAGAAGGTGATTCAGAAGAGGGACACAACCAGGACACAGCCTTAGGGTCAGTTGCAAGACTGAGGATCGACAATTGTTAACTGTCTGAGGAACCACACTAAGATATGTCAAAACACCTCTTAAACCTGGCAGCATAGCAGTCAGTAGTGACAGCACAGACAGCTTTTATAGGACAAAGCAGGCACAAGTGGTATGAGTGGGTGGAATGGAAACAGAAAGAAGAATTATTTTAAGTCTTGGCATGCTGTCATATGGATGTGCAATTGATTATGTCACAATTTTGATTCCTGGATATTTAAGTCTTTTTAAATATTTAAAAATTACAATTAATATCTTGATATATATATGTATTATATATATATATATATAATGTATATATATGTGTGTGTACATTATATATGTATACATATATATATATATACATACATACATATACACACAGAGACTCACGTGCATATATACACACATACATCCCTAATTTTTCCTTGAATAAATTCCTAGTAACAGCTGAGTCACTGAGCCTTTCAATACTTGGTTTGTTCTTTTTAAAAAAAGTATCAGTTTACACCTAGCCCTCAACTATGGACAATGTCTTTGTTAGGTTGAACACGTGTGTCTGTCGCTATTGTGAGCCTGAATTCTTGCTTTATTCCTTTGTATCTCCTGAGACAACTCTGCAAACAAGTAGTTTGGTGTTCAGAGCTGATAACCGATGGCTTTTATTTCTTATCACTAATTATAAGTCACAGCCGCTAATTTGGTTATTTGGTGTAGAATCAATTCTGTCCCTTGTTGGCATTCATACTGTTAAATATTGTCAGGTTGTTATCTTTCCTTTTTACTCAGGTGAGCCAGGCTCTGATTGAGCACCTCACATCTTCTCCTTTTCTTTGTCCATTTTCCTCACAGCCTTCCATTTTGTAACAGCTTGCTTCCTCTTAGGCCTTGACCACTGCTCTATATTCAAGAAGAGTCTTGTCTTTCATAGATTGATAGAAGGACTTTCTACCTTTATGTCCCTGAAGTTGCTTTCCCTCTGTGATTTCAAAATCAAATTTCTTTTACTAGCTAATTTGCCTTGAAGACTTTCCTAGAGTTACATGCCTGTTTTCTTGTCTTGGACTTCTGTGCTTGGTTGTGTGTATAGGACTGTACTTTGCATAATTCTGTTCTCATTATACAAGCTGTCCCAGGACAGCTTACCAGTTCCTGTGGCGTGAAACCATGAATTTGTCCTCTTCTCTCCTAAGACCCTGTCTACACAATGAAGTGCTTTCCCTACGATCATGTACCCACCTCAACATTACACATGATGCCCCTTTCATGGTTTCCCTCCTTCACTTGCCTTGTGTCCACTTGTCTGTCTTAGTTCTATTTGGTAAAAAAGCAGCCTGTTTCTGTCTAGTTCAGAAATTGGGAGTCATTTGGAATTTTCCCCTATTCTCCTTTCCCTTCACGTCCAAGTAGCGAAAATATTGTGCATTTCTTTTCTTTATCCTTACGTTGGTCCCTTATTCTCTGATTTTACTCTCCCACCCACGGACAAAGCCTGAGGACCCGTTGTCATAAGACATCCTGTTTTCCCTTTTATCTTACACTTATCACCAACTGTCTTACAGGTATATAGAACCTGGAAAGTTTTTAAGGTAGATCATCACTGTTTCCTTTCATCTTCTAGTAAATTAAGTTGGATTTTCCAAATTAAATTTTATTTTTCTGATTTATTTTGTTATATCCTAGTGGATTTTCTCAGGCTAGGATGGGAATATACATATTCAATAGGTTCAAACACAAAATGGTGCTATTGAATCTATTGGATTGTCACACTGAGGTGACCCTCAGTATGACTAAATGATACAGCACACAACAGACAAACACCTACAAGCTTGTAGTGAGCCTACTCCAAGAGGGAGCAGTCTGACATATCTAGGGCAGGATTTTCTCAACTGGTGTGTATGTCTGTCTGTGTGTGTGTGTGTGTGTGTGTGTGTGTGTGTGTGTATTTGCTGAACATCTAATCCAGAGACTTAAATATTTCAGGGAAGTACTCTACTACTGAAACTATGTCTCTAGCCTAAGAAATTTAATTTAAATGCATAGCACAACAGCACAAGAAGAGATATCTCTCCATTTCCTTAGCACCTGTCATAGTGATACCTGTTCCTGGTGTGGTGGACTGTGGGACCTTTGAAGGTCTTCTGTGCAAAGTGTGACCTAGATTCATGCTCTTTGCTGTGTATCAGCAGTATAGCCATAGACAAGTTTACTGGACTTTGTAGGACCTCTTCTATTAGTTGGAGTGACAGTCTGGCTCTTGTGAGGCTGTCTGCACATAAGCAGCTTTATGAAGAGTGGCTCATACATTCAGAACATGACCAGTGACCTAAGAAGATGATAGGTCTGAAGAGCTGGTTTTGATTGGCTATTCTGGACCTCATGGCACCTGCAATGAGGCACCCTTGGGATCAGCCATAGCCATCGCCAAAGAAACCCTTTGGAAGAACACCTTCAAGCTCGTAGTGAGCCTTCTCCAAGAGGGAGCAGCCTGACATATCTGGGGCAGGATTTTCTCAACTGTTGTCAGGGTCCCTTTGTCGGATGGTCTCCCTCAGTCCCCTTTGTTTGTCTGCCTTGGGAGGCATATGCTTTCATTGCAATTCATCCTCCTGTGCAAGGAGGAGCCTGTCTACCCCACTGCTGGACCTTCCCTCCCTATTGCTAATTGGGAACCTGCTTCTCCCTATTCCAAGTGCCACCACCCTTCCTGGGACAGTTAGCTGAACCATGCCAACACATAATATAGCACCATATAGTCCATACTTTACATAAATACAATTCTCCCCCACTTTTGTCTTTACTGCCATTCAAAGGCCTTCATGAGATTTTCCAACTTTTCCTGTTCCATCCAGCCCCCTTTCTCATTCAGCTTCATGGCCTGGAGCTTTCTGTGCCCATAGGAATGTTTTAGAGCCTGGAGGGGCAGGATATGAACTCAAGCATGTGTTGACAAAACTGTATGATCCAAATAACAAGCATTTAATTTTCTCTATAATATATTGAATTTTCTTCATACATTAATATATATATTTCAAAAATTTCATTTCTTTTAACAGTAAACTATAGGTTAGCTTTCCTCACACAAAGAATTCTCAAAGTCCAAAGTGATTAGAAAAATCAATAGGCACTTAAAACTGATTAAGTTATGGAGAACCAAATGATATTAAAAGCAAATTTATTTTATGAACATTGCAAAATTATGACAAAATTAAAACTAGTGTTGGAAGAAGAATGTAATATGTTTTATTATGGTTTGATAGAGAGTTTCAAAACTGCACTGGCCTTTGAAGATCAGGTTCAACCTTGGGACTCCCTTTGTCTTTTCTGTCTGCTTCTGTCTGTATTAGCTGCCCCTTGCTATACCTTTGCCTCTGTAAACTATAGGACCACCTACCTTTTTCTTTCCCCAACATTTAGTTCTATAATTGATGGTGTCTCCAATTTACTGTCATCCCTACAAGGTCTCTGTGATGCTGAGTTTACATATTAGAAATCTAGTGAGGAGCACAGGGCTTTTTTGACCTAATGTAGATTGTTTTATTAATGGAGAGCATGGGTTTGTCCCAAGTGGTTGTCATCAAGAAACTGTTGGTATACTCAGAGGTGGACTTGAGTATTGTCCATCTCAGGTGACCCACCACAGGCACTCCATGGGAACCAAAAGATGACCTATTCAGGAAATTGTGCTGAGTCACATGACATGACGCAGAGATAGGGAGAAGATAGAGATGAGAAAATAACCCTTGGTAAGTATTCAGACCATTGATATTGACCTTATCCAAGATGTCACAGCTACTAATTTCCCCTGTGTACTCCATAGAAGATAAGAGAGGCTACAGTAGGCAGGATCAGTTCTAACAGAGTAAATGGGATTTCTAAGCCCCATGAGAAAAGGAGTGGTGGGGAGGAACATGGTCCAAGAAGAAACCAGGGTATGACCTCCAATGATAGAGCAATTCCTGGGAGCCACAGTGGTCTGGGGGAATCTTAGGGAGAAGGACTCACAAAATCTCCAAAACATTGGTACTATAGTATCCAATATGGCTTGACGGTAAGCAAGTGCCCAGAGATGTGTTCCTTTAATAAAAGGCTGCTTGTCACAGCCATGCACATAGTATTGTGGATTCAGAGCAGATAGTTCCCCTGAAAGACTTTCTGCAGCTGCCTTGATTTCTTAATGAATGTTTAATGGATATGTTTTGGTCATTAGAATAGAATAGAAACAGACTATATGGCAGATCTGTTACTTACATTCTCTAACTGAGTATTAATAGCAACCTAAGAATAGAAACATCTCTTAAATATATTACTTTTATTTATTTGTATGTGGAAGAGGAATAGATGCCATGGGAAATCAGAGGACAGCTTGTAAGTGTTGGTTCTCTGCTTCTACTGTGTGGGGTCTAGGAATCAAACTTAAGCCTTCAGACTTGGCAGCTAGTGCTTTTAGCTACTGAGCCATCTTGGTGGTCCAATATCATCTCTCTTTAATTTATTTTAGATGAAGAAAAAAACACAGAGAAGAAACCCTCTTCCTATTGGCTGCAGGGTTGATTAGGGTCAGTACAGAGGACCTGAGCCTTTGTCTAAAGCTCCTGCTTCCCTACTTTGTAAGGCCACCTCACCTGAATACCATCAGAAATGTTCTGGAAACAAGAGATTTTTCCTTGGTGGTGAGAAACCTCCCAGGGCTTGTAGTCACACCACACAGATCTCAGATCTGGCCCTCTTTCTGTCTCATAATGGTTCTTGCTACAGACTTGAGACCCTCTGCCTTCTCATCTGCAAAATGGGAGTACATATGACTATTTGACAGACTTAAAACGGGAAGATGGACAATTTCACAGCAGTGTTTTAAATGGCTGCTTATATTATGTCCATATTGTTTTGTTTTCTTTGGTTCCGTGGTTGAACCCTGGGCCTAGACACACTAGGCTACTGCTCTACCACTGAGCCACAGTCCCCAACCCACACATATTTTTTTATTTTCACTTTGGCAACTGAGGAGGTTTGACCGTGTTCATTAATTCTATTTGATTCACTTAAATCTGTGTCCGTTGTCTTGTTTGATCTCACAATTTGCAAACATCTCTCCACAAGTGCTCTGCTGTCTCACAATAGCATGCATAGAACCCAGGTTTCCTTATCTAAATGTCTTTTGGTACCTGAACCACTTGTAATCATACAGTGTCTAAATATAAAAGCCATTTTGTTGCACATATGAAAAGACCCACTTTGAAACTGGGTAAAGTACCCTTTATTTAGTGTGATTTTTGGAGGAAGGGGCATTATTTTTGAAGAGCTTCCTTAGAGAAATGGAAGTTTACATACTTCCCAAGAGCTGGAGCGTCCTAGGATGTCTTTTTTTTTTTTTTTTCAGTTTTTTTCTATTTCTTTTTTTTTTTTTTTTTTCTCTTTTTTTTTTTTATTGAAAAATTTTTTATTTTTTACATTTCAGATGTTCTCTCCTTACCCCATTTCCCCCTATCCCTTCCAGGAACTCACTATCCCTTCCCCCCTCTTCCCGCCTCCACGTTGGTGTACCCCACCCACCCTCCCTGTACCTCACCTCCCCACCCTCGAGTATCCCCCCCCACGACGTCCAGCCTTCATGGGTCAAAGGATCTCTTCTCCCACTTATATATAGCTCCCTTGCCTATATAGCTGGAGCCTTGAGACCCTCCCTAAGCACTCCCAGGCTGGTGGCTTAGACCCTGGGGGCTCTGGTTGGTTGGGATTGTTGCTTTCCGCATGGTGTCGCGAATCCTCTCAACTCCTTCAGCCTTCACTCTTATCTTCTCCATTGGGAATTCCATGCTCAGTTTAATGGTTAGCTGTGAGCATCTGCCTCTGAGTATGTCAGACTCTTGCAGACCTCTAAGGAGACAGCTATATCAGGCTCCTGTCAGCGTGTACATCCTGCCATCCACATCAACCTCTACCTTTGGTGACTGCACATAGGATGGATATCTAGGTGGAATAGTCTGTAGACTGTCCCTCCTTCAGTTTCTGTCCTGCACTGTGTCTCCTTATTTGCACCCTTGAGTATTTTGTTACTCCTTCTAAGAAGGACTGAAGGCTCCCCTATTTGGTCATCATTCTTCATGAGCTTTATGTGGTCTGTGAGTTGAATCTTGGGTATTTCAGGCTTCTGGGCTAAAATCCAATAATCAGTGAGTGAATACCATGTATGTTCTTTTGTGATTGGGTTACTTCACTCAGGATGATATTTTCTAGTTCCATCCATTTATATATGAATTTATCAAATTCATTGTTTTTAATAGCTGAGTAATATTCCATTGTATAAATGTACCACATTTTTGTATCCATTCCTCTGTTGAAGGGCATCTGGGTTCTTTCCAGTTTCTGGCTATTATAAATAAAGCTGCTATAAACATAGTGGAGCATCTATGCTCTAAGATCAAGAATTGACAAATGGGACTTCATAAAATTGCAAAGCTTCTGTAAGGCAAAGGACACTGTCAATAGGACAAAACGGCAACCAACAGATTGGGAAAAGATCTTTACCAATCCCACATCCGATAGAGGACTAATATCCAATATATACAAAGAACTCAAGAAATTAGACTCTAGACAACCAAATAACCCTATTAAAAAATGGAGTAAGGAGCTAAACAAAGAATTCTCAATTGAGGAAATCCGAATGGCCGAGAAGCACTTAAAGAAATGTTCAGCATCCTTGGTCATCAGGGAAATGCAAATCAAAACAACCCTGAGATTCCACTTCACACCAGTCAGAATGGCTAAAATAAAAAATTCAGGTGATAGCAGATGCTGGCGAGGATGTGGAGAAAGAGGAACACTCCTCCATTGTTGGTGGGATTGCAAGATGGTGCAACCACTATGGAAAACAGTCTGGCGGTTCCTCAGAAAATTGGACATATCACTACCTGAGGACCCAGCTATACCACTCCTGGGTATATACCCAGAAGATGCCCTAGGATGTCTTAATTGTGTTATTTTCTTGTTGGGTGCATACACGAGGCTCAGTTGCATCTGCACTCTTCTCTTGTCTGTCTTTGCCACAGTGGCAGAGATGAATATTTTCTGCTCTATGGTTATTTTCCTGAGAAGCTAAAAATATTGGAAGGGAATTGGTTTTTCTCTTCTGCCTTATCGTTATATAAGTGTTCTGGGGTGTCTCAGAGTGGCTTAGGTGGTGACCTCTGCTTTATTGTCACTATAGAACCATGACACAAGCACAAGCCACACAGAATGAAGGCCCAAGCTTTGTTGATGCTGAATCCCTCAACAGCGCTGGCCTGTCTGCCTGCCTGAAAGAATCAAATGATGGTTACAATGAGCCTACGGTCTTTTCCAATGGAGTCTCAACCCCTGATTTGACACTTCCTCTCCCCTGTAGCTGACTGATTGTTGTCCATGACTGAGGGGGGGGGGTGACTGATACATTTTTTAAAATGGTGTGATCTCAATGAGAAAAGAGAGATGTATGTGTATGTGTGCATGATTGTGTATGAGTGTGTGTGTGTGTGCTTATCTGTGTGTATGAATGTGTGAGTGCTTATGTGTGTGCATGTGTACCTTGTTGGGAGAGAGAAAGCACTGCCTTGCTACTGGTGTTGGGAGTCCTTCGCTGCAATTTTCTCACTAGTTCAGATACTGCCTTGTTAGGTGATAGGGTAGGGGACTGGGTCCTAGTTAGGGACACCTGGGCCTTGGTTTTGCTATTTTCTTGAGGAAGTTTAATAACTCCTCTGCACCCAGTTTTTAAACTTTTTCTATTGTTTAAGATTTTCGTACATGTCTACAATGAAATATGGTCATATATACTCTCCATTTGCCACTTCCAACTTCTCCCATAGTCTCTAACACCTCTCTTTCCTAAATTCATACCTTTTGATAAACCATTAAGTAAGTCTAACTCAGGCTACCCATATATCCTGTGTGGGGAGCTGTTTTGGTGACCCTGGGAAACCTGCCAGTAGCCACATCTTCAAAGAAAGATGATTCTCCCCTAGGAGCCATCAACTGCCAATAGTATCTCAGTAAATAGTGGAGTCTACAGATCATCTGCCCCATCTGTGAGAGGATTTTGGCTAACTTGATCTTAGTCTGGATCTTGTTCAAGTAGTCAAAAGCACTGAGAGGTCTTGAATGTGATACCTATTGTCATAGCTGGAAGACAGTATTTTATAACAGACCCCTCCCTCCAGCTCTTATATTCTTTTCAGTTCCTCTTTCGAGATGTACTTTGAGTCTTGGCAGTAGATGGCATGCTGATAAACATGTCCAATTTCTGACCAAGCTTCTTTTTCATTTAAAAAAAAAAAAAGCCATCATAGAGATATCTAACTACCTAACTAATATTCTTCCCTCACCTTTTTTCTATTCTTCTCCTTCTTTCATTTTCTTAATTGAAAGAGGATCAGGATGACCTTTAACTCCTGATCCACTTGTCACCAACTCCAGAGTACTAGGATGACCTGGTACTACCATGTGCTACTGTGCACATTTTCATGTGATGCTGGGGACCAAATCCAGAGCCAAGCGAATACTAGAAAGCACTCCACCAACTTAGCAACATCCCAAGCTTCTCATTCTTACCTTCTTATTAAGGTTGGATTTATATCTGGAAATGGTGTTAACAGCTAAAAGACTACATTTCCCAGGACCTCATGTAGTTGAGTATGGCCATGTGACTAAGTTTTTTACCAAAGAGATATAAGCAAATGGGAACATTCTTTGTAAAGGGCCAAAAATTACTTATGGATACTTACTCTTTCATTTTCATCCTTCTGCATGACATATATAGACCTAAGGTAAGGAAATCTTGCTCCATGCTGTAGACCCTTGAGGGGTTAAGTAGATACAAAGAGATTCTCATACTAACTCAGCTGGATTGTTTCTAACTTCAGAGAAAAGTAAGGGAAGGCTATATCTCCTTTCACTCAACAAACATTTTTTTTTTTAAGTAGATAAAGCCCTTGGTTCCTTAAGAGTCTTCAGATAATTACAAGGGACAGGGGGCATTATTAGCTTGCCCAGTGATTGTATCCTTTTGATTCTGAGAATTCTAGTGATCTTTGATAAAGGTGGATTTTTGATCAGGGTAAGCATGTGTGTCAGTGAATTCGGTTTGGAGGACATGGTGAGAACACAGCATGAGCAATCCTGTTTAGATCACTCCAGTGATGGATGAATCACTAGAGGACAGAGTGTTCTGCATGATCACTGTGGCAAAAGCTCAACTGCAAGGTTGTGACATTGCCCCATTCCAGAGCACAGTTTATATAAACTTCCATGGACTTCTGTGGTGGCCTGGGACTTGTAAGGAATTTCAGCTTAGGCTTGAGATTATGTGTTCTAGGCTCTGACAGACCCAGGGAAACTCTTCATGTGGGCAGGCTCTCACTTAACCACAGAACAGGCGTTTTTGAAAGCTGTGGTTCTCAACCTGTGGGTGGCGACCCCTTTGGGGGTGAGTGATCTTTTTACAGGGGTCACCTAAGACCATCTGCATATCAGTTGTTTCCATTATCATATACAACAAAGTAGCAAATTACAGTTATGATGTAGCAATGACAATAATTTTTGGTTGGAGATCACCACACCACGTGCTACATATTAAAACGGGTAGCAGCATTAGGAAAGTTGAGAGCCACTGCTTTGAGCTTGTGGAAGAGACATATGAGGAGACATAAGGCTTCTGAGACTTACTGTGAGGGCTTCTCTGCCTTATATGTTTGTTTTTCTCTGGGGACAAAGAGTGTCCTGGAAATTCAGACAAGTGATACAGGATAAAGATAAATGACTGCAGTGCCCCTTTCTCTACTAGTGAAATATATTCACAGAGTACCCTGAGACAGAAGTGACAACGGAAGTGAACCATTGTGTTCTTGTAAGCATCAGACTTTAATATGACTGCTGGCAATGCAGCAAATTAAACAAGTTGCTCCAGGTTCAGGGGCTACTGAGGAGTAGTGTAGAACTCAGATCAATTCAGGGCAAGCCATTTCCTCTGAGCATCAGACAGAGGAAAGACATGGGCAGGCCACACCCAAGCCTCTTTCCTCTAAGTATTCTGGGATACAGTGCTACCAGCGGACCAACAGTCATTTCCTACGAGGCTTGTCCCCTACCTTTATTATTACTTAATGATTTCTTTTCATCCAAACCATTTAGATGCAATTTTCAGCATCCAGGGAATGAAAGCAGAATCTAGATTGCCAAGCTTTTTTTCCAGCTTTTTTCCAAGCTTTTTCTTCATCTATGAGCTATGTATGATGTGCAGGCTTATAAGCAAGCATCCTGGGTGAGGAGCCATTGAGGCAGAGACCGAGGTAGAGAGAGAAGTAGGTGTGGTTTTGAAATCTGGGAGGAACTGGTCACTAGAGCCTTGGTTTAATGGGCATCAGCCAGCCTCTCATGCAGTCTTCATTAGCAGGTTTAGGAAGATGCAGCCACATCCCCATCGCCCTGTCTCCCGGTTTTGCCTTTCAGAGGCACAGAGGGTGGTATGTTATAGGACAGTATTGACAGAGGCAAGGCCATGGGGCTGAGTGCTAAGTCCTAGGTGTAGAACACCCTGGAGATCTGTCTTATTTTATGGCTGAGACTCTGGGAACTCGAAAATTGAAGGGATTCATCTATTAACTGTCACAGCTGGACTTCTGGGCAAGGCTGAATGGCTGAGAAATGGAGCCTGAAGTCTGCCGGAGGGATAGGTCAAGAGGAGCATCTGGCTGTTGGCTGGACCAGAGTGTGGATTGTGAAGGGCCATTTGTTTATCTCTTTCATTCATTCACTGAGCATCTTTTCTATGATACACACTGAGGTGGGGACTCGAAATTGAAGGGTGAGGGCTATTCTCTTCTGTCTCGAATGGCTCACCATCTCATCCAAAGAGAGACATCTATGAGCTAGGTATGATGTGCAGCCATATAAGCAACCATCCTGGGTGAGGAGCCATTGAGGCAGAGACCGAGGTAGAGAGAGAAGTAGGTGTGGTTTCTTAGAAGACCTTATAAAGGAGGGAAAGAAGCAGGAAGCGCTGAGTCAGGGTAGGGTCACCTCCCTCTCACCTGTTCTGTGAGCTACAGTTTCTAGACCTGAGTTGCACACTTAACTCTGTGACTCTGAAAGTTCTGTGTCTCTATATTGTCTAACAGGAGAACTACCAATGAAAAATATCTACTGTGCACTCAAAGTGTGGTCAGCATATCCACATTATTAAGCTATTTGTTGTATTCAGTTTTAATGTATTGAAATTTATATATGTACCTATAGCATATGGCTGCCATGGTTAACAAAACACTGGTGAAGCTTAGAGTTGGAAAGCTTTTGCCCTAAAGATGCCATAGGCCTCTGAAGTAATCCTTAGCTGTTATTCAGGTGGGAAGGTTACCATAGACAGGAAGAAAAAAGATGTGACTGTATTCCAGTAGCTGTTCCAAAAACAAATGTGAGATCTTAGTTTAGCCCATGGATCATAAAATCAAAAGATAGAACTTTGTTCTTCGCCTCTCTTCAGTAAGGGGCTAGCCTTGTATAGCTCATATCAGTCTGCATTGAGGGTGATACTTTATGGGCAAAGTGAATTCTGCTAATTGAAAGAGATTTCCTTGAGTCAGCAGAGGAACTGATTTGTTACTTAGATTTTTTAAACAACTGCCATAAAGAGATAAGGGAACCTAGTGGTGTCTATTAGCTCATTAACAGTTCCTACTGTGTGCTCATCTTGGGCCAGGCTAGTATTGGATGAGCTTCTCCTGAATTATTTCCATCCAGTTATTTAATCTTCAGAATAGCTCTAACGCCAGCTGATTCATGTCAAATTCACTGGTTTTCAACATTTTGATTCAGTTGGCTTTGTATCAATTAGCAAGATAGGTATTCAGTCATCTTCCCCTCTCGGTTACATGCATCCTACCTGAAATATATGCATGATGCCTAGCCATGTGGGTTTTTTTTCTGCCAGGTAACTTTTATTTGTTTTTAAAGACCCCAATGACCTTATCTTTCTTCATTCTAGCTGCTTCTGTTTATTCTCTTCCCCTGTGGTGGTTTCCACTCCATGCTTTTCCATCTTGTTGGGAAATCTATGTCCCAATGACTTGTTTCAAGTTTGTGCAAAGCAAAGGTGCATCTTGTTTTGGTTGTAGGTGGTTTCTTTGGGAGATGACCCTATGAACCACAGAGAAAAAGTGGAAGAGACAGAAAAAGATCGAGCGTGATATTAAGAGGCAGCTTGCCTCAGTGTTTGTTTCTATGGACAGCCTTCTAGATATACATCTGAGAAAGCAGATACGTGTCCTTCTTCCCCCAGACTCTAATAGGATGAGGTTGTTGCTCTAAGACAACTCCTTTGCACTCCCTCAAGACCCAAGGTCAAGCATACTTTATTCCTTCAGTGAGTGTCTCTTCCCAAAGTTGAGACCAGTATAGCAGGCTGCCTATGATCTCCAGGCTCTGAGCTGATGCTGACAGGTGTTATACAACCTTCGTGAAATTTTACTAGTCATTCAAATCTAGAAGGTTTGCTTCCCTTCCCTCCTTCCTTTCTTCCCTCCTTCCCTCCTTTTTTCCTTCCTTCTTTCCTTTATTTTTCTTTGAATCATGGGATTTGTTGCTAATGAGGGAAACCATGGCTTCCAACCAATTACTCCTGAGAGAGGTTTCCTAGATGCTCTTGAAGACAGGTCCTTTAGGGTACACTAAAGACTGCTTTGCCAAGTCTCCCTATTCAAAGGATCATTTCTATAGGGGAGGCAGGTTGGAAACTTGCCTCTCCCAGGAAGATAGCTTTATTTCTAGTCCATCCTCTGGCTGCTGTACTAGGTTCACTGCGATAGATTCAGCATGACAAACAGCATGATCAAGCAGTTACAGTAAGGTCCTAGGATCATCCTTGCATGATCCTTAGCTGTGACTCTGGAAGGACTTAGTGAGATTCAGCCCTTCTGCAGGTCAGTTACTTCCTGTATGTAATGGAGCTGATGGCATGCTTTCAGCTGGACTGCAAAGGAAGAAATGGATACGTACATGTTTAGGACTCCGTGAAGCGCAGGTGGATGTTAGTTATCGATTACACACTAAGTGCTGGGATTAAGGCAGTGTAAATGGATTGATGATAATTATCCCAGAGCTTTACTCTAATATATAGGAAGCCATGGCTCCCACCCATCACTGACTGAAGAGGTTTCCTGGCTGCTCTTGGAGACGGGTACACTAAAAGACTGCTTTTCTGAGTGTCTCTGTTCAAGAGATCATTTCTATAGGGGAGGCAGGTTGGGAAATTAGCTCTCCCAGGAAGGTGGCTTTATCTCCAGCCCATCCTCTGGCTACTGTACTAGAACCTGAGGCCAACACATTTGTATAGATAAGAGCCTGACCTGCTAATGTTGAATCTTTGAGACAAGAAAGGGATAATGTGAACTTAGAGGCACAGGGCACAAGTACATCAGTGTCCTGGGTTTGGAGCCTGCCCTGATAAATCAGGTGAGTACTTGAGTACTGGATATGCACATTTCATCTCAGGCACCCATTGTGGATGCCAGTACAGAGGCTGGCATATTATGGGTGTATATATTGGGAATATACTCTGATTTGAGGTGCGGTATATATTCTGATATTAGAAGCTGCAGAGCCCAAGAAGGAGTTATCCCAAAGCCCAAATGACATAGACCACCAGGTCTAGAAGAAACAGGATTGATAAAACTTTCAGTCACTTGAAGCCGCAGTCAGTAGTGGGATTTTGGAGAACTGGTGAGGGACAGAGATAGGGCTTGAGCGGATTTCCAGCATGGGTATTGAGTAGCTCATACAACTGGTGCTTCAAGAACACTGTATCAGGAGGAGCACTCAACATCATCACCAACCTTTTCAGTCGATATCTACATAAGCTTCCTTTCCTGAGAATGCACCCAAATCTGAGAATGCCTTGCTAATGAATGAGAAAGCACTATGAGCTCAGAGTGGAAGGCTCAGGACAGCCTGGTTTGAGGAGCAGCTTCTTGGGGAAGACCAAGGAGTGTATAATGGGGACTCTGAGGCCAACAATCCAAGCTTCAAGTCTTGACTTTCCTTATTTAATGACTATATGAATTTGGGGGAAGAATTTAAGTTATTTGTGTCTTATTTTTCCATCTCTAAAATGAAGGTAGTGTCAAATTATCTCCCGGGGTTTGGGATAACAAATAAATGATACAATCCATGGGAAAATTTGTCACAATGATAGTTCAGTAGATGGTATCAGTCTATAAAATGGAAACAGTACCTGCGAGGTTGTGAAAGTGACTATATCAGCTAGTTATTGCCATATTAAGACTGCATAAGAAAACCCATAAAACCTTAGTGGTATATAATAGATGCCTTACTTTGTATGAGTCTCTAGTTTATCAAGACAGTTCTGTTGGCCTGAACCAAGCCTGCCTGATGTGCATCTAAGATCAGCGTGTAGATCATCTGGAGCTAGATGGCCTGGGTAACCTCAGCTGTGATAATGATACTTTGCTCCATGTGGTCTGGCATTCTCCAGCAAGCTGCTTTGGACTTGTCCTCTCAGTAGGAGCGGTGATCCAAAACAGGAAAGAAAAATGCACAGTTCTCTTCCTAGCTTTCACTTGTTTGAAGCTTTCTGTTTTTCCATTGGCCAAAACAAGTCATGTGATCATGCCCAGTGTCAAAGTGGGAGGATGTCACATGGTTATGGAACAAAACAACAGAGATAAAGACAAGCAACTAAACGTGGCTATAAATGATGCAATCTGCAGCACTCTGGTCTTTCTAGCCCAAGGGAGAGCTAGTCTTGGCAATACTCATTTCAATAATTCATCTCTCTCACTAGCTAATTGGGCCTTTCCTCATTGGGAGCTACTGATATTAAAGGACATAACACTATTACCATCTACTAGGCTCTTTGTTGATGCCAATTATTTAATATTTCTAGCTTGGAAGTCTGTGGAGAGTATCAGTAAGATAATTTGCATAAATCCTTTTGTTTAACTGAGAGCAGACGAGTTATGTTAACGCTATAAATGTGACTTTTTGTGTGTGTGTGTGGATTTTCTATTGATTGATTTATTCATTCATTTTATTGGTACTGTGTATTAAACCCAGAACCTTCTCTGTGTAAGACCAGTGATGTACGAGTGGACTATTGCTTCGGCCCTTACTTTTTATTTTGAGACAGTGTCTTGCTAAATTGCCCAACCAGATTAAAACTCATTCTGTGATCCAGCCAACCTGGGACTTATGATTTTCCTGTCTCAGCCTCCCAAGTAGCTGCGATGACATGTCTGTGTCATCACACCAGGCTTGAATTGTGGTTTATTTTCTTTGTTTTGATCATCCTGGGGATTACTGTATGTTATCTTACCCTCAATGTTGGCATTTCCATCCCATCTTAGCAGATGAATCTGACTCAGTATGATAACAGCCCTCCCAATGTCACACAGCTAGTGAGGGGGAGACCTTATTTTAATTAAAAATTGGAATAGTCTTTTTATGGAGTGTGATATGAATGAGAGAACACAGACAAGGGTAGAAAGTTTGAGCCAAACCCAAGGTCACTTTGGGTCCCAGGATTTTAATTCTGCTGTGCAGGACCTTACAGAGTATATAGATGCTCTTCTGAGAGGCAGGTTTGCAGACACTTTGGCCACTCGGCACTCTATTGTCTCCCAGACTGACCTCCAGACTTCCTGGGTAAAAGTGCTACTAGTACAGAAAGTTAGCTCACTGATCAGGGTTTATTTAATTGGTAGATTCTTAAATCTTCTGGGGTTAACTCAGCTACTCAACCCTCTCAGCTACACGCCAGCCAGCATTAAAGGCAGTTGCTGGTTCCATTGGAAACTAGTAGTCAGTTAATGACCCTAAATTTCACACAGGTGGATCTACCATGGAGCTTGTGGCCAGTGCTACAAGAGAAGGCCATTAAGTCATAAATGTCAAGTGGAAGCAGTTTTCTAGTTCTTGGTATTCAGGAGGAATACTGCCTTCAGCCCTCCCTGGATCTTGTTGAGGGAGAAGCATGCCTATTGCTGGACATAGATGGGAAGGTCTTTGCCCCATGATCAGGAACATTTAAATTTAGGAAGTCTTCTGTAATCCTTGCAGGAAAGACTCTCAGTGATGACCACTGATGTGATTTATTCCTTGTAAAAAAACAAACTTGTACGTACATGTATGTGTATGCATCTTTATGCATGTATGTACACATGCATGTGAGTACCCACTGAGGCCAGATTCCATCAGATATCCTGGAGTTTGAGTTGCAGGTGTCTGTGAGCCCCTTGTTGAGGGTGCCGACAATTTAACTCTGGTCCTATGAAAGAGCCATAAGCATTCTAATCACCAAACTATCTCTCTAGCCCTTAAAGGACTTCTTGACAAGGGTTAGGTGGGAAGAGAGGGACAGGAGGGAAGAAGAAAGGCTCTATCAGAAAAGATTCACGATCCATCAAAATATCATACACTCTTGTTTACCCTGTTGCTTAGTCATCCATGGCTCCACTGTGCTCTGAGGGTACAGTTCTCAGTTCATGTCAGGATGTTAAAAAGGACACTGCTGGCAGTAGATTGGCGGAGTCATTTCAGAAGGGACTGCAAATGTGTACCAAAGGCTTTAAAATGGTTTGTAGTAATCTAATATAAGAGAAAATTACCATAAAGAATCAATCTAAACCATGAATGGAACTACATGCAGGAAAAGGTATGGGAGCAAAAATTGGAAAGAGACCTAAGTGCCCAAGGATAAGATAATGGTTCAATAAATCATGGCTAGTCCACTTAGTGGAATATTATGTGGCTATTAAAATGGTAATTATAGATGCTATTGAGCAACATGGGAAATGCTTATGATAGAATGGCAAATAAACCAACCCAGAGATACTGTTGAACATACACAATGATTAAAACTATGCAAAAATGGGTTTGTGTTGTCACAAATGGTGGAGCTCCAGCAACAATACGTATTTTAAATTTCCAGCCAGAGAGAGGTAGAGTAAGGCTTCCAATTAGGAAGCAAAACAGGATTGACAAACAGCATTGCTCAGAGCAAACTGATGGCAATCTCAATAGCAATGGACATCTCCTAGGAGTTTTAAATTTCTTTAGCAAGTTTTTTTTGCAATGAATACTGCAGAATTTATATTGCACAAATCCAAGTGTGTCTATATTCTATAGTTTCTTCTAAGTTGTATATTTTAATGTATAACAGGATTCAAGCAACACATGATCCAACAAGCCCATTTGATGGACTCTTAGACCTGGTAAGAGTGGTTGTGTTAGAGAGCTGTGGACCAAAGAGATTGCAGTGGGTGGAGGCAGGGATGGCATGGTATGTTCAGACAACTATTTCATGAGGGTCAACTGTAAAGAGGAGGTGTCATACAGGTTCATGCCTACCTAAGGCCATCTGATTAAAATTCCCAACTTTATTATATTGTTTGAAATGTCATGATTGCTATATAAAGCCCAAAGGCTGATGTGATGGGCAATGTTGGACTAACGAAGGAGACCCAATTCCTGGAATGAGGTATAAAGCAGTTAATGTCTGAATAGTTCTATAGCTTTCCTTTACACAACCTAAAAAGGAAATCTTTTGATTAGTTTTTCTCTACTTTTTTCAAGTTTATGAGTATCAGGTTGGGAATGTAAATGTTGAGAATCAAGAAAAACAAAAGAATGAGATAAAAGAAAATAAAATCTTGTCCTGTGGGTAAGGACAAGATATTGGGGAAAGTCCTCTGGTAATGGTTGGTTTGTTTTGTTTTAGCAGAATACCAACCTTTGAGCTAAGTGACCATGCCCCCCCTTTTTTTTGCCCTCTGCCAAATGCTAAAGAAAATGCAGAGTGGATTGGAGCTGAGATCTGGGGAACACACGGGAGTGCTAATTAGGAGCTAGAACAGAAGCAACTGCAAAGGCAGCTAGCAGCTAAGACACCGGAAGTCCAGTGCTCTGAGGAAATCAGGAAATCCTGTGGTCCACCATGCAGGAAGTCCAGTGTCCAAAACATAATAAAGATGACCACCACTGCTCTCTGTCCTATTATTTCTTGGCTTGTTTTTTAAAAGTGCAAATGCCAGCCTCAGGTAGCTACAGAGCAACTCTAAAAGGATAAAATTATATTGTGACAAAGACGGCTTCCTTGTAGGAGAGGTCAAGTGTGAATTTGGGCATTTTTTTCTGAACTGGCTCAAATTTAAAGGTTAACTTGTCCTCCTACTGGGGACATTAATAACTAAAAGCAGCAAATGGGAAGATAATTTAAATTTTTTATATTTGAGTTCTAAAAAATCTACCTCAAGCCTTATAATTAAGATGCAATGATAATCTTTGTAACAAAAATTTTTTCCCCTGGCTTTTCTTTTAATATGAAGTACTTAAATGGGTTCTGCTGTTATAATTCTCCATTAATTTATGGGTTTATTTTATTCAGCATCATAGTATCTAGGAAAACTTTTTATAATCAAAATGTAAAACTTAGATCCAACATACTTATTATAAATATTTTCAACTAAAATGATAATATACCTAAGCATATATGTAAAGATGCTTGGACAAAGGACGTGGGTACTAACAGTGAAATGCTTTCTACTGGTGTTTATTTAGTTCTGTCACTTGGTCTTCAGTATGTATTTTTTTTTTATACCTGAGCATGCACTGCTGGACATTCAGTCTTCTGAAAATACATTCTATGTTGTCTAGGTATGTTTAGTTGGAAATGAGAGGAATGTGTATTCATGAACTTTTGTGTGGTGCCTCATTTTCATTCTCAACATAACTTTGAACCAGTCTGTGATGGTGTTTCCATAGAGATTTACCAGAAGATGGAAGAACCACCCTATATTTGTGGCTTGTACCTCCCTTAGACTGGGGTTCTCAACTGCATCAAAAAGAAAGAAACCTGAGTATACCAGTATTTTATCTCTTCTGCTTCCTTGATGCAATGTGGCCAGC
The DNA here is from genome assembly GCA_021653895.1 of Mastomys natalensis. Classification (NCBI taxonomy): domain Eukaryota; kingdom Metazoa; phylum Chordata; class Mammalia; order Rodentia; family Muridae; genus Mastomys; species Mastomys natalensis. Next base: position 1,233,685 of record JAJTUV010000213.1, on the reverse strand, counting down.
TACTTCACATTTCCTCTGCCTCCTCTTCCCTATCTTCCCTACCTTCCCTGCCTTCCCTGCTATGACTTAATGTTCCTTAAAACCTTGAGCTAAAGTCAAACATTCCTTCCTTGTGTGGCTTTTGCTGGGCATTTAGTCACAGCAATAAGGAAAGTAACTAATAAGACTTATATAACTGAAAATCCACTGGTATTAACTTAAGTGATTTATATTTCATCCATAGACTTGGGAATGAGACCAGTTGACTCATATGTGAGAGGGAAGCAAATGTAGATGGACACAAAAAGATATGAGTTGTGTTCCTACATGGTTGGGACTAATCCTATAGGAAAGAGCTGGATTGATACCCCAGAGTGGAGATTCTGACCTGTTTTACCGATATTATCAACTCTCATTTCATTTGTGAAAAGGTCTCAACCCTAGTCTTGGTGACATGGACTAAGGCTGTTGAACTAAATGACAGGATGGAGTGCATTTTCTACAGATACAATCAGTGCTATGCTGATATTTGACCCTCTCCACAAAAGCCCTGATCATCAGTGTTGGCCTATTGGTGTAAATATCCCCAGTGTGACTGATTTCAAGGTACCAGTGTAGAACAGCAGGATATAGAATTGGAAAGAGATGTGCTCAGTTAGTGCTTTGAACAGTTAAATTCTTTATACCTATTAGGTCTTCTTATGCAAGCTATGCCCTTATTTATAGATTGTTTATGTGAACCAAGGATTGGGTTTAAAACCTTAAACCCTTATCTCATTGCTTTGCCAATCTGGAGGTTAGTTTATTTAGGTTAGAATTCATTTATCCCAACTACCCTGTTTATTTAACAAATATGCAATGAATGTTTGGTGTATGCCATCTAGTTTTTTGAATATAACAGAAAATGAAGTGAGGAATAGAGTATTAGTAAATGAATATCACCAAGTGATATGAAAACTCAAGATGGAAGCTATAAAATGAACAAAGGCAGTAATCTGTTCCTGATGCAAGGCTGATGGAAGGCACACTGATCACAAGCCCTGCCATCAGTGTCCACCTTAAAACCTTATAGTGCTTATGTCCATCTTAAAACCCTATACTTCATATGTCCACCTTAAAACCCTAAAGTGCATATGTCCCCCTTAAAGACCCTACAGTGCATTCATGTGCGAGTGTACTGCCTCTTTGCCAGAAGTCTGCTTCTCCCTAGGGGGTTTTTGTCTAGTATACACCATAGCCACCATGATAATCGTCTTCAAGCTGATTCTTTCCACCTGCTAGGAGGTAGTAGCAAGAACAGTCCTCACCACAGCATAAAGATTTTATAACCTGCATGTGACTGATATGAATTTTTCATTGGCACTTAATTTTAACTATTAAATATTCTTGATTCTCCACCCACATGAGACTTTCGATCACTCTTTGAATTATAAAGGAATATGGGGGCTTGGGTACCCTCTATATGATCACAATACGCAGTCGTTCTTTGGATTTCTGAATGGTATGAGAATATGTAAAACTAGCCAAGCATAGGGTCAATGCAGCCTCATATTACTGAAATTATCAGTCAGTTTTACTAATTTCGTAAGTACCAATTTTAAGGGACATACTCAGCATTAAGTCAAGGACATTCTTTAAAAGACCATGACAGAGACCTCACTGGTAGCTAATAGTGACTTCTTGTGAATTACGTATAAAACTGCATTGTATGCAAATGCTTAAGCTTAAGGTGGCAAGGACATTGGGCTGTGGAAAACAGGGAGGTAAGGGTTAACTAACAATAGACATCAGCATCCAGTGGGTGTTTGCAACTCCACTTGGGTCTCATTCTAGAGCTGGGTCTCGTTCTGGTGCGAGGTCTCCACTGCACCTATACAATGGAATCTTGCCTAGTTTTATACAAAACTAAAAAAAACCCAAGGCTTCAAGAAAGAGATATTATGAACTCTGTATGTACTTCTGGAATCCTAGCACATCAAAACTAAGAATTATGACTGTGTTTGTTCAAGAATAGTCATCCACACACATTTATAAACATATCTGTTATTCTCATTACAAGCAATTCCAGGAACAAAAGAAATAACATTTTTTTCAGGGATTATAAGTTCATATAATTGCACATCAGAGAAAAATATGGATATTAAAGCCTCGTAAACATTGAAATGCAGCACATTGTTGCCTATTATTTTTTCAATTTCTTGCTCATGAATTTCAGCTTGAAGTACATCCATCCCCCCACCCCACCACCATATTGCCCTCTTGTTTATAGATTTCAGAAATAAAATTTACCATGACATGGAACTTAAGTATTTCTTGCTATTGAAATTCTCTGCACTGCAAACTGTTTATTTCAAAGTTTGCTTACATAGCTGTCATGACTCCTCTAGAGGCATGTGCACCTGTCGGATTTTAGCTCGGGCTCCTAAGCCTGTCTTTCTAAAGTTTGTTATCCTGGGCCCAGGGCTTTGAGTGATTTTTGTCCTTGAGCTCTGTCATCTTGTTGCTTCCAAGGTCTTTGTGACCAAAGGAAGAGAGAAATAGGTAGGACACACTGGTTCTACGTTACCTGAACCCAGCAATAAGGAGTAATTTGTGCTTACAGTCGATTGGTCTCAGCTTTCAAACACGTTGAGGTTCTTGCTTCAGTTTTGTTCGTATCTCATCTCAGGGCTGAATTGGGAATCATCAGGTAACTCACCAAACTATGCTCATTCTTCCTGCCCTCAATTATAACAAAATGTCATCCTAGAGATTAAGCAGTACCTGCCATTTCCTATCGGTGTGATACAGAGTTTTCACATTATGTGGCTACTCTCCAAGCGAAGTTGTGTGTCCTCCCGAAGATTGTTTGCTATTTTTAGTCTGGAAGATGCCTGGCTGCATTTGATCTAGCTCTGGGACATAAAATACATTTAGAGTTGCAGTATTTGGATTTGTCTTCTTCTCCACGCTGATGTCAATCTAAGCCAGCAAGTGCATGGGGTTTTCTAGTGACTCGATTTCAGATGGCTCCTGCAGCCTTCAAGATGGGAGATGTTTCAAAGACTTAGAATGCTCAAGGTCTGGTTTCTAGCCTGAGTTGTGACAGGCTGGATTTTATTCTTCATATAAATTGCAAATGGAGACAGAGACTGCAGTCATTCTCAGAATACATTCTTCCACTTGGCAGAGTTTGGCTGAGTATTTTCTGAGTTGTATCTCCTAAATAGATTGCCTATTACTAGACTTGATAGATACTATCATGTGGAACTAAATCCACTTCCAAGACAAATCTGTGACTCCCACTGCTGAGATGCCTATAAGCAAGTGATTTTCAGCACATAGTCCTGTACGTGGGTCTCATCGAGCCATCCTTGCTTTGATGATTGGCAAAAAGGACTGACGGAACTCAGGAAAGCATTTATACCAATGGTCACAGCTTAACACAGTAAAAGAACACAGGTTGAGATCAGCACAGGGCTGATTTGAATGAGTGTACATGGTAGAACACAGGAAGAACCAAGCATGGGGTTTCAGTTTTTCCCTCAGTAGACTTGTACCAGCAGTTTGTGCTCCCAGCTATAACATGTGACAATGCATAGGAAGTTACCAAGTTAGGCATCTCCTGAGCTGTGGGGTTCATGGTTTCTAATTGGAGGTGCATACTGTAGGCTTAATATGATCATTTGACTAACCCCAACTCCTTGGTTGAGGAGCCAGCAGCCTTCCTCAGAGGCCAAAATGATAGAGCATAGCCCAGGGGTACAGATAGACAAAAATAGGCATCACATTTGTTAAGCATTAATTGTTGAACATTTCCCAAGTCCTCGGGTATTCCAAGAGTCAGACTAGAGACTTCAAGGGCTTCTTGAAGATCTCATCCTCAAGGTAGATCAGTGTTTCCTTTGTGGTACAGCATTTTATCCCTTAAATTTCATTGAGTTGAACCTTTTATGTAAGGATTCTCTGCAAGAAGCATGCCAGTCTCTGAGAGCTGCCTCAACCAAAGTCGTATTGCTTCTTAGGGCAGCCAGGGTCATGATCCACTGAACCACAAGGTATGAATGCCTGAAATGTTGGTCTTATCACAGGACATTTAGCTGGGCCATTTTAGCTCCAGGAGGCTGACTGAGGCTATTCTTGAGTCTCCCCGATAGCAGTATTCTGCCTCACTGCTGATAACTCCTCCTTCTAGCTGTTAACACCAAGACAACCTCATGATGTAATGCCCTCCTTACTGAGCCGGAGTCTCTTTCTCAGGGGATCTGTCAGGTGACAATATGTGAAGCAGTATTTTCACTTGTTGGTCATTTTGTTTCTTCTGAAGGATTTTATTTTGGTCTGTTTTCCAGGCTCATCATTGAATTATAGACTGTTGAAAGTTAAGTTGGGGGAAATAAAAGTGCTTTTCCTTAAACAAACAGTCTCAATGTATTCACCACCAGGTGGTAGAAAAATCCCATCTTTTTTAAAAACCTATATCCCCAACATTAGGTCTCATTTTCTTGGAGTTAGACTTTCTATACAAGACGGATACAATTTTCTTTATGTTACCTCACGTTACAAATATTAATTTCTCGTGACACCATCAAAGATCTTGTTAAAAAAAAACAACAATAAACAATGGGCCTCTGACTGATGGATTAGTTACAGGCACAACTGTTTTAGTTGTGGATTCTTCTCTCTGGAATTGTTTCTTGAGTGAGCATCATCTCCCTACCATGATTAAGATAAGATCCCAAGAATGAAGTTCTGTCAGTAGTCCAAGGGGACAGAAACATCTGTCATATAGAGTATCTGTGACATCACACTCTGTGCATGCTGGTTCCCATATTTCCAAAGTTACTGATCCTAATTCATAGCCAACATTCTTAAGAGTAGCTACAGATATCCTGCTATCAAGGCCATTGTGAATTATTCTGGACTAATGCTACCAGTCTCTAATAGTTCTGGAAACCTGTCCAGCAGATACTTTAACACCTTATTTTGTGTCCACACATTTATATAAAAATTTGTGGATACATAGCATCGGATTTTAAGTTAAATTATATTAAATAAATAAAGTGTTGAAAACAAAGGGATTTTAATATTCTGTTATACTATAAATCAGGTCACACTGGATTTGAAAAGTAGCAATGAATTATTGCCATCTATGTACCTGGGTAGGAACTGATGCCATGCATAATTCTGTTCTCCTTACATGATGGTGAGGAAGTGCGTGGCTCTTTCCCCTCTGTCACCCATAAACATAATTTTTTATATTAGTTTATTAAAGCTTCTATAACAAATTAGCACAAATATTGTACTTTTTAAAAATAAGTATATTATATGATAACTATACATTATCTTTTAACTTTCTGGGGGTCGAAGGTCAAAAATAGGTCTGATTGTATTGATTTCCAGAAGCTCTTGGGGTACATCCGTCTTCTTTCCGCTCCTAGATGCTAGAGCTTACCTGAACTTCTGAAGGAGAACCTTTAAATCTTTCTCTGACTCTAGCCTCTTTCAATTTTAAAGACTTTTGTGATTATTTGGACCACCAGGTAATCATGGGTAAGGACCCTTTTTCAAATCTTTAATCATACCAGTAGAGTTCATCTTATAAAGTACAGAGATATTGTTACATGTTCTGGTGGTTAGGGTGTAGATGTCTTTGGAAGCTGTCAGTGTGAAATACAGGGCTTCTTCTAGTTGCCTCTCTTTGTGGGACTCCAGATGAGCTGTGGAACCCATTGCCAAGAACATTTGTTTTGTTTTGCTTTTTTCCCCAGTTATGTAAATGCTTCTCAGGGCTGTTTTGAGTCATGCCTGATCCTTGGCCTGTGATTTACAGGTCAGCTTTGCATTCTGGTCTCTTCCTGTTCTTTAGTCAACCTTAAGTCACTGGGGTTTCATAAACTACTTTCTTTGTTCAGAATCTTCACTCAGAATACCAAGGGACACTTGGGTTCTGCAAGTACTGGAAACCCACTAAGAAGAGATCCCTCACACCAAGTACCTATAGAAAGCACTTTGCTATAAGCAATGGTTTAATAAGGTATCCTGATGATGGAAGGGTTCAAAGATAGATCCCATGGTGTGGAAATTCTCATTCCCATTCAGTCACGTTCCCCTCCCACTTTTGACTCACCCGTTGAGGTGTGTATCAGCTCTTTTGTGATATCTTTCATGACACAGTTTCTTTAACTTGTCCTCTTCTTAGCACACCATCAGCGTAGTCGACAGATCTGTGCATTCTTTGACAACTATAGTTTCCATTTTCTCTATTTAGAAACAAATGTAATTACTTAAACTAAAGAAGACAGAACTACTTTTGCAGCAAAGTCAAAACATATATCAATACTCATCTCTATAATTATCTCTCAAGAAAAAATTGTCCTCACTGGCTTTTCTTAGTAATGAGGAAGAGTCTTTATAGTAAGTGGTGACTTATGAAATTATATGGATCAGTTCTTCATCTCAAACATGAACCAAACTTGTCTGACTTGTCCCAGGTGTCAACAGATCATGAAGACCAAACTCAAATACTTCTATAGTGCAGGAAACCTCTGAAGAATACATTTTTGTGAGGCAAATGTATCTAGATTTGAATTATGACTGAACATATCACATGCAAAGTTGAGTATGTCAAGTTCCATCAAATACATATTTTTTGTGTGTTTAGGAAGTCACATGGTGTCTATCATAATGACTGTTGAAATTATAGAAGTAAACAAATAACCATAGTTAGGTCCTAGCAAATCTTTATGCCCTAGTACATACTAACTTTAGTCCCTGGATCATAATCTGCTGTCTGTAATATCTTAAAACATTTTGTGATTCTAATAATGAATATTTAAAGTTTACTTTTAAGATATTATTGAAATTTAATTGAGATAGTGTGTGTATGTGTCTCTCTGTGTGTGTATCTGTTGGTTGGTCTGTCTTTCCTTGTCTGTCTCTCTGTCTCTCTCAGTGTGTGTGTGTGTGTGTGTGTGTGTGTGTGTGATACTTAGTACAATACCTGGCCTAAATAGATGCTCTATATGTCATTTGATGGATGTATAATTGTGTGAATAAGATAATAGAGCTAGGCAGGGAGAAAGAAAAAAAAAAGAAGGTAGGAATAATCATCTCAAAAATGCATTGGATAACAAATTTCCAATTTCTAGAACAGAGATTTCCCTAACTAAAGATATGAGAATAAACAGAGTAAGTTAATCGAGTGATTTAAGATTTGTCACATGTAACAGAACAACAATGCTTTACTTTCTCCTTTGCTTCTTCATAACTGGTCTCCATGAATTGATGACGATCATTTACATCCCAGAAAAGGCTTACAAATTACCAGTGTCTTGACCCTTTCCTCTCTTGTCACAGCTGTCTTGCTGACACCCATATAGATGACTAGAAGGCTGTGATACTTCTCAGGTTCTTTGGGTCTTTATGTCTGTTTTTACAGTTGACATGACTTCTGCATGAAGAAACCTCAGCTGGGACAGTGCCCTCATGCAGAGGCACAGACAGACTTCACAATCTTTGAACAACTTAGGAAAGTATCTCCACTGTTTATTAAACACTCTTGGGAAAGAAAAACAAAGAGGTTCACAGTGGTGTTTCTACCTTTATGCTTCATATCTAAAACAGACTATAGCAGCTTATTAGTGAAATCATTAACTAAATTTGGAAAAGACAAAACAAAATATATGCAAATAAATTTTCCTAAAACATTGAAAAGAAGACTTATGAAACTATTTAGTTGAAACGTATGCATGCATGTGTGTGTGTGTGTCTGTGTGTGTGTGTGTATCCATCCAAATATGGGTATAAAATCTTTTGCCTACCTTACTGCCTAATTATTGGCTCAGATATATGTGGCTTATTCAAACTACCACACAAATGCTACTTTTCATGATAAACATATGATTAAACAGTATGATAAAATATATCCAAAGCTTTTTAAGAATTTGAACAAGAAGCAAAGTGAAATTGTATGGAAAATTGAAGCTTACTCTTTCAGCATCTCATTGATGTGCTTGGTCACCCAGGGTCTGGCTTGAACAGTGTGTTCATCATTTAGGATGAATTAGGCGAACATATGCAGAGGTTTTGATTATTTCCTGTAAGAAACGAGATTGGCTGTGTGTGGGGATGCTTCACAATCATATGGAAGTGTTATTTAAGTAAATATGTACGTGTGATACCAGCCGATGAATCCTCATTACAGCTTAGTTCCTGTAGGCAGAGAGGTGAGATCCCAGTGAAGATTTCTTTTTACCTTTGTTGCTAGACTGAGGATTGAGGAGGTGATAGACAGCGCAGGGTCAAGTCAGAACCACCATGTTAGATCTGTATCTAATGGCATGGGCTATGTCAGGAACGTAAATCTTTGCCCTAAAGCACACAAATAAAAATTCTAGCAGTTTTAACTAGTTTTTTTTCTCCACTATGAAAATGTACCTGATGCCTCTTGAAGGAAATATATTTATTTTGACGATGGTTTAAAAGGGTTTAAACCTTTGTTTACTTTGCCCCATGTGATTGGACAGAACATTCTAATGATGAGAGTGTGTGTAAAAGGAGGATGCTCACCTCCTAGCAGACAGGAAGCGGAGCAAAGGAAGGGGTAGGGACCAGGCATAACCTTCAAGGTCATGTCCTCGGTATCTGCTTCCTCCAGTGAGGGTGCATCTCCTAACATTCCCAGAATCTCTCAAAAATAGTGCCACCAGCCAGTACCAAACATTTGACTATAAGTCTGTTCAGAGACATTTCCTACTCAGACCATAGCACCACTTGACTCTCTGACTACTCCCACAAGTTTCATTCTCTCCATGAGAAAGAGAATCCTGCCTAGAGGATCCTCTATGAGTTTGTGGTGAGCCCTCTGGTTTCTTACTTTAATCTCACAGGACCTTGGGAATGAAAGGTCCAGGCTATGGCTAGGAAACGCAGAATTATCAGCCTCAGAGCTGGAGAGTGACGAGGAGAATGGGGACAGAATATCTTTAATGAACTCAGTCTTTTCTAGGGCTCTGGAGCAGTGAAGTAAGCTGGGCTTCATAGTTAGAATTTTCAACTGCTCAACCCAAGTATGCTAGCATAATCCCTGATCTCTTTAATTTTGATACTCTTTAAAGGACCTCCTGCTTTGTCATTATCTATGGGACTACTCTGTTAGCATTCAGTGTATGTGTGTGTGTGTGTTATATGTATGTGAGTCTGTGTGTAGGTGTGCTGGCAAGTTTTATATCAACTTGATACAAGCTGGAGTCATCTGAGAGGAGGGACTGCCAATTGAGAAAATGCCTCTATAAGCTGTCAGGAAGATCCCAGTTGCATCAGAGCCTTTACTATGGCTCCCTTTGGGAGCCTGTGGCCAGGAGGTATGGATCTTTATAGGCCATTCTAGGCTAGTCCTGAGTCTTCACTCTTCATTACATTTGTCTTGTTTCTCTCATGTTCTCTCTGTAGACTGCCTCCAACACTTTGCAGGATGAGGTGGGTCACTGAATACCAAATGGGTGATGTTCTCTCACTAATGATTGTTAATCAAGTCTGACTTGAAGCTGTCGTATTTCATAGCATCCCAGCCTTCAAATCTCAGTTTTTAACGTGCTCTGCGTTTCTCCTTTGTCTGCTGTTTTTCATAGCATTCAGAGCTAAGTTGGACCAAGGAAATGAATACTCCAAACACCAGTCTCATGTCAACTTAGGGCACCCTGCAACCTCCTGTGCCTTGGCTCAATTCTCCCAACATGCTGCTTTTGCCTGATATGTCTTTTTAAAAAAAATAAAATAAAATTTTTTTCCCAGCTGTCTGAGCAACACAGTAAATGCAATGGGCTACTTGCAATATTAATAACCAATGTGGTTTTAACCTTATGTTCTTGATAAAGGAATTCTCTGCCGTTTAAGGCTCTGGGATGAATAATAGCTGAGTGTTTCTATTGTCCTCTTAAAATGGAGCTCACTATATGTTGAATCACAACAGCACGACTTTTTATAGGTTGTGAATAGCCCATCATCTCGTTGCAGGCTGTGCCAAGTGAATGGATAATGGCGAACCAATTATTATAAATAATGCCTTGTTTCCTTCTGGCCCCTGTGCAGATTTCAAAGAATGGGACTCTATTAAAGGCTGGGAGATTAAATTAAGTGAGACACTGTTAGAACCAGCACCTAGCACAGTGCCTGGCACGTGTCCTAATTTCACACTGATTGAACCATGTGATCTCAGTTCAACAGTCTCTGTTGTTCTGCGTAGGTGATTTTGTTTTGTGGTTGTTCACTCTGCCATGAGTCAAGTCCTGGCAAGGCATGATCCCAGGATGCTTTGCAGTACTCCCAGAATGCTGCTGGATGGGGCTGGTGGCAATAGAACTAAAAGAGGTAAGCAGACTAAAACATTCTAGCCGAGGCAGTAGGGCTAAGCTTAGCGAGTAAAGGATAAGGTTGTCTCTAGAATCTGGGAAGATCAGGGGATCCTGCTGAAATGTTGTTGATGAGTGTTCCAAAACTAGGGTTCTAGAAACACACCTATGAATTGAACATGCTGTAAGTCCTGCTGGGTGATGAACTAAGGTATTCTTCAAGCTCTGATGGTTGTAGGACCCTTGGAAAATAAGGCCATGTCTCCAAAGCCTCACATCCTGATGCAACAGTACTGAGTCCTGTCACTGCTGCATTGCATCCTGTTCCACAGAGTTTAACTCTTTCTTGTGAACATTGTTGAGGTAAGGATAGTGGGTTTAAGTGTGCTCTAATTTCCAAGCTTTCGATTGGTTTAACTAGTAACTATATGAGGTATTTTCCTGTATACAAAATTGTTCTCTTCCCACGATAACCTATATTTTCAAGTCATTAACTTTTCTTTCTGATCTTTTATTGTTTTCTGTTTTGACCTCTATTGTTCTATGATGCTTACTATTTAAAGTCCTGCTATTCACAATTGTAATTCTATCCAATGACAGGGCCAAAGACCAAGGTGAGTGGACAGCAGGAAGCATCATTTAATATAGATGCATCTCTAATAGTTGCAAGGCAAGATGGTAATTTTAAAGCCAGCATCACAAAATTCAATGGCATGCCCATGACAGGTGCTTCTTGACATGAATTAAATTTGAATAGTCTATCTCAGAAAATATATTCTTCTTTTACCAAAGGCCTGCACGTGGAGGGTAACTATTGAAAATTGCAGATATCAAAGACTTAAGCAAAATATTGTTTGTGAATATTTATACAAGAAATATCAAGTCCTTCAGCTTTTCTTTGCCCTTTCAAATGGATCTTTGGTTTTCCTGAATCTTTATCAACCCTTCACTCAGTTGCTTGTAACTATCTTTGTATTCGGTCATTTGAGAGGAATGTGATAATTGGGTAAAGTTGTCATGCAAGATTATAAAGAGAGGTAGGTAGAGACTTGTGACATACCAGAATCTAGGTAGTGCTCTAACTCATGGGAGAGATGATATTAGGGAAGGAGGGGAGAGAGCTAGCCATAACTAGGATGCAAGCATTGAAGTATATGGTTCATTTTAGGGTGGGAAAAGGCATGCAACAATCCAAAGCAAAACTGCAGAGCTGTATTTAAGGATGCAGTCATTGGAATTCCATGTTTGCTGGTAATCCTGTAAAGAGAAGACTAAACAAAATTACCAGTTCAGCAGCAACAGTGCCCATGGCCAACATTTTGCAAAATATAGGGAAAAGGAGAGCTTATATGGAATGGGCTAAAGACAGGAAAGTGGGGATATCTTTGTTTTACTCTTTGGCCTAACTTAGCTATGAAGTAGAGTGAAGGAAAGAGACAGAATTGTGTAAATCCCCATGGGAAGAAACCTATGCAGAGCAAGTGGTGGAAGACAGAAGTAGAAGGAGTGATGAATGTAGGGAAGGACCTAGATGAGGCTGGAGGGTAAGGGTCCAGGATCCAGGGAAATAACAGTCCTCTGTTTCATGGTAGCACAGAAGGAAATAGATGTGAATGGAGGTTCAGACTTTCCAGGGGACAGTCAGAACATTCCTCTGGGGTCTGTGAAGAAGGATGTGAGGATCACCTCTTATGTAGGGGGAAGAGAAAAATTCAGGAAAATGATAAAAGTCTGAAAAACAGGAGAGACAATGCATTCAAAGGATGGGGAAGGACTAAGTCTGTTGAACTTGGTGCCCTTTGCTGTCACTCTGAGCTGTCTTTTCTAGCAGGATTCAATGGCCAAGTTGGCATAGATTCAAAGGGAATGGCTACCTGGGTTTGGGTAAGACATTACAAATTAAATTGGCCCCTTTATCTGTAGAGTCCTAATTCTTGGATCCCAGACGTGACCTTATTTGTAAATAGGATCATTGTGGATGTAATTATGTTAAGATGAACACACCAGGTTGAACTATAATTCAATGCTGCTAGTATCTTTATAGAAAAGAGCACTTTAGACTTACAGGTATACACACTGGAAGACGCCAGGGGAAGATACACTCAGACATTGGGGTGACGCTGCCGTAAGCCAAGAGATGTTGAAGGTGGTTTCCAAGCCCTTAGAGAGGGCAAAGAAAGAGGGAAGGGAATCAAACCTGCTGATACTTTGACATCAGACTTCTGGCCCCACAAACTGTGAGCCTATTACAATTTCAGGGTTTAAGCCTCTCAGCTTGTGGTACTTTATTCAGGAAGTTCTGAGATCCTGATAGAGAGGGGTTGGGACATTTGATTTGGTTTTTCCTCTTTTCCTTTCCAAAGGAAGGACTTATAAAAAACATTTTGAGGATACAGTATTCTTGAGGAGATAGCCCCAGGAAAAAAAGGCAGGTAAAGAAAGAGAGACAAAAGACTGCAGGGAAGGGAAAGGGTAGGATGCAGTATGGAAATGTTCGTCAGCTCCCACAGTGGTAATTGTAATTAGACTATAGGATCACAGCTTCTTGGAGAAAGACTCTACCCTACCCACCCATGATTTCCCCAGCAAAGGTTAATCCTAGCCTCTGGGTCCTTGCTACAATGATCAGGATGTTACACCCCAGATTAGAACTGCAGCTTAGATCAGAGCCAAGGTATTTGCAAATCATTGGTTCATTGTAGGCCCTCGCTTTCATTTACATATGATAACCAAGGACCTTAGATATCCTCAGAGGGACTTTCAAATGATCTGAAGCCTGTGCCTCTTCAAAGGCCTGTATAACTAGGATGGATTTAATGGGCTATTCACCCCCATGATTCAGCATTTCCTACGTTCCAGCACTTGGAGAATTTGCTCATTAGCTTCGAGAGGCAGCTTTTTAATGGAATAAAATAAGGGGAAAAGCAGGTTTTGGTTTCAAAAGTTACTGTGATTAAAATCATATGGACAGCTGCTGTTCAGTGTAGTGTCGCCCAGTGTGAATGAAAAAGTACTCTGTCTGACAGCCACTGGGCTGTAAATTCTGTTTACTCTATAGATCTTTCTGTGCCTTTAAAGTTTCCCAAGCAGTGTGTGAATAGATAGCATTGGTAGAAAATCGGTTTCTTTAAAATAATCCTAATATAAAGAATAACTAACTGTCTTCATTGAAGAAAATTTGGAAAATACATTTAAGCAAATATCTTTTTAAAGGCAGATAATCTCTTGAGTTTTAACATTTAGGGTGTATATCCATCTGGTGCCTTCTTCTCTGCTCTATACATATATATGCATACATTTACTAATTTGGAATCATACTGTAAATACAGTTTTTAAACTTGCTTTAGTTAATACATCCTGACCACAATCCTATGCTATGAAGATACTCTTTCAGGAGTCTGCCCTGTGGTTCTCACGATTTATTTAATTGATCTTCTTTCTTTGGAAATTTAGATTGACTTTTAGGTTTTTGCTCTTTAAAATGATTCAATGTACATTTTTCAATGTGTAATTTAAGAAAAGAAAAAAGCCCGAGGCTTCTGGGTTTACATTCTGATCTAAGGAAGGGGAGCCAGGTAATGGCATTGGCATCTAGGTGTGGGGGCTGTCAGTTGCTCCAGTCTCTCTAATGGTCTCCTTTGTACACTAAACACAAGGTCCCTGGAGGAGGTCATTGCCTGATCTTTAATTGGACAACCTTGGTAGGGAGTTCATATAAGCAGAATAGCCTTTGGAAATGGCGGTGTGTAAAATGGACCTAAGTGCTCAGTGCAATTAGAAGGAGGTGCAATCTGAGGAGGTGGTACTCAGACACTGTGCTGGTTCCTCCCTGACAAGTTGAGGCTGTGTGACTCAGAGCAGAAGGGGGTGCACTCGGGTGCTTCTCTGCCCCCCCTTCTTCATCCTCTCAAGACAGAAAATTCATAAGCTGTTCTCAGTGACAGTTGTGCAAAATGAAAAGCTCTGTGAATGTGTGGAGAATAGATTATCCTGACTGCTGTTAAGCGTTTGACAAATTGGGAGTTTTGTCATACATCAAAGAACAATAGAGGGAGAATAAGGAACGATGTGCATCATATAAATACAACATACCTGATGGCTCCTGGCGTCATTTATCTTCCTGGGTGGTGGGACTGAGAAGGAGCACAGGGAGACAAGTGGGAAGGGGGAGGTCACTGGCCCCAGGAGGCTTTGAAAACTAACCCATGATTAAGATTAAGGGCTATGTGTCTGGATATACCAGGCCATTTAGGGTTTTTCTCATTGTGATTTCTTAAACTACGAACTATGGGGAGAAATTTCCTGAATATGATAGGGAAGGTGGTCTGTGAAGCTACTGATGGGCCAAGCTAGAGTCTTGTGTCCTCCAGCATGTAGAGGAAGTAGAGAATGAGCTGCCTGTAGTCTGGTAGAGCTATCTCTAGATATAAATACAATGGGAAGGTCGGTGACTGAGAGACAGCTCTGTTTTTGTTTTTTCTCCGAGCCACAACTTCTATGCTCCATGAGAAGGTGGTTTGGTTCAGTCTTGGGGCTCAGAAGAAGAGCTTGCGTAAAATATACAGTGGCTTCCATTGTAGATGGCAGCCATGGCCCTTATGTACAATACAAAGAGAAAGATGCAGAGAAGGCTAGAGATAGCAAACTGGCCTGAAGTTTGGGCTGTTTGTAGGAGAAGGGGAGATGGAGTTTACAGAGGATCTTCACATTTCTTTAGCAATGGGGTTTTGGGGGTGTGGGCAGCCTTTGGCAGCCATTCATGTACTTCAAGCCTGTGATGATGGTACGTGTTATAGCATGAACCAATAGAGGGTGACTTATGGGAATCACAGAAAGGCTATAAATCTCATTGCAGTGATGACCCTACAACTCCATGAATGCACTAAAATGCATTAAATATAATTCCAAAGGTTGAATTATATGATATGTGTATTATGTCTCAGTAAAGACACTATTTCTCCCAACCCCAGGAAAGGAGACAGAGAGTGTCTGGCACACAGCAGGGAACATTTATATAGACTTGAGTTTCTTCCCATCTCACAGATGCCTATGGAAAAGGTTGACAAGCCCTCAGCTCCCAGCTTTCCAAGTTCAAGTCTTTATAGTCTGCTCCTTAAAATGTTGTCTGCTTTCCAAAAGCAGACATCCAGCCTTCATTTAAACCCAAAGTGCTTACCACAATGACATTCTTAGTCGGATAATTTTGCTCCAAAAACTCCGGGGTGTGAACTAACAGCCCAGTTCCCATCAATTCAACCCCTTCCCAATGTCTTCAGAGATCATTCTTATATATCTGAGTGTCTATGTTGAGTCTGCATACCATATTGCAAAAGAATCTGCTGGAAGGAAAAGAAGTGGTAGAAAAGAAATCCTTTGTGCAGTCTAACGCAGACTTTCTTGTAGTAATTGAAGCCTGCTTCCCACTGCCTGTCTGAATTCTGGCATCTGTTGAGGCTTGGATGCCTGGAGTCAAATGGAATAAGTGCCTCTTTGGAGAACAGCTCCTGGAGGCCACTGAATTTTTGTCACATGTCAGTGGCATCTGCATATGGATGTGAAATGTATATTTAAAAATGTGCACACACTTGACTGCACCCATGTCCTATTCCAAATGTGTTTATCCAATTGCCCATCACAGACCCATCCTGAACGTTTGGGGGATTAGGGGCTGGCTGACCCATTCACCTTAGTCTGCCAGCCCATAGCCTTCCAGAGCATTGAATGTCCCCCAGTCACCCTTGTGACTTCCTCCTCCTTCCTGGAATAACAAAGCTGAAGGATTGAGCTTCATGGTTGGTTACCAGGGAGATGGATTTGTTACCTTGGTAGAAGGAAACTGGAAGCCACAGCTACTACAGCAGCCAGCAAGGAGCTAGCAAGGGTAAGCATAGTGTTTAGATTCAGCAGACTTGTTTTTGAGTAGTGGTTGAGGCATTTAGCAGCCATGTGAAATTGGGTATATCAAGAAGCTTCTCGTGGTCTCACATATAAAGACAAGGTCTTAGGTTACCCATGGATGCTAGATCAATGCTTTAATAATATTGAAAGTGATGGATTCCACAGTCCCTTAATGAGCATGTTTTAGTGATCTAAAGACGTCCCCTGGACTTCATCTTTTAAGGATCCCAACAGCTTCCAGAAGTCTCACCATGAAGATTAGGTCTTTAACACATATACATTTAAAGAACACTCAAGATCCAAACTGTAGCCTCAGTCCTATAGGAAACCCTGAAATCTCTCCTAATAAAAAATTGAAAACATTGACTCCCTGGAACTTATTCCACTATGAAAGAGCCTTTGCTCTCTTCCATGGAGTTGGACAGGCTGTGAATGTTCCTCCTTTTGGAGAAAAATCAGAATGATATTTTCAAAAGGTTTTTTCCTAAGACTCTTTATTCCCATGGTGCTCTTTTTCAGAATTACCCTCTAGGAAGAGAAAAGTGCACATCACATGACAAGACACATGTCTGTGCTCTAAGTGACAGTCCCAGCCCAGCTGTCCTTCAGCCATGCTAGCAAGACACATGAGGGAAACAGACTTATCAGAAATGTATTCCTCTAGTCCCAGGTTCCCTAGCCATGATTAGAAATCCAAGTCATCCTGGCCATCCCAGTCTTTATAAAACTGTTGACATCCCAGTCATTTTAGAACAGGAAAAAGCAAAAACAAATAACAAACAAACAAACAAAAAACCCATCCATGCCAGACTTTCCTGGTACCTTGAACTAGTGATCTCTTATCTGTTGCTTTTAGAATTGTTATGCATTAAGTGTTTGTATTCCCCACCCCCAATTTTCATGGGGTTGGACCTTTAGGGAGAAATAGAATTAAAAGAGATCATGAAAGTGGGACCTCTGTGATGGGATTAGCATCTTTCTAAACATGAAAAGATGTCAGAGCCAGATACCCTACCCATCTCTCTCTCCTACACACACCAAGGGCATGCCATGAAAGTGCAGAGCAAGAAAGAAGTTGTCTGCAAGCCAGGAAGATCAATCAGTCTTACTCTGCTGATACCTTGCTCTTAAACTTCTGGCCTCTAAAATGATTAGAAAATAAATGTGTACTATTTAAAGCACCTGGGACATGGTATTTCATTGTAACAGTCAAATGTATATCTCTGTAGCACTAGTGATGTAGAATTACCTAGACTGGCCCCTGCTGTTTGCTACTTGGGTCCTTGGTCATTGTAGAGGTAATCTGCAGGGTATGAATTTGTCATAGCAAATGCTATCCAGAAGAGAAGTGTGTTTCAAACTGGCATTGCCTTGTAGAGATAGCTTGGCTTCTCTCTCTTCCTAGTAGCCACTGTGATAGGACAAAGATTGGGCTGAACTAACAGAGAGCTGGCATGTGGGGGATGGGCAGATGGAGTAGATAGACACCTGCTCATATATGGGTGTGAATGGTAAGAGTCTATAGAAAGTTTAGGAATAAAGGTACACAGATCCACTGGAAAGACTTGCTCAGTGATCTTCTGCCTTGCTCATCCTGAACCATATGAACAGTTCAGACGGTTTATCCTCAGTCAGTCTCCTTCCTCCCACCCTGCACCAAACCAGAGCTATTATCCAAGGACAATGGGGTTCTATGGTCCTTCTTATTCTGCAGCAGAGAGGCAAAGCTGACAACATGATATTTATATCACACTCTGGCTTTCCAGAGGCCTCACATCCACAAATGAATTAATCCTTCCTAACAACGTGCCTTTATTAGGGTGGCATTGCACTGTGTTCATCAGACAAGGGCACTGAAGCAGTGGCTGAGACTGTTCCTGATGCATGAGATGCCCAGCTGTGGCCACTGTGGGGTCACATGAGGAATGTTGTGCCATATACAGAGAATGGGACAAGGAACTTGGATCTGGATGGGAGCAAAGACTGTGGTTACTCCTTGGGATGATGAATTTGTGTTTAGAGTCTGTTTTTCTCATCTGTAAAACCAGGAGAGCAGGGAAACTGACCAACATGTGGACTCTTTGTGAAGATTTGGAGACATGTGGGGGTATTTTGTGAGCACAGGACAGGACAGGACAGGCATGCAGTGACTGTGGTGCATCGGAGAGAGATTTGCATTGTATTGAAGGTGAAGGTCAGTGGACAGAGTAAGAACCCTCAATTTTCCTAGAAGATAAACATCTATAAAACTCTCTAACTTCAGACTATTCAGATTCCTCTATGGAATCTATCTGTTCCCCAGATCTAGTTAGCTTCCGATGTCATTTACTGTCTCATGATGGCTTCCATGGTCTAGGCATCCTCTGATCCGTCTGTCCGTCCGTCCATCCATCCATCCATCCATCCATCCATCCATCCATCCATCCATCCAACTTTATTTTTGTGTATATGGAAAATATTTTATCTTACTAAGAATAAGAATTATCATTGATGGGTAATAAAGATTTCAGGGTGTTGATCTGTAGAGCTCTGCCCTTAGGTTCGGAATCTTGGATTCCCCACTCCCTACACACAATGTATGAAGTGCATTTATGTCAACCTGTGATGGTCAATCTTAATTGTTAACTTGACTGGAGACCCACCTGGAGATATTTCTGTGAATATGTTACTAGAGATATTTACCCGAGGCAGGAAGACCCACACTGAGTGCAGTTGCCTTGGTCACGTGGGTGGGTGGGGCTCTCAAGTGAATAGAAAGGGGAAAAAAAAGCCAATTGAATTCCATCATTCATCCCATTCTACTTCCTGACTGCAAATATAAAGTGACTAGCAGCCTCATGCTTCTCCTGCCACAACTGGCACCCCTAGGAACACCATGCCTTCCCTGCCATGATAGGCTGCATTCTCAATCCAAGAATCAAAGTCATCCCTTAAAGTACCTTTGGCTAGGTCTTTTGACAGGACAAGAGAGAAGTACCTAAGCTTTTTCCATGATTGGTGGCTCAGCCATAGTTCCTCTTCTAACATCAAGTTTTTACATAAGTTCCTTATATCCTCTTTGTACCTACCACCCAGGTTATTTTCATTGTAATAAAATATGCAAACACAACAGTATGCCTTCTTGGCTATTACTTACAGCTTACTTAGTGGCATAGTAGAGTGCATTCATAATGAGGTATAGTCACCGGCAACACCCATCTCCACAACTCTATTTATCTTGAAAGACTGAGACTGTCCACACTCAACAGTGGTTCTCCAACCTTACTTCCTCCAAGCCTCTGCCAATCACTTTTCTCCTGACTATGATTTTTCACTATTCTAGGTGATTCATGTCAGTGAAATCATGGAGTCCTTGCTTTCTAAAACACTTGTTTCACTTAGCATAATGCCTTCAAGGTTAACCTGTGTTACTATGTATTTCAGAATTCCCCTTCCTTTTAAGTTCACTGAATGTGTAGGTCATATCTTGCTTTCCATTTATCTCTTGGATGACACCTGGTGTTGCTTCCAGTTTCGTTATTGTAGATAATTCTTTTGTAGATGTAGGGATGTTCAGGGATTACTTTTTGCTCCAAATGGATAGCTTTGTCTGATGGATATCTGTGGGCCAGTCTTCTCTGTGGTCAGCACTGTTAAGGCAGAAAAGGCAGAAATGACTACAGGTACAAGTGTTAAGCAACCATGTATGTATGGCAACACTTCCATCATGCTTGGGGAGAAAGGAGAAAGCCAAGGGAGCAGAATATCACTCAAATTTCTCAGTCCTAAGCTATTCGATTACCTGTTTTGAGTCTTACTTTTGTTACTTACAAAAATGGGATTGTGTTTTCAATTTCATCTGCTCGTTGCCTATCTGTTGCACGTGCAGTTCAATGAGAGGAGAGAGAGAATGTATTTTATCAAACAAAAAGCATTAAACGACTGACAGTTGTCATTCCCCCAAGGGCCTGACACATAACACATGCCCAACAAATGCTGTTTGAATTCATGATTGTTTGCTTAAATCTGCCAGTAGCAGACTTTGCTTTTAGTTCTGATTCTCTTGGCCTCAGATTGGCTTTGTTATGGATCCTGCTTTGTAGGGATGGGCCTATTGTGCCAGCCCTGGTGAGAACAAATAGGTGTACACATCTCCCTGTGAGACTGCATGACCCAAGAAACAGTGGTGTTGATGTTCACATGAAATAGGCCTCCCAGGAAAGTAAAAGCAAAATAGTGGTAGTCACAAATAGTTAGGGGAAAATTGGAGTCCAAAGAAGACTTCTTCCAAGAGACATAGATATGTTATATAACCCAGGAATCTCCTGGTTCAAGTACAACAGTCTACAACAGTGTACATAAGCAGGTACTTCTCAATTTTCAATGAGCATAAAAATGACTGAAGTTCCTGTGAAATATGGCTATGGTTCTGTAGAAATGGGGTGGACCCTGACATATTCTTCATTTCTATTAACCTCTTTTGGTGCTCTGATTGCATGCAATCCACCAACCACATAATGAAGAGCAAGAGCATGTCTTCTCTGCAAGGCTGATTAGAGAGCTTGAACCAGGGAGCTCTCTGGGTTATATAACATATCTGTGGTAGTCTGAGCTTCAGTGTAAGGAAGAATTAGGCTTCCTTTTCTTGTATTTATGTAATTCTCCATAATGGCACCCTAGCAACTGTGTCTCAGGCAAGGAGACCAGGTTTAATGTTTGTCTTCATATTGGTCTCTGAAAGGCTTGGTCATTTAAGTCAATTATTTACACACTTTTCCAGAAGCATCTTTTGCTCCTAGGTCTGAAGCATACTTAGATAAGACAGTGATAAATTTGTGAAAATTGAGGCTTGTGATCAATGGCTGTGGATGAGGTGTTAGCTTAGCTATGAGGACTACTCATCCGGCCCTTTACCTTGCTGTAGAGACTGAGAAGTGAGTAAATTAACATCCACAGAGCCTAGCAGCAGCTGAAGACCCACAGCTTCTCTCATTCAGAAGTTGATGAGAAAAAGATGGCCTAGCAGGTCAATTTCATAAAGTTGTGTCCTGCCTCTAAGCATGGACAAAGAGCACCCCACTACAGACTGTGTTCTGGGGTCAGTAGTCCTGATTTGAGGTACAAAGTGACAAGGAGATGCTGATCAGGTTTGGTTTTGACCGACTGGCCCAGCCTTGTTGACTACAGGGCAGCTATAATGGATTCTTTTTAAGTTTTTATTTATTCCATTTAACTTTACTGCCTACTATATTTATAATTAGACTCTTAAGGGACTCCTTGAGAATAGTTATATATTTATAATATGTAAATATCTATTTATATAATTATATTTAAATATATATTTCTAAATATATATTTATAATTTATGTTATAATTAAAAATAGAAATATTTATAATTAGATTCTTAAGGACTCTGTCAAGATTTGTACCTGATACGTTTCCATTTTCATAGTACTTGGTTTCCATCTTGATCTTGAAATCCCATTAGCATGCCTATATTTCTGTGATGCAGAGAGATGGAGATAGATAGAAAAAGAATATGTAGAGAAATAGATAGAGATAGAGAGATAGATAGATACCCCTCTCTGGTTACCTTTCTTTACCTTGTCTGCCTTTTAGGTGGCTAGAAGTCCTAAGGCCTACAATATACTACTGCCAGTTTGCATTCTCTCATGGCAACCCTCTCAACTAGGTTTCATCCCAGAGCCTAAATGAGTCAACTTCTCTGCTCCCAGCAATCTTTGGGATTGATGAGAGGTTCCTGTCATGTTCCACAAGCCATGCCAATGTAGCCATGGCAGTTAGGAGAACTATGCAAATCAATATTTTCTAAATAGAGAAGGAAGACTTGGTCAAAGAGGCTCAGCACAGTAAGTAGAGTGGCTTAGGAGAGAAGGAAGGGTCGGACATTCACTCCAGTTCCTTCTTTCCATCTTATCACCTCCTTTCCTTCTAACAGACACATTTTGAGCAGCTGCTGATCTTTCAAAGGATCACCAGGGACAATAGACTTGGTAACGTTAAGGAAGAGACGATACTTTTTACCTGGGACTTTTCTCCAACTGAGTCAGGAGGAGGGTCATGAGCAGAGCAGACTCTATAGATAGGAAGTAGGAGAAAGCACAGAAGGAGGAAGGTCTTGGTGTGGTACACAGGCAGCACAGAAGGGGCACAGGCAGAAAGCAAGCTGGGGTTTTGTTTTCTTACTTAGTGTATCTTAATTTTAATTTTTCTGTAATGACCTTAGTATTTAAATACCTTCATTTCTTTGGGGCATCTGTAAAGCTTCAGTGTTCAGAAATAATGGAGGAACAGAGACTTGGCTGCTGTTAGGAACATAGAAGGTTCATCAATCAGGATGAATTAGATTACTTGGGGCTCCAGCACCCTCACTTAGGAGGAGAGGACCTCTTTCAACAGACTCCATTGTTTTACATTCTCCTCTCCCATTGGCATAACCACTCACATTGGTACAGAGCAGCAGACTCGATTAGATTTTAAAGAGAAAGGAAAAGACAGGGAATCTTTCCTGCCTTCTTCTCCAGGTATGCCTATGTGAGTTGACCCTATATGACCAGGAGAAATAACAAAGAAGTAGGCACTGTTCCTAGGGTATACTATCTCTGTTTTAAGAACTAAAAATTGGAATCACCCAGTATTAGGCATTAAAGGATTCAAATAAAGCAGATTTCTTCTCTCAGGAATAACCATATGGCTCTTCCAACCCGCACCCAACATCAGTAAGCCAGATGAGTATCAGAATTAAACAGACCCCATGTATTAACAGGGTGAAAGAAAAAGGCAAAATATTTTAAATGTGTGGGCCCTTAACAGATGACTATGTTTAAAAGACCAGGAAGTGCAGAGGCGGTAGAAGAAATGGGAGAAGGATATTAACCGGAACATGTTGACTCTTGGCCATCAGCTCCTGCAGGAAGTCCTAATTAGGCCCACGTTGTCTGATGCCATCTTCACCGCAACATCATATCTGTTGTAAGCTCCTAACTGCTTACACATATTGGGTGTTCATCTCAGTTTCTTTACGTTTCAGTATATTTTTATGCCTATTCCTTATGTCTGATTTGTTCCTATAAATATATTCTTACTCTAAGACAGGGAGGAAAGGGAGGAGACACTAGTTTTCTGGTATTTGTTGCATCTGAAGTTCTTACAACCTTATAACTGGGTATTCAGTCTAGAAGGTGGGTGGAGAATGATTCCATGTTATTTGCTCTAATGCCCTATCCCTCAGTGTCTCGGCCAACAAATGTAGGGAGATAAGTGAGAAATGTCATCCTTCTGCATCTACTAAGAGAAGTTTTGAGGTTTAACATCTATCACAATCTCTGGTTCCCTATATGTACATTCTATGCATCTTCTCTCTAACCTACCACCACTTTTGTACCCAGAATGAGTTTCTCAGAACATGAAACAGATCATGTCACTGCTTGCATGCACCTCCAAGCTTCCTATTGTAATTTGCATAAAATGCAAACTTCCTTCAGTGGCCTTCTGGGCTTAGCATGACCATGCCACACCCCTGTGTCTTAGTATCCACCCACTTCCTAGCCCCTACCCTGACCCCTGCTATGGGCTGTACTCCAACTGCATTGGCTGTTTCTGTTATCAGGCCTCTCCAAGATAGCTCTTCTGTTTTGTTTTGCACTATGCTTTCTTTGCTACACACACCCAGTGATTTTTAACTACTCGGAATGTTCCCCCCACACTCCCCACATAATCACCCACTAGTTTAAACAGTCACATGACTGATGAAGCTCCTGCTTCTTTCCCTCCCTCCTCCACATCCACTATATAACCTTGCTGATGTGTCTTGTTAGTTTTCTCTGTCCTACTGATCTCTCCCTGGATTTTTCATCATTTGTCTATTTCCTTTTTTAAAAAAAAATTTAATGTTTCTGTTTGTTTGTTTAGACAGGGTTGAATGTGTAGCCCAAGCTGGTAGTGGTCTCTTTTTTTTTTTGTAAAAATCACAATATGATTCATTTTTATTTGAGATTAACAAAAAGACAGATAAGCATTTATATTTGGCTGGACTATCTTAGAGTCATTGCACAAAGTGGCTGTGCCTATTTTTAACTATGTCACTTGCCATTTTTTTTCATTTCTCTGTGCCAGTTATTCCAATGTATAATGGATGTATTATTAGCTAGCATCTACATTTTGTCATTAACATTGGTACAAGAATATATGTAAAACCTTGACCAGTGTCTCACTCCTGTAAGCCCAGAATAGTGTTGATTGCCAATATTATTATTATTTTATTATTATTTTGGTAATTTCTTACAAACAGATGAATCTTCTAAGAGACATTTAGACACTGATACTACACAGTGAGTGAACACACACAACCACACCACACACACACACACACCACTCTATGGCTAATTGGCTAAATGGGAGTGGATAACTATGGAAGAAGAATGACATCACAGCAGAGCCTGATACAAGATGTAGACCCTCTGCTCCTCTAACATCAAAGAACGTATGGGTTTATTATTATTTTCATAAATGGCCTCAGTTTGTTTTCTGGTAATTGTTACTTCTTTCCCAGTCAGTGTGTCTGTTATTCTCCACACCAGCATTCTGCTGGGCACAGATCCTAGCCCAACACAGAAGAGTGGCTGGCTATCTATAACTAGAGAAAGAGAATTCCAGAAAGTTTCTTGGAAGCCACACCTAAAGATGCTCGTTTACCGATGAGAAAACTACAACCAAGGAAGGAACCTTTATTTATTCAGTAATTCAGTAATGATTTATTGAGCCAGTTTGCTGTGCAAGGCCCTAAGCTAGGGAAGAAAATAAAAAGGAGCCATCCACTCTTTCAGAGTGAAGCATCCACAATTAACTCTTATAAAAGAGTACTTAATAGATGCAATATGCGAAGAAGAGCTGGGGCCTTAGAATTATAAGCTTTGGGTTCCAATCTAAATTCCATCACCCTTAAAAAAAAAAAAAAACTAACCCAGAGGAATTGACTGAGCCCTGGCTCTTTCATGTGTAAAATGTGGAAGATGGTGTGTGGACTGTGAATCTCTCACAAGGAATTTATGAGCACCAGATAATCCTGACACATGCTGATGCTTGATGGCCTATAAAGCAATTTGTAGACGATGCTTTTGTTACTGGTAGGATGATAATTTGCAAACAGGGAATTGCGGCGGCAGGAATAATGTAATGTGAAAATGAAAGGGATGGCTGTGGAGGTGGAAGGAGGGCTGTGTATTGGAGACCAGTAGAACAGAGCAAAGACGAGCCTCAGACCTCCACTCCCAGAAGCAGTTTTTACTGTTTGGAATCAATGGGAAGGGGCTTTTCTCTGTGAGGAGTGATTCAGTCAGGTGGCAACTCCCACACACTGGTTTCTGAGCATGCCTTGTGGGAAAGGAGAGGAAGGAAGCGGTGAGACTCAGGCAGAGCTGGGATGTGAAGGCTGCTGTGGCTGCTACTGCTACCTCAGCTGATGACAGAAAGGTCATTTAAGGTTGAGTAGAAACATGAAAATGATGTGTTCGTTTTCTACTACTAAAACAAGGTAGGTGAGGCTGGGTAACCTTATAAAGAAAAACATGTTTACTTAGACCATATTTCTGGTGTTTCCAGGGCGTGGTGCCTGCCTCAGTTAATCTCTGTTGAGGGTTTCATGGTTGATGATATTAGAAAATGGAGCATACTTAGAGAGAACATCGCAAAGCAAGAAGCTAAAGAAGCAGAAGAGGGGTCAGGTGTGTGTGTGTGTGTGTGTGTGTGTGTGTAACAGTCTTCATAGGAGAACCCGCCTGAAAACATGCCCCAGTAACCTTAGGATTTCTCTGCCTCTTTCCAAAATCCCTTCCCTGATGACCAAGGTTCCAAACCATGAACCCTTGAGGAACAAACAACTTCAGATTGCAGAAGAAATGGATATGGCAAATATGAGGAACAAAATATGGTTTAAAGTGAGGCCTGAAGTCTATGGGGGCATGATTTAAATGAACCATTTTTCCAGGAAGACCTGAGCTAAGCCTGGGGATTTTGTGTGTGTGTGTGTGTGTGTGGTGTGTGTGTGTGTATGTGTGTGTGTGTATTTCTCTCCCCATCCTCTCTGTGTGTCTGTTTGTCCCTGTCTCCATCTCTTTCTCTGTGTCTGTCTGTCTGTCTGTCTGTCTCTCTCTCTCTCTCTCTCTCTCTCTCTCTCTCTCTCTCTCTTCTGTGCATGTGTGTGTGTTTCTCTCTCCATTCTCTCTGTGTCTTTCTGTGTGTCTGTTTGTTCCTGTCTCCATCTCTCTTTCTCTGTGTCTGTCTGTCTCTCTCTTGTGTATGTGTATCTGTCTGTCTGTCTGTCTGTCTCTTGCTCGCTCTCTCTCTCTCTCTCTCTGTGTGTGTGTGTGTGTGTGTCTCTATTCTGAGAGGATAGCTTAGTGCCACAAGATTAAAATTATTTGATTACAAATGTAATTTAGACTCAGAGACATCCTCCTTCCCCTTGTAGCTACCCCTACAAGCCATGCAAGGCCTTGTGAAATATGTGGCCAATTCTGCAAGGGAGATTATCGGGGTGGGAATGCTGAGACATCCAGGGTGGCATGTGAAGAATGGGTACACTGCAGATGGGACTATCTGAATGAGCATCATCCCAGGGAGCAGAACAGCTGCACCCCAGGGTACTTTGTCTGGTTGGTACCCCGCACTGTTGTCCAATTCTCCATCACAGAGTCTCTTTTCCTACTTCAGAGACTTAATGGCATCTTAAGGCAGGGGGCATTTCTTCCCCAAGGAGGGATAGATGGGATTTTCTCAGAAGACATGCATCTATTAAGCTCCTGTGGTTTATAGAATCAACCCTGTGGATAGTGATAGCTGGGAGGGTGAAATAAGGAACCCTTTGTCGCACTTCTTAAATGTGGCTATTCATGAATCTCAAAGTGTTTCAGCATGTCCAAACCTGAAATGTTAATTTCTTCCTCAAGAGTATTTTCAGGCCTTCTTCAGTGCCTTCTTTGGGCAAAGGCCACCACATAGTTGTCCCAGTCGTTGCCTGATCATTGTCCTCGAGGCTTTCACCTGCCCACTTTGCTTCCCCTGAAGCTACGTTGCTCCTGACTTACCTCTAGGTCCTCCATGCCTAACACCCAATCAACAGGAGGAGGTATGCTCACACCACCTTGCTTGTTCCATCACATCCTTCAACCCTACTTTGCTTGGTGGAATCTCTTCCATTGCTTTGCAAGATTCTAAGCTACCAGCATATTCTTTGTCTGTGTATTGGGCCACCATGAAATCCTGTCTACATGGCCCCTCTGTGGTAGGCACTGAAGGTTATGAATGGAGTGGGGACATTCTGATGAAGGCACTCACAGCCTACTGGGGAGGCAGTCACAGGAAGAGTCTATGTTCAGTGGGACTTAGATAGTGAAGGGCAGCCTTGACTGGAGATGAGACTGTAAGCTTATTGTGTTCCCTTAGATCATTTCCTCCAGTTAGCAAAAATACCAGGGATTGATTTGAAAAGAGATGAAAAGAGTGTTCACATCATATTGAGAAAAGCTAAATAGTCCTTCACTAGTACGAACCTCTATTTACCCACTGATGAGATTTTGTGTCTTCACTAATAGATTTTACTCAAATGCTTATACTTTAAAAAAATATATTTGACTATGTCATTTTTGAAGACTATCTTTTTTTTTCTAAACAGGTCTCTAACACTTCAACTTAAAAAGCATCTCTCTTGTTCCTTGTTGTAGAGAGAATGCATAGCTATTTTTATAAGTTTCATATGATAGGAACTACATGCAAATAGATCTTATATGTTACCTGAGGATCGCATCTGGTAGTACTTGGATATATAGCTTTTTAGAGTCTCATGTGTCCACACACATGTTAATGTAAATGTAGATGATAACATCAATCTTTCTGTATAATACCAATATGGAATATTATAAATCATTAAAACTCATCTTTGTATACTTTTTTGTATGTTGAGGATCTCTCTCTCTCTCTCTCTCTCTCTCTTCTGTCTCCCTCTGTCTCTATCTGTCTATCTATCTATCTATCTTTATCTATCTATCTATCTATCTCTATCTATCTTCTGTGTGTGTATGTGTGTATGTGTGTATGTGTGTGTGCATGTGCATGCATTCTGGTTCTTTGATTTCCTTGCTGTTAAGCCCCAGAAGATTTGCTCTGACAAACATTGTAGACAGTTACAGTTTTAGTCCATATGTGTCATCAGTAGAATTGTAAGATGATTTCTAGTGACCTTCCCCCTAGCAATCTTAATACCCCCCCACATCGAAACACATACTTTGTGACAGGTACTTGGCCTATGATCATCCTTTAATACATGGCAAAATGGTGCTTGCAGATGTAAAAAATCTTAAAGCCTAACACTTGGCTTTAAGTTAGTCAAAAGTGGAAATGGTTTCAATGAGTCTTAGTAATCATCAGGCCAATCCCTTTAAGAGAGGTCTGGAATCCCAAGTCTTTCTTTTCCAATAGCTCGAAGAAGGTATTCACCAAAAGTCTGTAGTTACAAGCAGATAAAGCCTGCCAATGGCCATGAGCTTGGAAGAAGACTGAGCTGCAGATGAGGTCCAAGCCTGGCTGGCATTTCTTATCACTTGTAAAGTACTGAGATAGAAGCCCTGGGTTCCCAGCGCACTGAAACTGTGAGACAGTGTATGTTGTTTTAATCTGTGGAAACTATGATGACTTACCATGAAGCAATAGAATAGTAATATAATATATGAAACCTGCCTTTAATAAATCATGCATGATTTACACTTCCAACATCTGAGCCAGCCCAAGGTTTGCATAATTTCTTTGCCAATACGCTATGTTGCTAAGACTTAAATGCTTGAGAATCTAAGAATGCAAAATAAGACTTTTAAGCCTATAATTAAGTCACAGCTAGGATTGTGTGCTTTCTATATTTTAATTTAAAAAATTACTGTATGTGCTTGGGTATTTTGCCTCCATTATGTTACCACATGCATGCCTGTGCCCATAGAAGCCAGAAGAAGATGTTGGAACCCCTGGACTAGAGTTACAGACACCATTTGGGTGTTAGAAGTTGAATATGGGCCCCTGGAAGTGCAGCAAGTTCTCTTAACTGCTGAACCATCTTCCTAGCTCTACATTATATTTTAGTTGAAAACTATTTTGACTTGTTACCACATCATGTCCTTCTGCTTGTTTGGTCTTCCTCCTTCCTTCCTTCCTTCCTTCCTTCCTTCCTCCTTCCTTCCTTCCTTCTTCTTCCTCTCTCTCTCTCTCCTCTCTCTCTCTCTCTCTCTCTCTCTCTCTCTCTCTCTCTCTCTCTTCTTTCTTTCTTTTGGTTTTTCGAGACAGGGTTTCACTGTATAGTCCTGGCTGTCCTGGAACTCACTCTGTAGACCAGGCTGGCCTCGAACTCAGAAATCCGCCTGCCTCTGCCTCCCAAGTGCTGGGATTAAAGGCGTGCCACCACTGCCCGCTTTGGTCTTTCTCATACTGATTTGTTCCAAGCATCTGTGTTTCCTCTGTGTGACATGTTGATTATTATTGTTTGTTTGTTTTCCTTCATACCATTTATGGTATTTAGTGATCAGAGATGTGGGTGCTCTTATTCTGTGAACTTTTGAAATGCTATTCTGGCAGTCTGTATGGAAGTGTGGTTGATGGACATTAAGGAGAGCCATGCTAATATGATCATATTTGCACAGATAAGCTAATGGTGGTGGGAGCTGAAGTACATTAAGGGTGGTGGAGATGGTAAGATGAGGACTTAGCTCAGAGGGACTTCAGAAATGTCATCAGCAGGCTTTGGAATTCTTCAGACAAGTTCTTTACCAGATGTAGCATGGTGATGAAGAAATAGAATAATGAGGTATTTTCTGGCTTAGGCTGGTAAGTAACAAGTTCACGGAGGACCCTCTTTCCCATAGATGTGGGCCACCAGAGACTGTGCTTTTCAAGTCCCACAGAGGCCAGAAAGCACATACTGTTATATTCACAGCCCTTCCTTTATTCCCAGTGGGTAGATGAATTAACTCTTCCCAGAGATGCCCTTCCTCCCTTCTAATAGACAGTGCCTTTTCTTATATTGTAGTGCCTCAGCAGACAATGCTGTGGCTTTAAAACTGAGCAGATTGGGAGGGGGCGTCTGTCAAACAAGCATCTACTTAGACATGCCTGGCACAGTACAGATCACCCTTTAAGCAGCCCGAGGAGCATTGTCTGTGGACAGGGGCAGGCGTGGGTTGGATGAGGAAGCATTCTTCCTGGAAATGAACAAATCTTAGTGAGAAGTTAAACATCACATTCAAATATCTGGCAAGAGGAAAGAAGGCAACTTGTCCTGTTCCTAGATGATGGACAGGTCCCCAGAACATCTAAAAGGATGCCATACTGCCACAGTGTATAACTGCATAAGTGGAGATGATCTGTTGGGCAGGAGCCATTTTGATGTCTTCTCGGGGGACATTTAAACATATTTGGATACTTGTTTGATTGTTTAGCATCTGGTGTGGGTAGAGGCCATGGACACTCCTAAATTCTAAAACGCACAAGGCAGACCCCAGTTGCAGAACTGTGTGTCATCAAATGCTAACCCTGGTGAGACTGAGAACCTCTGGTCTGACAGGAACAAGAATACTGTGGAGCTGGAGGGATGGCTCAGAGGTTAAGGGCATTTGCTGCTCTTCTGGGAGACCCAGTTTGAGCCCAGCATTCATATGAAGCAGCAGCTCACAACTACCTGCAGCTCCAGGGACTCTGATGACCTCTGTGTCCTCTGCATTCTTGTACAGTGCATACACAGAGATACACAGACATTCAATGATACAAATCTTTGAAAGAGTGCTGTGAATCAGTGATATGTCCTGGTTGGAATTATGCAAAATTATCTCTAAGCACTGTACCATGTCCTGTGAATAACTGGCCTCCAGAATCTCCTCTTTCCATGTTGTCTCTGCTGAGTACCATGTTGAGTCCTCAATGGTGGGGTCCTGGGAGGGGTTCAGCACTATCGGTATGAATCTCTCAGTTCTTGCAGAGTTCTGGCCACTGACAACCCTGAATGTCCTATATTTGAAAGGACATTTCAAAAAAACACATCTATCTTTGAAGTAGGAGGCTATTTCCTCAAACCCCATATTAAACATCTCTGAACAGTCACTGCCATTTGGCACGGTTCCAATATCATATCCAACACACCAAACTGCTGACTTCATCTTTGATTCTGATAATGTGTTTGCCCAGTCCAGATAGAAACTCAGTGTCTGGTGAGAGAGGTTAAGCTGTGGAAATAGACAAGAGGCTGGTATATTGAAATTATGAGAGTGGATAAATATTGATGTGTAGTAACTAAAGTTGGGCATTGCATATGTGTGGGTCAGAACAGACTACGTGGATTCTTGGTGCCAGAAATGGGAGAAGGTAAAGCTGGAATAAATTAACATTAAATGCCATCTATATATCTCCAGCATAATGTTATCTTTACAGGTAATGGAGATATATGTGTACTATATAAAGATGTTCAGAGGTTGTTCTGTTTGTTGGTTTGTTTCCAGACTGGTTCCGAATAGCAAGGTTTTCTTTTCTTCTCTTTTTAATGTTTGTTGATGGTGGCAGTATTCTTTTTGGTCCCAGGAAGATACAGAAAAACAAACATTACAGAAAATAAGTATTGGCCTTAAATTGTCACTCATAAAGAATCCTGATGCCTATGTTCTGTTTCCATGAACCAATTTTATAGAAAGAGATGTGGTTTTTTTGTGTGTCTTGAGTCTTTTCTCAGAAATAGTCTCCGTGGGACAGGATCTGGATTGACAGCAGCAAATGGGATTTGCATGGAGGCAGCATCTCTCACCAACAATCCCACAGAGGGTTTGGAGCCCTCATCATTCTTAATCCCCCTTGGCAGGAACTCCCACCCCCTCTTCCTTCATCTTGCTTCCCTTCCTCAGTGTGTGTCTCCTGTCTTGCCTATTTTGACTATTGCTACATTTGCAGGTTCCCATCCCTACATTCCGTTCATTCCCTGTGCTCTCTCTTATGGGAATTTCATTGACTCCCAAGGTCTTAAGCACGGACTCTACAGACAATTTCAAAATTCTCATCTCTAGCTTCAGTCAGCCATAGATTCAGGGACCACTGAGATGAAAATCCAGGAAGTATCTCTTCCCAATAATGTCTACTTCTAACATGGGAGCATCTCTGAATGTGCAGGGTAAAATCCGCAAAGTGGTATTTTGATTTGTCTTTCTCCTTTAAATTAAGGAATCAATCTCAGGATCGCTTAAAATGAATCTATTCCTTGTATTAGGACCCTTCCTAAAATCAGAAGTTGACATCTCCGTGGCCCTCCTATCTGTTTTATCACTACTATCGAGCTATATTACATGCTTCTGTTTTCTATGCACCTCTAAGGTTCTCTGCATATGTGATCATGAACTCTTCACCTTCTGCTAAACCTGGCTTTAATGGATAGATCAATAATGTTGCCATTTTTGTCAGATGCCACCCACCAATTTCATGACAATGTTCACTAGTCTCCATGATGACACAGCCATAACTACAATGCTTGGTTCTGCACCTGGTCCAGCTATGAAGAGGTAAAACGGGATGAGGTGCTAAAGAGAAAAGGTTGAGGGGGAGAACCACTCTGGGGAGGAGGTGGATCCTCCTCCCTAGACTTTGAGAGGTTGAAGACTGGAGGCTATTAGAGGTCACCTGACCAGTAGGAGACAGAGTTCTGGCAATTGTAGCATCTAGTGATGAGTGAGTAGGGAACTTTGGGGTACTCTGCTCTTTGGGATATTTTGACATTCTGTGATCCTTTGTATACCTGTGCAGAACACTGAGTTGTAAAAGTTCATTCTGAACATCAGGTCGTACCTCTCGTTCTAGCTGCATGCATCCACTGCCAGGCATGACTAACCTGATTGATCAGTGGCTGCTTCTCACATGTAGGGGATTCACTGCTGGTTTTGTAACTATGGGAAAAGAATAAACAAATTTGCAGATAGTCTTTGTGGTCATTTTCATTCACAAAGATAATGAACTTGACTAAAATTTATCCTGCTGTGAACTAAGAGGAGAGACTGTCCTTAGCATGGCAGGAGCTAATGGCATAGACAAAGATGAAGCTTACCGACGGAAGTCTTAAGCTGGATCTTTGTGTGGACCATACCAATAGCAAAAGAATTTCAGGGTACAGGGGACAGCACTCTCAGGGTGGGTTGCCCGATGTAGTCAAAGCATGACACACTAATGATCCCTCTATCTCCCTTGTTCTAAAAGTCTTGATCCTGTGAATGTCTACCTCTTCTACGATTAAGGGAGGGCTGAGGAAGCAAAGCTTAATGGCGAAACTCCTATCTCTCACCCTGGAACCCTGGGTGTAGGGCTCTTGAGCCAACATTCTAAACAGCAGCTTGGTGTGTTCCTCAATAGGCCCTAGTGGACCCAGGGTGCCTTCCTTAGTGTTCCCCAGTGAATGCCAGCGTAACCCAGTATGC